>CM055276.1:23163743-23833444 GCA_029237695.1 Conchocele bisecta
AATGGGTTGCATAATGCGTACATATTATAATACAGTCTCTAGTTTAGGTTTAGTAAGTAAAATAAAAATTAAATAAAATTAATCGAGAGTATATGTATTTATTTACCAAGTCGTGTGACAATTTGTTGATGTCACCATACTTGGCACTTGATACACACTGAGCGCTATTGTTTCACATTTACGCTCCTGGTAAAAATGTTGTGGTATGACAGTTCGTACATTAATGTCAGCTATTGAAAACCTAACAATTGCCAATGTTACACAACACACAAGGTGGGGGGGGGTTGGGGAGGGGGGTATCACGTGGTTTCAGAATATTGCCGAACGATGTGACGTAATTTGTGACGTATTTTATACAGCTTATTAACTTCCAATATCTTTGTATAACTACCTTGGATTTTGATGATAAAATACTCATCAAATACTTAGATAGTGTATGTGGTCACACAGTTGGCTTTCTGTACAGTTTTCTGATTCAACGGGACACTCAACTTCAGGTTTATTTCCAATTTTGCAAGTAAAAATTCAGGTCATGTAGAGCAAATACACAAATAACTTTGGAACAGTTGTACTTCTTGTACGGGCGTTCAAATTCTTTTTAATTTTTTTTAATTTTTTTTCATCGGCGGTAAAAAAAAATCGGAAATTTAAAATTTACATTTTTTTCCACATTGCCAAAAAATCGGGTCGGCGGATCTGTAAACCAACAAATAAAAAAAAAATGGCCTAAGACTCTGGATTTTTGTTGTTGGGTTATTCTCATCCTGTAGTGTGGCGCACCATCGGATCAGAGTAAAAAATGGTTATCCAAATTATCAGAGGAGTGTACAGTAAACAATTTTCCACCATTTCCTTTGCCAGTCATAAATGACAATAATATTATCACAAGGCTAATAATCATAATGCAAGATGGTTTCAGATCACGTTTAATTTTCATTTGTGGTATGGTCATGACGCCAGTTTTCGGGGTAGTCAGAGTTTTCGGGGTATTCACATATTTTGTAATTTGTAGACATGTGTGCAGCCGTGATGTGCTTTAAGAAATGCCACCAAATCCAGTGTTTGGACCAAATACTAGTAATTTTTGCCATTTAGGTCATGTTGTTCACTAACCTACCGTGATTTTCATGATTTTATGCGTCCGCCATTAATCTGCTCTTTAATATTGTTAAAATCATAATCAAGATAAAAGTTTCAAGTTTTCCTTCACTGTGCCTCATTCATCTGCGTGATGATCTTATAGCCAATGAAAACTCGGGACGAATTAGCAAATTTATTGACACTTTCGGAAGGAAGCAGGTCAAAACACCTCCAAGTCAAATTGCCCCCAAGTCAAAACGCCCCCATTTTGGTCAAAACACCCCCATCTTTGGTCAAAACACCCCCATCTTTGGTCAAAACACCCCCAAAAAACACCCCCATAATTTTATTTTTTGTTAAATACGATTTTATTTTGTCATTATTAATTGTATTTGTACAGTAATTCAGTGGACATGTATGAGCCTTTTTAACATGATAAACAAGTCCGTTGTTTCAATAAACATGACCTGTTTGATTGTGGTTTAGTCAAATTGGGGGCGATTTGACTAGGGGGCGTTTTTACTTTGGTGAATGACAACAAAACATAATTGGTTCATCATGTACTTTTTATTTCATTATAATTCAAATATACATATAATTTAATACATAATAATACATGATAAAAGTAATGCAGGATGGTGGTGGAATAAGGCCAGTGTGTGGTGGAAATGGGTACCATATAAAATGAGAGATTAATTTTTGCAAAAGTAATCAATTAACCGTCTTACCAATGGTACCTATTTCCACCTCACAGTGGTATTATGCCAACACCACCCACCAAGCACACATGTTATAGTTCTAGTTTTAGCACAATAGTTACAGAAAAAAATTAAGTGTTTATAGCAATATTTTTATAAAAAGAAGATCGTCATAATGTAGTAAATTCATATTTTGTTTTCTCAGTCATCAACAGGTGCAGCAGTGACGCGTTTTTTTTAAATTTCTATATTCAATCCGACTAGACAAATCCCATGCCACAAGCATATACCACTAATCGATATATTTAATACTGATTAATTAATTGTGAATTAATGCACGTGTCTATAGTAATGAATGCCTGACTGCGAATATATGTATAACGGAATAAAAGTGGTTAAATAAGTGTGAACACGGGTGCCTATCAACGGGATAATAACACAGAACACGCACAAACACACACACGCCAATACATAATTACATCATTTAATCATTTAATCATCCTTTAATCATGCTAATAGAAATACAATAACAAAATCAACTGATGTATTATGCAATAATTAACATTGAACACTCAAAATACACTCAAAAATACACATACGCAAAGAAAACACAAATTTACACATGAATAAATAATTCAGAAATTATACAATAATATCGTCGCCATAATTCTTCGTACACAACGCGTACCTGAAATGAAAATAGTATAGTAAAACACCCATAAAAACCACCAGAATAAGTTAATTATTTGACAATAAACATTTGAAGATGGGGGCGTTTTGACCAAATAGGGGGTGTTTTGACCAAAATGGGGGTGTTTTGACTAATTGAGGGGGGTGTTTTGACCAATTCGGGGGCGTTTTGACTGTAAATCCTTTCGGAACATACCCCGAAAACTCCAACCATAAGTCAATATTCAAGATGGCTGACTCATGTGTTGCTAAACGAGCTGACGCAAATTTTAATGTAACAACAATCTTATTTTGAAGGCAAGAAACATTGAAAGAAATGTTTATCATTCTATTGAACTAACAATTTAGCTCATATGTTATGTTTGATAAAAACCGCTAGTTGATGAACTTGTTAATACCCTGAAAACTAGACCCACCATCATACATGCTATTTTACAATATTCATTATGGTGCACACTACAGGCAGGATTTATACCAACAAGATAATAACAATCTACAAACTGTAGACTATTATTCTGAGCATTTTTATAATAATCAACAGAACAATAAATTCTATTAAAAACACAGAGTTTATATCTACATCTCAGGCCCGTAGCCAGACCTGTTTGAAGGGGGGGGGTCGTTTCGAAGGCCCAAGGGGCCCGAGATATCTAGGGGGTCTAAAAAAGTGGACCTCGAGGCTAAAAAAGTGGACATCGAGGCTGGGCGGGGGGGTCGTCCGACCGCTCCGATACCCCGTGGCTACGGGCCTGCATCTATGTAATCAAATATAATTATGTGTTAGTTTTTTATTGTTTTTCACATAAGACCCCCCAGTATAATGAGAAGCTCTATTCTGGTAATTTGACAGCTACCAGTCTGTGTTTACATGACCTTGACTTCTCAAAATGGCTAAAGAATCCAGTGACGCAGACTGACAAAACCATGCTTTGTAAATCTTTTTCAATAATGATTTTTATGAGTGGACAAAAGTGGGAATAGCTGAAATACAACATGTTGAAGGTATTTTAACAATTATGATTAAAACCTTACATGACCAAGGGAGATGTGGAATATTTTTCTCCATTTGACAAAATAGGTGTCTTCTGCAAAAAATGTCTGGGAAACTGACCGTGAAAGTTTCCATGATTAGAGACAAATGCGGTTTATGAAAATTCCCGACGCGGGGGTAATCCCGACAAATGGTTACGCTACTGTACGTTTCACTAAACTTTGTATGACTAAAATGTTCGTAAGTGCAACATTATGATAGTCTGTAAATTTCACATTAACAATGTTTTCTTGTAAACAATTATTGTATTCACATATGCAGTCTATGCTCAATAAAAGTAAGGGGGCCGTTTCACTAAACTTTGTACAACTAAAATGTTCGTAAGTGCAAAATTATGATAGTCTGTAAATGTTACATTAACAACGTTTTCTTGTAAACAATTAATGGATTTACATTTATTGAGCATAATCCATCAATTGAAATTTACAGACGATCCTAAATTTGCACTTACAAACATTTTAGTCATACAAAGTTTAGTGAAACGGCCCCCTGATCTTCAGAAATAAAATCATCAATACCTAACTCTTTGCAGTTATGAATAGTCTTCAAGATCGAGAGTTTTACAAGAAGTTGCCAAAAGTGGTAAGCTGTTGCAGTTATTAAGGATAAATTTCGCGGAAAAATGGATCTTTATTTGCCATTAAATGACAGTTTCTGACTTACGATTTTGTACCCTGTTCATTTCGGACCCTCGCTCCACGTTTTTCGCTTTCCAGTATCTAATATGCAGTCAGTGGCATGTATTTGTGGAATAAGGTTTCATAAGGCCGTCTGCGTGTAGACTCCCTGAGGCTTGTACCTCTATGTCAGAAAAGCGGACGTTAAACCCTATTCACTCAATTCACATTCGCGCTCTAACAAATCGCATATACCGGTAATCATATAATCTCGGGCGTAGCTAGGAAGCAAATGTTGTGCAGGCCCAGGAAAAAAATGTCGAGCAAGTGTAGTGAGCGAGGCCGCTAGGGGAGTTTGGAAATATTTTTTATGAGGATGCAATTTCCTGCATTCTGCTGAATTTTAAAGACCAATTCGGACTGAATTGAATGCCAGTTTTTACAACAAAAACACAAGATAATACACTGTTCTGCTTGGCTATACATGTACATAAGGAATAGCAATTATCTGTGGTTTTACTCCATTAAAAACAGTTAAAGTTACATAACAAGACTTCCGAGTAATCAAATGTCTGCTTTGTTCGATACATTTTCTGAATGGGTAGACAGGATGGTCATAATAAATGCATGGAGCTGTACATCTGGTATATGTAGAATAGTGGCATATAGTCACGACATCTCCACCCTTGTTTTATTTTGTGTGATGTATTTTAAATGGTTTGAAGGTATGATAACTACTATATATAGGTCTATATAGGCTTAGGACGGGTAGATCTAGGTAGGCCTATTAAGTATCTCCGTTTTTCTTTTTTTTCTGCTTTTTTTTTAGTCAAAACGATGTGCAGGCCAGGGCCTTTTGGCCTAATGTTTTTCACTGTTTGGTCAAGGGGGGTCGGTCAATGACTTCTGGAGGTAGTTGCGAACGGTAACTCTTGCAATCTACTCCTGTACCGTCCGTAGCTAGAGTTATCATTCCATAGGATTCCCCTGCAGAATAGTGAATCAGATCTGATTCGCACTTTAGCAATTAATTGTGAAGGATTTTCTATATTTTTTAACTGAAATGAGTGTTAATATTATGAAAATAACATATTCAAGTAATTATGACATAAATTTACATATGTAGATGACCTGATAAAGTAAATTTAAGCTAGAATCAACAAGTGACCCAGAATCAACAAGTGACCCAGTCAGCAGTCGGTGGTAGCCAGATTTAACATGTAAAAGTCAATATGGGGTCCATTTTCTGTAAAGGAAATAATTTTTTTTCTAAACCTTCTACAATGGTAAAAATTGTTTCAGAATAATTAGTTTGTATTAATCTCAAATATGTCACAATTAACTGTTAAGGTGTGAATCATATCTGATTCGCTGTTCTGCAGAGGAATGCTATGAGTGGAATCATAACTCTGGCTACGGACGGTACGCGTGAGTAGATTGCAAGAGTTGACGTTCGCAACTATTCTGGAGGGGAAAAATGTGACGCGAGTTCGACGATAGGGGATTTTTCTGCAGCAAACCAATGCCATTATGATTTACCTCAGAAAAATCCCCTATCGTCGAACTCGCGTCACATTTGTCCCCTCCAGAATAGTTGCGAACGGCAACTCTTGCAATCTACTCCCATACCGTCCGTAGCACATAAACAGTGTTGATCTATTTTTTTAACAAATGAGTCGAAAGTTATGTCATAAAAAAAACAGTCACCCCATTGAAAAATGGTTTGCAAGTAAAATTTGAGGGAGGGTTTCTTTCTGAAGTGTCCATATACTCGATATAATGCATAAAACTGAACCCAAAAATGATTCTAAACCGCTGTACTGTAGCCTATTTCACCAACATTGCAAAGTATACTTTCTTAGCAAAGTATACTTTGAGGGAGAAATTTTCAATTTTAAGATAAATGTATTAATTTTAATTACGGTATACTGAATTCATTACATTATCACAGCCATTTTGGCTGTGATAATATAATACATTCAGTATAATAATTCTGCTTAGTTTTAATCATGAAATATATGCAATCATTAGTTCTATATGAAATAATGCATTTCGGAAAAATCAATGATTACTCCCTCAAAGTATACTTCTCTAGATAAGTATACTTTGCAATTTTTATGAAATCGGCTACTGGTTTGTGTATATTCTTCCCAATTTAATTTTAGTATTTGTAAATGTAAATGTACCCAACAATAACGTTTATTTGTAGCGTAAGTTGGGATTCCTAAGCACTCAATTGTGATAATAAAAACTGGAATATATTGGATAAAATGTGATATCAGTGTCGCATATCGTTAATCACATCGTCGGCAAAATATCACGCTGCATCGAATGTTTGGTGAATCGTTACATCCCGATCATGTTGTTGTTCTGCAGGAGCTCCACGCCCACATAAATGGCTCGGTGAGTCGGACAACGATGGAAAAGCTGATACAGCGAATGCCGGATGGTGTTATGAAAGATTGGCGCCTGCAGTTTGATAAAGGAGACAAAGGAACTCTTGAGGAGTAAGTTCTGTCCTTGGTTGCTCTATTCATATACCAGCGCTCCAGATAAGCTGCGTATTTGCGTAAATACCCAATTAAAATTGCCAAAAACCCAATTGAAATCAGAAGTAGTGAGTATCAAAAAGCAATGAAAAATTTGTGGTATCTTTGTCATGCTACAGAAAACAATAAAAAGACCACAAATATAGCATATTTTTCTTATTTTCCATGAAAATACATCTTGGTATTTCATTAGAATTGTCCCTAATGAAATACCAAGATGTGTTTTCATTTAGAAGCACACTATTCAATAAGTGCGGTCTGCTGATTTGTAAACAGTAGTGCGATTCTATTTTACACAATTAAAATTTTGAAATACCCAATTGCTCAGAAATGATTGAAATTATCAACGTTTCTGAACATCTATTGGCAATGCCAACTCGCAATCAAGCAATTTGATTGGCTGAGCCTGATCTATGATATAGCTCAGGCTCAGCCAAACAAGCTGCTTGATTTCAAGCACAATATTCAAGTACATGTACCTGGTTTGAAATAAAGATATTTAGAAATAATGGAAAGATTAGTACAGGTGGTAGTGTCGGGCAAAATCTGAGAAACTGGGATTTGTGTTTGCGTCGGTATACTGTCGGTTACAGTGTACACCTTCAGAGCTCCAGATAAGGTGCGCATTGGCGTAGTTTACACACTTATTTTAGCAGAATACGCATTGATTATCAAAAGTGGGAGTACAAAATACTCACAGTAATGTGACAATACTCATTGATTTTCAAATTGAGTAGTGAAAATACTGTATATAAAGTTGAAAATTGACTTAGTTGAGCTGCAAAATACAAACAAACAGTGTTACAGTGTTACAGTGTTTGCATTTTTCAGCTCAAATAAATGAATTTATAAAAATAATTATTTTTTTATCCTTTGTTCCCTTTTTAATATTTAAAGGAAGAAAATCAATAATACATTTGTGTGTAAAAATAAAATAAAATACCCATTGAATTTGAAATCTGGGTGTATTATACTCTTTACAAAACTTATATATAGTTCATATAGTGTTAGTGACCGGATATAATAAGCATTTGCTTATATAAACTGTTCAGTTTCTTAGGCCCTTTTCGTAGTGTTTTCCCTTAATTGATATGATCATATTTTTATTCATAATTACATGTACATACAATCAAATACAACCGATGTTCACGGTATTTAGCGGTAAGCCGGTACCCATTTACAGCTGGGTGGACTGAAGCAGTGTGGATAAAGTGTCTTGCTCAAGGACACAACGCATGCCTCCAGTGAGGCTCGAACCCACGACCGTAAGATCAGCAGTCCGATGCCTCAGACCACTCGACCACTAATCGTGCCTATATTTCTTTATTTTAACCCTTAGAATGCGGGAACCGTCTGCTGATAATTCATATTTTGTCTTTTCTCTCAGTAAAAACATGGTTTGGCAGCATTTTAGAATCATTTCCATTGGAAATGATTCTAAAGTGCTGCCAAACCAAGTTTTTGATGAGAAAAATGGAAAAATAAAAAATATCAGCAGACAACACGAAGTAATTCAGCATTGTAAGGGTTAAAGTACTTGAATGTCCTGATTCTCAGCATCTCAACGTTGTAATTATTTACCCTTACAATGATAAATTAAATTTGTCATCTGCTGTTTATTATATATTTTTTATTATTCTCATCAAAAGCATGGTTTGTTTGACAGCACTTCAGAATCATTTCCAATGAAAATGATTCTAAAGTACTGCCAAATCATGTTTTTATTGAGAAAGAAGATAAAATACCAAAAAAACAGCAGACGACAATTTTCGTTTCCCGTGTTCTAATGGTTAAAGTCACAGCTACATGTAGCAGGCAGGATCAGGTTTGCAAGAATTGTATGTACTGTTACTCGTTTTTTTTTACATTTACCATTCGACCATATTCTTATTTCAGTGCGATGCTCATGTTCAAACTCGTCCACCAGGTTACAGCTACCAATGAGGCAATATACACAGTAAGCGGGCACAGGTTGAAGTAATGGACCGAGGTCTATAAATACATTAAATATGCCTAAAAGCATCAATAAATGAAAAAAAAATAAGCTAAACAATTTTTTGTTATCCCCTCCATATACTTCATTATAATGAAGTATATGGAGGGGGTAAACAAAATTTGTTTAGCTTATTTTTTTTCATTTATTGATGCTTTTAGGCATATTATATGGAGGGGGTAAAAACAATTTGTTTAGCTTATTTTTTACGTAGGGTATACCTATGTATTGGCATCGCCTCCGACAGTTAGCCACGCCCCAGACCCACCTTGATGCGATGGTAGGTAGTGATATCTTGGAGTAACCATAACAACAAAATGCATTGTGTTACTCAACGTTTAACTGTCATACGCAACCGCTAATTGAAAATAATATTATGAAAAACTACTTGCACTGCACAATATTAACAACGGATGTTCTACGTACAAAAATACATCGGATTATTTTGTTGCGCGTGATTTGCCCCCATTTGCGGCACAAATCGTGTGGTCATCGCTAAATTTAGTAACAGAGTTAACTCCCCTCCGAATACTCTCCGAAACAAGCGACTCGTTTAACACACAAACTACATCAAGTTTGACCTTCCGATAGCCTATTTTTAAACTCAACCGACACCTGTGCGAAACAAAACTCGCACGTGTAGGTCTAACTGATGTTTAATCCTCATTCTCTCTCTCTATCGATGGATTTACAGCGCGACACCGCTTCCGTGGCAGAATTATTGTAACTACTGTATTGCTCTTCAATCAGTTTTCAATATATCTATAATGATCATAGATATCTGGAATCTGTATACTTGAATTGATGATGTCTTGTATATGTGTTACCGTATCTTTCTGATATTGCTATGCATAATCTGTAGTGTTGTTGAATGTTTTGGTACATACTGTAGCAGTGCATAATGTACTTCAAGTTGTGCCATATCAATAGTTTACCCCTTAACCATTAAAACGCTGAACAATAAAATTGCCGTCTGCTCATTTTGTATATTTTAATCTCTTTAAAAACCTGTTTTGGCAGCGCAGTAGAATCGTCTCGGTATGTTTTTGAGGAGAACATATACAAATATTTAAAATGGCAGACGACAATTGTCGTTTCCAGCGCTTTAAAGGTACATGCCCACTCAGTAAGTCCAAAATGTAATTTATAGGAATTAAATAAGTGTATAACTGTGTCACTATTCCACCAGTTCTAAACGTTACAAGTGCCCGCTATACAGATATAATCATTTAGTAATATTTATTTTACTGATAGTGATGCGCGGCGGTATCAGGCTATTTTCATATGCAAATGAGGCATGATATTTTTAGCTCACCTGAGCAAAGCTCATGTGAGCTATTCTTATGGCAAAGTGTCCGTCGTCCGTGAACATTTTCAATCATCTTCTTCTCCCGAACTGCTGAGCCGATGTTGGTCAAACTTCACAGGGATGATATATGGGTGATGCCATTTCAGATTTGTTAAAATGAAGGTCATCGACAATCCAAGATGGCCGCCGTGGAAAAGTAGGTCAAATTCTTAAAAAATCTTCTTCTCACGAACGGCCAGGCCGATTTTGACGAAACTTTGTATGAATGATCAATAGTTAATGCTGATTCAGATTTGTTCATATGGATAATGGTGGCTCCTGGGTCAAAAATGGGCGTGGCCCGAGGGGTCAAATTTTATTTTTGACCGAATATGGTCATATAATATATCAAATCGAAGGTATCGACTAGTCGATCACTCTGGAGCATTTTTTGTCTAAATCAGATGATTTTGTCATCCAAGATGGCCACCGAAAGGTAAAAATGTTGTTCTTTTACTAAAGATTTCAAACGTATTCTTCTTGTGAACTGCTTGGCTGATATTGGCCAAACTTAACTGTAATGGTCTGTGGGTGAAGCCTGTCCATTTTTGTTAGAATGGAGGTCATCACCAAATCCAAGATGTCCGCTGTTGAAAAGTAGGTCAAATTGTCTAAAATCTTCTTCTCACAAACCTCCAGGTCGATTTCGACGAAACTTGGTGTGAATGATTGATAGTTAACGCTGTTTCAGATTTGTTCATATGGTGGCCCCTGGGTCAAAAATGGGCGTGGCCCGAGGGGTCAACTAGGGGTCAAATTATATTTTTGCCCGAATATGGTCATATAATATACCAAATCGAAGGTATCGACTAGTCGATCACTCTGGAGCATTTTTTGTCTAAATCAGATGATTTTGTCGTCCAAGATGGCCACCGAAAGGTAAAAAAGTTGTTCTTTTACTAAAGATTTCAACGTATTCTTCTTGTGAACTGCTTGGCCGATATTGGCCGAACTTAACTGTAATGGTCTGTGGGTGAAGCCTGTCCATTTTTGTTAAAATGGAGGTCATCACCAAATCCAAGATGTCCGCCGTTGAAAAGTAGGTCAAATTGTCAAAAAAATCTTCTTCTCACAAACCTCCAGGCTGATTTCAACGAAACCTGGTGTGAATGATTGATATTTAACGCTGTTTCAGATTTGTTCATATGGTGGCACCTGGGTGAAAAATGGGCGTGGCCCGAGGGGTCAACTAGGTCGAATATGGTCATATAATATATCCAATCCAAGGTATCGACGACACGATCACTCTGGAGCATATTTTGCCAAAATCAGATGATTACGTCATCCAAGATGGCCACCGACACATGCACATTCGCAATATATGTTAGATCAGAAGGTACCAACAAATTCTGTGGAACATTTGAAGTTGTAAGTGAAGAGTCTTTGTGAAATCAAGATGACCACTATGGAGGCTTTTAGGTGAGCGATACAGGCCCATTTGGGCCTCTTGTTTAATTATTTATACTAAAGAAATTCGTCACCTGAAAAAATAATATTTTTCGACAGATTTTAAAGTATGATCATTGCACATCATAAAATAAATACAGAGATTAAATAGTAATGTCCGTTAACATTTTAAGCAAACACGGTTATCGCCCCTGATATCAGTGTGTAAATTTACATCTGATATAAAATGTATAATAATGCGTACGTGGGATAATGGCGCATGAATGTTTAGTTTGCCAGGAAATGTCTCAGATGATGTCTGATGTAAAGAAAAGTTTGTACCTACTGAGTGGGCATGTACCTTTAAGGGTTAATGAAACTGCAACACCAACAATCAATCAATCAATCAATCTAGTTTAATCTTGTAGTACCCTATGTTCAGTACTTTCAGTACTTTGATTTTCATTTATTGATGCTTTTAGGCATATTTAATGTATTTATAGACCTCGGTCCGTTACTTCAACCTGTGTAAGCGGGCACTGTACAATGTGGATCTGGATCTACACTGGTCACAAAACCTATAAGCCCTATTTCTCAAGTCAGTCACATAATTATAATGAATATATGGAAACATTTTATTTGTTTAATTCTCAAAGTGAATCAATCAATGTCACTCAATCAACTTCATTTAATTCTACATTTTGTAATAGTAACCTAACCAACATTGGTGTGGGCCATATTCCATTAACCCTTACACAAAGGTGGAAGACTCGGACCTATGACACCAAAAAAAATGCCTATTAAAAAAATCCCATTACCCCACCCACCTGGTATCGTACTGTACATGACGTTAATAGAAGATGGTACTGTATGAGACCAAGTGGGTGGGGTAATGGATTTTTTTTGTAATGGTCAATTTCTTTGTGTCACAAGTCCGAGTATTCCACCTGTGCCCTTACAGTGCTGAATTAAAATTTGTCGTCTGTTGTTTATGTTTTATTTTCCATTTTTCTTATCAAAAACATGCTTTGACAGCATTTTAGAATTATTTACATTGGAAATGATTCTAAACTGCTGCCAAACCATGTTTTTATTTAGAGAAAATACAAAATAAGAAACAACAGCAGACGACAAGTTTCGGTTCCCGCCTTCTAAGGGTCAACCCTTTCAACCCTAAGTAACTGGAATGGACTGTGATATGCTAATGTTCCGACCAATCCAATGGTCACAAAATGATTTTCAGATTCGTCCATTTATGAAAAGGGGGTTCATCTGGATCTGCACTTTTTGCATAAACCGATATAGCGGGATTTCGGGTTCTAAGGGTTAATATCTAAATGGTTTTGTGATAATTTGCACGTTGTTGTACTCTAAATTACGCAGTTAGATTCGTTTAAACATATTTTATTTGCTTAAAATGTACAAGTCCATTTATAATACAAGTCTATACAGTAGTAGGATACAAATGGGATTGGAATGGAGGCAAGCTTATATAAATCACAGGGGCGGATCCAGCATTTGGGGAACGGGGGTTTGTCTAGTTGCGAAGGTAACTCTTGCAATCTACTCCCGTACTGGCCGTAGCTAGCTACGGGCGGTACGGGATTAAATGCAAGAGTTACCGTTCGCAACTAGGGGGTTGTCCTATTTTCGAGCTCTTCGAAATGCACTTTCCTGTGTTTGACTCCACATCGGTTTGTAGACTGTCTGTTCCACCTTTTGCTGCTGACAAACTTTTGGCTATTATACACATCAAATCTAAAGTACTTTTTCATCAATAATAAAAAAGTCACCCTCCAATTCCAAAATGTTTCAGTCTTCGTCGTCACTTTTTTGCCCGATGTTAAATTCCTATAGGCAAATCGTTTTTTTTTTCGCAATAAAATCAATATTTGTTGGGATTTCATGAAATAAAAAAATTTGGGGAGACTTTTTTATTATTAATGAAACAGTACTTACGTTTAAATATTTTTTAGATTTAGTGTGTTTAATAACCAAAGTTCGTCGGCAGCAAAGCGTGGAACAGACGGTTGGCAGTTTGATCGGTCGATACTGAGCACCGACTATGACTGTTTTGACGTGTTACAGATCACCTACGATGTTATACACGAATTCGCGGCCGAGAACGTCAAGTACCTGGAACTGCGGACAACTCCCCGCGCAGAGCCTGTGACCGGAATGACAAGACGCTCATACGTCGAGACTGTGTTGAAGGTACACAGCCGCCCTGCAGCCTATTTCACCAATATTGCATTATACCAATTCACCAATTATACTTTTCTTGCTTATTAGACTTTGAGGGAGACATTTTCAATTCAAGGATAAACTTATTAATTTTTAGCCAGGTTTTTAAAAAAAAATTCCAGGCTATTGGATTGGCGAAAGCCGGGCGGCGTCCACAATCAATGTTAAGTTTTTGTGTTTCAGTCCATTTCTTTGTTACTGTACCACCTAGGACCACCAAACTTTCACAGCTTCATAATCAATTGGTGCCCACCACATATCACTATCCAACATGTTACTTTTTTTTTAACTTGACCCATTTTTTCCGCGCAGTCGACTTAGCCATTTTCAATGTTAAGTTTTCGCGTTTACAATGTTAAGTTTTTGTGTTTAAGTCCATTTCTTTGGTACTGTACCACCTAGGACCACCAAACTTTCACAGCTTCATAACCAAGGGGTGCCTACCACATACAACTATCCAACATGTGACCATTTTTATGCTCCACCACGATAGTGGAGGGGGCATTTAGTGTTACCCTTGTCCGTCCGTCCCGTCCGTCCGTTCCATCCGTCCGTCCCGTCCGTCCGTCCGTCCGGGCACACATTAGGGTACTTATGTGGCTAGCCCCACAGGGTTATGGACTTGGTAAAGGATAGGGTTGATTACAATTAGCCACCTAAAAAATCCTTTTATGTGGCTAAAAATCGTTTAATAATGTGGCTAATATTTAACATGTGATAAGCCACATAAGTATAGTACTGTAAGAACGTCCGTCCGTCCGTCCGTCCGTCCGTCACAAAACTTTAACGCTCGGGTAAATGTCTCGGAATTTCTTCATCCTTTGACCGATCTGCTTCATATTTCATATACACATTGCTCTAATGGTCCTCTACCGCCCTGCGCCAAATCCACGTTCGTCCTGCCCCCGCCAAGCCCCGGGTCAAGGTCACATACTTAGTGCTTCAAAAACTTTAACGATTAAGTTTTTTGGTTAAAGTTTTTGGTTAAGTTCTTTGGTTAAAGTTTTTGGTTAAGCTTTTTGGTTAAGTTTTTTGGTTAAGTTTTTTGGTTAAAGTTTTTGGTTAAATTTTTTGGTTAAGTTTTGGTTAAAGTTTTTGGTTAAAGTTTTTCGTTATACTATATCTCTGCAACTGCTTTGCCCATTACCTTGAAACTTCACATGGGTGTTTATCATCATCTATATTTTCATTCTACCCCCCTCCCGTGCGGCCCTTGTGCCCAATGTCAAGGTCAAATTACTTTGAAGTTTTTGGTTAAGTTTTTTGGTTAAAGTTTTTCGTTGTACTATATCTCTGCAATCGCTTTGCCCATTACCTTGAAACTTCACATGGGTTGTTTATCATCATCTATTTTCATTTATTTTGCTGGAAGCGCGATATTAGTCAGCACTTTGGCGTACGTACGTACGTGTGTCCGGTTAAAGTTTTTGGTTAAGTTTTTTGGTTAAAGTTTTTGTTATACATTTATTTTTCTCTGGTTTTTAAAGTTTTTCGTTTTATAACTTTTATTTAATTCTTTCTGGCCCCCCCAACAGCTTTGCCCATACTTATTGAAACTTCCACATTTTTGGGTGTTTTAGTTTTTCATCATCTTTTATATTTTCCATTCTACCCCCCTCCCGTGCGGGCCCCTCCTGATTCCCCCAATTTTTTTCAAGGTCAAATATTCTTTGAAGTTTTTGGTTAAGTTTTTTGGTTAAGTTTGTCGTTATACTATATCTTTTTTTTTAGTGTCCATGCCTCGCCACAAGGCGCGACATGCAGGCCGCGGCCATCTAGTTATCAAAGCGATATGTGGGGCATCCGTGTTCTATGAACACATTTTCTAGTTTTACCTTCACCTATTATTTCTACGCAATTGACTTAGCCATTTTCAACGTTAACTTTTTTGGTTAAAAGTTTTTTTTTATACTATATCTCTGCAACTGCTTCGCCCATTACCTTGAAACTTCACATGGGTGTTTATCATCATCCATATTTTCATTCTACCCCCCAACCGTGCGGCCCCTGTGCCCAATGTCAAGGTCAAATTACTTGGAATTTTTTTGAGTTTTTTCGTGTACTATATCTCTGCAACTGCTTCACCCATTACCTTGATACTTCACATGGGTATTTATCATCATTGTCGCGCCCGCTTGCAGAAAGCGTGATATCGTCGGCATTTTGGCATACGTCCGTCCGTACGTCCGTGTGTCCGGTTAAAGTTTTTTGGTTAAAGTTTTTCCATCTACTATATCTATTTTTTTAGTGTCCATGCCTCGCCTCAAGGCGCGACATGCAGGCCACGGCCATCTAGTCTACAAAAAGTGGGTATAATTATGTTATCCAAGTGTCTATGCTTGGAAAAAACCTGGCCTTCGTGGCTTTGCCTCGTTTCTTGTTTTACCTATTTTGATTAATGGAATAGTCCCAACATTTGTATGGAGCACTCGATGTCCGATATTTAGGGGTGAAAGCATTTAGGTTTGTAGTTAAAGTGTTAATCATGATCTTTGTCCATATCAGGCCATTGACGACAGCTGTGCTGAGAACCTAGACATCGTTGTGCGGTTGCTATTGGCGATAGACAGGCGTAACTCGGTGGCTGCTGCCATGGAAACGGTCATGTTGGCTGAAGAGTATTCCAAGAAGAGCAACATTATCGTAGGAGTGGACTTGAGTGGTGATCCATATGTATGCCTTCTTTCAGTACATGTATAGCTTAACCCTTGGAATGGTGGAAACAATAATTGTCGTCTGCTGTCGTTATATATTTTGTTTCTTTCTCAATAAAATATGACTTGACATGATTCTAAAATGCTTTCAAACCATGTTTTTGACGATAAAAATGGAAAATAAACAGCAGACAGTAAAAATTTCATTCAATGTTGTAAGGGCTAATTTTTGTCGCGCCCGCATGCGGACAGCGCGATAATAGTCGGCACTTTGACGTCCATTCATATGTACGTGCGTCCGCATTTGCGTTAAAGTTTTTACATATGTTATATCTCCTCAACCGCTTCACTCATTGACTTGAAACTTCATATGCATGTTTACCATCCTCCAAATATTCGTTGTGCGCAATACCCATGCTGCCCACATGCCCAAGGTCAAGGTCAAATGTCTTAGAATTTTGCGTTAAAAGTTTTTGTAAACTTTGCGTTAAAGTTTTTACGTATGTTATATCTCATCAACTGCTTCACTCATTGACTTGAAACTTCATACGCATCTTTATCAATGTGTACAGCACAGTTTATCCGCATGACCCTTTATCCGACCATATGTCATGTCTCCCGACCTGTCCGGATAATCTGTGTTGTACTGTATATTTATTGAGTGGCATTCCCGTACCAACGCCACTCCAATTGTCCGGCTAATGCCTCAATGTTTACTGTAACCCTTGTGCATTTGTATACCCCACCACAGTAGTGTAGGGGGCATTTAGGATTACCACTGTCCGTCCGTCTGTCCCGCTAATTTACAAGTCACTGAGCCATAAAACACCATAACATCATGCATATATTATCCATTCTATTCCTCGGCGGGCGCGCATGCTGGCCGCGGCCATTTTAGTTTAATATATTTACCAAAAATGTTTCAGTCGTCCACAATGTTAGAATTGGAATAGTTGGTTTGATGTCATATTTGTTAGTTTTTGTCGCGCCCGCTTGCGGAAAGCGCGATATAGTCGGCACTTTGGCGTACGTACGTACGTGTGTCCGGTTAAAGTTTTTGGTTAAGTTTTTTGGTTAACGCTTTTGGTTAAGTTATTTGGTTAAAGTTTTTGGTTAAGTTTTTTGGTTAAGTTTTTTGGTTAAAGTTCTTTGGTTAAGTTCTTTGGTTAAGTTTTTTGGTTAAAGTTTTTGGTTAAGTTATTTGGTTAAAGTTTTTGGTTAAGTTTTTTGGTTAAGTTTTTTGGTTAAAGTTCTTTGGTTAAGTTCTTTGGTTAAGTTTTTTGGTTAAAGTTTTTGGTTAAGTTCTTTGGTTAAAGTTTTTGGTTAAGTTTTTTGGTTAAGTTTTTTTTTGGTTAAAGTTTTTGGTTTTCGTTATACTATATCTCTGCAACTGCTTTGCCCATTACCTTGAAACTTCACATGGGTGTTTATCATCATCTATATTTTCATTCTACCCCCCTCCCGTGCGGCCCCTGTGTCCAATGTCAAGGTCAAATTACTTTGAAGTTTTTGGTTAAGTTTTTTGGTTAAAGTTTTTGGTTAAGTTTTTTGGTTAAAGTTTTTTGTTATACTATATCTTTGCAACTGCTTTGCCCATTACCTTGAAACTTCATATGGGTGTTTATCATCATCTATATTTTCATTCTACCCCCCTCCTGTGCGGCCCCTGTGCCCAATGTCAAGGTCAAATTACTTTGAAGTTTTTGGTTAAGTTCTTTGGTTAAAGTTTTTGGTGAAGTTCTTTGGTTAAAGTTTTTCGTTATACTATATCTCTGCAACTGCTTTGCCCATTACCTTGAAACTTCACATGGGTGTTTATCATCATCTATATTTTCATTCTACCCCCCTCCCGTGCGGCCCCTGTGCCCAATGTCAAGGTCAAATTACTTTGAAGTTTTTGGTTATAAAATTTTTTGCGCCCGCTTGCGGAAAGCACGATATTGTCGGCACTTTGGCGTACGTACGTACGTGTGTCCGGTTATAGCTTTTGGTTAAGTTTTTTGGTTAAAGTTTTTTGTTATACTATATCTTTTTTTTTAGTGTCCATGCCTCGCCACAAGGCGCGACATGCAGGCCGCGGCCATCTAGTTTATTTCACTGTCTAACTAACCTAAGCAATGTGATTAATTAATAAAATATGCATCACTTGTTAATGTGTGTATGCCCCGGAATTTTTATCCCCTCGCTGAAAGCCAAAAGGGGACATATAGAGCTCCAGTTAAGGTGCATCATTTGACCAACTTGGAGTGAAATTTTGTTATTTCTTCATCAAAAATGGCAAGTTGGGAGTCCTTTAGAATCGTCTCATTGAGACGATTCTAAAGCACTACCAACTTGCCATTTTTGATGGAGAAATAAGAAATTTACCTCCAAATTACGCACCTTAACTGGAGCTCTGGACATATCGTATATGCGTTAGTAACACCTTTTATTTATTAATAGCTGATGAACCACTTCATCAATTTGAATATAAATATCATCCTTCTTTCACCTGTTTCAGCTGGTGCATTAGCAAACTACTGTCTGTTTCACGAAACCTGCCCAAATTTTACTGCCATATTAACCCTTTCCCTGATAGAAACGACTTTTCACGCCTCTGCAGAAGATGTCTTGAAAACATTGTGGGAAAAGGAGAAATTGCTTGTAACAAGCAATTTCTCCTTTTCCCACAATGTTTTCTACTCTATCAGATAATTTAACCATCATTTGACCCAGCATTTGATTCTTTTATTCAGATGTTTTGGATTTGGAAGAGTCGAAATATCGCAAAACAGGGAAAGGGTTAACAATGTAAAAACAATATATTTTTTTCAATAATATTAAATTTTATGAAATTTTGTCAAATATTGATTTTATTGCGAAAAAACAATTTCTATGACTTCTCCCACGGCTCCAGCATTTCCTTTTCCCCCATGTTAAATTCCCATAGACAAATAAATTTTTCGTAATAAATTCAATATTTGACCGAATTTCACGAAATAAAAAGTAGGCTCATTCTTAAATTTTGCTTTAATTTAATATTACCACAAAAAAAGATGTTTTTTACCTTTTTAAATGGCCGTAAAATTTGGGCAGGTTTCGTGAAACAGACAGTCCATTGAGTACATTTCAGTGATATGCTAGTAGTTTTAGTCTTCATTACATATCAACCCTGAGACCATAAGCCTCATTTCTCCAGTCACAGCCACATACAGAGCTCCAGTTAAGGTGCGTAATTTGATAAACTTTGGGGAGACTTTCGTTATTTCTTCGCCAAAATTGGCAAGTTGGGAGTGCTTTAGAATCGTCTCATCGAGACGATTCTAAAGCAATCCCAACTTGCCATTTTTCGTGAAGAAATGAGAAAACTACCCGGAAAATTTGGTCCAATTACGCACCTTAACTGGAGCTCTGTACATATGCTGTAATGATATTATATTAAAATTCCAGCATACAAAGTCTGTCAAGGGGTATATAATTTTCATATTTCCATCCATTTGTTCGTCCGTCCGTCCGTAAGTGCGTAAGATTCCATCTCGTATATACGTCAGCGGAGTAATTTCACTTTTCTGTATCCGCGATTTGTGTTGAAGTTTTTGTTTGTCAGTCCATGCCGAGGGTATCCGTGCTTCTGCTCACTTGTTCTAGTTTACAGATATTTTTGTTTCGTTCCGTACAGGCCGGTGACGCTGCTGATTTCATCCCGGTTTTCCATTGTGCCCGGGACAAGGGGCTGAAACTGGCCCTGCACCTGGCTGAGGTAGGATACATGCACAGGTGGCAGACTGACATGCGACACAAAAACAAATGCCCATTAAAAAAAATTCCATTACCCCATCCACTTGGTCTTGTATAGTACACTTTACGAGACCAAGTGGGTGGGGTAATGTAGTTTTTGTCTCGCCTGCGAAAACGGAAAGCGAGACGTAGGTTTTGCTTTTCCGGAGTCGGCGGCGGCGGCATCATCATTCAATGTAAAGTTTTCGTGTTACGGTCATTACTTCAACACCTTATCAGCTACAGTCATCAAACTTTATACATACGTTTAGGCTTTACTAGGACTATTTAAAAAAAATCTCGGGGCCCCAAGGTCAAGGCGGAACAAGGCGAGACATTTGATTCCGCGGAATTCTTGTTTTAATGGGCATTTTTTTGTGTCGCAGTCCAAGAGCTCGAAAATAGGACAACCCCCTAGAGTTGTGAATGGTACACACCCCGCCCGCCCCACCCCCCCCCCCCCCCCCCCCCCCCCCCGCCCGTTCCAAATGCTGGATCCGCCCCTGAAGTCTTTCCCTTGGGGATACGTGTGGCTCAATGTGGCTGTGACTGGATAAATGGGGCTTATGGGATTTGTCACCTGTGTAGCTCAAACAGCACACTCGTGTAGTCTGATAATGATCTATATTGCCTGTTAGAAGCATGATTGATGTTTCATTGACGGAATGGTGAGCCGTGCATATCCTGATCAGTCTGCGGATGCACATGCTGATCTGGATCTATACTGGTCGCAAAACCCATAAACCCCATTTCCAGTCACAGCCACATATGTAGTCAAATCCTTAACCCTTCCTACACTGTTGCTGGAAATTGCCGTCTGCGGTTTTTCATTTTTGCTTTAATTCTTAACAAAAAACTGGTTTTGACAGCACGTGAGAATCATCTCCACTGGAGACGATTATCATGTGCTGTCAAAACCAGGTTTTTGTCGAGAAATATTGAAAATAAAACATTTCCAGCAGACGACAACATTTAATTCAGCGTAGTAAGTGTTAAGGATACATACATGTAGCTTAAAGTTGTATCTTACCTGGAGCCAAGTGATTCGGTGTATTTATTTATGCTGTTTGTGCCCAGTCATAAACTAAAATATTACTTGCTACCCAGTGATTTACGTCTCGCGAACGTCTAGGAGGAAATAAATCCCGCCCGATTCGGGCGGGATTTATTTCCTCCTAGACGTTCGCGAGACGTAATTGATGTCTCGTTTTGACGTCATTTCCGGCGAAGAAACAATTCATATGTTTGTGTAAGCCACATTTCTTATGAAATCAGTAAATTTGTTTAATAAATATAATATTCATGTAAGATCCTCTATTTATGGTACTCACTGGTTGTATATAATTTGTATAGTTTTGTAAAAAGTTTAAAAAAGGTGTATTGAAATCAAAATTTCTGATTAACCCTTACACCGCTATCTTAATTTTTGTCGTCTGCTGTTTATTTTCTATTTTCCATTTTTATCATCAAAAACGTGCTTTGACATTGGAAATGATTCTGAAGTGCTGTCAAACCATGTTTTTATTGAGAAATATGGCAAGATATAAAAGCAACAGCAAAATACAATTGTTGCGTGTAGCGGTCTAAGGGTTAATAAATATAATATTATATCATCACTCATGCAATATCATATATTTATGGTACTCACTGGTTGTATATAATTTGTATAGTTTTGTAAAAAGACATTTAAACATAACTCGCTGGTGTGGGGATCGAACCCGTGACTCCGACTTCACTAGCCTGGCGCAACGCGTACACGAGCCATATTTAGCTGTTAGTTTGTTACCTGGGAGGTCAATTTGGTTATTACCCATTATAAAAGTAGTAAGATTATTACTGATCCTACTGCTTTTGGGAGGGGCCAAGTGATTCTGGTGTGGCGAGGACCTGGCATCAGATCAGGATTATTCTGATTTCAGGGCTGAATATATTGTTTTGTCATTGTAAATATTCAGTTCTGATTTTGGCATTTTCCCCCCATTTGTACATGTACTTGAACATGTACATGTACTTGTACAATGTTTTTATTGAGAAACAAGGCAAGATATAAAAACAACAGCAGACAACAATTGTTGCGTGTAGCGGTCTAAGGGTTAATATGACTTTATTCCATAATGTCATGATTTTTGCACCAAAATAAGAAATCCCCAACATGCTGCACATTGGGGGAATATGCCACATTTTGCTAGTTTGACGTTCCCTACGGTTGTGGATGATACCGTTGTCTAAATAGATTAGAAGGCAGAGCTCCACATAAGGTGCGTAGTTGCTTAAATACCCAATTAAAATTGCCAAAAACCAAATTGAAATCAGAAGTAGTGCGTATCAAAAAGCAATGAACAATTTGTGGTACCTTTATCATGCTGCAGAAAACAGACCACAAATATAGCATATTTTTCTTATTTTTCCATGAAAACACATCTTTGTATTTCATTAGAATTGTCTCCAAGGAGACAATTCTAATGAAATGCCAAGACATGTTTTCATTTAGAAGCAAACTGTTCAATAATTGAGGTCAAACAGTAGTGTGATTTTATTTTACCCAATTAAAATTTTGAAATACTCTATTGCTTCAGAAATGATGGAGTAACAATACTCAATTACTAATTCCTTATCTGGAGCCCTGAGAATGTATATATTGATACAACTACAGTGGAACCTCTCTAAACCGAACACCAAGAAAACACATGTGGCCTTATTTTTGATGAGTTTCTCGGTCATTTATCTCAGGTGATAGTTCGCGATCGCATAGCACACAACTATGGCTCAGCATGATCAAATGCCTGATTTGCTGTGAACCCTCTCTAAGCCGGACACCCTGGGGACCTCCCAGGGTGTCAGGTGTCCAGTTTACCGAGGTTCCACTGTATTTGTTTTATATTTAAACTGTAGTGCCAATCACAGTATCACAATCGTGTATATACAGCTTTAATGGTGCCTCACACAGGCTGATCTGGATATAAACTGGTCGCAAAACCCATGTTCGCTGTGCGTTATATCTATATGTTCAAGAAAACAATTTCATTGGTCGAAGAAAATGCATCGTTGTGACATTACATGACATCATGTCTCCCTACTATCACAGGTTGAAGTAATGGACCAAGGTCTATAAATACATTAAATATGCCTAAAAGCATCAATAAATGAAAAGAAATAAGCTAAACATATTTTGTTTACTCCCTCCATATAGACTTATAAGTATATGGAGGGAGTAAACAAATATTTTTAGCTTATTTTTTTCTATTTATTGATGCTTTTAGGCATATTTAATGTATTTATAGACCTCGGTCCGTTACTTCAACCTGTGCCTATTATATGGGAAACACTAGAGTGGTGTACAAATAATATAAATGAAAAGTCATGCAGAGCATGATGTTATTAGCCGATCAAATCAGGGTAAAGTGCATCGAACATATGTAGGTGCCTCTGGTAACATTGTCAATGGTAAACTATTTTCGACCACAGTTCTGTACCCAGCGTTGACATTTTTCTCGATTTTGTGCAGGTTTTGGAAACCCGTTCCCAAATCCATCCAATAGCAGCAATGCCATAGCAGCAATGTTTTGTTGTCACCATTATGTTGCGAAATATTCCAGCGTAACACCTGTACTGTATGCTCTATTTATCTACAAATTACACTCCGCAATACACAAAGTTGTAGTCACTGTGTGTGTGTGTTTTTCCGAATTCTGTGGCAGCATGCGAGTGGGCAGAGCTACCAGGGCTATATATATCTAGCGATTACAGTGTCATCTAAAAATAGACGCAAGCTCCTGCATATTCAGGCACTTGCCCAGATTGCCTAATGTGGCCCCATCCGTTGATTTTTTTGCGCGATGTCGGGCCCCAAGACAATCAATAATTTGCGGCATTGACAATAATTAAGGGGGATTTGCCGCAATCGCGCGTGCTGGATGCATCCCTGCCATCCCTGCATGATAAACGTAAACAAATCAAAGTTGGCTATGAAGGGCAATTCTTCGTTTTGATTGGTGGAAAATTTTTTGTGAATATTAACTAGCGTTCATTTCGCATATACGCGATCCAATGGGATAAACCCGAGATGCTGGATAAACCCGAAAATGCTGGGGTTTACTAGTAAGGAGATTTTGAGCAGAGTCGATTATAAATTAGCCGCCAAAATAAACACATTTTACGCGATTTATACGTGGCTGAAACTTGTTTCTGTTAATAAATAAAAGCTTTAAATTAGCCCAATAATCGGCGTATGTTTGGCGTATATAGCCATTAGAGCCAACTATGGACTTCAACAACAATAACTTCCGGGTTAAATCTCTTCAGAGCGTTCACTCATTAAGTATCAAAATTTGTTTATATGGCTATAAGTAAGTTTAAACGGAGATAATTGCCAAAATGGCAAACTAAACTTTATCGGTTGATGCAATTTGGGAAGTGATACAGAAAAATTACGCGTTCGTAAAGATTACCGAATACCGGAGAAAAGGGTTGCATACAAAACTTTTTCAGAATTCGATGGATAACCAACATATTAGCCGATCTATAAATAGATCGGCTAATAATGACTGCCGCTCTACAGTACCGAGTGGTGTAATTCAACCGTTACATTTTTGCTTAAACTACTGGCTGAAATGTAAGAAAGTAGGTTGTTGTATCTTTTAGATGAATCACTACTTTTCCAAAACAAAATGGAATGACAGTGTACAGATATTCAAAAAACTAAACTCGCCTGATCACATTTTTGGCCTTACCAGGCCTTGATCAAGAATAAAATCGACCTAGCCAAGCTACCACAGGTTGCTGTCCACTAAAATTGTATCAAATTCAATTTTAATGGGCAGCAACCTATTGTATCTTATAAGTTGATGTTAATCTTGATCAAGGTCTGGTATGGCCGAAAATTTAATGAGCGACTTTCATTCCTAAATAACTTGAATGGATTTTGATATGTTAATTTTTCAACCAATACATTTCAGACTAGTCCATTTATGAACAGGAGGTCAAAAAGTACAAAAAGTGCAGATCCTGATGAGACGGCTCGTCACGAGCCGGCTCATCTGGATCTACACTATTTGCCAATACGACTATACAGGCCTGTGGTGTTGAAAGGGTTAATATTGATATCTTTAGGTACCTGCAGCTGAGGAGACATTGAACATCCTGCAGCTGGTTCCCCCGGATCGTATAGGACACGGCACGTGTCTACATCCAGCTGCTGGTGGTTCACACGAGCTGGTCAACTTGACCACAAAGCACAAAATACCATTGGGTGAGTAACTGTACGCATTATTTGGTGAGTGTAACTTCTTACATCTGACATCAAAATACCATTGGGTGAGTAATGGTATACAACATTTGCGACATGGACTGGTAATATAGCACTTAACCCTTAGAATTTTCGTCTGGAATGTAATGACAAATACTGTAGATCTAGATGAGACGGCACGGATCATCTGGATCTACAGTGTTTACAAATGTTGGCTTTAACCCTTCAACCCTTAGAATTTTAATCTGGAATGTAAAATGACAAATACAAATGAGACGGCTCATTGCAACGGGCTCATCTGGATCTACAGTGTTTTACAAATGTTGGCTTTAACCCTTTCAACCCTACAGATCATATAAACGCAACATTCACAAACACTGTAGATCCAGATGAGCCGGCTCGTAACGAGCCGTCTCATCTGGATCTTCAGAATTTGTAGTAGTATATTACCTACTTTAGAATCATTTCTTATGTCGAACCATATATTTATTGAGAAAGAGAAAATGTATCGGATACTAATGTTTGTATTCCTTAATAACAAATAAAATCAGGCAATCACAAAATGCTGAAATATTTTCAATTTTGGCACATTTTACGTGTCTTGAAAGTTCAAAGTGGCTGCAACCGTCAACCACGATGATTTTTTCACAAATCTTTTTTAAATGCGCATGCATATATACATTCTTGCTTCGTATCTATTAAGCCGTATGTTTTAAAACTGTCTTTCTGTCAAATGTTTTCGTAATCTCTTGATGGAAGTTTTTTGTATTTGTCTGATGCCTTTCTTACAACCCCCAACTATGATTTCTGGCTGCCAACAGGCCAGCTTTGTCGTCCTCTGACATCTCTTATTTCAGATATGTGTCTGTGATTGGAGAAATGGGGCTTATGGGTTTTGCGACCAGTGTAGATCCAGATCAGCCTGTGCATCCGCACAGTCTGACCAGGATCTGCACTGTTCGCCATTCCATCAATGAAACAATCGACCTGCCCCCAGCAAGCAATATACACTCAAACCTGTGAATAAAGGCCAGCAATGGGAAGTAAAAAATCTGGCGTTTGTTCACAGGTGGTCTTTATTCGCAGGGTCATTTATATAGTAATTGTGCCATTGGGACAACAAAAGTGTGGCCATTATAGCCAGGTGATTGCTATTCGGAGGTGGTCTTTAGCACAGGTTTGACTGTAGATAGTTATCCGGCTGCAGCTGTGTGCTATTTGATCAGGAGCTACACTTGTCAAGTCTGGGTGGCAGGTGTGAGGCTGCGATGGGTAATTTAGCGAAGGATGAATCTCAATCGGAGACCTGGTTTGGCCCTCATGTATGTCTTTGGCTTTCTTGTTGTATGTGAGAGTTGAATCTGGTTATACCATTCTATGAGTAATACGATTGTATTACTTTTAGGGGAAGGGGCCAAGTGGCTTTGGTGTGGTATGGACCTGAATATTGATTTTTAGCTTGACTATTCGAAGAATAGTTAGCTTATGTAGTCACCCCGGCGTCGCCGTCACGGTCACGCCTTGGTTAAGGTTTTTAGTCAAGCTTGTATATGGAATACTCCTGGCCCTCCACCCACCATACTTGGACAACTTCATCTCCTAGTGATGTACATCAACAACCCCTGACCTATATTTGACCTTGACCTACATTTAACCTTGAATTACTTAGTTAATTCCCCTTGGTTAAGGTTTTTAATCAACCTTGGTTAAGGTTTTTAGTCAAGCTTGTACATGGAATACTATTGTGCATACAGACACCATACTTGGACAACCTTTTCTCATAGGGATCTACATCAATAACCCCTGATCTATATTTGACCTTGACCTACATTTCCTCTTGTAGATGGAATACTCCTGGCCCTACACCAACCATACTTGGACAAATTCATCTCCTAGTGATGTACATCAACAACCCCTGACCTATATTTGACCTTGACCTACATTTAACCTTGAATTACTTTAATTCCCCTTGGTTAAGGTTTTTGTCGCGCCCGCTTGCGGAAAGCACGATATAGTCGGCACTTTGGCGTACGTACGTGTGTCCGGTTAAAGTTTTTGGTTACGTTGTTTGGTTAAGTTTTTTGGTTAAAGTTTTTGGTTAAGTTCTTTGGTTAAAGTTTTTGGTTAAGTTTTTTGGTTAAAGTTTTTGGTTATGTTTTTTGGTTAAGTTTTTTGGTTAAGTTTTTTGGTTAAAGTTTTTCGTTATACTATATCTCTGCAACTGCTTTGCCCATTACCTTGAAACTTCACATGGGTGTTTATCATCATCTATATTTTCATTCTACCCCCCTCCCGTGCGACCCCTGTGCCCAATGTCAAGGTCAAATTACTTTGAAGTTTTTGGTTAAGTTTTTTGGTTAAAGTTTTTGGTTAAGTTTTTTGGTGAAAGTTTTTTGTTATACGATATCTCTGCAACTGCTTTGCCCATTACCTTGAAACTTCATATGGGTGTTTATCATCATCTATATTTTCATTCTACCCCCCTCCCGTGCGGCCCCTGTGCCCAATGTCAAGGTCAAATTACTTTGAAGTTTTTGGTTAAGTTCTTTGGTTAAAGTTTTTGGTTAAGTTTTGTGGTTAAAGTTTTTGGTTAAGTTTTTTGGTTAAAGTTTTTTGTTATACAATATCTCTGCAACTGATTTGCCCATTACCTTGAAACTTCACATGGGTGTTTATCATCATCTATATTTTCATTCTACCCCCCTCGCGTGCGGCCCCTGTGCCCAATGTCAAGGGTCAAATTACTTTGAAGTTTTTGCACATACATACGTACGTGTGTCCGGTTAAAGTTTTTGGTTAAGTTGTTTGGTAGTTTTTTGGTTAAAGTTTTTGGTTAAATTCTTTGGTTAAAGTTCTTGGTTAAGTTTTTTGGTTAAGTTTTTTGGTTAAAGTTTTTGGTTGAGTTCTTTGGTTAAGTTTTTCCTTATACTATATCTTTTTTTTTAGTGTCCATGCCTCGCCACAAGGCGCGACATGCAGCCGCGTCCATCTAGTTAGTCAAGCTTGTAGATGGAATACTCCTGGCCCTACACCAACCATACTTGGACAACTTCATCTCCTAGTGATGTACATCAACAACCCCTGACCTATATTTGACCTTGACCTACATTTAACCTTGAATTACTTAGTTAATTCCCCTTGGTTAAGGTTTTTAGTCAAGCTTGTAGATGGAATACTCCTGGCCCTACACCAACCATACTTGGACAATTTCATCTCCTAGTGATGTACATCAACAACCCCTGACCTATATTTGACCTTGACCTACATTTAACCTTGAATTACTTAGTTAATTCCCCTTGGTTAAGGTTTTTAATCAACCTTGGTTAAGGTTTTTAGTCAAGCTTGTATATGGAATACTATTGTGCATACAGACACCATACTTGGACAACCTTTTCTCATAGGGATGTACATCAATAACCCCTGATCTATGTTAGACCTTGACCTACATTTAACCTTGAATTACATAGTTAATTCCCCTTGGTTAAGGTTTTTAGTCTACCTTGGTTAAGGTTTTTAGTCAAGCTTGTAGATGGAATACTATTGTGCATACATACACCATACTTGGACAACCTTTTCTCATAGGGATGTACAGCAATAACCCCTGATCTATATTTGACATTGACCTATATTTCCTCTTGAATTACTTAAATAATTCCCCTTGGTTAAGGTTTTTAGTCAACCTTGGTTAAGGTTTTTAGTCAAGCTTGTAGATGGAATACTATTGTGCATACATACACCATACTTGGATAACTTTTTATGCCCCCGCTACCGAAAGGTACAGGGGCATATAGTGTTACCGGCGTCCGTCCGTACGTCCGTCCGTCCGTCCGTCCGTACGTCCCGATATTACCATATTCTTTACTAACTTCTACATGGCTTCACAAATTAGGTCAATATTTATACACGTGATACATATGAACATGCCTTACACACTCCACCCCCCCCACCCCCCCCCCCCCCCAGTACTTCGACCTTGACCTTGGCCTTGACCTTTTCCACATTTAAATGTTTGCTTGGCACTTTGGGACAAATCTACGTGCACGTTTCTCAATCCTACAATAACTTCTCAATACTTTTGCCAATCGCTAAATATTTATACACATGATACATATGAACATGCCCTACACACTCCACCACCCAGTACTTCGACCTTGACCTTTGACCTTCACCTTTTCTACTTTAAATGTTTACTTAGCACTTTGGGACAAATCTATGTGCACGTTTCTCAATCCTACAATAACTCCTCAATACTTTTGCCAATCGCTTAAATATTTATACACATGATACATATGAACATGCCCTACACACTCCACCACCCAGTACTTCGACCTTCACCTTTGACCTTCACCTTTTCTACTTTAAATGTTTACTTAGCACTTTGGGACAAATCTACGTGCACGTTTCTCAATCCTACAATAACTTCTCAATACTTTTGCGAATCGCTTAAATATTTGCGCTACACACTCCACCACCCAGTACTTCGACCTTGACCTTTGACCTTCACCTTTTCTACTTTAAATGTTTACTTGGCACTTCGGGACAAATCTACGTGCACGTTTCTCAATCCTACAATAACTTCTCGATACTTTTGCCAATCGCTTAAATATGTACACACATGATACATATGAACATGCCCAACACACTCCACCACCCAGTACTTCGACCTTGACCTTTGACCTTCACCTTTTCTACTTTAAATGTCTACTTAGCACTTTGGGACAAATCTACGTGCACGTTTCTCAATCCTACAATAACTTCTCAATACTTTTGCCAATCGCTTAAATATTTATACACATGATACATATGAACATGCCTTACACACTCCACCACCCATTACTTCGCCCTTCACCTTTGACATTCACCTTTTCCACTTGAATTGTTTACTTGCCACTTTGGGACAAATCTACGTGCGCGTTTCTCAATCCTACATTAACTTTCACACACGCATTGCTCCAATGGTCCTCTACCGCCCAGTGACAAATCCACATTCGTCCTGCCCCCGCTAAGCACAGGGTCAAGGTCACAGACTTGGTGCGTTTGAAACCTTAGTTAAATGGCTTATAATTTGTGTTTCCTTGCTCGGATCTGCTTCACATTTCACACACGCATTGCTACAATGGTCCTCTACCGCCCTGTGACAAATCCACATTCATCCCGCCCCCACTAAGCCCAGGGTCAAGGTGCGTTCAAAACCTTAACGCTCGGGTAAATGGCTTATAATCAAATATGCCTCGTTTTCTTTGGCTGCCAGCGGGGGCATTCGTGTGCCGACAGGCCACATTTCTAGTTCTCATAGGGATGTACATCAATAACCCCTGATCTATATTTTACCTTGACCTACATTTAACCTTGAATTACTTAGTTATTTCCCCATTGGTTAAGGTTTGTACTCAAACTTGCTTAAGGTTTACAGTCAAGCTTGTATATGGAATACTCCTGGGCCTACAGCAACCATACTTGGACAACTTCATCTCCTAGTGATGTACATCAATAATCCCTAACCTATATTTGACCTTGACCTACTTTTACCCTTGCATTACTTAGTTATTTCCAGTTGGTTAAGGTTTTTAGTCAAGCTTGTATATGGAATACTCCTGGGCCTACAGCAACCATACTTGGAAAACTTCATCTCCTAGTGATGTACATCAATAACCCCTGCCCTATATCTGACATTGACCTACATTTAACCTTGAATTACTTAGTTAATTTCCCTTGGTTAAGGTTTTTAGTCGACCTTGGTTAAGGTTTTTATGCGGGCCGCGGCCACCTTGTTTGTCAAGCTATGTGTACATCGACAACCCTCGTAGTCAAGCTATGCTGTTCTCCTACAGCTCTTGTTTTCAATGTAAATATTCCGTTCTATTTTTGGAACAACATCCCATAAGCCCCACTCCAAGCTCCAGTTAAGGTGCGTAATTTGGAGGTAAATTTCTTATTTCTCCATCAAAAATGGCAAGTTGGGAGTGCTTTAGAATCGTCTCAATGAGACGATTCTAAAGCACTCCCAACTTGCCATTTTTGATGAAGAAATAAGAAATTTACCTCCAAATTAAGCACCTTACCTGGAGCGTTGATTGACTGTGGTGTAGTTGGTCAAATTACGCACCTTAACTGGAGCCCTGGCCCCACTTCTCCAGTGACAGCCACGTATAAGTGGTATGTTTTCAGAGCTGTGCCTGTCGTTCAATGTGGCCACTGGGACGGTGTCCAACTATGACAATCATCATCTACGTGTAGCGGTCTTAGGGTTAATTGACCCATAATGTCATGATTTTTGCACCAAAATAAGAAATCCCCAACATGCTACGTAGCACATTGGGGAATATGCCACATTTTGCTAGTTTGACGTTCCCTACGGTTGTACATGATACCGTTGTCTAAATAGATTAGAAGGCAGAGCTCCACATAAGGTGCGTATTTGCTTAAATACCCAATTAAAATTGCCAAAAACCCAATTGAAATCAGAAGTAGTGCGTATCAAAAAGCAATACAAATTTTATGGTACTTTTTCATTCTGCAGAAAACAATAAACAGACCACAAATACAGCATATTTCTCTTATTTTCTAAGAAAACACATCTTGGTATTTCATTAGAATTGTCTCCAAGGAGACAATTCTAATGAAATGCCAAGACTTGTTTTCATTTTGAAGCAAACTATTCAACAATTGCTGTCTGTTGATGTGTAAACAGTAGTGTGATTTTATTTTACCCAATTAAAATTTTGAAATACCCAATTGCTTAAGACATGATGGAGTGACAATACCCAATTACTAATTCCTTATCTGGAGCATGAAAATAAGAGATCCCCAACAAGCTACGTAGCACATTGGGGGAATATGCCACATTTTGCTAGCTTGACGTTCCCTACTGTTGTAGATGATACCGTTGTCTAAATAGATTAGAATGTTTATATTGATACAACTACAGTGGAACCTCTCTAAACCGAACACCAAATTACGCACCTTAACTGGAGCCCTGGCCCCACTTCTCCAGTGACAGCCACGTATAAGTGGTATGTTTTCAGAGCTGTGCCTGTCGTCCAATGTGGCCACTGGGACTGTGTCCAACTACGACAATCACCATCTGCAGTTCTGGCTGGACAAACATCACCCTTGTATCATCTGCGTAAGTCTACGTTTCACAATTTAATCCTTTTCATGCTGAGGATACTCCACTATGTTTGTGGAAAATCCTAAATGTTTTCTCTCTATGCGCGGAGAAATATATGTCGCGACCACCATTTGAACCGTCTTGTCGAGACATTTTTTTGTGGCCAACGGTTCTTGGTTAGACATGGTTTGAGGACGAAATGTGTGTCTTGCATGATACGATTGAATAAGAGACCTGTATAGTGGTATTGGCAAACAGTATAGATCCTGATGAGCCGGCTCGTGAGTCTCGTCAGGATCTGCACTTTTTGCAAGTAATTTTCATATTTTTAAGAAGAAAAAATAATACCCCTTTTCATAAATGGACCAGTCTGAAAATCATTTTGTGACAATTTGATTTGTTAGAAAATCATCATATATCACAGTCCATTCCAGTTACTTGTGGGTAAAAGTGTTAACCCTTACTATGCTGAATTAAATTCTGTCGTCTGCTGGAAATGGTTTTATTTTCAATAAAACCTGGTTTTGACAGCACATGAGAATCGTCTCCAGTGGAGACGATTCTCATGTGCTGTCAAAACCAGTTTTTTGTTGAGAATTAAAACAAAAATTAAAAACAGCAGACGGCAATTTCCGTCAACAGCGTAGGAAGGTTTAAAGTTCATACTATTTCCAGACGGATGACAAGGGGATTTTCTCCACCTCCCTGACAGAAGAGTATTCTATAGCAGCGCGCACGTTTCACCTCTCCGATGAGGAAATATGGGGCCTGTCCTACAACAGCATAGACAGTATATTTGCTGATGACGAGATGAAGCAGCAGCTGAGGGATAAATGGAATACATTGAAACCGTCCTTGTTCCTACAGATGGAGCGGTAGTTGAGTCGTAATACCTATGATGTTGAAATATCTATCCCGGTGATTTCTTTGCATGTTCCCCAAGTATTATTGTATCCCCCGGACTCCGTTGGGGGATACTATGGGTTTGACAGTGGGCCGCGTCCGCCGCAGACACTTCTTGTCCGGAGCATAACTCGAACACCCTTTGGAATATTTTCATGAAACTTCACACATGCATAGACCACGACCCGAAGGTGTGTCGCGCACAAGAATGACAACTCTTGCATAGCTAATTTTTTAGTTATCTCCCTTTTTTGTTTCGCGCACTGATTTCGTGTCCGGAGCATAACTCGACCACCCTTTGGAATATTTTTATGAAACTTCACACATGCATAGACACGACCCGAAGGTGTGTCGCGCACAAGAATGACAACTCTTGCATAGCTAATTTTTTAGTTATCTCCCTTTTTTGTTTCGCACACTGATTGAGCATTAACTCGACCACCCTTTGGAATATTTTCATGAAACTTCACACATGCATAGACCACATCAAGAAGGTATGTCGTGCACAAGAATGACAACTCTTGCATAGCTAATTTTTTAGTTATCTCCCTTTTTTGTTTTGCGCACTGATTGAACATAACTCTACCACCCTTTGGAATATTTTCATGAAACTTCACACATGCATACACCACGACCCGGAGGTGTGTCGCGCACAAGAATGACAACTCTTGCGTAGCTAATTTTTTAGTTATCTCCCTTTTTTGTTTTGCGCACTCTACAAACTGGACAATAATGCATGAATACCTGTTTTCTCGTGTGCTCTGTACACCTTACCTGTAGAGAGAACAATGCCTTCTCCGGTTGAACAATAGAGACTGGGAGAACCATTCACCTGTGCATGTGCTAGCATGTGCAAATGTCCAGTTTGACCACTATCTGACCACAGGTAATTTATACAGGTAAATTACTACATTGTATATTACATTTCCGTCATTATGTGGACCTGTGCAGATATATGTAGATAAATATAGGACTATTAAAAAAAAATTCTGGGCTCCAGTAGCAAGCATTATTATTTTTAATTTTTAAACTTTTTTTTTCCATTTTTTTTTTCATTTTTTTTTTCAAATTCTTTTTCAATTTTTGTCTAGTAGCATAAGGTCGTAAGTACTATATACAGACTATTATCATATAATAAAACAATTATTGACTAGTGAGCCATAGAATATAATCTGATATTCTATGGCTCACTAGTCAATAATTGTATAATATGTTCGGGCCAGTGAAAATTGCTTTCGGGCCCAGGCTCGAGGTCAAGGCGGGACAAGGCGAGGCATTTGATTCCGCGGAATTATTGTTTACTTATCTCCCTTTGTTGTTTCGTGCTCTGATTTTGTATCCAGAGCATAACTCGAACACCCTTTGGAATATTTTAGTGTTACCCTTGTCCGTCCGTCCGTCCGTCCGTCCGTCCGCACACACGAATGGGTACTTGTAAGCGTACGGGTATCTTATTGGGTAGGGTTAGGATAGTGTTGGGTACTCTTGTTGGGTATTTTTATAGAGTAAAGTATTCATTCGTAGGAACGTGCGTCCCGTCCCGTCCGTCCCGTCCGTCCGTCACAAAACTTTAACACTCGGGTAAATGTCTCATAATTTCTTCATCCTTCAACCGATCTCCTTCATATTTCATATACACATTGCTCTAATGGTCCTCTACCGCCCTGTGCCAAATCCACGTTCGTCCTGCCCCCGCCAAGCCCAGGGTCAAGGTCACATACTTGGTGCTTCAAAAACTTTAACGCTCAGGTAAAAGAAAATTTTGACTTGGAATTTGGCCTCATTTTTATTATCAAAGCGATAAGTGGGACATCCGTGTTCTATGAACACATTTTCTAGTTTATTAAACTTCACACATGCATAGAAGACGACCCAAAGATTTGTCGCACGTAAGAATGACAACTCTTGCGTCGTTAATTTCTTAGTTATCTCCCTTTGTTGTTTCGTGCACTGATTTCGTGTCCGGAGCATAACTCGAACACCCTTTGGAATATTTTCATGAAACTTCACACATGCATACACCCCGACCCTAAAGGTGGGTGACGTAAGAATGAAAACTCTTGCATCACTAATTTTTTAGTTATCTCCCTTTGTTTTTCCGTCACTGATTTTGTCTCCGGAGCATAACTCGAACACCCTTTTTTCAAACTACTTGTGTATCTGGGGAGGGGGATACACATGCGCTTGTCGACAAGCGTCCATTTCTAGTTTTACATGACCGTTTTAAAAACAATATCACCTTTTTAACTTAGCCATTTTTTCTACATTCTATAATTCTATATAGGGTACATAGTTTGTGTACTCCTCTCAAACCTTTCTGCCAATCGATTTGAAACTATACACATGCCTTCTACACATACCGAAGATGTGCACCTTGGTGTTTTTTATGCCAAAAACATTTTTGTTTAACAAAATGATTACCCTTTTAACATAGCCATTTTTTCTACATTTTTGTATGCAATTCTATATTGGGTACTGGTGCACAGTTTGTGTACACTATTCCTCAAACCTTTCTGTCAATCGATCTGAAACTTTACACACATCTTTTACACGTATTGAAGATGTGCATCTTGGTGTTTTTATGCCGAATTTTTTTTTTTTTAAATATCGCCTTTTTAACTATGCCATTTTTTCTACATTTTTGTATGCAATGCTTTTTGCTTTACACATCTCTACCTCAATTAGTATACCTGTTAATCACAACAAGAGGAAGAAATAATGCTATAGATTTTCAAATTCACATTACGGTTGCTTGCCTTCGTGACAGCTTCACATTTCTGCATCATCGCTGTCTGGTCCATATTCGACATGTGTATTTTGTGACTTACGGCACTCTTGTTAATTATGCACCCCAAACTTTGTTTTGGTGTACATATAGTTGCCACCCTGTCCCGTCATCTGTCTGTCAGAGATTTGGGATGGGCCGTGGCCTTGGGATATAGAATATTTATTATGCCTGTTTTAGAAATTTTAGAATGATTATTTTCTATTTTCCAATTGTATCATCAAAAATATGCTTTGACAGCACTTTAGAATAATTTACAACATGCTTTGACAGCACTTTAGAATAATTTACAACATGCTTTGACAGCATTTTAGAATAATTTACAACATGCTTTGACAGCACTTCAGAATCATTTCGATTGGAAAAGATTCTGAAGTGCTGTCAAACCATGTTTTTATTGAGAAATAAGGCAAGATATAAATGCAACAGCAGAGCAGTTGTGAGTAGCGGTCTAAGGGTTAAGTTTGTGAAGTTTTATGAGCAAACTCGCACATTACACAGTAAATTATCCAGTTGAACCAAATACACAGATTACTATTTACAAATATTTGCGGCTATCCATGACAAAAATGGGCCTATTGAGTTTGTGACCAGTGCAAGCACAGACAGCTGCTGACATGTTAGTTCGGAGTACATAGCTACACTACATTACATTACATTACATTACATTACATAACGATTATGACCGAGTAGTATTTCCAAATTTGTGTTTGAAGCATTCTTTGTTTACTTTCTGCTTTGTGGAGAATGACATAAGAATTCTGCTAATACACACTTTATTAGGTAAGTTTATAACAATATTTTTGTCTCGTATTGTAGACTTTTCTCTCAATAACACTAAGCGAAGTATAAACGCCCTGCAGACAGAGCTCCAGTTAAGATGCGTAATTTGACCAAATATTCGCGGTATTTTTCTTAGTTCTTCACCAAAAATGGCAAGTTGGGAGTTCTTTAGAATCGTCTCAACGAGACGATTCTAAAGCACTCCCAACTTGCCATTTTTGGTGAAGAAATAACAAAATTCCCCCCAAAGTTGATCAAATTACGCACCTTAACTGGAGCTCTGCCTGCAGATTTGTATTATAGTGCGCGAAATGGAACGTTATTCTGCAAATTTATACCATTGACTGTGGTGTAGTGATATAGTGCAACTACTGGTGTAGTGATATAGTGCAACTACTGGTGTAGTGATATAGTGTAACTACTGGTGTAGTGATATAGTGTAACTACTGGTGTAGTGATATAGTGCAACTACTGGTGTAGTGATATAGTGCAACTACTGGTGTAGTGATATGTGCAACTACTGGTTAGTGATATGCAACTACTGGTGTAGTGATATAGTGCAACTACTGTGTGTAGTGTAATAGTGCAACTACTGGTGTAGTGATATAGTGCAACTACTGGTGTTGTGATATAGTGCAACTACTGGTGTAGTGATATAGTGCAACTACTGGTGTAGTGATATAGTGCAACTACTGGTGTTGTGATATAGTGTAATACGGTGTAGTGATTGCAACTACTGGTGTAGTGATATAGTGCAACTACTGGTGTAGTGATATAGTGCAACTACTGGTGTAGTGATATAGTGTAACTACTGGTGTAGTGATATAGTGCAACTACTGGTGTAGTGATATAGTGCAACTACTGGTGTAGTGATATAGTGCAACTACTGGTGTAGTGATATAGTGTAACTACTGGTGTAGTGATATAGTGCAACTACGTAGTGTAGTGATATAGTGAACTACTGGTGTGATAGTGCAACTACTGGTGTAGTGATATAGTGAACACTGGTGTAGTGATATAGTGTAACTACTGGTGTAGTGATATAGTGCAACTAACGGTGTAGATATGCATGGTATGATATAGTGTAACTACTGGTGTAGTGATATAGTGCAACACTGATGTAGTGTATGGAATATGGTGTAGTGATATGTGCAACAACTGGTGTAGTGATATAGTGCAACTACGTTGATATGTCAACACTGTTGTGATATAGTGCAACTACTGGTGTTGATAGTGTAACTACTGGTGTAGTGATAGTGCAACTACTGGTGGTGATATAGTGCAACTACTGGTGTAGTGATAGTGTAACTACTGGTGTAGTGATATAGTGCAACTACTGGTGTAGTGATATAGTGCAACTACTGGTGTAGTGATATAGTGCAACTACTGGTGTAGTGATATAGTGCAACTACTGGTGTAGTGATATAGTGCAACTACTGGTGTATGATATAGTGTAACTACGGTGTAGTGATATAGTGCAACTACTGTGTATGATAGTGCAACTACTGGTGTGAATAGTGCAACTACTGGTGTATGATATGCAACTACTGGTGTAGTGATAGTGTGCAACTACTGGTGTAGTGATATAGTGTAACTACTGGTGTAGTGATATAGTGCAACTACTGGTGTAGTGATATAGTGCAACTACTGGTGTAGTGATATAGTGCAACTACTGGTGTAGTGATAGTGCACTGTGTATGATAGTGAACTACTGTAGTGATATAGTGCAACTACGGTGTATGATATAGTGCAACTACTGGTGTTGATATAGTGTAACTACTGTTGTGATATAGTGCAACTACGGTGTTGTGATATAGTGCAACTACTGGTGTAGTGATATAGTAACTACTGGTGTATGATATAGTCAACTACTGGTGTAGTGATATAGTGCAACTACGGTGTATGATATGAACTAGGTGTAGTATAGTGAATACGGTGTAGTGATATAGTGCAACTACTGGTGTAGTGATAGTGCAACTACTGGTGTAGTGATATATGTAACTACTGGGTAGTGATAGTGCACTATGGTGTAGTGATATGTGCAACTACTGGTGTGTGATATAGTGCAACTACTGGTGTAGTGATAGTGTAACTACTGGTGAGTGTGCAACTACTGGTGTAGTGATATAGTGCAACTACTGGTGTAGTGATATAGTGTAATACTGTAGTGATATAGTGCAACTAACTAACACTGGTGTAGTAGATAATAGTGCAACTACTGGTGTAGTGATATAGTGCAACCTGGTGTATGATGTAACTACTATGGTGTAGTGATAGTGCAACATATATGATATATGAACAACTAACACTGGTGTAGTGATATATGCAACTACTGGTGTAGTGATATAGTGTAACTACTGTGTAACTAGATATAGTGCAACTACTGGTGAGTGAACTATAGTATATAGTGCAACTACTGGTGTAGTGATATAGATGCAACTACTGGTGTAGTGATATAGTGCAACTACGGTGTGTGATATGAAACTGGTGTAGTGATATAGTGCAACAACTGGTGAGTGATATAGTGCAACTACTGGTGTAGTGATATATGCAACTACTAGTGATAGTGTAATATGAGTGCAACTACTGAGTACTGTGTGATAGTGCAGAACTACTGGTGTAGTGATATAGTGCAACTACTGGTGTAGTGATATAGTGCAACTACTGGTGTAGTGATATGTGCAACTACTGGTGTAGTGATATAGTGCAACTACTGTGTATGAGTATAGGTGCAACTACTGGTGTAGTGATATAGTGCAACTACTGGTGTAGTGATATAGTGCAACTACTGGTGTAGTGATATAGTGCAACTACTGGTGTAGTGATATAGTGCAACTACTGGTGTAGTGATATAGTGCAACTACTGGTGTAGTATATATGCAACTACTGGTGTAGTGATATAGTGCAACACTGGTGTAGTGATATATGTGCAACTACTGGTGTAGTGTATAGTGAACTACTGGTGTAGTGATATAGTGCAACTACTGGTGTATGATAGTGTAACTACTGGTGTAGTGATATAGTGCAACTACTGGTGTAGTGATATGTGCAACTACTGGTGTATGTGATATAGTGCAACTACTGGTGTTGTATATATGCAACTACTGTAGTGATATAGTGCAACTACGGTGATGATAGTGCAACTACTGTGAGTGATATAGTGTAACTACTGGTGTAGTGCTATAGTGCAAACGTTGTGATATAGTGCAACTACTGGTGTAGTGATAGTGCAACACTGTAGATATAGTAACACTGGTGTAGTGATATAGTGCAACTACTGGTGTAGTGATATAGTGCAACTACTGGTGTAGTGATATAGTGCAACTACTGGTGTAGTGATATAGTGCAACTACTGGTGTAGTGATATAGTGCAACTACTGGTGTAGTGATATAGTGCAACTACTGGTGTAGTGATATAGTGCAACTACTGGTGTAGTGATATAGTGCAACTACATGCAGCTGCTGACGGGTCAATAAATACCATTGACCAAATAAATAAATAATTGCAAATGGCTTCATCCCACTCTCGGGTAGTTGAAGTAATTATTGTACCGAAGCAAGTCAAGCCCTCATGATGAAGAACTACACTGGTCTAAAGCTATACAAGTCCCTTTTTTGTTATGATGGGTCACACTTGTGGCTGTGACTGGAGAAATGGAGCTCATGTCATTTGTCACCAATGTAGCTCCTGATCAAACAGCCCACTCCTGCAGCTTGATAATGATCTATATTCTTCGTTAGAGGCACGATGTGTGTTTCATTGATGCAATGGATAAAACAGTTCAGATTGGATGCACAGGCTGATGTCGCAAGCAAAAACCGATAAGCCCCATGCCTCCAGTCACAGCGAATTATGTCACTAATATACATGTACATGAACATTTTAACATATGAATGATATAACAATAATGGAAGACATTATAAATGGATGAAATACTGTTGTTTTGACACCATTGTTGTTGTCGTTGTCCTCCGAGGCAACCACTATGCTCCCATTCTCATCCTGCTCCTGTGCTGTGTGTGATTCCGCCACGGAACTGTCACTTCCGTCACTGTTATGTTTGCCATCAATGTCACGTTTAGCTGTAGTTTGTGTCGCGTATTTGTGCCACGTTGTTGTTGACCCATATTTTGTTGTCGGTGTTACATTTGTAGCCACTGTTGTCGCTGCGGGTCTTGTGAGTTCTGAAATGTGGTTGTGTCTGAAGAAATGGGGCTTATCAGGGATTCCGCTGGGGAAAATAAAAAAATCGCCACTTCAAAAAAAATGAAACAATTGGAATTTTTTTTTTTTTTTTTTTTTTCGAAAATTGTAATTTTTTATCGCCATTTGCGAAAGTGCCAGCGGAATCCCTGGCTTATGGGTGTTGCGACCAGTGCAGATGCAGATCAGACTGCATCCGCACAGTCTGATCAGCATCTGCACTGTCTGCCATCGTATCAATGAAACGCATGTCATGCTACTAACAAGCAATATAGATCGGTATCGGATTACAGGAGTGTGTTATTTGATCAGGAGCTATATTGATCGAAAATCCCATAAGACACATTTCTCCAGTCACAGGCACAAATAATGAATTAAGCCTGTACTCCCACATCCCAGGCATATTTATTTTCATATTCTTTAGATCTTACATTTATCGGCAAAAATATACCTTCAATTACCATTACCGGACATGTTAATTGGCATTATTATACTTTTTATATCAAACGTGAATTGCCACTCGTGATATCGGAGGTGATAATCATGTTTCCTTAAAAGGTTAATGGAAACAACTAGAACATAAAACATAGAATTGTTGCCTTTTCTTTGGTAGCTAATTTGCCCATATTATTTCTATGCCACTTAGTACCTTGATTAACCCTACTCGCAACAATTGTCGTCTGCTGTTGCTTTTTTTCTTGCCTTATTTCTCAATAAAAACATGGTTTGACAGCACTTCAGAATCATTTCCAATGGAAATGATTCCGAAGTGCTGTCAAAGCATGTTGTAAATTATTATAAAGTGCTGTCAAAGCATGTTTTTGATGATACAAATGGAAAATAGAAAATAAACAACAGACGACAAAAAAAAGTAAGATAGCGGATTAATGGAATAATGAGCCATTTACTGGTTCCTAGGTGCGAGTCTTCCACTTGTGCTTTTAACAGGCCGTTAAACACCGTTAAATACATTTAGCAAGGGCATCGTTATTATCAGGCTAATCCCCTCGCTGGCAGCCTTGAAAATAATAAAGATTTTTTTTAACATTGTCTTACAAACGAGGTGAACATAAGATTTTTTTTAACATTGTCTTACAAACGAGGTGAACATAAGTCCTCAGTGACCCTGACCTTGGGTGGTCGGACGTGGGTCATATGCAAAACAAAGCATCATTCCTAGACACACATTGTGGCCAAATATTATCAGAATCAATTTATGAGTATGTACATGGACTAACAGTGTATCCCCGCTTGCCTATCGGCCAGGGGATAATAAATAAATGTGACATGTACTCACCATATAAGGTCATGGTCGCCTTGTCCTTGCCGTGCGGGTTTGAGGCCTCGCATCTATAGGTGCCGAAGTCGCGTTGCTCCAGTCCACGTATCAGGAGGTTCACTGATGTAACGTCATTCTCCAGGGCAAAGGCCTACAGCAGGAATGAGTGGGTGGCAGGTGCGAGCATGCGATGGGTAATTTAACGATTCATCCTTACCGGAATCCCGACCGGAGACCTGGGGGCCGTTTCACTAAACTTCGTACAACTAAAATGTTTGTTAGTGCAAAAATTTCACATTAACAATGTTTTGTTGTAACCAATTATTGGATTTACATTTATTGAGCATAGGCTGCATATGCAGCCTATGCTCAATAAATGTATATCCATCAATTGAAATTTCCAGACGATTCTAGATTTGCACTTGTGAACATTTTAGTCGTACGAAGTTTAGTAAAACGGCCCCCTGGTTTGGCCCTCAGATACGTCTTTGGCATTCTTGAATGTGGGAGTTGTATCTGGTTATACCCCTTATATGAGTAATATGATTATTTGTAATCCTATTACTTTTAGGGGAAGGAGCTAGGTGACTTTGGTGTGGTGATGGTCTTGGCTCCTGGTCGGGTTTTTCTAATTCAGTGCTTGGCTGTTGATAGGCTTACTGTTTGCCCTAGTTTCTCGACCGACCAACGAAAGCACAGTAATTCATATTGCGACGATATTGCGACGCTGGGAGTTGAATTGGGTTATTGTCCATTATAAAAGTAGTAAGATTATTACTGATCCTACTGCTTTTGAGAGGGGACCAAGTGATTCTGGTGTGGCGACCTGGCATCAGATCAGGATTATTCTGATTTCAGGGCTGAATATATAGTTTTTAGCTCACCTGAGCAAAGCTCATGTGAGCTATTGTTATGGCAAAGTGTCTGTCGTCCGTCGTCCGTCCGTCGGTCCGTCCGTGAACATTTTCAATCATCTTCTCCTCCCGAACTGCTGAGCAGATATTGGTTAAACTTCACAGGGATGATATATGGGTGATGCCATTTCAGATTTGTTAAAATGGAGGTCATCGACAATCCAAGATGGCCGCCATGGAAAAGTAGGTCAAATTCTTAAAAAATCTTCTTCTCATGAACCGCCAGGCCGATTTTGACGATACTTGGTATGAATGATCGATAGTTAGCGCTGTTTCAGATTTGTTCATATGGTGGCACGTGGGTCAAAAATGGGCGTCGCCCGAGGGGTCAAATAGGGGTCAAATTTTAAATTTTATTAACCGAAATATAGTCATGTAATATATCAAATCGAAGGTATTGAAGAGACAATCACTCTGGAACAATTTTTTTGTACTAAATCATATGATTACGTCATCCAAGATGGCCACCGATAGTTCAAATGGTCATTATTTTACTAAAGATTTCAAACGTCTTTTTCTTGTAAACCGCTTGGCCGATATTGGCCAAACTTAACTGTAATGGTCTGTGGTTGAAGCCTGTTCATTTTTGTTAAAATGGAGGTCATCACCAAATCCAAGATGTCCGCCGTTGAGAAGTAGGTCAAATTCTTAAAAAATCTTCTTCTCATGAACCGCCAGGCCGATTTTGACGATACTGGGTATGAATGATCGATAGTTAGCGCTGTTTCATATTTGTTCATATGGTGGCACGTGGGTCAAAAATGGGCATCGCCCGAGGGGTCAAATAGGGGTCAAATTTTATTTTTAACCGAATATAGTCATGTAATATATCAAATCGAAGGTATTGAAGAGACAATCACTCTGGAACATTTTTTGTCTAAATCATATGATTACGTCATCCAAGATGGCCACCGATAGTTCAAATGGTCATTATTTTACTAAAGATTTCAAACGTCTTTTTCTTGTAAACAGCTTGGCCGATATTGGCCAAACTTAACTGTAATGGTCTGTGGTTGAAGCCTGTTCATTTTTGTTAAAATGGAGGTCATCACCAAATCCAAGATGTCCGCCGTTGAGAAGTAGGTCAAATTCTTAAAAAATCTTCTTCTCACGAACCTCCAGCCTGATTTCGACGATACTGGGTATGAATGATCGATAGTTAGCGCTGTTTCATATTTGTTCATATGGTGGCCCCTGGGTCAAAAATGGGCGTCGCCCGAGGGGTCAACTAGGGGTCAAATTATATTTTTGACCGAATATGGTCATATAATATATCTAATCCAAGGTATCGACGAGATGATCATTCTGGAGCATGTTTTGCAAAAATCAGATGATTACGTCATCCAAGATGGCCGCCGACAGTTCAAAAGGTCATTCTTTTACTAAAGATTTCAAAGGACTTCTTCTTGTGAACTGCTTGGCCGATATTGACCAAACTTAACTGAAATGGTTTGTTGGTGAAGCCTGTTCATTTTTGTCAAAATGGAGGTCATCACCAAATCCAAGATGTCCGCCGTTGAAAAGTAGGTCAAATTGTCAAAAAATCTTCTTCTCACAAACCGCCAGGCCGATTTCGACGAAACTTGGTGTGAATGATTGATATTTAACGCTGTTTCAGATTTGTTCATATGGTGGCACCTGGGTCAAAAATGGGGGTGGCCCGAGGGGTCAACTAGGTGTCAAATTATATTTTTGACCGAATATGGTCATATAATATATCCAATCCAAGGTATCGACGAGACGATCACTCTGGAGCATCTTTTGCCAAAATCAGATGATTATGTCATCCAAGATGGCCGCCGACAGGTCAAAAGGTTGTTCTTTTACTAAAGATTTCAAAGGACTTCTTCTTGTGAACTGCTTGGCTGATATTGACCAAACTTAACTGAAATGGTTTGTTGGTGAAGCCTGTTCATTTTTGTCAAAATGGAGGTCATCACCAAATTCAAGATGTCCGCCGTTGAAAAGTAGGTAAAATTGTCAAAAAAAATACAGGTTTGGGCCTCTTGTTTATTGTAAATATTCAGTTCTGATTTTGGGATTTTCCCCCCATTTGTACATGTACTGGAAGATGTACATATACTTGTACAGGTAATATATGGGATTAGTACTAAACCCATTGACCTGGCCTTAAATGACCTTAGGTGTTGATAGGCAGTTTAACCCCAACAAACAAACAAACAAACAATCATATTGCGACACTTTCACCAACATCTATTAAATGTATCATTAAGTGTTGCAATAAGTACAAAGCTACATTTAGAAGCAGAGGTCATGCCTTGTCTTAAGTTCATGAGATGCGAATCATGGTAATCGCCTGTGTATGCGCGGTTCGGTGTCGAACCGCCACTCACATAATAGTATCTCGATTCAAAATAGGTGGTGCTACTTTCAAACGAACATGTACACACGCCTGGGCGGGTCAAACAAGAAAGGTGGCTGTGACTGGAGAAATGGGGCTTATGGGTTTTGCGACCAGTGTAGATCCTGATCAGCCTGTGCATCCGCACAGTCTGATCAGGATCTGCACTGTTTACTATTCCATCAATGAAAAGCCTGTCATACTTTTAACAAGCTATATATATATCATTATCAGGCAACTGGGGTGTGCTATTTGATCAGGAGCTACACTGGTCATAAATTCCATAAGTGGGTGGCAGGTGGGAGTATGCGATTATTTGTAATTCTATTTTAGGGAAAGGGCCAAGTGACTTTGGTGTGGTATGGACCTGGCACCAGGTCCGGTTATTCTGATTTCAGGACTGAATATATTTGTTCTCAATGTAAATATTCCGTTCTGATTTTGAGATTTTCTCCCCAATGCAGCAGGTTAAAATGGGATCGAACCTGTTTGCCCGGCCTTACATGACCTTAGCTGTTGATAGGCCGTTAAACACTAATAAACAAACATAAACTCTCTAACCAAAGGGGAGTAACCCCGCTATACCTGTGAATCGTATTTCCAGAGGAGTTGGCCAGGCAGTCGTTGTCTGCCCTTGGTCCAGTAGGCATTGTCCATGGGGTTGGCCTCGATCTGGCAGTCCAGCATTGTGTCCCGGCCCTCGTACTGACCGATCCGCGTCGTGTGGATGGTCACCACCGGAGGGTCTGCCAATAATCAATGGGGGATCGTAGCTAGTTATCTCCCTTTGAATTTATTTATAAAAATCCGGTCCAAATTGTGTTGTTCAGGGACCCATTTCACTAAACTTAGTAAGACTAAAATGTTTTTAAATGCAAAATTATGATAGTCTGTAAATGTCACATTAACAATATATTCTTGTAAACAAGTATTGGATTTACATTTATTGAGCATAGGCTGCATATGCAGCCTATGCTCAATAAATGTAAATCCATCAATTCAAATTTCCAGATGATCCTAAATTTGCACTTACGAACATTTCAGTCGTACAATGTTTAGTGAAACGGGCCCCAGGGCCTTATTGCTTGTGAAAAGGGCGAATGTAGCATGATGAGTTGTGAACAGTAGCAATTATAGTGATTTTGAGTAGTGTTGATATAGATCATCCTACATATCTACGCAGTTTGCCGATTCACACTTTCACACTTATTAATGTTATTGCAATCAGTGTAGACTCAGATCAGATGTGCAGGTTGATCTGGGTCTACTCTGTTTACAAAACTCAATTTTTTTGCTATTCAGTAAGAAATAAACGTTGAAATACAGCATAGGACCGGATCTCTATAAACAGACATAACTAGCTGCGACCCCTCATTGTGGCCGCGACTGGAGAAATGGGGCCTACGGGATTTGTGACCAGTTTAGCTTCTGATCAAATAGCACACTCCTGTAGCCTGATAATGATATATATTGCTTGTTAGAAGCATGAAAGTTGTTTCTTTGATGGAATGGTGCACAGTACAAATCCTGATCAGACCGTGCATCCGGATACACATGCTGATCTGGATCTACATTGGACGCACATTTCATGCAACTTTTCCAGTCACAGCCACAATTAGTTTTTCCCTCATGATTATAAAGGGGTGTGCAGGGATTTCGCTGGCGATCGCCACTTTCGCAATTGGCGATCAAAATAAACAATTGGCGATAAAAAAAATTACAATTTAAAAAAAAAAATACAAAATTTTTATTTTTTTTTATTTTTGATGTGCCGATTTTTTAGCTCACCTGAGCGAAGCTCATGTGAGCTATTGTTACCGCAATGTGTCCGTCGTCCGTCGTCCGGCATCCGTCGTCTGTCGTCCGTCGTCCGTGAACATTTTCAAACGTCTTCTCCTCGGTAACCATTGGGCCTATAGTCACCAAACTTCATGTTCATGGTCCTTAGGTAGGGTCATTACAAAATTGTTAAAATGACGTCATTACGTAATCCAAGATGGCCGCCGTCTAAAAATAGCACAAATTCTTCAAAAATCTTCTTCTCTAGGACCGCGAACCGGATTTCGACAAAACTTGGTAGGAATGATCGATGTACAATGCTCTTTGAAAGTTGTTAAAATGGTGACCCCGGGGTCAAAAATGGGCGTGGCCCGTGGGGTCAAATTGGGGTCAAATTTTATTTTTGACCGAATATGGTCATGTTGTATATCAAATCGAAGGTATCAACGAGGCGATCACTCTGGTGCATTTTTTGTCAAAATCGGATGGTTATGTCATCAAAGATGGCCGCCGAAAGGTCAAAAGGTCGTTTTTTTTATTAGAGATTTCAAAATTCTTCTTCACATGAACCGCTTGGCCCATGGTAGCCAAACTTAAAACTTATGGTCCATGGGTGAAGCCTTTTCAGATTTGTTAAAATGGAGGTCATCGCTAATCCAAGATGGCCGCCGTCTAAAAATAGCATAAATTCTTAACAAATCTTCTTCTCATGATCCGCTGGCCGGATTTCGACAAAACTTGGTAGAAATGATCGATGTACAATGCTCTTTCAAAGTTGTTAAAATGGTGACCCCGGGGTCAAAAATGGGCGTGGCCCGTGGGGTCAAATTGGGGTCAAATCTTATTTTTGACCGAATATGGTCATGTCTATATCAAATCGAAGGTATCAAAGAGGCGATTGCTCTGGTACATTTTTTGTCGAAATCTGATGGTCATGTCATCCAAGATGGCCGCCGAAAGGTCAAAAGGTTGTTCTTTTATTAGAGATTTCAAAATTCTTCTTCACACGAACCGCTTGGCCCATGGTGGCCAAACTTCACAGTTATGGTCCATGGGTGAAGCATTTTCAGATTTGTTAAAATGGAGGTCATTGCTAATCCAAGATGGCCGCCGTCTAAAAATAGCACAAATTCTTAAAAAATCTTCTCATGAACCGCCAGCCGGATTTCGACGAAACTAGGTAGGAATGATTGATGTACAATGCTCTTTCAAAGGTGTTAAAATGGTAACCCCGGGGTCAAAAATGGGCGTGGCCCGTGGGATCAAATTGGGTTCAAATTTTATTTTTGACCGAATATGGTCGTGTTTATATCAAATTGAAGGTATCAAAAACGCGATCGCTCCGGTACATTTTTTTGTCGAAATTGGAAGGTCATGTCATCCAAAATGGCCGCCGAAAGGTCAAAAGGTCGTTCTTTTATTAGAGATTTCAAAATTCTTCTAAACACGAACCGCTTGGCCCATGGTGGCCAAACTTCAAAGTTATGGTCCATGGGTGAAGCCTTTTCAGATTTGTTAAAACGGAGGTCGTCGCTAATCCAAGATGGCCGCCGTCCAAAAATAGCACAAATTCTTAAAAAATCTTCTCATGAACCGCCAGCCGGATCTTGACGGAACTTGGTAGGAATGATCGACGCAGAATGCTCTTTCAAAGATGTTAAAATGGTGACCCCGGGGTCAAAAATGGGCGTGGGGGTCATATTTTTGACCCCCGTGGGGTCAAATATTTTTGACCAAATATGCTCATGTCATATATCAAATTGAAGGTATCGATGAGGCGATTGCTCTGGTGCAATATTTGTCGGAATCGAATGATTGTCATCCATGATCGCCTCCAAAAGGTCCATTTATTCAAGATTTTGAACGTCTTTTTCTCAGGAACCACATGGCCGATGCTGGCCAAACTTTATAGTAAGTTAAGATCCTTGGGTGAAGCATTTTCAGATTTGGTAAAATGAGAGTCGTCGCTTAATCCAAGATTACTGCCATCTAAAAATAGCACAATTTTTTAAAAACACATGAACTCAATGTCACATTCTCCTCTGGTGTTCATGGAGTCAGGTGAGCGAATTAGGGCCATCATGGCCCTCTTGTTTATTTTCCCCAGCGGAATCCCTGGGTGTGGTTAGGCCAGAAAAACACATTCAGTGTGAAAAAGTTTGAAAAGGGGGCACATACAGCGTGTGACACGATCTTGTTATCAAGCTGGAAGGCATTATATTGTCTCCGGATGCTTGTGCGTGCACACGTGTGCCTTATATCTTCACAACCCTTACGCCACTTTACTTCAGATTTCAAAGATTTCTTTATCATCATCCAAATTTTCATTCTATAGCCCACCCATATGGCCCACATACCCAAGGTCAACGACTTTGAAATAAAAAATATATGATAAAATCTTTACAAACCTTACATGTATATCCACAATGCTTAATCCGATTTACTTCAAACTTCAAATACCTTTTATCATCATCAATATTTTCAGTCGATAGCCCACCCATGCAGGCTCGTATGCTCAAGGTCAAAATCAATTGACTTCAAAATTTTAATTAAAGTTTTACACAATCTGTATTAAGGTTTTTACACCTTAATTCGAAATTTACATTAGAAAAACAATCCAAAATGTGTTAAAAAGGTATATAATACTGAGAAACGGCATATATGAAAACTACTCGTGGAGGTATACATGCACACAGGTGGAATACTCGGACCTAGGACCCAATAAATGACTCATTTGAAAAATGTTACCCCACCCACCAATTACCGTACACTATACAGTACAGCATTGGCTCATTTGAAAAATGTTACCCCACCCACCAATTACCGTACACTATACAGTACAGCATTGGCTCATTTGAAAAATGTTACCCCACCCACCAATTACCGTACACTATACAGTATAGCCTATAGGCTATACTGTATAGTGTACGGTAATTGGTGGGTGGGGTAACAGGTTTACAAATGAGCCATTTATCGGGTCCTATGTCCGAGTCTTCCACCAGTATACACACATTGTACGTCGACCATGATACTGCGGTGGGCTGTTGGCTCGATCCCATTGGTCGCCATGCACGTGTATTTGCCCGTCTGCTGCCGCCGTATAGTCGCGATCTTCAAATGTTGGTTTGATACTTGCAGGTCTGAAAAAGAGTGTTTTTTTCTGAAGTTGAAATCCAATGTAATGGTATGTTTTGTTGTTGGGGTGTTTGTTTTAATTAGTTTAAAGGTACATGCCCACTCAGTAGGCACAAACTGTTCTTTATAGGAATTAAATAAGTTTATAATTGTGTCGCTATTCCACCAGTTTTAGAAATTATGAGTGCCCACTATACCTATGTAATCATTTAGTTTATTGATAGTGACTCGCGGTGGAATGAGGCTATTTTCAAATGCAAATGAGGCATGACATTCTTTAATTAGTTATACTAATTAAATGCGTCACCTGAAAATATCATATTTTCGACATTTTATAAAGTAACTATGATCATTGCACATCGAAAAATAAATATAGAGAATAAATATTAATGTTCGTTAACATTTTAATATATGATATCAGTGTGGAAATTTACGTCTGATATAAAATGTATAATAATGCCAATGAATACCTGCGGTAATGGTGAATGAATGTTTATTTTACCAGAAAATGGCTCCGATGACGTCTCTGATAGAAAGGACAGTTTGTGCCTACTGAGTGAGTATATACCTTTAACTCTTTGCATGCTGGGAAACTTGTGGTCTATAAATAGTTCAAAAGTAGCAGACAAAAAATCATCATATTTTCTTGTATTTCTCCCAGTAAATATCATGAATATGTCTTGGATATTCATTAGAATGGAGTCCTGCGGACTCGATTCTAATGAAATTTCAAGACTGTGACATATTTACAGAGAGAAATAAAACATATACTCCTAATTTGTTTGGCAGATATTTTCACTGCTAGCATGTAAAGAGTTAAGATGACAATGGATCCTGATAAAGCCCCATTGGTCGACTATCTAGTGAAATTCATTTAAATAAAATAACTTATGTTTCAGTATTATAAACATTGTTTTATCGATCCGCGATTTTTTTTCAAGGCAACTTATACAAGGTGCCTGATCACGTGGTTACAACAACAACGGCTATACTTACTGAAACTTCCAGAATCGCCTCCGATTCAAGGTACTATTATTTTATATTGTCCTTATTATGTAACGGATTTTTATGAAATATGGCGCATCAAACGGTTATTGTTAAGCTGCATTTGGTGATCTGGGTACTTTGGGTTAAACTTCTGTCGTTTTTGCGAAGAATCAATTTTCATGTTTACTGTAATACTGACACGGAAATCGATTCTTCGCAAAAACCACATAAGTATGTGCCGAAGTCCCGAGACCACCAAATGCAGCTCACGAAGACACGTTTGCTGCACCATATTTCATCAAAAGCCGTTGCATATTAAGGAAACTATCAAATAATACATACTTTCAGCCATTGTTGTTGTTTTTCTAACCATGTGATCATGCAGCTTGTTCTAGGTACATTTTTGTTCAAAAAAATGATACAAATCTACAATTAAACTATGTTTTCCCCTAATCTGTTTCACCATTTTCTATGCATACATTTATCTCAAACCCAGTGCATTTAATATACTATACACATGGTTGTCTAACTTCTGGAATGTCAGAAGGTTTGGTTACCTTGACCATCGCGTTGCCAGGCAACAGTGGGCATGGGTTCCCCGGATACGTTGCAGTAAATATCGAGGTCATCACCTTCTCTCACTGCGGTAGATGAGCTGGCGTGGATAGTAGGTGGAACTGAAACCGTACTGATAGTGAATATTCAACTATTGGTCGTATTTTATTCATATTTCACAATGAATTTACAATGATACCTATCCAAACCGGACACCCTGGGAGGTCCGGCTTAGAGAGGATTCGCTGTAAATCAGGCATTTCATCATTCTGAGCCATAGTTGTGTGCTATGCGATGACGAACAAACATTATCACCTGAAAAGAATGACCAAGAAACTCGTCAAAAATAAGATCACATGTGTTTTATTGGTGTTCGTTTTAGAGAGGTTCCACTGTATACATGTATGTTTTGGTTCAAAAGAGTGGTTACAACATACCATTGAAAGGAATGGGTGCCCCACTTACACTTTTTATGCCCCCGCCACAGAATGGTGAGGGGGGGGGGGGGGCATATAGTGTTACCGGCGTCCGTACGTACGTAACGTACGTATGTACGTCCCGAAACCTTAACGCTCGGGTAAATGGCTTATTATTTGCTGTTTCCTTGCTGGATCTGCTTCACATTTCACACACGCATTGCTCCAATGGTCCTCTACCGCCCTGTGACAAATCCACATTCGTCCCGCCCCCGCTAAGCCTAGGGTCAAGGTCACAGACTTGGTGCGTTCGAAACCTTAACGCTCGGGTAAATGGCTTATAATTTCTGTTTCCTTGCTCGGATCTGCTTCACATTTCACACACGCATTGCTCCAATGGTCCTCTACCGCCCTGTGACAAATCCACATTCGTCCCGCCCCCGATAAGCCCAGGGTCAAGGTCACAGACTTTATGCGTTCGAAACCTTAACGCTCGAGTAAATGGCTTATAGTTTATGTTTCCTTGCTCGGGTCTGCTTCACATTTCACACACGCATTGCTCCAATGGTCTTCTACCGCCCTGTGACAGATCCACATTCGTCCCGCCTCCGCTAAGCCCACGGTCAAGGTCACAGACTTGGTGCATTCAAAACCTTAACGCTCGGGTAAATGGCTTATCATTTCTGTTTCCTTGCTCGGATCTGCTTCACATTTCGCACACACGCATTGCTCCAATGGTCCTCTACCTCCCTGTGACAACTCTACATTCGTCCCTCCCCCGCTAAGCCCGGGGTCAAGGTCACAGACTTGGTGCGTTCGAAACCTTAACGCTCGGGTAAATGGCTTATAATGTCTGTTTCCTTACTCCCATCTGCTTCACATTTCACACACACATTGCTCCAATGGTCCTCTACCGCCCTGTGACAAATCCATATTTGTCCTGCCCCCGCGAAGCCTTGGGTCAAGGTCACAGACTTGGTGCGTTCGAAACCTTAACGCTCATGTAAATGGCTTATAATTTATAGTTTCATTTCTCGGATCTGCTTCACATTTCACACACGCTCGGGTAAATGGCCTCATTTTCGTTGGCTGCCAGCGGGCGCATTCGTGTGCCGACAGGCCACATTTCTAGTTTCATCAATAGCATGGTATATCCTCAGAATGCAATGCATCACAACATTTAGTAAACCATGACATGTAGCAATTAAATGATCCCGTGAGTATTGTGTGGGGGCTAAAAATATATATATTTTTTTAATATTTGTTTTATTTGTGGACCGATTTTCAAAATCTAACTTTTGTTTTCTTTGTTACATCATTTTCAAGCTATCTCGCCAGGTTTCGGTGTCCATTTCCTTGTTTTAAATATATTTTTTTATTTGTGGACCGATTTTCAAAATCTAACTTGTTTTCTTTGTTACATCATTTTCAAACTATCTCGACAGGTTTCGGAGTCTATTTCCAAAACTTTTCATTTGTTGTTCCTTCAGGATCAAAAAACGAAAAGTTTTGGAAATTGACTCCCCATGTTAAATCGTTTTTTCGCAATAAAATCAATATTTGATAGAATTTCATCAAATAATCTTTTTTGTGGAGGGTGACTTTTTTGTTATTGATGAAAAAGTATTTACTTTAAAATATTTTTTATATTTAATGTGTTTAATGGCCATGTCTGTCGGCAGCAAAACGTGGAACTGACAGTAGTTTGGATGTCTAGTTCCCGCCCCTGGGTGGGGAAGACATTGACAATGTTAAAATTAAGCATTTATGATTATAATAACAATTTACTTCTTGTAATTGGTGGAATGCACATTGTGGAAATCACATTGTAAATTGGTACAAGTATAAAACTCTTTATTCACTCAGTCCATACGAAATGGCAGCATGAGGTACATGCTAATGTAAATTGATACACGGGCAAACAAAGGGTGGAATTTACAATCTACAGTCGAACCTCCCCGAACGGCCACCTCTCTACAACACCCACCTCTCTGTAACAGCCGCTATTTTATATCCCAAATGGATGATTTCCTCTATATCTAACCCTTACACTGCTGAGCATGAACATTGTCGTTTGATGTTGATTTTGCATTCTTTCTCAATTAATAAAACATGTTTTGACAGCATTTTAGAATCATTTCCATTGGAAATGATTCTAAAAATGCTGTCAAAACATGTTTTTTATTGAGAATTATTGAATAAAATAAATAAACATCAGACGATAAAATTGTATTCAGCATTAACCTCCTACAACAGCCACCTCTCTATAAACAGCCACATTTTGCCTCTTCCCCATGGGTGGGCTGATTGTAGAGAGGTTGCACTGTAATTGGTCGAATTTTGTAAAATTGGCTGGAATTCACGTTGTATTGGAGTGGTGGAATTTACAATGTCATTGGTGGAATTCACAGTGGCATTTACAGTGTAATTGGTGCAATTGTAATTGGCAGGAATTCAGTGTTGTAATTTGTGGAATTCACAATGTAATTGATGGAATATCATGGTAAACTAGTGGATTTTCTCATTGTAATAGGTGCGGAATCATTTATCGTAATTGGTGCAATTTGCATCGTTTAATTTGTGGAATATCATCGTAATTGGTGGAATTCACATTGTATTTGATGTAATTTACATTGTAATTGGTAGAAAGCACATTGTAATTGGTTGAATGTACGTCGTATGATGGAATTCACATTGTAATTGGTTGAATTTACAATGTAATTGGTGGAATGTACATTTAAAATATTTTTTATATTTAATGTGTTTAATGGCCATGTCTGTCGGCAGCAAAACGTGGAACTGACAGTAGTTTGGATGTCTAGTTCCCGCCCCTGGGTGGGGAAGACATTGACAATGTTAAAATTAAGCATTTATGATTATAATAACAATTTACTTCTTGTAATTGGTGGAATGCACATTGTGGAAATCACATTGTAAATTGGTACAAGTATAAAACTCTTTATTCACTCAGTCCATACGAAATGGCAGCATGAGGTACATGCTAATGTAAATTGATACACGGGCAAACAAAGGGTGGAATTTACAATCTACAGTCGAACCTCCCCGAACGGCCACCTCTCTACAACAGCCACCTCTCTGTAACAGCCGCTATTTTATATCCCAAATGGATGATTTCCTCTATATCTAACCCTTACACTGCTGAGCATGAACATTGTCGTTTGATGTTGATTTTGCATTCTTTCTCAATAAAAACATGTTTTGACAGCATTTTAGAATCATTTCCATTGGAAATGATTCTAAAATGCTGTCAAAACATGTTTTTATTGAGAATTATTGAATAAAATAAATAAACATCAGACGATAAAATTGTATTCAGCATTAACCTCCCTACAACAGCCACCTCTCTATAACAGCCACTTTTGCCTCTTCCCATGGGTGGCTGTTGTAGAGAGGTTGCACTGTAATTGGTCGAATTTTGTAATTGGCGGAATTCACGTTGTAATTGGTGGAATTTACAATGTCATTGGTGGAATTCACAGTGGCATTTACAGTGTAATTGGTGCAATTGTAATTGGCGGAATTCATGTTGTAATTTGTGGAATTCACAATGTAATTGATGGAATATCATGGTAACTAGTGGATTTCTCATTGTAATTGGTGCAATTTTCATCGTAATTGGTGCAATTTGCATCGTATTTGGTGGAATATCATCGTAATTGGTGGAATTCACATTGTATTTGATGTAATTTACATTGTAATTGGTAGAAAGCACATTGTAATTGGTTGAATGTACGTCGTATGATGGAATTCACATTGTAATTGGTTGAATTTACAATGTAATTGGTGGAATGTACATCGTAATTGGTGGAATTAACATTCTAATTCACATTGCAATCAGGTAATTGGTTGAATGTACATTGTAATTGGTGATACTTACACTGTTTTAAATTAGCGAAGGAAATAAATTCCCAGTAAAGACCCAAACGCATTTTCAAATTACATACCTTGAACATGTAAATATATGACTTTCTGTTGGACGGGTTTGGTGTTCACTTGGCAGAAATATTTGCCGCGGTCTGACGCTCGCACGTGTAAAATCTGAAGGTTCCAGTCGGAGAGGTAGGGGTGGTCGACGGAGAAACGCCGGTCGGGCATGGTGATTATCTCCCCATGGCTGATCACAGACATGCTCGGGCTCATCCACACCACCTACAATACATAGTACGGCGAATTGGAAGATATATGTGACTGACTGGTTGGGCGGTTGGTTGGGAACATGCGAATGGTAAATTGAGTTGAATCCAGTTATACCATTAATATAAAATGAATACATGTAATATGAGTACTAATCCTACTACTTTTAGAGAGTGGGGCTAAGTCACTGGTGTGGTGAGGACCTGAACCAAGTCCGGTTATTCTAATTTTAGGGGTGGATTTTTGCCCCACCCATACATGTGAAATATGGGATTCGACCCAGTTAAACCGTCCTAAAATGACCGTATAATAGCTGTTGACAGCCCGTTTGACACCATTAAATACAACTGGGTGGAGTGTAGTGTACCTGATAGATTGCTCGATTCTGGCCGCGGAGGTTCCGAATCATGCAGGGCAAGATGGCCGTGTTTCCCGCCGTTATGTTAATGTGGATCTCGCTTGTCTCCATGACCGGTGGTTGCGCGCCGCGGGTGGCCTGAATAACTGAAACAAACGAGTCCGGCCGTTACAGAAAGTACACTAGTGCCTGCGCTAGTCTTGCCAATATTTGTCCATTTATTGATTTAAAAATACTTGAATATTGCGTTTGAAATCTAGCAGCATTGAGTACAGCTACAGCTCCTGTTCAGACAATTACATTGCTTGATTGCGAGTTGTCATAGCAAATAGATGTTCAGAAACGTAGATAATATGGGCACGGTAGTGTAAACCCATGACCGTAGACATCCACCACGTCGTGGCACTATTTATATTGTGGTCCTTTTTATTTATGGGTGTGTGAGGAGGGTGGGGTGAGGTGGCGGTTACTGGCTGTTGCATGTTATACGCTAAAAGACCAATATTCTACCGACGATATCCTACATGTAGAATGTAGTTGGTAACGCCATTTTGAGGGTCTAAAAGTTTTTTTTTCGGTGCTCTAGGGCATCCAGACCCTCGCTGAAAAGTCATTGTAGGCACCACTACGTGCTGGCGATGCAAGCAGTGACGTAACCAAGGGGATGCAAGGGGGCATCCCATAACATTTGGTCAGTTGTGTATTTTTTATTTAAATTACATTTTTTTCTGAGGGAAATAACTGCAATGTATGCGAACATTCTAGCTTTAAAATCACTATAATCGAGGAAATTAAATGTAGAAATCAATATGATTTCCGGAAAAGGATGCTCACGCACCCATTTCCAAACTCGATCCAAAATTCACACCCGAGGCAAGAATCGCCACTGATAATGAGTTATCTTGTACCATTTCTTCGGTTGGCGAACACAAATGCAGCATTTAAAAAAAAAAAAAAAAACAAGCTGTAAAAAAAATAACTAGCATATTAAATTACCAACCCTATATGTGTTTTATTCCTGGCCAATGTCAAGGTGCATGATCACGTGGTTACAATAACAACAACGTCGCCCACTCCAAAGTAAGTATTATTTGGTATTTTCCTTAATATGCAACGGAATTTGATGAAATATGGCGCAGCAAACGCGTCTTCATGAGCAGCATTTGGTGGTCTATGGAGTTTGGCACAGACTTATGTGGTTTTTGCGAAGAATCGATTTCTTAATAAAACCGATTCTTCGCAAAAACGACAGAAGATTGGGCGAAAATAAAGAGACCACCAAATGCAGCTTAACAAGCCGCGTTTGATGCGCCATATTTCATCAAAATCCGTTACATATAAGTACACTATAAAATAATACGTTCTTTGAATCGGTACTTGTTGTTGTTATTAGTACCACGTGATCATACACCTTGAATGTATGTAACGGAAGAAGAAACGAGCAATATTTACGCCTTGCCTAACCGCCGCCGTCCAAGACTACCAACCCCAATGTTTGTGTTTCCGCCAAAAACCCAATGTTGTCTGAGCGGGGATTTGCCCGTGTCATTAGGCGGGCGGCTTATTGCCATACGACATTCCAAATAAATTACTGCAAATGGAAATGAATACGTAAACGATTCTAACCGCATGATTTCCATAATTGCCGAGTTTTCTTGGGAAATAAATCCTCATTACACGCGCTACACAACCGCCTGCGTTAGTCTTGCCCATGTCATCAACGTTTCTGAACGTCTATTGGCAATGCCAGCTCGATCACTATCACGCAGATTGATTGGCTGAGCCTGAGCTGTGCTACATCTCAGGCTCAGCCAACCAATCTGCTTGATTTAAAGCACAATATGCAAGTACTGTGAAATAAAGAAATATTGGCAAATTTTGTTTTTGAACATTTCTTGGCAATGCCAACTCGCAATCAAGCAATTTGATTGTCTGCAACTGAGCTGTAACACAGCTCAGGCTCAACAAATCAATCTGCTTGATTTCAAGCACAGTATTTTGAAATAAAGAAATTAACAAAATTGGCGCAGGCGTTACTGTAGATGAGACGAATAAGCTGGAGGGGTTTCGCGGTAAACGGAAGCAGTCATGAACCGTGCAATAACAGCGTATTCATAGGTCAGACATGGTCATGCGGCCACCATATTAAGTCATTCAAGATGAATCATGTGAGGTCAATACAAGGTCAACATTTATTATCCATTCAACGCAAACCCCTTTTTGGCCAGTTGGCAACTTAGAGAACATGGATTATATGTGTGTTCATATGTTACGTGTTACATGTACATACAGTTTCAAATACAATCGAGGTTTCCGGTAATGGTAATTAGAATTGAAACGTTTTATAATACTATTTTCGACAATACTAGTGGTTTTAAATACTTTGGAGTGTTGGTATCAAGGTGTATGGTCATGTGGTACTAACAACAACAACACGTACTGACATTTCCAGAATCCATCCGATTCAAAGTACGTATTCTTGTCACGTGACACGTGCATTCTTGTACATTCCGGATTTCCGTATAATTGTATATTTGTGATGTGTGGTACTGTTTTGTATTGTTGTACGTACTATTGATTACACATACCTGTGATTCCACATACCTGTGATTTCACACACCTGTGATTTTTACATACCTGAGATTTAGCATGTACATTTGCCATGTACAATGTGCGTGTAATAAGGGGGCTTATGTTGTATTGGTGGAAATACGTTTATGCGTGTCCTTTTTGTGGATTTAAATACACGTCCATTTTATGAGGAATGTTTTACTGATGTCACGCCATATTTAACACAGACTATGCATGTGTGTGGTAGAGAACTCGTTGACTGCGTGTGCTGGTTTCGCTAGGGAAATACCCCTTTTAGTATTACGGATGTCCACTATCCGTGCCAGCCGAGTTTGTCCGCGTGTCAGTTGTTCACCAGATAAGGGACCTTCTGTAGGTGAAGCCAGTATATAGCGCAGACCATACCATGGTCTGCCCTGTTATGTATGCTACGGGTTAGTGTTTCAGCATATCCTGGTACTGGCCAACACGGATATATCAGATCCCATACTGGTGATGCTTTGTGTCGTGATATTTCCGTAAATGACCACGATATTTGAGTTTAGTATGTGCTACACTCTCATTTGAGTGTATAGCCGTAGGACCGATATGGAGGGGTTTGGCGGGGCCAAGAAGCGACCTTCGCATTGTCGAGACCAGTCAAGTAGATTTCGGATTATGAGATCTGGGTCTATAGTGTGCAGATTTAGGGTAGTGTGGGATATACCATGTTGGATGGTATTTATTCCACGAGGGCTGTACACTAGTTTGGTTGAATTTATGGCGTGGGAACATATATTTATGCCAAATATAACCCATGGGTGAAATGGCAAAAGCCATGGTTTTGTAATATTTATGTGAGATGTCGAACGAGGGGTAGGCATATTCATTATTCCGTGCATGGTTTCACTGGTGCGTATATAAGCGATGTCTCGCTATGTGTTGGTGGGACACATATTTTCTGGTAACAGAAAGATAGTACTGTATTCACCATTGACACGGAGGATTTTGGTATGTACCTACAACATTTTATTTCAGCTGTGTATTTGCCGTTGTTCGATTCCCGTTTTAGTCCGTTGTGCATCCTGTCTGTCTGTCTGTCTGTGCGTATTCGTCCAGTAATTGGAGACTCATTTCATTTTGTAGCCTCTTGAGATCGCTCCAGCGAGCCACATTGGACGTTTTGGTCCACTCGTTGAGGGCAGACCCCAGTCAGTGCAGAGTACCAGGTCGTCCGAGTGTCCGTACGTCTGTCTGGCGCAGTGTGTGTAGCAGCTCCGGTTACAGGCCTGTATAGAGCAGTGTGTGATAGCTACATCGCGTTCAGCAGACAGTCACAGCCATAGATTAGTGAAGTGAAACGCCATACACACATATCATATCATGATACTACCACCGAGTTGAATGTCACCCATGTGAACTTTTCCCGGCGTCTTAGCCAACGTGATAATCGCCATTTTGTATTATATCGGAACTTTACATCCGGTCTACCACTTCCGGTATTACAACCCATTGATTCGCCATGGATACTTTACATCCGGTCCACCACATCCGGGTTGCTACAGTCGAGTGATACCATAGGAACTTTACATCTGGTCCACCATTTCCGGAAATAATACTACCTGTGGAACTTTACTTCCGGTACCAGCTTATTGACAATCATGTGATGTAACCACATCCGTTTGTGACTTTGACATTCATACTTTGGAAATATATTGCATAGGCAATACACATGTATACTTTGATAGTGTATGGTAATACTCCTATCATGGCATATCATGGCTAAAGGATTGTAGTAAGACTACATATATTGTTTATGGATTAATCCACTTGAAGTTGGATTATAGCCATATTGTTGACTAGACCTCATACTGCGGGTGAGGTAGACCTTGGGACCTTGATACTCAGAGGTTACCACTATCTATTGAGATACGCCAGCACTGGGGTAGCTCAGATGATTGTCATTTGTCCTCCGATGTTCGTTCTGCCATGTTATACTTGTATGTTATTTCACTTTGATTAGCGATCATCAAAGTACTTGTGCATTCATACTATTGTCCACTACGGGACCATTAAGATACCACATACTGAGTTTATTCGTCTATAGCTTTTAAGTTGCGTTAAAGATAACAGTCGATTGGCTCACAACCTGTAATTGAATGGTATCATGCACAGTACAGTGATGTTCACATATCAATGTATCATGTATTCCTGTGTGTTCCCCATGTAATATAGTGTACATTATAAGTGATTAAGTGACTACGTGTACTTATCTACTCTAGCCTATCCCTTACACTTCAACTGCATTGTTACCACTTTTCGTTCGTCTGATCAAGCTATATTGGCCATAACGTCATAACAATTGAAGTATACTTGGTTCATATTATAATAGGGGAGACAGTTTTGTCTCGATCATTCCTGACCTTGGTAATGACCTTGACAATGGTGTCAGAAGTGGGATATTGTTTCCTCTTTTTATAATAAGTTTCTTCAAAGCAGTTGAAGTAAGGAGGCTAGAATAGCTGTACCCCTAGTGTCGTCAAAATTCAATCTTGTATTTGTTTGCCTTGGGAGTTAATGTAAGATGCCCTCTAACACTTAGGCACTAATACATCACCACATACATGATTTGACTACCTAGGTACAGAAGTGTAGAGTTGAGACGATTTTTGTGAGATAGTCGATGTAAGGGTCATTGTAACTTTTGAACAGACACTTCTACATCTGAGGCGAGATTACTACCACTATTATATTATTATATTGTGTATGAACAATACTATATCCTGCCAGGTGTCTATAACCAGTCCCCAATATTTGTGTCCAGTACCATAGAGGGGGAATTGTAAATATAGCATTACATTAGACCATACATATACCGGATTGACTTACCCGATTGAGAAACTTATACCGTCGTTAGGAGTAGAGACCGGATTGATTTATCTTAACCTTATAGACGTGAAGCAAGAGACTCGCACAAATCACCAAGTGATTTGAGTGCTAGAGACCTTGTGTACCGTCGGGTAAAGCGTGTAAATCGATAATCCGGAGTTGAGTTGAGAGTGAGAATGTCGTCCATTAAGGAGCTAATGGAGATAGGCAAAAGCTTAGGGCTAGCATATTCAGAGTTAAGGGCATTTGTAAAAGAAGAGCAGGAGAGAGAAAGACAGGAAAGACTAGAGGCTAGACAGGCTGAGAAAGATAGGTTAGATGCTGAGCGGTTGGCTAAAGAGGTTGAGCGACAGATGGAGAAAGATAGGTTAGATGCTGAGCAGTTAGCTAAGGAGGTTGAGCGACAGGCTGAGAAGGATAGGTTAGATGCTGAGCAGTTGGCTAAAGAGGTTGAGCGACAGATGGGGAAAGATAGAATAGATGCCAATGAAGCACAGTTAGCTCTAGAATTCAAATTGCGAGAACTAGACACTAAGCACCAGGTAGAAATGGCAAAAGTAGAAAGGGGTGGAGTAGTAGATGAAGATAGACATGATAGGGACAATGGCAGAGCATTCGGTCCGAAGCTGCCACATTTTGATCAGAATAATGACAACATGGATAGCTACTTAGCTAGATTTGAGCGGTACGCAGCAATTCAAAGGTGGGGGAGAGATAAGTGGTCACTACACTTGAGTGCTTTATTGAAGGGCAAGGCATTATATGTATAATTCTAGACTACCTATTGATGATGCTCTTGACTATGATAAGTTGAAATCCGCATTGTTGAAATGTTTTGATCTAACGGAAGATGGGTTCAGACGCATGTTTAAAAACACCAAACCTGATCACAGTGAATCATTTGTGCAATATGTCAGTCGGTCAAAGAACTATTTAGATAGATGGTTTGAGTTAGGTAAGGTGAATAGAACATATGAAGGAGTACTAGACTACATGATCAGAGATCAGATGTTAAGTATATGCAGTCGTGAGCTCTACTTATTTCTGAAAGAGAAAACATTTGACTCGATATATCAGATGGCGGTTCAGGCAATTACTTTGCAGAAGCTAGAGGAGGTAGCAAGTATGTAGTTCAGAGGAACAGTACTAGTAACAGAAATGAGTACAGGTCAGTAGATAACCAGAGGCGCAAGGTAAGTAGTGCAGATAATCGATCCAGAGATAGGAGTCGAGATAGGGACAGATATCAGAATAGAGACCAAAATAGAAGCCCAAGTAGGGATAGTTATGATAGAAGCCCGAGTAGAGGCAGTTATGACATAAGTACCAGCAGAAACGGCTACGATAGGCATCGCGGGACATGTTACCATTGTGGCAAAGAAGGTCACATGTCCTACGATTGTCCTAAACGTGACCGGTCCTCAGCCTACAAAGCAGCAGCAGTCGAGGAAGAGAAACATGTAAGTTTTGCAGATAAAGAACAGAGAGGTCGGTACAGAGGTAGAAATAGAGGTAGAAGTGGAAGGCACACTAGAGGCAGAGGTAGAGGTAGATGGCAAAACACGGAACAACCAGGGTAAAACCAAGGAAATTTCTGTATGGTTGATACCGACACCACTATTGTATGTTCAGGTAGCGAGATACAGCCGGAGTTGATTAACGGATGTACATTTGGTATGGATAGGCTACCCGTAGCAGAGGGCACATTAAATTGGAAAAAGGTCACAGTAATGCGAGATACTGGGTGTACCGGGTGGTCGTCAGGGAAAGCTTAGTACAACCAGATCAGTTTTTAAAAAGCAAAAGTTTCAACATGCATGCTGGTAAATAGGAGCAAAATGAGTGGAATTCCTACCGCCCGGGTAAATCTAGATACACCTTTTTGTCAAAGGTCAGGTAGAAGCCCTTTGCATGACAGATACAATGTATGATGTTACCATAGGTAATGTAGACGGGTCAGAGTTACCGGTGATATCCGATTTTAGAGGCGCAAAATCGTGCGCAGTTGAAACTAGGTCACAAACGACAGCCCGAGACGAATCATATAAGACCCTCAAAGTTCCTACCGCAATCGCGAACGTATCACGCGATGAATTCAAAGAGGCGCAGGCACATGACGTCACATTGACGTCAGTTCGAAATAATGCAAAAGACGGAACGGTACGGTCAAGTAAGAACGGAAACAAATCGAAATTCGCATACCGAAAAGACTTGTTGTATCGTAATTTCGAATCGATAGGGTCAGGTAGGATGTACCATCAGCTGGTAGTCCCAAAAACACTTAGCGTGATGAAAGTGGCACATGAATCGATCATGGCGGGCCATTTAGGGGTTAAGAAGACAACTGATCGAGCGTTATCAGAATTGTATTGGCCAGGCGTGGGCAGTGACATTACACGGTTTTGTAGGTCTTGTGACATATGTCAAAAGACTGTGTCAAAGGGACACATCACCAAGGTTCCGTTAGGAACTATGCCGTTGATAGACACTCCGTTCAAACGAGTCGCAGTTGACATTGTAGGGCCAATTTTTCCAGCTACCGATCGGAAGAATCATTACATACTAACGTTAGTTGATTATGCAACTAGGTACCCAGAAGCGGTACCACTACCAGGCATCGAGGCCGAACGAGTCGCGGAAGCTCTCGTGGATATGTTCAGTAGACTGGGTATCCCCGAGGAGATGCTCACCGATCGGGGTAGTCAATTTACGTCGGCAGTCATGGAGGAGGTCAGTAGATTGTTATCGCTGAGACAATTAACCACGACACCGTACCACCCACAGTGTAACGGTCTCGTGGAACGGTTCAATGGTACGTTAAAGCAAATGCTTCGTAGAATGGCAAGCGAACGTCCCAAAGATTGGGACAAATACATTAACGCGCTCTTATTCGCGTATCGCGAAGTCCCTCAAGAAAGTTTGGCTTTCTCACCGTTTGAACTATTGTACGGAAGGACCGTTCGAGGTCCGATGAGCATACTAAGAGATCTGTGGTCCGAGAAGGACATAGAGGACAACGTCAAAACGACGTATCAGTACGCACTCGACTTGCGCGAACGGCTCGAGAAAACGTGCGAAATCGCGCATGAGAACTTGAAGAGTGCGTCCAAAAAGTACGCAAAGTACTACAACCGTAAGACCCGTAGTAGGCAGTATGCAGTGGCAGATCAGGTACTTGTACTACTACCGACAGACAACAACAAATTGCTTCTTAGGTGGAAGGGACCATACCACATAACGGAGGTAGTTAATGAGTGGGACTATAGGGTTGACATGGGAGGGAAGTTGAAAACCTTTCATGCAAACATGTTAAAGAGGTACGAGACTAGGCCTGAGCACCCGGGGAAGGGAATACTCACTGTAATAAATGCGGCCGTGATAGAAGACACAGTAGAGGGGGGGATCCTAGTCCAAGTGGGTGTAGTGCCGAAGAAAACATGTTATGTCCCAGGGGATTAGAGTCCGATATGGATAGCAAAGTTGACCTGTCGCCTGATTTAGGCAAGAAACAAAAGACGCAAGTCAAAGAGATCTTATGGGAATTCACCCATGTCCTGAGGGACGCACCAGGACACACCCATATAGAGAAACATGAGATAAAGTTGTCAACGCAAGACCCATTAAGAATTAAGGGGTACCCTATCCCATTTAAGGTCGGGGGAACAGTCAGACAGAATGCGTATTGTCGCGATAAAAGGGGCCGACAATCTGGGGCAGGCTACCTGAGCAGGATATCGGGGTAGATTCAGCTGTGCCAACGTGTCTCGCGATTATGCACGAAAGTGTAAACACTTTTTGTTTAGGGGGGAGATATGTCGCGTGACACGTGCATTCTTGTACATTCCGGATTTCCGTATAATTGTATATTTGTGATGTGTGGTACTGTTTTGTATTGTTGTACGTACTATTGATTTCACATACCTGTGATTCCACATACCTGTGATTTCACTCACCTGTGATTTTTACATACCTGAGATTTAGCATGTACATTTGCCATGTACAATGTGCGTGTAATAAGGGGGCTTATGTTGTATTGGTGGAAATACGTTTATGCGTGTCCTTTTTGTGGATTTAAATACACGTCCATTTTATGAGGAATGTTTTACTGATGTCACGCCATATTTAACACAGACTATGCATGTGTGTGGTAGAGAACTCGTTGACTGCGTGTGCTGGTTTCGCTAGGGAAAATACCCCTTTTAGTATTACGGATGTCCACTATCCGTGCCAGCCGAGTTTGTCCGCGTGTCAGTTGTTCACCAGATAAGGGACCTTCTGTAGGTGAAGCCAGTATATAGCGCAGACCATACCATGGTCTGCCCTGTTATGTATGCTACGGGTTAGTGTTTCAGCATATCCTGGTACTGGCCAACACGGATATATCAGATCCCATACTGGTGATGCTTTGTGTCGTGATATTTCCGTAAATGACCACGATATTTGAGCTTAGTATGTGCTACACTCTCATTTGAGTGTATAGCCGTAGGACCGATATGGAGGGGTTTGGCGGGGCCAAGAAGCGACCTTCGCATTGTCGAGACCAGTCGAATAGATTTCGGATTATGAGATCTGGGTCTATAGTGTGCAGATTTAGGGTAGTGTGGGATATACCATGTTGGATGGTATTTATTCCGCGAGGGCTGTACACTAGTTTGGTTGAATTTATGGCGTGGGAACATATATTTATGCCAAATATAACCCATGGGTGAAATGGCAAAAGCCATGGTTTTGTAATATTTATGTGAGATGTCGAACGAGGGGTAGGCATATTCATTATTCCGTGCATGGTTTCACTGGTGCGTATATAAGCGATGTCTCGCTATGTGTTGGTGGGACACATATTTTCTGGTAACAGAAAGATAGTACTGTATTCACCAGTGACACGGAGGATTTTGGTATGTACCTACAACATTTTATTTCAGCTGTGATTTGCCGTTGTTCGATTCCCGTTTTAGTCCGTTGTGCATCCTGTCTGTCTGTCTGTCTGTGCGTATTCGTCCAGTAATTGGAGACTCATTTCATTTTGTAGCCTCTTGAGATCGCTCCAGCGAGCCACATTGGACGTTTTGGTCCACTCGTTGAGGGCAGACCCCAGTCAGTGCAGAGTACCAGGTCGTCCGAGTGTCCGTACGTCTGTCTGGCGCAGTGTGTGTAGCAGCTCCGGGTACAGGCCTGTATAGAGCAGTGTGTGATAGCTACATCGCGTTCAGCAGACAGTCACAGCCATAGATTAGTGAAGTGAAACGCCATACACACATATCATATCATGTTACTACCACCGAGTTGAATGTCACCCATGTGAACTTTTCCCGGCGTCTTAGCCAACGTGATAATCGCCATTTTGTATTATATCGGAACTTTACATCTGGTCTACCACTTCCGGTATTACAACCCATTGATTCGCCATGGATACTTTACATCCGGTCCACCACATCCGGGTTGCTACAGTCGAGTGATACCATAGGAACTTTACATCTGGTCCACCATTTCCGGAAATAATACTACCTGTGGAACTTTACTTCCGGTACCAGCTTCCGGAACATTATCGTTATTGACTATCATGTGATGTAACCACATCCGTTTGTGACTTTGACATTCATACTTTGGAAATATATTGCATAGGCAATACACATGTATACTTTGATAGTGTATGGTAATCATGGCATATCATGGCTAAAGGATTGTAGTAAGACTACATATATTGTTTATGGATTAATAATCCACTTGAAGTTGGATTATAGCCATATTGTTGACTAGACCTCATACTGCGGGTGAGGTAGACCTTGGGACCTTGATACTCAGAGGTTACCACTATCTATTGAGATACGCCAGCACTGGGGTAGCTCAGATGATTGTCATTTGTCCTCCAATGTTCGTTCTGCCATGTTATACTTGTATGTTATTTCACTTTGATTAGCGATCATCAAAGTACTTGTGCATTCATACTATTGTCCACTACGGGACCATTAAGATACCACATACTGAGTTTATTCGTCTATAGCTTTTAAGTTGCGTTAAAGTATAACAGTCGATTGGCTTACAACCTTGTAATTGAATGGTATCATGCACAGTACAGTGATGTTCACATATCAATGTATCATGTATTCCTGTGTGTTCCCCATGTAATATAGTGTACATTATAAGTGATTAAGTGACTACGTGTACTTATCTACTCTAGCCTATCCCTTAAACTTCAACTGCATTGTTTTCGTTCGTCTGATCAAACTATATTGGCCATAACGTCATAACAATTGAAGTATACTTGGTTCATATTATAATAGGGGAGACAATTTTGTCTCGATCATTCCTGACCTTGGTAATGACCTTGACAATTATTTTATATTGTCCTTATTACGTAACGGATTTTTATGAAATATTGCGCATCAAACGCATCTTGTTAAGCTGCATTTGGTGGTCTCTGTATTTTCGCCCAAACTTCTGTCATTTTTGCGAAGAATCGAATCGATTTCCGTGTCTACCGACACGGAAATCGATTCTTCGCAAAAACGACACAAGTCTGTGCCGAACTCCCTGGACCACCAAATGCAGCTCTTGAAGACTCGTTTGCTGTGCCATATTTCATCAAAATCCGTTGCATATTAAGGAAAATAACAAATAATACTTACTTTGGAGTGGGCGACATTGTTGTTGTAACCACGTGATCATGCACATTGCGTATGGAACATATGACAATTTTACAGCAATCCGTGTGGTATTCTATGAGACAGGTGTAATGCTAGTTTGTACCTAAGAAGATGTGCGATGTTTCATTAAAAGTACATGCCCACTTAGTAGGCACAACATGTTCTTTATATCAGAGACATCATCTGGGACATTTTCTGGCAAAATAGACATTTATTCACCATTACCCCACGTTTTGATTGACATTATTATACATTTTATATCAGACGTACATTTCCACACTGATTTCAGGGGCGATAACCGTGTTTCTTTAAAATGTTAACGGACATTACTATTTAGTTTCTGTATTTATTTTTTGATGTGCAATGATCATACTTTATTATCTGTCTAAAATATCTGTCTAAAATATTATTTTTTCAGGTGACGCATTTAATTAGTACAAATAATTAAAAAATATCATGCCTCATTTGCATATTAAAATAGCCTGATACCACCGCGAGTCACTATCAATAAAATAAATATTACTAAATCATTATATCTGTATAGCGGGCACTCGTAATTTTTAGAACTGGTGGAATAGTGACTCAATTATACACCAATGTAATTCCTATAAAGGTATGACTGTGCTAAATATAGTACACATCGGCCAGGGGGTATGCTTTAGTAGTCCGGTATACAAACATAGTGCAGACGTTTTGAGGCCACATACCCAGTTTGCTTGTAAATCCTGATCCATTACAGCCCAATTTTACTTGAGAAACATGTTGAGGTGTTTTTAACACCAGTTTCCAGCATATTTCTAGCATTTAAAATAAATTACTGAGCCTGCTTGTCACGTGATGTGAACACTACGTCACATGACAATTTGATGATAAACAATATGGCGGACTGGACAAGGTTGATTTTTTCTTTCTTAGGAGTAAGTGAACATATTGTTTAATTAGTGAAAATCCGGTGCAGACAGGTTGCAGGTTATGAAAAGGTAGGTTCCACAGCATCCATACGAATAGTGAAAGTGTGAGAGAATGGCCATATTTGGAGGAATCGGTTATGTTCTATAGTAAAGCTAATTGGTGGTTGCTAGCCTATAAAGAACAGTTAGTGCCTACTGAGTGGGAATGTACCTTTAAGGACCCGTGGGGCCCCTGATCATCTAATGATGCATGCATAATTGCTTCGTAAATGTGATGGTATATAAGCATAACATACATGTGAACATTCTCTTCTTACTATATCCTACACATTGAATGGAGTTGCCATGTCGGCCGTCTTAGCGTGTACAAACCATCAGCCAGTTTTACCTCTTATAGCGTTTGACACATACCACTAATAATATGACAAACACGACAATAAAGGTTGGTGCAACATGATGGAGAGACATCCGACTATGCCTTGTTTTTCATCAAATGTATAGACAAAGTCTGATACCTGAAGGGTATGTTGACCCTTTGTTAAAATGTTTGCGAATTCAGTAAATACTGTGTAACAGAAAGAACAATACACAGTGCTGTATATATATACCTTTATTACATACTGTATCTAATCCAGTGACTTGTAAGCAGTTATCTGAGTGCATTGTCACCACTGTCTACTTGCATGCTATGATATGCGAGTAAGTACGGTTTTTACCTGTGGCAGATGCACTTCTAATAATAGACAGTGCATCAGTTTGATATTTTACACATTGAAAACGTGTCTATTGTATATTTTGTGAGTGATGGTAGAAATGCTCAGATATCTAGCTTTTTGTGTAGTCTGCTGGAATAATATGTATATGACGTTGTCATGCTATGTATGTGGGACGTATTGCACCAAGTGTTATTAGATTTTATGCCATATTATTTGCTGTATGTGTCAAACCCTCCAAGTGGTGAAAATATCCGATAACGTGTACAAACTAAAATGGCGGAGATGGCAACGCAATGCTCTGTATAATCTACTCTACGAAGAACAGGTTCATATATACTTTATATAGATATTCAGTCACATGTATGATTCCACAACATTTTAAACAAACTGTCATATTCTATATAGTCAGTCCTTAAAACTATTTACATAAACTTGTGATATGTTCTGTATGAATTCTATTCCGCATTTGCTCTGAACATTTCGTCAACGCTTGCCGTCATTTACGGAAACGATGTAAATATTTTTAATGAGATATGGCACATCGTCGTAGGTACAAAACCACATGGCTTGTCTCATATGTATTAGTATGCCTTACAATGTACATGGTCAGGGGCGGATCCAACATTTGGGGAACGGGTGAGGGGTTGTCTTGTTGCGAAGGTAACTCTTGTAATCTACTCCCGTACCATTCGTAGCTAGCTACGGACGGTACGGGAGTAATGGCAAGAGTTTTCGTTCGCAACTAAGGGCTTGTCCTATTTTCGAGCTCTTCGAAATGCACTTTCCTGTGTTTTACGGCATTTAAATTCTGACTCCAACTGGTGGTAAACTGTGATATATGTAAACTCCGTGCCTGAACGGGGTGGGGGGGGGGGGTGGGTGTGTAACACCGGAACACCCCCTCCAGTAGCCGATTTCATCAAAATTGCAAAGTATACTTTTCTAGCAAATTATACTTTGAGGGAGTAATCATTTATTTTTCCCGAAATGCATTATTTCATATAGAACTAACCGTTGCACATATTTGATGATTGAAAGTATGTAGAATTATTATACTGAGTTTATTACATTATCACAGCCAAAATGGCTGTGATAATGTAATACATTCAGTGTAATAACAATTAATAAAATTTATCCTAAAATTGAAAATTTCTCCCTCAAAGTATACTTTGCAATGTTGATGAAATCGGCTACAAATCCGCCCCTGGTGTTTGCCATTTAAATCGTTTTGATTTTGGTCGATTCGTATCCAGCTACATGTACATGAAAGCCGTTCCTTGTTATGATAGCGTCAAGTGCAGCAGATATCAACGTACATAACTGTCCACTTGTGCAGCAAATCAGATATAAATATTCATGGCCCCGTGTTTGATTTTTATCTAAATATGCGCGTTAGTTTCCGCGAAATTTATCCGCGTGATAAGCCCATTTTCGTCACCCGGCCCATAAATTGGCAGGGCTTATGTCGCGTCCCAGTCGTCCGTCATTCGTAATGGGACACTATTGATTGGGTCTGTCCTCAAGTTGTAATGGGTTCCTCTAGAGATGTGGTTAGGTTTGTAGAGCGACCATAGATCACGACCTTACTGCACATTCGTTTCGAGCCAAATCGCAGAGAATTCGGCATACACTTTCAAATCCTACACCCAACATTTTACATCTAATTATTTATTGATTAATTTTGCTTTTTATTTGTGAATTTAAACCAGTAAATATCATCCAATAATTCATACAAGAATGACAACTCTGCAACGCATTTAAATGATATTTTCACCTGGAGCAATGAATGGCAACTTTATCAAATGTACACAAGTTTTGTTTTGATAAGTGTCCCCTCGCCGATACGCAAGAGGGGATATAGCGTTAGTCCATGTACGTGCGTCCGTACTTTATTAACACCTTTCATTTTTCAATAACTTATGAACCGCTTCACCGATTATGATAATATATGGTCACAGTGTGTGTCTAGGGATGAGGCTTTGTTTTGTATACGACACACGTCGGGCCGCCCAAGGTCAATGTTACTACGGACTTATGTTCACCTTGTTTGTAAGGCAAATGTGTGAACGTTGTTTTTGTTTATTCAATAACTTATGAACCGCTTTCCCGATTTTGATAATATCTGGCCACAATGTGATTCTAGGGACGGTGTTTATTTTTGTTTGCATACGACCCACATCCGACAACCCAAGGTCACTGATGACTTATGTTCACCTTCTTTGCTAGACTTTGTAAGGCACATTCGTGAACGTTTCGTGAAGTTATCAAAGTACCGAAACTACTGAGTACGGTTTCGCGTCAGAATTTAAGGTATTTTTCGGGCATTTGTAGCGAAAATTTGAGGTGGTTATGACCCCGCTTTGGAATCATTTTCAGGAAATGGTGTGGTGTTACAAGTGATAGAACAAGACATAACAAAGTATCTGTGCCTCATGTTTTCATGAAAACAATTCCGAAAATTAATTGAACACATCTGATGCCTCATAAAGAGCCTCCTTACTGATTGTGAGAGGCGGTGCTTTTTATAAGTCACCCGCCGCCCTCAGAAAAGCAGTCAATTTTGGCTATTTTCAACCGTCCCGTGATGCCAAAGAATAAAAAAAATTGCTTTAAAAGTATAAAGCTAATTATAGTTATTAATTAAATATGCTTTACCCTCCATGGTCAGATGTTGTTCGCTGTTGTTGTTGTTGCTCACGGCTCGGTGCACATGCGTACAGATATCTTAAAAGCGCGGAAAGGGAGCGCTTATTGTTTTTTTTCTCCAGTTCTCACGTGGAGTCGTATTTGGAGCTAGCATCAAATCAAGTTTATAATGCTCTCTCCAAATCAATTTGAGAGCTCTCGAAATTATTTCGAGCTAGATCATTTAGAGATAGCTCCAAATGATTTAGAGAGCTCGATCCAATTGAATTTTAGAGAGCCTTTCTCCAAATCAAGAAATAAGTTAATATAATGCTCGCTACAAATCAATTTGAGCTATCATTAATTGATTTAGAGCTAGCTCGAAGTTATTTCGAGAGCTCTCCAAATTATTTCGAGAGCTCTCCAAATGATTTAGAGATAGCTCCAAATGATTTAGAGAGCTCTCCAAATCAAATTATATAATGCTCGCTACAAATCAATTTGAGCTATCATTAATTGATTTAGAGCTAGCTCGAAATGATTTCGAGAGCTCTCCAAATTAATTCGAGAGCTCTCCAAATGATTTCGAGATAGCTCCAAATGATTTAGAGAGCTCTCCAAATCAAAGTTATAAATGCTCGCTGCAAATAAATTTGAGCTATCATTAATTGATTTAGAGCTAGCTCCAAATGAATTAGAGAGCTCTTCAAATGAATTGGAGATAGCTCGAAATGTTTTATTGCTAGCTCTAAATATATATTGCTAGCTCTAAATATTTAGAGCTAGCAATATATATTTGAGTGTATGTATATTTGGCGTTCCATATGGACATGGTCAAACCTTATAGACGGCCCGCCAAGGCCAATAAAAGGCCCCCAATAAAGTTTTGATGGCATTTTTTGTTACAATGGGTACCCATGCTGATCGACTTCTATGGTATGTAAGCTGTTGGTTAGGGGTAGATACCCCGGCAGAATTTACCTTTAGGGGTCATTTTTTAGGCCATTTAGAGGTCATATTGACCTAAAATGTCTCATCTGCATAAATGCACGTATATGGAAAAAAAAGACATGTCTGAAATTCAAGAAGGCCGCCAATTTGCCTAAGAAACAAGAAAATATCATGTTGTACGTCATATCTTTGTTGATAGTTAAGCCATTTTAATTATGATAATGATAATACAGTCGAACCTGTGCTAAAGACCACCTCCGAATAGCAATCACCTGGCTGTAAAGGCCACAATTTATTTTGTTGTCCCGATGGTACAATTACTATATAAATGACCCTGCGAATAAAGACCACCTGTGAACAAAGGCCAGATTGTTCACTTCCCATGGCTGGCCTTTATTCACAGGTTAGACTGTATATATATTTTTGTATATCAATAGAGAAATTGTTTACAAGCTTTTTTTTTAATACCATTTTATCAAAGTTACTGTTCGTAATTCCAAGATGGTCGCCAAAACAGTATGTTGTATTCAATTTGTTCTGATTTAGCCTATTGCTAACAATGAAGATATTTCCTATTAGCATGTCATTTTCATTAATTTGTGACTAATATTATCCTTCATTAAGTATTATTGATTAAAGTAACAGAACATATTTTAAAATTGGGACAATTGGAGCTACATTTCCTGGAACCTCACATTCAAAATGGCCGCCAACGCCGTGTAAAGTGTAAGATAAATATCTCTGTAATCAGACGAACAAAAACTAAAAATGAGATGTATTTGTTACAGCTTTATGTAGTTTTTGGTAGTAAATTATCATTGAAATGTGTATATTTTGGTCTAGGCCTTCAATTTCAAGATCCGCCATTTTGGAAAACTGAAGAAAAAAAAATGTTTCTGTAGTCAGATAAGGTACAAATGTAAATTGCATGAGGTTTCCTCGCTAATTGTTACACGGTATGTGGCAATTTAGAGTTGAGTTAATCATAATTTTAGAATCAAAGAATGCGGACATCTACACATGTAATGTAATAAAATATATATACGGAAATAGCTGACACACCATGTGTTACCACTAATTTCAGCATGGCACTCCTTATAAATGGTAACGTTTAGCACCATGTTTTAATATATCAATGGTCCAGTAACATCGATATGTTATCTCCATCCTCCCGAATCATACACCTTTGATATATCTTGCATATAATGTATATAATGATCCCGTATTTAAGCAATATGTACTGGGGGTAAATACCAAAATCAGAACTAAGTATTTGCATCACTACTCAGCCGTAAAATTAGAATGACCTGACCGGACCTGGTTTCAGGTCCATACCACACCATAGTCACTTAGTTCCGTCTCAAAAAGTAATCAGATTACCACTAATCGTATTGCCTTTTAATGAATGGTGTATGACAGGATTTCCCCCTCAAGTACCAGAAGGCCGAACATGTAAATGAGGTCTAAACCATGTCGGCATTCCGGTGAAGAGGAACATTGATTGTTACATTACCCTTCGCGTGCTCGCAACCAACCACCCACCGCAACGTGACAATATAGACAATATAATTAGATAGTGCGTATTGACAAAATAGATACAAACATTGTGATACGAGACTGTATTTGTATGTTTCTCAGTGTCTTTATATATATATATGTAGGGACTAGTATTCCATTAGAAGAAAGCAAAGCATGTATGCATTGGACAGGCTGATAATCAGTCACATGACCATTTGATAGAACTTTCACCATGGTGTCATGGAAGAAACAGTAGGACAATACTTTCCAGTTTATACAAATTGTAACATGACGGCACAAATCACATGCATAATTGGAACACATCACGGACACTCAATGGCCAGCATCTCTGATCCTTAAGATAAATCTGGATCTACAATATGGATGATGAACTAGAAGAAGGCGACTACATATATAGTGTTCCAAGAGGGACAAACAATCACCGATTTCATAATTTCTGACAATTTATGTTGGCTGAAGTCGGAAATAATATTTGTTGAAAGCGTAGAATGGAATAGAATGAACTATTTCTGCAACAAAATCAGCAACGAAGAAACATATACGGCATCTCATATTTTAATGTGGACTAAGTAATCAGCAGAATTGATCTTCTTCAATAAGAATGCTTCGGATTCTCCAGACATCTGCAGATAACAATACCACTATGACAACTGTAATACATCGCATTATCAACATTATTAAACGTTGTCAGTTTTATATAAGATAGCGTGTGTTTTTTGGAACTGTATACGGCTTTACGTCATGATTCGCTATGTCTCATTTGTTGTGCTTTTGTTTTGCTGTCTCTATTGACATTATGAAGGTAGATGTAGCTTTTATATTCGGCAAATAAACGTACGGTACTGTACGTGTAGTTGTAGTTGACCAACCACTGTACACTATTACAAACACATTCCCTTATATATGTAAATGTGTATGTGTTACTTACAGATATATTCAGATTGTTTCACCTCCTAGAAGTGAATTTCAGAAACCTTTAAAATGCGGGACTGGTATGTGTTTGGGTATGGCGTGATTTCTTGGAGAGAATATCACAGAATTATGATGAATGTCGCTGTTGAAATAACAGTGTTAGGATCATTTTGGTAGTGTGTATTACTAATACAAGTGTTTAAAGATAGTTTGTTGCCGCTATGGCATCCATAATTATATGGAGTTTCATTCACATAATGAATTTAGGTCACGTATAAAACCTAGTGTACTTATCTGATAGAACTTTGCATAAACAATTGTCATTCTACTAGGCAGTATGCAAGCAACGCCATTCTCTCACTTCATGTTATGAGACGCTGTCGTCGAACAAAGCACTAAGCTATAATATCAGTAGCCGATTTCATCAACATTGCAAAGTATACTTTACTAGCAAAGTATACTTTGAGGGAGTAATCATTTATTTTTCCTGAAATGCATTATTTCATATAGAACTAACAAATGCATGTATTTCATGATTAAAAGTATGCAGAATTATTATACTGAATTTATTACATTATCACAGCCATTAAATGGCTGTGATAATGTAATAAATTCAGTATAATAAAAATTAATAAATTAAAAAAAAAAATGAAAATTTCTCCCTCAAAGTATACTTTGCTAGTAAAGTATACTTTGCAATGTTGATGAAATAGGCTACTGATATTATAGCTTAGTGCTTTGTTCGACGACAGCGTCTCATAACTGGTACTCATAAACTGTAATACAGTAAGGCAGTAAGGCTAAGCCGCGTACGTAACATATCAAATTAAATTATTTGGATCACAACGAATGATACAACTGGCAACGTATTACGCTCACAAATCCTTGAATGGCACGCTCAAAACGAGAAACAAGCCATATCGATACGCAAGAATAACTCCATCAGCACGTAACTTTGACGGAGATGCTGTGGGTAATTCAGCATGATCTTTGTTTTGATATTGAAAACATAATTATGTTCTTTGTAGGGTATACTTGTGTGAGCTATAATTGTGAGAGTCTCTGTTAAATGAACATGACTTCATTTTAATCGAAAATTAATGTTTGTTGGACAGTACAGTGATTGTAATGAATGAGAATTAACCGACATGTGCCCGTATTCCAAAATGATATTTGTCTAATCCAGAGGAGTTTAGTAACAATGATTGTTTCTATACATGTGTCATATTGGGTGTGTGGTTATCTAATACTGCCCCAGTCATTCTGATAGTGAACACATTGGTAGGTGAATAACTGAATTGTTGGTAGCTAATAATTCAACGATTTTTTCACAATTCTGGTTTGTCAACTATATGCAAGATATATGCAAATTTCTCTTTACGTAGCCGTGAAAATAACTCACTGTGTTTGCTTCTTTTAAAACCAAATGTAGTCTGGGGTACTACCTAATTGACAGATTTACTGATCCAACACAATGATCCACATTGTCTCATAGTAGTACACACAACTTGAACAACATTTTACATGTACATAAACATCACAGGAAAGATCACAATGAAACATTTAACCGTTTTAGCAATGTGAGTATGTGTTTAGCGGCGGCCATCTTTGATTTAAAATGGCATGTCATTGTATAATAGTAAATTACATATTATACCATGCATACATTTTATAAAAGACAAACATAACATATTTGGAACTGATTATTCGAAATAGCAAGATATTTTACATTTTATTGCTTATTTTGCAGTTTGGAGGCCATCTTGAATATTTATTTCTACATTACCTGGCTGATTTACTAAATATATGGTATAGCCAATGCATAACAGGTCATGTTCAAGTTATGTATGCCTTCAAATAGCGAAATGCAGAAAACTGAGCTTTTGGTCTTGATTTGACCGATGAATAACCTTGGAACTGCACCCAAACAGTCCACATTCAGTGTAGACCCATATATAAACGTATAGTTGTGAAAGGTATAACCCACTTTGAGCACTCATTTGTAAACAAAAATGTTGAAAGGATGCACGAAAATGTCGTTTTTTCCATAGAGGGTCACTAATTTGGAGGCCATTATGAATTTTATTCTGTATATTTCCTTTTTTATTACTAACAATAATAGTACTACCAGCATTTAACTTGTTTCCATATTCAACATTGTATGAGTGATGGTGACCTATTTATGGAATGTTAAGACACCTATGATTTTTATTGATTTGGCCCCTAAATGACCTTGAAATGACATTCACCCCTATCCGAAAGCTTACCCATCATATACATAAATTAGCATGGGTACCCATTTGTAACAAAAAATGCCATCCAAAGTTTGTTATCATGCCCTGGCGGGCCGTCTATTATATTGTTACATGACTGCCGTTGCTTGACACCGCACACAGCCGTGTTCAAACTTGCAGCGAGTGCTGTTTGACCATCGCTGTAGACAATGCTCATTTCGGGGCCAAGCCAACAACTACGTAATGCATGTGTCTCATGACGTTACTAGAACGCGCCGCTACGTCACCAGACCAATTTACAACGGTCGCACAGAATCTTTTTAATTGATGCGGCTACATCAGCTGTTTGAATGGAGCAGATTATCAAAGTACCGAAAGTACTGCACATATCGATGGTCTAGTAACATAAGGTCGTAACTGCTATGCTAAAGCATAGAAGTTACGACCTTATGTTACTAGACCATCGATATGTTCAAATATACTTTGTCCTCACTAATGCCGCCCTTTGTCACGTAGATATGTGCTCGCGATATTCCGGTTCTGATTTACATATTTTATAGGTTCATTAAAGGTGCATACCCACTCAGTAGGCGCAAAATGTTCTTTATAGGAATTAAATAAGTGTATAATTGTGTCACTATTCCACCAGATCTAAAGATTACGAGTGCCCGCCATACAGATAAATTTGTATAATCATTTAGTAATGTTTATTTTACTGATAGTGACGCGCGGTGGTATCAGACTATTTTCATATGCAAATGAGGCATGATATGTTTTAATTATTTATACTAATTAAATGCGTCACCTGAAAAAATAATATTTCCGACAGATACTAAAGTTCGATCATTGCACATCAACAAATAAATACAGAGAATAAATAGTATTGTCCGTTAACATTTTAAGGAAACACGGCTATCGCCCCTGATATCGGTGTCAAAATTTACGTATGATATAAAATGTATAATAATGCCAATCCATATGTAGGGTAATGGTGAATTAATGTTTATATTGCCAGAAAATGTATCAGATGATGTCTCTGATATAAAGAACATGTTGTGTCTACTGAGTGGGCATGTACCTTTAAGATCACCGCGAATTATTATTCTACGTACATTTTGGTAAGTTTGTATGCTTTCATGTATTTACTCAATACAATCTTGACATTCAATATAATTTTATTTTGTGCCTCAGCAAGGCATATATGCAACACATTAAGATAATGTTAACATTTATGCTTTCGACCAAGCAAATTGAGCGATTTGTTGATATAAGTCAGTGAGAGTGTAATGAAGCGAAAGACCACAAGACTTCATATGATACACATGCCTTCAACTGATCTCGCTGTAATCAATGGTGATCTCAAAGCAGTTCTTTATGGAACGCATATACATAAACTCAAATAAGTATTGCTAGCTCTAAATAATTAGAGCTAGCATTAATTATTTGAGTTTATGTAGGTTTGACGTTCCTGGAGCTTATACGCGTTACTCCTGCTTCACTAACGCGTTAGATATTGATATTTTATTATATACATCATATATTTGTAACGCGTTACTTCTAAGAAGTAACGCGTTACTTACCAAGATTAACGAGTTAGAACTGGAACACGTTAGAAGCTGTACTTATGACACAATCCGCCAATATAGAGGATTTGTAACGCGTTACAGCCAATTTCTAACGCGTTACTCACTGTTAGTCTTGTAACGCAGTAGTATAGTGGGGATGGAAATGATACCACCTAGGTTGGAGGGGCTTATCGGTGCTGATTATGGTCCCACCTACCACAAAAAAAAGCCTTTTTCTAATATAGGGTCTATAATTTATTTATAGGAGTGTAAAAAACTCCTATAGATTGGTGGTTAGAGATTAAAAATCGATTTCGTAGCCTTTTACCCGCGTTCTATGTTTAATGATATAGGATTTCATTTCTGCAGGAACCCCTTGGCATGCCATGAGTTTATGTATCTTTACGGTTGGCGCGCTAGCCATTGATTTTCCACACCATTCACACAAGACTTTGGTAGGTCTACACGAAGCCTTTCGCCTGTGGACCCCCAATCCGTGCGATGTCGCGGATTCTCTGCCACAATCGAGACAAATATATGGCTTCATATCAAACTTTGGTTTACCTATAGGTTTTGTTTGTTTAACATGAAATAGTAGCCTATAAAGTTTAACAGATACAGCGCTCAGTGAATAAACACGCCCGATATTTTATTTAGCCGAGTGTATTTCACCTTATCGAGGCCACGGTGTGTATTGATTTAAACACACACAACAGTCGCCGGTGTATTTCTCCAATATCGATTGGCGTGTATTGGTTTAACCATAGGCGACAAGCTATCGAGAGACGCTATATATAAGAGAGGTGATTGCATCACGCGGTAACACGATTACTTCCTGGTATGGACAGTTTGCGTTTATAGAAATGTATGGTGGCCGGTGAGTGACATACTCACGGTGGTGTTGTAACTTCCCTCCCCCCATTTTATCTCCAAATTGTAACCTAAATTTATCCCAATCTGTATTCTCAATCTTGGGAAGGGTGGCGCGCGCCTTACTTCTAATAGTATTTTTTAGATCCTCATATCAAGACATCTCCTCCACCACTGACTCAAATTCAGCGTCCGATATATTGTTATCGGCCAACGCTTTGGACACGATAACGTCCATGCTATTTTTCGCGCCCACATGTTTACCCTTAGCATTAACCGAACAGACCGCCATTCGTCGAACCGTACCTGGAGATGTCATGACGTATCACCCATATCTATTGCTCGCTTTGGCACCAAACGAATATTCATAGATCCCCTCATTCAATGCGCCCCGCTTCTCAGCCCAAACTGTTATGATTGGTTTTATGAGGTGTAATAACTTAAACTGCTCTACAGATGTGTCCAACAATGCGGCAAGGCAAGCTCCTCGATAGCGGTATGGGCCTCAACACGAACCTTTTCAGAGGTATCCTCAAGTGCTTTGTTCGCGTCTTTACGAACACGTTTCAGTTTATCGGAAACTTCCATAAGCTCTGTATGGGCCTCTTCCCGATATTCGGTTATTTTTCCGCCTAGTTCAGTAAGTGCTGTCTGGTCCTTAGAGCGCAACATCCCATAGGCTTCCGTAAGGTCCGTCTGTGTATCTGATCGGACTTTCTCAATACCCGTCCGGACTTCCTCAATCCCCGTCCGGGCCTCTTGGTGAACGTGTGCTATAGATGTTAGGACGTTCGTTCTCAGTTGTGTTATACTTCTACGAATGTGCTTTGTAGCTGAAGTCACAGTGTCATCAACCAGTGCTACGGTTTTCCCGGTAGTTAAAAAATCACTCTCTGTAGGGGTGAATCCACCACCCTCAATTCGCGAAATGAATTTGTATTTCGATGGGGACAACCAATCGCGATTGGGATTGGAAGAACTATCTGGCCCGTATATACTCATAATGTTGGTTGTTATAAATTCTATTACGAACATGAGTTTAATTCTTTGAATTAATTTGAAATTTCGAGAACGACCGATATCGGATAATAGTTATTCAACTCTTTAGCCTGGTCGTCGAGAATAGAGACCTTAAATTCGTGGATGTGTCCAGATTCCAAAACTTTCATCTCGGGGGATGGGAAGTCTAATGTCACAGTCTCCCCAAAATAACAATCACTGGCGGGCACTGTTTTAAGTAGTGTGCTGGGGGCTCCATCCAACAAGTTGTACGACGTGTTCAACTGGTTCAAATGTATTTTGAGGGTTTTGGTAAAGGCTAGATCCACAGGCACATCTCCAACAAATTTTTGGCCCCGAGGGGAAACAATCTTTTAAAGTGGGCGGCTGAAACCGAGGCGAATGCCTAATAGGTCTGATATAGTTATCACAGCACCGTCGGGGGCTGTTAATGTTGCGAGCCCGGTAGCCTTCGATACTGTGAGGTTGGCGTCGTCGTCAAGCTCTGTGGAAAAAAGTCTATGAGCTGTCTTTCTCCCCACAGTCCGGGAGGTAGCTTTACACTTACTTGTTGTCCATCCTTCACATAGTAAAACCCTTCGCGCTCCCCCAAGTTTCGCTACCCAACCGTGAAGATGATTGATGTGAGGCCTACCCGGCGTTTTCCACAGCAGTTGTCGATTGACTTCTGAAGTTCACAACTCTCTTTTTGAACATTAGTGATAGTAGTAAACATAATAAACTCCGATTAAAATGTCGTTGAATACCAAGGCATTTAGCTTCAATTCAAAGGCAAAGTACGCTGGGGGAGGTGTGTACTACTTAACGGTAGGAATACACTACTTAATTAGAATGCTAATAAACCAAAAAATAAGAGTAAACGAAGACACCGGATTTGATACAACTTTTTCAAACATATTTTATAATTATAGGCTGCCTAAAATTACTACCCAAGAAACCCTAGACGCGGTGGAAAGCAACACCGATGCAGTTTTGGCAGAACCAGTTAAATTTTGTTGTGTGGTGTGCCACAACCGGGTGTGGTGTCTCTTACATAAACCACATGGAGCATAATCTGACCGCTTTCTGCGAAAGTGTGTATACTGTTCACGTCTACTACACTATTAGGAGGATTCTCAAAGAGATGATCGTGAAACTCCCCCAAGAGGATAATTGGGACCCTCTATGCAGCCCATACGACCACAAAGCCTACGAAAGAATATGCAATGAATTTCAGATTTCTAAAAATACCGACTGGAAACAGAAAACAGTTACTAAAAATGGTGGGTTAGGTGATATATCTGTAGATGGTAACATCGTAACGGACACAAGTCTTGGGGTGTTTAATCCTACCAACATGACATATACACGAAATTACCCAAATGTTAACTGTACGTTTGCCAGGTGTAAATAAATCGTGGATGCTAGAATCGACTACATAGAACAAAACGAACGCGTCGATATCGGCTTGGGGACCTTCAATTTGCGTAGGGGGGAGGGGTTCACCAGGGGTGGGGCTACCCGCCTCAACGACTCCATTCGCACATACGTCTGGGCCATCCTCGGCGCACAGGCGCAAGCGCGCAGTTCTATAATAGGATACGGTAATGCGTTTGACGCACAAAAACAGTTCTTGGCAAATATCGAGGACGCAATAAACAAACCGGTGGACCTCCCGGGTGCGATCAGGCGGTATCAAGATGTTTTGCAGAATGTCAGCACCCCAGTAGACTATGTATTTGGAATAGGTCTTTATATGGCGCCGAGCAATATGATACTACGAGACGACCCGGTTGACGGTTACAATAATTAGATCGTAATCGCCACCGCCAATCAAAAAATCGACCACAACGCGAACGTGAACGCAGATATCATCAAGCGCACCCCAAGACGGTTGGGTTCATCCAATCTCGATTGGGAGTTGAGGTTGGAAATTCAAATAAATTTGAAAAAGATTTCATAAAATCCCCAATCCAATCATCAACACACCAATCGAAATTGGATGCACCCCCAATACAATCGCGATTGAAAGAATTGGGTTCCACCAGTTCACCCAATCCAATCATCAACACCAATCGCAGATTGGGTGAAATTGGAAGAATTGGAACAGGAGCGGGAAGTACAACCCACGAGGAGGAGAAATTAGGACTCGTCGTAGCCCTCGTGGTGATCGGACTATTTATGCTTTGGTTTTAGAAACTCTCGGGCGGAGAATAGTAGAAGACCGGTGATGGCCACGATTAAAGCCCAAGTATTTTTGGCGAGCCATCCGGCTGTTTTTGATAATATAGATAACAAATAGGAGACGACACTCCCGACCAACCCTGGCAGCGCTGCAGCCGCCTTTCCGGCTAATTTGGAGATTGGCTAGGGCTTTTAGATGCTTTTTTGCCCACTCCTTGGTGCCGCCGAATGGCGCGGGTGCTGGCGCGGGTGCTGGCGTGAGTGCAGCCGCCGCACCGCCTACGAGCAGCTCGATAGTTAGAACTATGGTTGATATAGTCATGCCGAGACCTGCGAGGATGCTTACTATTGTGACGCCCTTCTCTCTGAACAGAGTGCGAAGTCGCTCACCTAGTGTCGTGTCCTCGTGCAGAACCCACGAGATTGTTTCGCCGATCCGACTTATTTGGGTTCGGAGCTCCTCACGGTTAGTCGAGGCAGCCTCCAAGCGAGCTTCTCTTTCATCTCGCAACGACCGCAGTCGTTCGGTGATCCGCTCGGTAGATTCTCTATCACCATCACGAACTTCCCCAAGTTTTCTTTCTTCTAGCGCGATCGACCAGAACCAGCAGCTGTTGGCCCGCTTCCCCAACCTCGGAGCTAGCGACGTCATTGTGCCGGGGACTGTTCGCCTCGCTTTCACTATTTCGCTGACGCCGACAGACGTGGACCGAACAGTCGTTCAGAACCTGGGTCGCGCCATCGTCAAGTAGACCATGATAAAGATTTCCGCATGAGGTGATGTCGATCGACGACAGCGACGTCTACCATTGTTATCAGGACCTGTGGAAGACGGCGCAGGAGCGCGAAAATGCGGTATATCAGGGTATTGACACCAGCAAAAATAAGAACGTAACCAGACTTAGAATAGGGGCTGGTAACAAGGCAGATAACGATGCGAGTTACAACACGATCGCGGCCGCTTACGACAACCGCTTCTACATCCCGCTCGACTTTGAGTTGCTGGAGAGTCACATGCCCTACTATCCGAGCGCTTTGGCTGACCGCCTCGAATACGAACTAACGTTCAACGACTACGGTCGAGTTCTCATAGCCACCGACATGGCATCGACGTATACGATCGACAATGTTTCGTTTGAGTACGACATAGTCACGATGCCCGAACTCGCGCGATTGATCAGAACCCAGTACGCCGGGCGCGTTGCCATATTTTACGACCGAGTTCTTCGCCACCGCAGGATGACGAAAGACAAAAGCGACACATTGTGGAATATTAACGTCAACGTACCCACCCGCTCGATGAAAGGTATACTGATGCTGTTCGAGGAGGGTCGGTTCGCGCTCGGGGTTAGAAAAACCGACAACTTCTATAACCCCAAAATCACAAAGGTAGAGGTGACGATCGAGGGAGTCCCCAATCAACTATACAACCAGGGCCTTCGCTCGCACCAGCAGTGGGACGAAGCCAGAAAGCAGTTTGCTGCCGGCTCTAAGCGCTCCCCGGAGGTTGCCGCGGTTGCCAAAGACCTGCAGCTCTCGGTCGTCTCCCTCGCGCAGTTCCTGACTACCAAATACGCGTTATGGCTAGACATGCGAGCCAGCGACGACGACCAAATGCACGGTAGTGGACGCCAAGTTGAGAACGCTAGCGAGTGTGTGACAATACAGATAACCAAAGAGGCGGATGGAGCTGGCGCATTGAACGTGTAATATATATATATTCACAGACGCACAACTCAACATCGAAGATGGTCGATACGTCTCAGCACTCTACTAAATCTAAAGATTTAAATAAAAAGAAAGTTTGTGATGCCCACTCTTCCATAATATGTGGACAGACAGGATGCGGAAAAACGGTTTTCATCCTCGACTTGCTCGAGGGGTCCTACCGCGATATCTTTCGATACATTGTGATCCTGTGTCCCACTGTGCGGCACAATGATACTTATCAGCGGCACCCGTGGATATGGACTGACCCAGAGGTATATGTCGTTGACCCCGGCGACAGGCTTCACGATTGGCTGCGTGGCTTCTACCAAAGATTCCAGGGAGAGCCTACCCTATACGTGATTGACGACTCGCATTTTCTAGCCGCCATGCGGGGCAAAGCGTATGGATCTCCACTCAAAAGTACAACGCCGTCCTCAAAGATCTGCGCGAGCAAACGAAATGGGTCGCCCTCTTTCACTGCAAGGACCGAGACTCATTCGATGACTGTCTTCGAGAGAACGACGTTATCCCAACGCGCCGCCAGGAGCGCCTGGAGGTTCGACAGATGCTTTCGGAAACTAAGCACGCCAAGCTTCTGTTAAAGACTGATCAACCAACTGCTTACGAAGTTATCAATTAATTACTGAGCAATTGCTTAACGCTCGTGAGTAACTGCTGAGCAAATGCTTAACAATGCTGAGCAATTGCTGAACAATGCTTAACAAATACTTAACAAATGTTGAACAAATGCTGAACAATGGTTAACAATGTGGGAATCAATGTGTTGCTCCGCTGCGAGCTTTGTTGCGAGCATAACGGTGATCATAAGTATCGGGTGGTGCGCTTGACAATATGTTAGACTTATGAGGCTAGTCAGAATAGTAATAATTATTAAAAATAAAATAATGAACTGCGACGAACTTCTCGATCAGCTAATGGAAGAGACAGTCGTGTCGACTGCCGACACGACTGGACCTGTAGGAACCGACACGATATCTTTCCTGAAAGATGGCACGACTGCCGATACGGTATCTTTCCTGAAAGAAAATGAAAACACGACGCGATGCGAAACAGTCGTTGCAATCGGGGATTGCTGTTCCGGCTCTTGAGCCCCAATCACAATTGGAGTTGGAAGTGCAATCCCCGATTGCTGTAGCTCCTACCTGGATCGCCCCGTGAGTTGTTGGTGGTGGTCTGGCAGTTGTGGGCACCGTGTGTGTGTGGAGGCGGTTCCGAAGGAAGTTACGAAACCGATTGCGCCCCATTTAAACATTAATCACGATCCCTTTTATATGCAATAAATATAATGGCTGAAAACGAACGTAAAATGATAGTGAATGCGGTTTATCACGCCGTGGTGATATAAGGTCTCAGTATCGGGTTTGCTCGACTATCAAAGATGGCCTTCGGAGGGCCCTCTCCCAAATTGGACATGACTGCGAGAGACGTAGGTCTCGTGACCTTGAATGTAGCGTCCGCAATTTCGACCCGAGATTATCTCATTAAAGCTGGAATTCTACCTGCTAATATATGGAAATGGCTACGATCGGAGTAATAGTAGGTGGTACAATCGTGAGCGCAGCGGCGTTCGGCGGTAGCAACTATTTATTCTCGTTAATAGGAGCAGACGCGGGTGAGGAGAAAAAGCGTCACGATTTAGCTACAGAACAACTTAATAGCGCAAAGGAAGCATGGGCGGAAAAACGAACCAACCGTGTGGACTGGATCAACGAAGAGCTTCACCGCGAGAGTCACGCCGTGCAAACTTTCCGGAACGTTGACGAAGCCATGCGCGAGTACAAGCTGGCTAATCCGCATAAAATTCTCGCGCCACTGGAGCTCGAGCCCCAACTTTCTGATTTCTATGTACCGTCAGAGGCCCAAAAAGACCGCGAGATCGCGTTCATCGTCGTGGGAATGGGTGTGGTGGGTCTCGTCAGCTACTATATTGAAAAGGCAATAAGCAAAAGCAAAAAGCAATAATAAAAAAATATATATTTTTTAAATAATTTATATATATAGAACGATGTTAGTTGACGAGCTTTATTATGCTTTGATCGATGTAGGCTACACGGCCCTTAAACACCGTTTAACTGGCGCAAAGGGTCTGATCCGTCCGGCCCAAGACTCTCTAGAGACGTGGCGCGAGGACGAAAAAACGGCCACCATTTTCGCAAAGCGAATGATAGATTCCTCCGAGTTCCCGCTCCAGCTCAGGAGCGGAAACTCCAATTGCTATTGGAGCTGCAACGAAACTTCCAACAACGGTTTAGTATCTACGACGCAGTTATCGGACGATCTGGCGAAGGCATGTTGGAGATTGTTCGCCCTACTAGAATACCTCGCATGCGATGGACACGCGCAAACTTGATACCAAACTATCGGTTCTCCTAGCGCGCAAGTTAGCGAACACATACAAAAGCCTCCGCGGCTATTGGAAGGAACTCGCGGCCATCAAGAACCTCGCGGCGGCGACCAAGGTTTCCGAAAACGCCGCCAAAGAATGACTCAAGAAGGAGGCCATCTGGCAGATCTATTTGCCCGCGCCTCACAATATTCCGCGGCCGAAATTCGACGTGCCGGTGCCGAACGAAGTCCGCCAAGCAGATCTCCTGTTTCACCCTCACGATCGCGTCGGTCGCAAGACGTACAAGTACGCACTGACAATCGTTGACGTAGCGAGTCGATATAAGGGGGCTGAGTCGCTGGCCACTAAAGAGTCTAAGGAGGTGGCCGATGCTCTTTCCCGAATGTATAAGAGGAGTCCTCTCAAATGGTCGAATCTTCTCCAGGTTGATCCCGGCCACGAGTTCATGGGTGTGGTCTCTCATCTATTGTCTAAACACAAAGTTTCTGTCAGACGCGGCCGCGTCAACATCCACCGGGACCAGGGGATCGTGGAGCGGTTCAATCGAACCCTGGCTGAGAGGTTGTTCTGGCACCAATATGCCAAATAACTTGTAGACCCTCATTCGCGATCGACCGAGTGGGTAACCCGGCTGCCCGCCGTGGTCTCCGCATTGAGCGGCGAGGTGACCAGATTGATCGATAAAAAGCCTGTAGATGCCATCAAGTCTAAAACGGTGTCGCACAAACCATCCGCCGTCTCGCGCGGGCGCCCCGTTGGTTTAGCGGAGAAACGACTTCCATCGGATGTTGCCGTCCGGTACCTTTATCAACCGGGAGAGCTCGAAGGTGGCAGCCGCCGCGCGACTGATCCCGTGTGGTGTCTCAATGTATATCATCTAGATCGATCTATTACCAAACCTGATGAGCCCGTGCTCTACTATTTGGATGATGGTCCATCTCGCGGGTTTGTTCGCGAAGAACTTCTCGCGGTGCCTTCTGACACCCAGCTACCCCCGGTCCGTCCGTCGTCATAGTCGGTCAGGCTCTCGTCCTACATCAACGGCTCTGTATGAATATTATCAGACAGCACGTGCCGCTTGTCATAATAGGCGGATAGCCCAAGCTTGTACTGGGAATATGTCTTCATAACTCCCTTATTCATGCGGAATCCTCTGTTTTCCGCTGTATCATAAGATCCATCGAGTGTGGTTTTGTACCGGTCCCAATCTACACTATTCGTTCGTTTACTCATTCCTTTGGAGGAATACTTGGTCGTGCCTCCAACTCCGGTTGGCAAACCCACCTTTTCTACAAAGTAGCACTTGCTCGATAGCGTGATTGCTCGATCCCCTTGAAATTCCATCTTGAAAAGTCCTGGTTCGCGTCCGCTCCACTTATCCCAGGCCAACCAATTTTTTTCTGATTTTATAAACTCATCCATCAACTCTGGGCGAATGCATGATTTCAGATCCCTCCCACTAGTGGCTATGTACATACTATCTGTGTCCATTTGTATCAATTCGAAATCGCTCCGATCCACATACTTATCTAGAAAATCATAGTAAAACTCCAACATTCTCAACTTCGCCAATTGGTACACGGCAATCCCACAGTGAAACGGTCGCTTTACGGATGATTTCGATTTTCTGCTCGGTATTTCGTACGCATCTCCTATTTCTGTCAAATCATCGTAGAAGGCTGATCGCAACGCTTTATCAACACATTCCTGGTCTTTCGTGTAAGTCGTATTCAAATGTCTTTCAGCCGCTTCTATAATTTTCCCACAACACGAATTACCGAGTAGTTTCATTATGTCTGCGACTACAGCTTTGCTGCTATCTACGTCGCCAGTTCGTCTAGCTGCTGTGACATCCTCCGCGAACCACTTGAATGGTTTTCCCGAATAGTAGTTTAATAAGCGGTACACTCCAGTTACTTCCAACCCTTGTTTGAGATACCAAGGTAATAGTGGTTTGTACATCAACACTTTCTGAGCCGATAGCGCCCCAACTAACTTTTTCCCATCACCGCGAGTCCGGCCCGTGGCGCTCAGATATTTCATCATGTGCTGGGGAACTTCCTCCTCGCGAACAACCCTGTTTATAAATAGGGGCGACATCTCCTCGAATTTATTCTTCAGGTTCTCTGGCACTTCGACGTCCACCTCGGCGAACCTGAACCACTTACCGTCCATCACTCTCTTACAGAATTGTTTGATAATAATTGGATTGTTGAGACCTTTGACCGTCGTGATCGTCTCTTTCCGCACGGCATCTCTTTACTTAGTGTGGACAAATACAGAGTGTTTGCATCGTATCCCAGCACCGCGTTGCACTGTTTGCCGTGCCCTTCCGGAGTGGATCGGATCTTAGACACTCCGGCTTCCGCATACCTAGAGACTACAATGGAACGACCTCCAACAAGAGCCCTCTGCAGCATGTCGTAGGTTTCCTCCTGTGGCGCGTAAAATTGAAGCTTGTCATTGAAAGGGTTATCAGACACCGTTCCCCGCAGCAAATACTGTATCGCCACACCTGGCAAAGTTACGGCATCTTTGAAAATATCAACACCTTTGTCTTTATAAAATCGACACATTTTCCCCAATGCTTCCAGGAAAGGTGATACATCCAAATCGTTATAATACTTCAGCCACTCCCGGAACGTGGTCATCTTTTTCGCTTTGAAAATCGCGCGGCACTCCGCGAGCTGGGTGGCATCGATCAAGTGTTTACCAGCAAGTCTCGAATACCAGTGTTCCAGATCCGGCAGTCCGGGATAATCTAGTTTGTCTGGGGAATTAAACCATTCAAAGAGGAAGAAGGACTTTTGTGCTTCACAGCCGTACCCTTTAATCCACCGGTCATAACTGACTCCCGGCCCTAGGTACAGTGCAACATCGAGAAACCTGAACTCGGGTGTGAATAGAAATATCGAAGCGTTTTCCCTTTTGCCAACCATTACCTTTTTGATTGTATCAGACAGCTCGCCAACTAAGTACTTCTTGATAAGATTGATGTCGTACCTGCTGCAATTGAATCCGATTACCGGTACCTGACATATCCATTGCTCGATCTCCCCAGCCTGCCGCTCTCGCAGGGTGTCCATATCTGGGGGCCGGAATGTTCTACCTACCTCTTCCCTGATGGCATTCCCGCGCTTTTGCAAATCCTCCATAAACCTAGCCACCAACCGCGCGGGGTCTGTGTTGCATATGTGAGTTATTTCTGAAGACATACTATCGCCAATACTCACGCTAATCGGGACATGCTCGGTTTCAAACTCGAGGGAATCCGTTTTCCTCTCGTGGCCGTCTTCGCTCAAATACTCTTCAAAGTCGTACACAATCTGGTGCGGGTAGAGTGTGGTAGGACACCCCGTTTTTATAGCTTTACCAGATTTCTTAAAGTTGTGCTCCCACATCACCTTTAACTCATACCCAGCCTTTGTAATCATTTTCTCCCGCCTGGTGGTGTTGTCAAACTCGTCACGCTTGTTTATGGAGTGTGCCGGGCATCCGTGCCAATAGCAGCCGTGCTACTGGTACATTGTGTTATTTTCCTGACAGTAACCGTCTACTGGAGCTCCGGCAATCCAGCGCTCGCCACCGTGCCCGCACTATTCAGTATGGATGTGGATGCCTTCTTCCTTCTCAACGCGCCCCATCTATTCCAATGCGCCGTAGCTCTTCTCGCTTTTCGGGAAGAATGCCCTTTCGTAAATTGATCTAGGACGCTCCAAAATCTTACCTTCGCAGATTACTTGGGTCTCCCCTCGCATACAGGTGCGTGCGTGCCTTGTCAGGTGGCAGGCTTGTGTGAATCGTTGGGAGCACTCTTTGCAACAGTACGTGTGGGTGATTCCTTTAAGCTTGGGTATAAGGAATGTGTGGTCTTGGAATAATCCGATGGTCATATGCTTGGTGCCGATTATCAAATGGAACTGGGTGTGGTTTCCTCTTACCAAAATACTCCTGACTGAGCTCCCACGCTTTAGCACAACACCTATCTGCTGGAGACACTCCGTGAATCGCTAAACATCGAAATAAACACAACCCGTCATCGTACCGGTCTAGAGAATACATACCTTTCTTATTTCGCAGCCACTCTGGTAGTAGCCCTCCCCCCCGCGAAATTTGACTTAAGACCCAAATCCTTCCCGCGCTTTCCCTGCACGAGCTTGACACACAGTTCCACCCATCTTACGAACGTCCACTTCGTGTTTGAGCGAGAGATTGTATCGATGTCCATCCGCCTGGTCTCCTGAACAGCCACCCAGCGCTTTACGTCGGAGAGCGATGACATCCAATGACTCCTTCCGATATTCTTGTAGAATGTAATAGTTTTAGGCTGGCCTTTGGAATCAACCTCATCGATGTGCTTCAGGTTGTAGGAATACGCGTATCTAAGATGAAAATGTGTAGTTATATAGGGCATCAGTTAATCTACTATCCTATCGGAAATAATACCACCAACCTCTGTATGAAAGGTCAGCTCGACAGTTCTCTTTCCAGCCTTGACCGTTTCACTCTGCTCATCGACCTCCGCCATTAGTTCTGGTCCTTTCGTTATAATCGCGCGGACCAGCTCGGTTTTGATTACACGCTTACTCTCAGACATCTCCGTAAACGCGCTTTTCTTTGTTGCGTTTATCAGTTTGGTCAACCCCGGCACTCTCAGACGATTAATATATGTGATCCCGAGTGATTTAGCTTCATCCCTCAATTTCCCAATATCTCGGGGAGGTCTGATCTGAGATTTTGGTTTATCAGTTTGGTCAACCCCGCAACAACTCAGACGATTAATATATGTGATCCCGAGTGATTTAGCTTCATCCCTCAATTTCCCAATATCTCGGGAGGTCTGATCTGAGGATTTTGGGTTTATCAGTTTGGTCAACCCCGCAACTCTCAGACGATTACTATATGTGATCCCGAGTGATTTCGCCTTTTCTCGCAATTGCAATAACTCGGAAGTTGGTGTTGGGGGTTGTGGTGTCATATTTGTCATAATACTTTTTCGTATACATGTAGGTTTTACTTGTTCAACAAGCAAATTTCTGTCTGGCTCGTAACGAGCCGTCTCATCAGGATCTGCACTGTTTGAAAATAATTTTCATATTTTTTAGAAAAACAAATACCCCCTTTTTATAAATGGAATAGTCTGAAAATCATTTTGCGATGATTGGATTGGTTGCAAAACGAACATATCGCAGCCCATTCAGTTACTTAGGGGTGAAAGGGTTCAAATAAAGGAAGTGACAACTATTGGCAAGATTAGCGCAGGCGGTAGTGTAGTTTCTGGGTCAGATTTCTCTTGTGGATGATAGAACAGCACAAACTGTATAAGGTCAAAACAAACTTGTGTTAGTCTTGCTTTCCAACTGGAATGACGCAAAGAATGACTCCTCTTTTCAGTAATTGTTATTATTCATAAGCTGCGACAAAAAGTATGTGGATTCTAGATATCTGATGTCTGCCTCTGATTAAACTCTGCCCTTCGACATGTTCGACAACGCTAACAGTATCATGGTTTCTCTGGGAAACGTTTTTGTGATGTATCACTTGGCTGTTATTGGCAATTTCCCAATCCATGGATTGTGAGACACGATTTTGACATAGGATGCCGTACCCTTTTATCTATAAGTAACTGGAAAGAACGCTGGTGTTATTCTTCTGGGGCCCGTTTCACTAAACTTCATACAACTAAAATGTTCGCAAGTAAAAAATTATGATAGTCTGTAAATTTCTCATTAACTATGTTTTCTTGTAAACAATTATTGGATTTACATGCATAAGCAGCCTATGTTCAATAAATGCAAATTAATCAATTGAAATATCCAGACGATCCTAAATTTTCACTTATGAACATTTTAGTCGTACGAAGTTTAGTGAAACGGGCCCCAGACTATTCCATTTATAAGAAAAAGACATTGTTTGTGTTGTTCAGAGAAATTAAGCCTTCAGTTTTACGTATTATGATATGCTTCGCTTCAGGACACGTTCATTCCCTGCGAGTTAGTATACCATATTTGTCATATTTTCTGTCATGGGCGGATTCAGGGGGGGGGGGCGGACGGACGCGCACCACCCCCCCCCCCCCCCCCACCCCCTACTAAAATTCGCCGAGTAAAGATTTTTTACAAGTTACAACGCACGTTTCATGCCAAATGCCATGTATTCCATGCATTTTTCGTTCGTTTTCTTATTGTTTCAAAATGTAAACGTTTTCAACCAAAAATCATGTCTAAACATACTGTGACCGTGTCAATATTTTTGCTCCAAAATGCGCCAGAACGCAGGAAATGCGATGTAGATTTGCAAAATTTTCCGGGTGGGAATGCCCCTGGACCCCCCTAGCGCTATCTCGACTATTTTGCAATACTTGATTATATTATCGAACGAGCTCGTTCGATAATATAGTCAAGTATTGCAAAATAGTTACACGCCCCCCCCCCCCCCCCCCCCCCCCCCCCCCCCCCCCCCCCCCCCCCTCCCCCTAACCAGAAATCCTGTCTGTGGGTGATATTTTAACTTGTTAAATAACAAGCTGCCCTTTACGAACAACTGCAGCATGTTTTCATTCAAGTACGACCTTCAGTATACGTGCTCGCGTGTAAAATAAGTGATTATATGCTATTATATACATATACCATATAAACCATATAACCGGACATACCAGTACCCGGATTTCCATTTTATTTTTCGTTTTTGTTCTAAGCGACCATTTTTGGTGTCTCCCTTGGGTGGTCGCTTAATGCAAGTTTGACTGTATATAATTTAAACAAGCATATTATTCAAAACCGTTAATTTATCAAGGAGTTTTATAATAATTAACTACAACTAGAGCAGCTTGAGCTGCATCAACGGGTTGAGCCTCAAACATTGATTTCATGTGTAACTAAGCTTTAGCCCAAGGTGTAAACTATCGGTTGCAAAAAGAATTTCTGAAGTTTTAGAATGAACAGTCCAACATTATTGTGTTCGCATCATCACACCGATGTGGGGCCGGTTAGCTTAGAGGTAGAGCGATGGACTCGGAGCGAGGGATACCGGGTTCGATCCTCAGCCAAAGTTTTAGCTAAAGGACTGAAATATCGACTACAGCAAAAACAATTGAAATCGAATGATAAATAACGAAGCTGACGTCACATCCGTTTGCTCTATTTTGAAAACTTGAAAAAATACGTTCATCTTTGACATCGAATAGAGCCGTAAGTAGACAAGATATAGCTCTGAAAATTATCATCTTTCATGCGGCTGACACTCCCCTATCACCCTGGCAAGAAATTATGTTGCTGACAGTACTGTACAAATTGGAAAACGTTTGTAAAGACCACCCGTTATCAGCCGAAATTCGGCAAAATCGTTGAAAAGTATGTACATTTTTCAACTTCAAATGCATATAGCTCTTTTATTTGAGCAGATAGCCGAAAACTGTCAGTGAATCTGAGATAGAGAATTTTGTCAGCTTTCCAATGCAAAAAGAATTCTTGAAATCGGCTGGAAAATAAGGAAGTTATAGGAAGATTTTTTGAAATTGGTTGGAAAATAAGGTTATAGAAAGTATGACGTCACTTCCGGTTTCGTGGAAAGTGTCTCTAAGTCTCTGCTCACACTTGATCCGTCGATCCGACCAGCGGTTTGGGCTGTAGACTGAACGGCTGAATAAAAAAAACAAAAAAACAAAAAAACCAACGAATACAATAGGTTTTCGGCGCAGCTGAAAGCCGCCTCAAACCTAATAAAATAATAAATATGTGATTGGTGCCGGAGTATTATTTACATCATAGACGCTGATTTGGATCTATAATGTATGTTAGTTGCACCTTTAACCGCTACCGTCTGCTGTTGCGTTTATATCTTGCCTTATTTCTCAATAAAAACATGGTTTGACAGCACTTTAGAATCATTTCCAATGGAAATGATTCTGAATTGCTGTCGAAGCATGTTGTAATTTATTCTAAAGCAAATGGTGTAACAGTAATACATACACTTGGTCAAATGAACGTGCCTCAACATTAGGAATAATATTCACAAACAACAAAACTAAAATTCATGAATTAAATTTATCCCCTAAAATTAAGTCATTCCAACATTGTCTAAATAATTGGCAAAAACGGAACTTAACATTAATTGGAAAAATAACTGTGTTGAAGACTTTTGCGTTACCAAAACTGATATACCCATTAACTGTGCTCGAAAATCCGGAAGACCGGACAATCGAACAAATAAATTCTATAATGTATACATTTCTTTGGGATGGTAAACCAGATAAAATATCACGAAAAACTATAATTCAAAAGTATGAAAACTACGGTCTCAAAATGGTAAATATTCATGCATTCATAAATTCCCTAAAATGTTCATGGATCAAACGTCTAAAAGGTACACAAAACCACTTGAAAAACGCATACAATAAAGAACTAAATAAATATGGAGGAGATATATTGTTTAAAAGTAATCTTGATCATAACGATGCCAAGAAAATAATTAAAAAATATACATTCTTGAAACAAATATTAATTTCATGGTGTAAAATAAAGTATAACAATAAAAATACTAATATATCGCACGAAATTATATGGCATAACAGCAATATCAAAAACGAAAGCTAAAAATACATTTTTCTACAACAGAATGGCATAATAAAGGTATTATGTATGTGAAGCATATATATGACCATAGGATAAAAGAATTCTATAACTTTGATACTCTAAAAGAAATATACAACATAAACAATGGAGACTTCTTAAAATATTATATCCTGCTAGGCAATATTAAAGCAGAATGGAAACAGACAATGATATTAGAACAAATAGATAATGACATTCCAAAGTATTTAATATCTACTATATTATCATCAAATCATGTGAATAAAATATTATACAACAAGGAAATTTACAATATGAGGTTGCCACAACAAAAAACATATACTGAAATGGAAAACGAATTAAACAATCAAAACATCGAATGGAATTATATTTTCTCATTGCCATACAAAAATACAATAAGTACAAAACTTAGAGCTTTTCAATACAAATATCTAATGCGAATAATTCCGAATAACTCATTTCTGTTCAAATGCAAAATAAAGCCATCAAATCTATGTGATTTTTGTCACATGGCCGTAGATTCAAACAAACACATGTTTTGGGAATGTACTAACATACAACCGTTTTGGTCAGACGTAAACGAACTATTACATACAAGTAGATTAGACTTCACTATGCACTTAACTTATGAATGTATATCATTCTGTAACGCAAAAGTTCCATGTAAAAATAAAACAATACTTATTAGCTTTATCATTCTACTTGCAAAATATTTCATTTTTAAATGCAAGTTATGAGTCAACACATCCAACAATAGAACACTTTAATGCATATCTTAAACAGACTATTAACATCGAAAAAACAATTGCCAGTATGAAAGACAAAATGGACAATTTCACTCGAATGGAATACTTTATACATAAAGCAGACATTAAAATTTAAATAAAATCGACCACTCCTATAAACCCATCCTTAGGTTAAAGTATTCCCCACCCCCCATTTTACAATAACACCTTTGTTATTACTTCTTTTAGGAAAACATGTATTTTTTAACCTTGTAAAACCACCCTCATTTCATATTACCCATATCGACCTATACAACTCCAATAAAAAAAAATGAAAAACTCTCGGTTGCAGGTATATCGCTAGTAATAGATACATTTATTTAATTCTCTGATGGATAAAAAAAAACTTGTCAAAATAGTTTTTACATGTTATTTTTTAAATTGCATGTACAAATACTTTCGACAGTGCTAGTTTATGTATATATGTATGTATGTATTTATGTATGGATGTATACATGTAACCTAGATGAATAAAAAAATAAAATGAAAAAAAAAAAATTTATTCTAAAGTGCTGTCAAAGCATGTTTTGATGATAAAAATGGAAAATAGAAAATAAACAGCAGACGACAAAAAAAATAAGATAGCGGTGTAAGGGTTAATTGAATGTTCCCATTAGCGGCTGTACTACTATACACTGATACTAGCGGTCAAATTATTGTCACACATAGTTATTACATAATTGTGGTCATATGCCTGACGTTTTGTATGTGAAAGAAATGAACTTAATTGTTTTATCTGTGGTAAGATGTAGTTGTGCAGTAAATTCAGCATGATTATAATGCCATTCTGAATCCCCAGCACAATTGTTGCATTCCACCACGGGTAATACACTTAAACGACTTTCTACTTATATTTACACCAGTCCTGCTGTTGTCTTTGTCACTATGATATGTTTTGATTTATAGTTTGCCATTTTCGTATTGCTTCATGGGCCTCCCTACTAACAGAACAGAAGAGAACAGAATAAAGCCTTACATGCGATAATCTCAGACCACATAGTGGTATACGAGTGCATACAAGTACAGAATAATTTGTATTATCAAAAACAATATGGTGGACTATCTATATACAGGTACATGTACATGGAAATCTGTTGAAAACAGAAAAGACTTAAACTTAATTCTTGCTGGAATAAAGTGTGTATTGTCACCGGTATTGTGCATGACTTCAGGGGCGGATCTAGAGGCGGGGGTTCCGGGGTTGCACCCGCACCCCCCCCCCCCTCCCCCCCCCCCCCCCCGTTCAGCCACGGAGTTTACATAGATCACAGTTTACCACCAGCTGTGGTCTGAATTTAAATGCCGTAAAACACAGGATATTGCATTTCGAAGAGCTCAAAAATAGGACAACCCTCTTGTTACGAACGGTAACTCTTGCAATTACTCCCGTACCGTCCGTAGCTAGCTCCATCAATTGAAATTTCCAGACGATCCTAAATTTGCACTTACGAACATCCTACCATCATTAAATCTAAACAAATCCACCATATATTTCCCCAAATAATGCCAACTTTACTGGAAAGTGTAGTTTTGCACTTACGAACTTCTTAGTCGTACGACAGGGGGCGGTTTCACTAAACATCGTACGACTAAAATGTTCTTCAGTGCCACTTTAGGATCGTCTGGATATTTCAGTTGATGTATTTACATTTATTGAACATGCTCTATAAATGTAAATCCAATAATGCTTACAAGAAAACGTTTTTAATGTGAAATTTGCAGACTATCATAAGTTTGCACTTACGAATATTTTAGTCGTACGAAGTTTAGTGGAACGCGCCCCAGATCCAGTAGACAAATTGTATGTTTTAACCATTTGAACCCGAAATCCCGCTATAGCGGTTTATGCAAAAAGTTCAGATCCGGATGAGCCGGCTCGTAACGAGCCGTCTCATCAAGATCTGCACTTTTTGAAAGTAATTTTAATATTTTTGAGAACAAAAAATATCCCCTTTTCATAAATGGACAAGTCTGAAAACCATTTTGTGACGGTTGGGTTGGTTGCAAAATGAACATATCAAGATCCATTCCAGTTACTTAGGGGTGAAAGGGTTAAACATAGACTATACATATACAAATATAATAATCAACAGCCTTTTTTGGGGTGCAGATTATATTTCACTCATAACTAGACCACGTAATTCGGCTGACTAACCCGTGCTGCGCACTCGTTAGTCAACCGAATTATGTGTTCAGACAGTCTCCGCAAAAGCTGGGGGCCGTTTCACTAAACTTCGTACGACTAAAATGTAAGTGCAAAATTATGATAGTCTGTAAATTTCACATTAACACTGTTTTCTTGTAGACAATTATTGGATTTACATTTATTGAGCATAGGCTGCATATAACTATGCTGTAAATCCATCAATTGAAGTTTCCAGACGATCCTAAATTTGCACTTACGACAATTTTAGTCGTACAAAGTATAATGAAACGGGCCCCTGGTGGCTATCTCGATATATCAACAAATTTTGTGAAGAGATTGGTTGTGGACAAGGGATATTCATTATAATATATATGGAGGGCGAGTTTCAAGGTGTATGATCACGTGGTACTAACAACGACAACACGTACCGATTCAAAGTACGTATTCTTTTATATTGTCCTTATTACGTAACTGATTTTGATGAAATATGGCGCATCAAACGCGTCTTGTTAAGCTGCATTTGGTGGTCTCTGTATTTTCGCCCAAACTTCTGTCGTTTTTGCGAAGAATCGATTTCCGTGTCTCCGACACGGAAATCGATTCTTTGCAAAAACGACATAAGTCTGTGCCAAACTCCCTGGACCACCAAATGCATCTCATGAAGACGCGTTTGCTGCGCCATATTTCACCAAAATCCGTTGCATTTTAAGGCAAATATCAAATAATACTTACTTTAGAGTGGGCTACGTTGTTGTTGTTGTAACCAAGTGATCATGCACCTTGAGTTTGTTTATGCCAGAAATATTTTATTTAGATGACACACAAATAATAATTAGTTTGCCATTTTGCTGACATTCTATAATCGCCTGGTATTTGATATTTTCATCTATTCTATAATGGTTTGATTGTTCGGTCGGTTATGGTAGCTAAACGGTTATATTAGTCATAAATAATTATAAATAGTTGTGGTGCGGGCAACAGTCCAGAATATACTATTGCTCCACATTTTTCTGCCGACGAACCTTTTGGCTATTAAACATATTAAAATTTAAACAAGAATTCCACCACGCATGGAAGCGGTGTCGCGCCTGCCGAGGCATTTGACCGTAACATGATCATGGACATGAGCTAAAGTAAGCATCACACAATGCGTCGAGAAGTGCATGTTTAAAATACGAAAAGGGTCACGGTTGACAAAACCTTTTGACATAACAGATGAGTATGTTCCAAATGCTTACATGTATCAAGTGTTCAAATATTGAAGCAATCCATCAAGTAATATTAATGTTATACGATGATGAAGAAACTTGTACAAACGTTTTGACGCAAAACAATGGCTACGTGTTTTCGCAAAAATATGAAGGTGAACAAGGTCAAGTTCATGTTAATGGCGTCATGAGTGTGTTCCAAATGCCCACATGTATCGATTGTCCAACTATTGTAGAAATCCGTCAAGTAATGTTAAAGTTATCCCATGATGAAGAAGTTTGTACAAACGTTTTGACGCAAAAAAGTGGCTAAGTATTTCAGAAAAAAATTGAAGGTAAAAAAAGTCAAGGTCATGTGAATGACGGTATTAGTGTGTTCCAAGTGCTTACATGTATCAAATGTCCAAACATTGAAGCAGTCCGTAAAGTAATATTAAAGTTATAGCCTGATGACGTAGCTTGTACAAAGTTTTTTACGCAAAAAATGGGTAAGTGTTTCAACAAAAAATGAAGGTAAAAAAGGTGAAGGTCATGTGAATTGGCGTCATGAGTGTGTTCCTAATGCTTACCGTGTAAAGTAATATTAAAGTTATAGCATGATGACGAAGCTTGTACAAAGTTTTTTACATTTCGGGCGACGACGACGACGGGAAAAGCGGCACTAAAGCAGGCGCGACAAAAATATTTCAATGTGAGTACTTTTTCATCCAAAAATATCAATTTTGCTATGGGAATTTAACATGAGGCAAAAAGGAGGCGGAGAGTGAGCTGGAGGGTCGAAAAACGGGAAAAAAATCCGAAACCTAGCGTGGAAATGATGTAAATTTGTGGAGCGTGAATTTTTTTGTTACTGATGAAAAATTGCTTACATTTGGATAATTTTTTAATTTAATGTTTTTAATAGCCAAATGTTCGTCAGCAGAAAGAAAAAACAGAAAATACTCAGGTGATAAGGTCTGTTCGTGATCGCATAGCACACAATTATGGCTCAGAGTGATCAAATGCCGGATTTACATTGAAACCTCTCGAAGCCGGACACCCAGGGTGTCCGGTTTAGAGAGGTTTCAAGGTACATAATTCAAGGCCAAAGTGAAAAAAAGTTAGATTATTTTTCATTTTGCCCCAGAAACGTATAGGTAGGCAGGGTATCATATCACTAGGTACGGTTGGGTTGCCCGCACAACAATATTTTTTCTTATGCCTTATATTAAATGTACATCCCACTCAGTAGACAGAAAATGATCTTTATAGGAATTAAATAAGAAACAATTGTGTCACTATTCCACCAGGTCTAAAAATTACGAGTGCCCGCTATACAGATATAATCATTTAGTAATATTTATTTCACTGATAGTGACGCGCGGTGGTATCAGGCTATTTTCATATGCAAATGAGGCATGGTATTTGTTTAAGTATTTATACTGATTAAATGCGTCACCTGAAACATATTAATATTTTCTACAGATTATATAGTATAATGATGCACATCAAAAAATAAATACAGAGAATAAATAGTAATGTAACAGTTTAAGGAAGTACGGTTATCGCCGCTGATATCAGTCTGAAAATTTACGTCTGATATAAAATGTATAATAATGCCAATCAATACGTGGGTAATGGTGAATGAATGTTTATTTTGCCAGAAAATGCCTCAGATAATGTCTCTGATATAAAGAACATTGTGTGCCTACTGAGTGGGCATGTACCTTTAAAGTTCGGAAACTGATATATACTTGACAAGCCATGTGATTATGTATACTAGTGCGCTAGCAGAATGAACTAGCTAAACTTGGAAAAGTCGCGGGAATACTGCCTTCGTCCAGTATTCCCGCGACTTTTCCAAGCTTAGGTTAAATTGACCGTCTCATAACCTCATTAATTTAAAGCACACATTTCGACTGCATCGCAACTTATACTAAATTCGAAAAGAAAACAAAATCACACAGGAACGTCTTTGAGCCAATTCCTATCCTTAAATATTAAGATAACAACATTATGTAGACTAGCCGGGTATACGATGAGCTACACTATATCAACCTCATACGGCTCGGCTTGTAAAGGTATGAATACCTCGGCTCAGCGTCGGTAAAGCTACTCGTTTCCGAGCCTTGCTTGATACATTTGATATCAAAAGGAAATAACCCTGTATTCTCTATGTGTGGCTGTGACTGGGGAAATGGGGCTTATGGGTTTTACGACCAGTGTAGATCAGTACGATCAGTGTAGATCCAGATCAGCCTGTGCATTCGCACAGTCTGATCAGGATCTGCACTGTTCGCCATTACATCAATGACACACACGTCATGCTTCTAACGAGCAATATAGTTTACCAGGCCCTAGGAGTGTGTTATTTGATCTGTAGCCTATTTCACCAACATTGCAAAGTATACTTTTCTAGCAAAGTATACTTTGAGGGAGAAATTTTCAATTTTATGATAAATTTATTAATCTTTATTATACAGAATTTATTACATTATCACAGCCAATTTGGCTGTGATAATGTAATCAATTCAGTATAATAATTCTGCATTTTAATCATCAAATATATGCAGTTGTTAGTTCTATATGAAATAAATTCAAATAATGCATTTCAGGAAAAATAAATGATTAATCCCTGAAAGTATACTTTGCTAGACAAGTATCCTTTGCAATGTTGGTGAAATCGGCTACAGGGCTACACTGGTCACAAATCCCATAAGCCCCATTGTTCCGGTCACAGCCACATATGTGGCAACTGAACACGATATGTGGCCCGTTGATTACTCATTGTTTTCTGATCCAGAAATATCCAATTAGGTAATAGGATCGGTCTCCAGCCGTACCTATAATTGGGATGTTATTGTGGAAATAAGTAATGCTTACTGAAGTTAGAAATCTACAGTTAGAGCAACGTTAGTCCACATGTACGATTAGATAATTATCGACCGTACATGCGGACAACCGTGCACTAAGTAATTTATCCCACCCTCATATCGGTACCATGTCTGTTTTTTTTGTCGCGCCTGTTTGCTTTACAAGAAGACGCGACTATAGTCGCTTATTTTTCCGTCGTCATCGTCCGTGTCCATACATGTCTACAAGTTTGTACAAGCTTCTTCATCATGATATAACTTTAATATTACTTGACGGATTGCTTCAATATATGAACACGTGATACATGTGAGCATCGGGAACACACTCATGCCACCATTAACATGCCCTTGACCTGTTTGACCTTCACGAGGTTTTTGTGTAAACACTTAGTCATGTGTACGTCAAAGTTTGTTTGTGCATCATCAGTTAATTATAATATTACTTGATGTATTGCTTCAATATTTGGATACGTGATACATGTCAACATTTGGAACGCACTCATGCCGCCATGAACATGACCTTGAACGTTTTGACCTTCACGTGGTTGTGGAACACTTAAGCCATTTGTCTATGTCAAAAAGTTTGTACAAGTTTCATCAACCTTGACCTTTTTCGTGTGTAAAGCATGCACTTCTCTGATGGTTTTTGTGATGCTTACTTTAGCACATGCCCATGATCATCGTATGGTCAAATGTCTCGGCAGGCGCGACACCGCTTCCGTGGCGGAATTATTGTGTTAATAACCAGGGCCCGGTTGCTCAAAACCTCTGTTAGCTTAACAGACTGTTAAATCCTTAGCAATGCTAAGGATTTAACAGTCTGTTAAGCTAACAGAAGCTTTGTGCAACCGGGCCCTGGGGACAAAAAAACGCGGGTATATGGGTATATGGGTGAAGTGGGATAACTACTGTTCGAGAATGTATTGGCGGTATGAACCTGTAGGAGTTCAACAGTAGACATACTGGTTGAAGGCCGGAATGTATCTAGTAAGTATAATATTGTTTGAAATTTACATATTTGTATCCCCTCTAAAATAAGTCGCTTATTCCGTATAGTTCTAGACCCACTTTTATTAGAATGATTTGCATTCCTTGTTTTTATTTTTGAAAACTGTTCAATAATTCCAGCACAAAAATATTTACACAATTCCCTAACATTTGATTGGCCCGTAGCAAGTCTCTGTCCAAAATGTATATCCCAGTAAATTCCCACGCCGAACTACTTTCCGTAACCGTGAGGCGCAGTTAAAATAATTCTTAAGAAAACGGAAAATAAACACATTTTCTTGATGAATTTATTTCAAATGCTGGAATTATAAGGAATGAATGGACTTTTTGTGGAATTTATCGGGGTATAAACTTGGAAAAATCGCGGGAATACTGGACGAAGGCCGGAAATGGCCTTTTTGTTGAATTTATCGGGGATATAAACTTGGAAAAGTCGCGGGAATACTGGACGAGGCCTTCCGGCCTTCGTCCAGTATTCCCGCGACTTTTCTAAGTTTATACCCCGATAAATTCCACAAAAAGGCCATGCATTCCTATAATAAACGCAATTTCTACATATCACATGTGACGGTATGCATGCAACTCACTATGGGGAGAAAGTGTGTATTTATGCCCGGCTAGCTCAGTCGGTTAGAGCGATGATAGGTACACCAGTAGCCGATTTCATCAAAATTGCAAAGTATGCTTATCTAGCAAAGTATACTTTGAGAGAGTAGTCATTTGTTTTTCCCAAAATGCATAATTCCATATATAGGACTAACCACTGCATATATTTGCCTATTACAAGTATGCAGAATTAGTATACTGAATGTATTACATTATCACAGCAAAAATGGCTGTGATAATGTAAAGAATTCAGTATCATAAAAATTAATAAATTTATCCTTACATTGAAAATTTCTCCCTCAGAGTATACTTTGCTAGATAAGTATACTTTGCAATGTTGGTGAAATAGGCTACTGGTCCCCGGTTCGATCCCCTGGCCGGTGTACATTTTCTCCCCTTACTGAATTACAGTACATACCATGACATATGATAAGTACAAAATGCGTTTATTGAACACTTGTACAAAAATGAAATCTATGATTTCAAACCAGAGGTCCCGGGTTCGAGTCCCGGGCCTGTGCACATCTTTCTCCATAGTGAGTTAAATACATACCGTGACACATACATGTTTTTGTTTGGTGTTTTTGCTGTTGACAGGACGGGTCCAGGATTTAGGTATAGAAAGGACGTAGATTATCAATTATAAATGAGTTGTCAAATTTCCTGAAATACAACTTCATGTATTTATATATAATTGTGTTAGCATTTTTTCTCCTTTCTCATCAAAGGTATATACGGTGTTACCACTCCGTTGACCGGACTGGTGGGCGGTCTTCAAGGGCAAAGGAATATGCCACTCTTCTATCGCACAGCGGGCATATAAAATGTCTTAAAATGAGTCACTCATGCCTGTATTACCGTCTTCCTTTCACACAAGGACAATAGTCGGTTCTACAGCCAATTTTACGGCGAATATTTCTTCTCCCTTCAGCTACGTCCATCGACATGTACACTATCGCCTGCGTTAATCTTACCAATACATGTCCATTTCTGTATTTCAAAGACCTTGGATATTGCGCTTGAAATCAAGCAGCTTGAAATCAAGCAGCTTGATTGTCTGAGCCTGAGCTGTGCTACAGCTCAGGCTCAGACAATCAAACTGCTTGATTGCGAGTCGGAATTACCAATGTACGCTCGGAAACGATGATACTCTTGGCAAGATTAACGCAGGCGGTTGTGTGTCATCGACAATATGCGTTCGATGTGAAATACGTGCAAATAGTAATATTGCTAGGCAAACATCTTAAACTAGGAGATTACAAGTAAACCTCCATTTGCATTATTGAACCGTTGTATTGGCTGCGGAAACATATCCCCACAAATTGCCAGGAAACGGACTTATGCTTGTATAGCAACGGGACCACTAGTTGCAAGTTTTCCTCTTGTTACACAACAACAGCCTGCGTTAACCCTTTCAACCATAAGGAACTGGAATGGACTGTGATATGCTAATGTTCCGACCAATCCAATGGTCACAAAATGATTTTCAGATTCGTCCATTTATGAAAAGGGGGTATTTTGTTGTTCTCAAAAATATGTAAATTACTTTCAAACAGTGCAGATCCTGATGAGACGGCTCGTTACGAGCCGGCTCATCTGGATCTGCACTGTTTGCATAAACCGATATAGCGGGCTTTCGGGTTCAGATTATCAACGTTTGTGAACATCTATTGGCAATGAAAACTCGCAATCAAGCAATTTGATTGTCTCAGCTGTTCTCTGTTAACATGGACACGACGTTCAAGGAACATGTACACCGCCGCCTGCGTTAATCTTGCCGATAGTATCAACGTTTCTGAACATCTATTGGTGTTTAATGACAACTCGCAATCAAGCAATTTGATTGTCTGAGCCTGAGCTGTAGCACAGCCCAGGCTCAGCAAATCAAGCTGCTTGATTTCAAGCTCAATATTCCAGTATTTTTAAATAAACATAATTGACAACTATTGGCAAGATTAGCGCATACGGCAGTGTAGCCAATGCGTTGCTCTAGAGCGGCTATACTGCAATCAATGGCACGGATTTGCGGATTAAGGTTTCACATTCGCGCACCGAAAATTTACATTATAATCCTTTGGGAATAGACAGCAAAACTTTGATATACTGTTATTGTATATATTCAGATGAAAAACAACACGAAGAAAGAAGTATGAGTGGACAAGCTAAACTATATTTCTTATATTTTTGACCTCACTGACCTCACATAACTTTGACTCCCCCTCCCCCTCCCCCTCCCCCTCCCCTCCCCCTCTCCCCCTCCCCCTCCTTCCCGCCCACCACCACCCCCGTCACCAATAATAGTATATTATGTATTATGAAGGTAAAGCACTGAGAGGGTTATACCGGCTTATATCATTATTATATGGTTTTGATGAAGACATCCACATGGTCAAACCAAAAACAGCACGGCGAAATTTGGTTCAACATTAGAAAAGTTAACCCTTTTAACACTACATATCTCTTTAGCGGTGTTTGCAAACAGTGAGGATACTGATGAGCCGGCTCGTAACGAGCCGTCTCATCAGGATCTGCACTTTTTCGAAGTAATTTTCCTATTTTTTAGAAAAACACACACCCCCTTCTTATAAATGGACTAGTCTGAAAATCAGTTCGTGATTACCGGATCAATTGGTTCTTCGATGACATTGTGTAACATATTACTTATGGCTGAAAGGGTTAATGTATGGAAGTAACTGGGGGAAATTAGACATAACATAAAGTGAACAGTCTTCAGTGGTCCGTTTCACTAAACTTCGTACGATAACAATGTTCGTACGAATATTTATATAATTTACTTTACGTGGTTCACTGAAAATCATACCAGTTACTGCCTACACTTGGCGGTCATCACAGTTTAGTTTTGATTTGATTTTACGAAGGTCTTAGTCGTACGAAGTTTAGTGAAACGGGCCCCATGGCCCCGTTTCACTAAACTTCGTACGACTGAAATGTTCGTAAGTGCACAATTATGATAGTATGTAAATGTCACATTAACAATGTTTTATTGTAAAGAATTATTGGATTTACATTTATTGAGCATGGGCTGCATATGCAGCCTAGCCCAATAAATGTAAATACACCAATCGAAATTTCCAGACGATTCAAAGTTTGCACTTACGAACATTTTAGTCGTACGGAGTTTAGTAAAACGGGCCCCCGATCTGCAAGCGCAATCCTGTAGCATGTTCACGCTTGTTGCATTGTACTCATCGCGTACGAACATACTCTTTTCAGTTAAAACATACGTAAGGCCACCAAATTAATCGTCTCGAAGAATAATTCATATAGTGGTCGCAACATTTTTTCAACCATTAAGAAATGAAGAAAATATTTAGCATTTTGCATCAGCATATTTGTGTAACCTCAGACTGTTGCCATTTACCAAGCCCCGATTGAAGAACACAAGAGCGGTATATTCGTGTGGATTGGAACAGACACAATCGGCCAGCTATCAGATCACAAGCTTTTATTATTCCTCATTCCCATTAAGGGGAAATGCCAATTCAGGAGCGGTGCTGTGCCAGCAACATTTTCTACAATAAAACTGAAATGAGATTTAAGCCATATTCTTCGCCGTGATTCTGATCAAGATATAAATTGTGTTTACTACTGTGTTAACGATTAATATGGCGACCGTTGCAGAACCTACTGTCTGTTCCACGTTTTGCTGCCGACGAACTTTTGGCTATTAAACACATTAAATGTAAAAAATATTTAAAAGTAAGTACTTTTTTTATCAATAACAAAAAAGTCACGCGCCCCAAAAACAATTATTTCATGAATTTCCATAAAATATTGATCCTTCAGGATCAAAAAACGAAAACATTTGGAAATTTACTCCGAAACCTGGCGAGATAGCTTGAAAATGATGTAATTAAGAAAACAAAAGTTAGATTTTGAAAATCGGTCCACAAATAAAAAAATATTTTAAAAAAATCTATTTTAGCCCCCATGTTAAATTCCCATAGGAAAATCGTTATTTCGCAATAAAATCAATATTTGATGGAATTTCATGAATTTTTGTTTGGGGAGGGTGACTTTTTTTGTTATTGATGAAAAAGTACTTACTTTTAAATATTTTTTAGATTTAATGTGTTTAATAGCCAAAAGTTCGTCGGCAGCAAAACGTGGAACAGTCAATAGTATGACAGTACTTGGACTCGTTTCACTAAACTACTTACGACTATGAAGTGATTAATTGTACATGTATTATATAGAAACTTTAACACGAACATATTTGTCGTACGTAGTTTAGTGAAACGGGTCCCTGTGGGCCGTTTCACTAAACTTCGTACGACTAAAATGTTCGTAAGTGCAAATTTAGGATCGTCTGGAAATTTCAATTGATGGATTTACATTTATTGATCATATGCCGCTTATATGGTCAATACATTTAAATTCAATAATTGTTTACAAGAAAACATTGTTAATGTGAAATTGACAGACTATCATAATAAGTTTGCACTTACGTTCAGTGAAATCAAACTGTCCAGGACACGTGTTTATGAAACTTTTTCCGCACCTTCTCCGACTTCGTATTCGAAATCGGACACTTCGTTTGACTACACTGAACACAACTTTATCTGCACATGCATATTAATACCATTCTTTTTTTTTATCCCGTCAACACAGTGCGTATGTGCCGTGAAACACGGTGCCGTGAAACATTGTTGATATCCTGTCAATACGACCTAATCACTGCGTATGAATATGTGCGTTGGCTGGGGTTATATTTTTGCATTTTACAGCCATTTGTAGGTGTTGACGGGATAAATATAATAGTAGGTTAGTGCCGTGAATGAGAACAAATATCTGGCGCGGCACGGAAACGGGATGTGCTCGGCAGAGCCTCGCCCATCCCGTTTCCTGAGCCGTGCCAGTTATTGTTCCCCATTCACGGCACTAACCTACTATTCTCTATTTCTCAGATGTGTTCACAAATTGAAAGGGCAAGGTACATCCTTCAAATGATGCTGACAACAAACGGTTGTGTTTTTTGTAATCTGTCTCTCACTGGGATTGTGCATATATTCCTTTCTGTACGTATTGTGTTTTTTTGCATATTAGGGATGATTTTCAGATATATTTTATTGCTGGCGTCATGCATACTGGCACCCTATTTTAAACGACTTTTAAACGAATTTGAACCGCGTTTGCAATGAATGAAAAACATATTCCAATGCCATGCCATCATCTCAGTAGATATAGCCGATTTCATCAAAATTGCAAAGCATTCTTATTTAGCAAAGTATACTTTGAGGGAGAAATCATTTATTTTTCCCGAAATGCATTATGTCATATAGAACTAACGACTACATATATTTGATGATTAAAAGTATGCAGAATTATTATACTGAATGTATTACATTATCACAGCCAAAATGGCTGTGATAATGTAATAAATTCAGTATAATAAAAATTAATAAATTTATCCTTAAATTGAAAATTTCTCCCTCAAAGTATACTTTGCTAGAAAAGTATACTTTGCAATGTTGGTGAAATCGGCTACTGTATGTTTTTCAGTTATAACTCATGTAAAAGAAAATCACATAATAAATGTTTAAATCATTGTTCTATCATTGTCTATCAATATCAGCGCTCCAGATAAGGAATTAGTAATAGAGTATTTTCACTCCATCATTTCTGAAGCAATTGGGTCTTTCAAAATTTTAATTGGGTAAAATAAAATGACTCTACTGTTTATTTTCATGTCTTGTCATTTCATTAGAATTGTCTCCTTGGAGACAATTCTAATGAATGTATTTTCATGGAAAATAAGAAAGATATGCTATATTTGTGGTCTGTTTATTGTTTTCTGTAGCATGATAAAGATACCACAAAGTTATCATTGCTTTTTGATACTCACTACTTTTGATTTCAATTGGGGTTTTGGAAATTTTAATTGGGTATTTACGCAAATACGCACCTTATCTGGAGCTCTGCAATATGGAAATTAACGTACGTGATTTACATTGTGTACACATCAAAATAGCTACACATATACGTGTATATATATATATATATATATATATACAAGATCAATAAATATCTGTTTAACTGAGAATGGCGGCCATCTTGAAAATGGTATTGTAGCCAGTACTATCCGATATGTGGAAATTCCAGAGAGTTGGCACTTGTTGGAAAATGGTCATATATATATCGAATAGTATGACCAACCTTTGACAGCATACACAGCATGAAATAACACCAACAATCGTGTTTTGTTTTGCGCCAACAGCAAAGTATGCACCTATCTTTGGTAAGTGACATGTTTGGATACTGCGCCAATATACAGTGGAACTCGTCTAAACCGGACACCCTGGGGACCCCAATGTGCTTAATTTAGATGGGTTTCAATGTACTTTATTTCAATGTCCTGTCTATTCGTGACTGAAAATGACAAAACAATAATCACCGAGAGCTTAATTACAGTGGAACCCGTCTAAACAAGACACCCTGTGGTATCCGGTTTAGAGAGGGTCCACTGTACATTTGCATTGTCAGAACGTGCTGTAATATCATGTATATTGGGTAGTGAAAAGTCACCGAAACGAGCGGTCTGACGAATCGCAATGTCTACAGCTTAGGTAATATTTGTGGCTGTGACTGAAAAAATGGGGTTTATGATATTTGTGACCACTGTAGTTCCTGTTCAAATAACACATTCATGTAGCCTGATCATATTGTTTGCTAGAAGTATGACGCATGTTTCATTAATGGAATGACGAACAGTGCAGATCCTGATCAGACTGTGCGGATGCACAGGCTGATCTGGATCTACTCTGGTAGCAAATACCCATAATCCCCACTTCCTCCAGTTACAACCACATTTGGGAAGTAGTTCAACGTCATTATCCCCTCGTCGATAGGCAAGCGGGGATATTGCGTTAGTCCATGTACGTACGTACGTTCGTGCGTGCGTGCTTGCGCGCGTGCGTGTGTACGTACGTACTACGTTAGTAACACATTTAATATTGCAATAACTTCACCGCTTCACCGATTTTGATAATATGTTGCCACGATGTGTGTCTATGTTGTGTTTTGCATACGACCGACTGCCCAACGCTAAGGCAACTGAGAACTTGTGTTCACTTAATGTATTATTATCAAGGCTGCCAGCGAAGGGATTAGCTTCGTGATAACAATGCCCTTGTTTTTCGTAGCACAGGTTTGGGGCGTTGTTGTATTTCTCAGGCCCGGCTATCCCATGGTACCATGTGCTACGTACTATTTGAGGCTATTTAATGTCATATATCTGGAGAATTATCCATTTTTTGGTGCGTCAAATACCAACAAAATCAATCAGTTTGTTAGGGATATTTTTAAGAAAGTCTACTGTAAAAACGAAGTCAAACACGAAGTCACTTTCTTTCGAAACCTCGTAATCCCATAGTTTGTGTGGGTAGGCCGTTAAGCACCATTCCATTTCATTCGTAGTCCCATAACAAGTTGCTATAGTAATCCGAGTTTAACACATTTCATTCCGGATACCGATTCACAGGTTTTTTAATTTACTAACATTTTTCCCCCATTTACTTCATTGCTCAATGGAAGTATATGTTGTTACCACTCGCCGAGGCGGTTCAAATGAGTGTTGACATATACTTCTGTGCAAATTTTTTTTTATTTTATTTGTTTAAATGTCAGAAAAAAAGTATGTATGAAAAGGGTTAACCTGGCCGCCCGAGTTCTTATGTATCAGGGTACATGCAACGTAATACGGATGTTACTTACCATAATGCAGCACCGCGAAAAAACACAAGTTTGGAATGACGACCCTCATGCTTGTCAATTACACACACACAACATCTGTTACGCACATTCAGCTTCCAAATTGTTACAAGAAACACCAGCTGCGTTTACGACCCACTGATCTATATCTCTACTATCTTTGTTTACAGAAACAAGTTCCAAGCAATACCGCGATCCGTCATGCTCTACTAATCATCTGGTGTACAGTTCGTGCAATGATACCGTCATACATTAATTTCGCAGCAGCTGTACTATTTACTACAATCCAACCGACTTCTTTCCGCAAGCATCCATTTTTCACTTACGCACTACACTAAAAGTCATGGTAGTTTGTAGATCTAGTATATTTAAATAATGACCAGTATTTTCGCTGTTGAACCGTTCATTCCCTGATGCATATATTCTCACACACTCGTGTAGCGCAATCCCCTGTTTACGAGCAGATAATAATAACAATTACACACAGGTCATGGAACCAGTGTAGCCAGAACAGTCATCCTGTATGCGTACCAACTATTCCACCAGAATATTTGCAAATTTGTCAGAAATCGCGAAATTTTCAGAGCAAATGCGGGATTTTCCCGCATTTGCTCTGAAAATTTCGCGAATTTCTGAAATATTCACCCGTTTCTGGTAATTATTCTCGATTACTAGCCGCTCACACATAACCAATAAGGTTCAATTCTACAAGGTCTGCGAGTGGTTATGCTATAGGTTTTCGGGAGCACACAGCTACTCGGCTATCCACTCAATAAACTGAGTGAATATCATGTGGTATTCCAGCCTGCACGATTGAGCGAGCTAGGACCATTGCGATTGCTTTCCCAATATCCCTATTTCCACACAGGACAAAGGCAACTGGTCTACCGGAATATGCATAATTTGGGACCGAATAAGTAACGAGTATAATTGCGGCATATGACAATAATATGGTCGTATATGTATGCCATCATCCACATACATTGATTGCTAAGTCGTCTTTATACCGTGGGCCCGTTTTATTAAACTTCGTAAGACTAAGAAATTATTAAGTACAAACTTTAATTGTCGCTCCCGCTTGCGGAAAGCGCGATATAGTCGGTACACTGGCGTCCGTCCGCCTCCTCCGTCCGTCCGTACGTACGTGCATCCGGGTTAAAGTTGTTGGTTAAAGTTTTTCTGTATACTATCAAAGCCTCGGCGAGCGCGATATGTGGTCCGCGGCCATCTAGTTTTATAATAACATTTACACAACCACCGACATTTACAGCGACAGCCGGTGTTCGAAAATCTTTAAGGTTAGCCACCTCCAAATAGTTTTACTATATAATTTAACCGATTGCCATCCAATAAGGCCAGTCTCTCCTACTTTCACTATTCGTATGGATGCTGTGGGACCCAAGACAGAAAAATGCTACAAATATGCTGAAAACTGGTGTTAAAAGCACCCCAAAATGTTCCTCAAGTGAAACTGGGCAGTAATGGATCAAGATTTGCAAGCAAACGGTGTCTGTGACATCAAAACACCCGCACTATTTTTGTATACCGGACTATTTTTGCATACACCCTGAGCGATTTCGCACCATTTGGTCTAACCTTTAATGGATATGTGTTGGTGCAACATGGCAGCCATAGTTAACAACATTAATGTGAGAAATAAATCAAAGAAAATTCTTCGCACGAACATTTGCATCGTCATATGTTTAGTGATTTCCAGCTGCTTCTTATACATATCTCCACGACATACCTATCGCGTCAAGACTACTTACTAATTGATTACATGTAAGACGAGGTCACTTGCACGAGTTAATGTAAAACGGGAGGTAACTGCATTGGAACAGGAACATAGCAATGGACGGGAGGTAACTACTGCGGTATAGGAGCGTCAGAGTAGACAGGAGATAACTACGGCGGTACGGGAATGTCACGATAGACACGATGTGACTACGGCGGTACGGGAACGTCACAACAGACGGGAGGTAACTACGGCGGTACGGGAACGTCACGATATACATGAGGTAACAACGGCGGAATGGGAACTTCACGGTAGACAGGAAATAATTACGGCGGTACATGAACATAACCGTAGACAGGATGTAAATACGGCGGTACGGGTATGTTACAGTAAACAGGAGGTAACTACGGCGGTGCAGGAACGTCACGGTAGACAGAAACTAACTGCGGCGGTACGGGAATGTCACGGTAGACAAAATGTAACTACGACAGTCAAGAAACATCAGAGTAGTTATGAGGTAACTACGGCGGTACAAGAATGTCACAGTATACAGGAGGCAACTACTGCGGTACAGGAACGTCACATTAGACATGAGGTCACTACGGCGGTACATGAAAGTCACGTTAGACAAAAGGTAGGTCACAGTACACAGGAGGAAACTACGGCGGTACGGGGACATCACACTATGCAGGAGGTAACTACGACGGTATGGGAATTGCAGATTAGACAAGAGGTAACTACGGCGGTACGGGAATGTCACAGTAGATATGAGGTAACTACCGCGGTACGGGAATGTCACAGTGGACAGGATGTAACTACGGCCGTACGGGTATTTCACAGAAGACAGAAGGTAACTACGGCGGTACGGGAACGTCACAGTATACAGCAGGGAAATACGGCGGTACGGGAATTTCACAGTAAACAGAAGGTAACTATGGCGGTATGGGAACATCACAGTATACAATAGGGAACTACGGCGGTACGGGAATGTCACAGTAGACAGGAGATAACTATGGCGGTATGGGAACTTCACATTATACAGTAGGGACCTACGGCGGTACGGGAATGTCACAGTAGACAGGAGGGAACTACGGCGGTATGGGAACGTCACAGTATACAGTAGGGAACTACGGCGGTACGGGAATGTCACAGTAGACAGGAGGGAACTACGGCGGTATGGGAACGTCACAGTATACAGTAGGGAACAACGGCGGTACGGGAATGTCACAGTAGACAGGAGGCAACTACGGCGGTACATGGACGTCACAGTAGACAGAAGGTAACTACGGCGGTACAAAAACGTCACGGAAGACAGGAGGTAACTACGACAGTAAAGGAATGTCACAGTCGACAAGAGGTAACTACGGCGGTACGGGAGCGTCACAGTAGACATGAGGTAACTACGGCAGTTCGTGAACGTCACAGCAGACAGGAGGTAACTACGGCGGTACAGGAACTGTGACGTTGCCGTACCGCCGTAGTTACATCCTGTCTACTGTGACGTTCCGGTACCGCCGTAGTTACTTCCTGTCTACTGTGATGTACATGTATCGCCGTAGGTACCTCCTGTCTACTGTGGCGTACCCGTGTCGGCGTAGTTATTTCATGTCTACTGTAACGGACCTATACCGCCATTAGTTACCTCCTGACTACTGTGACGTCCCCTTACCGCCGTAGTTACCCCCTGTCTACTGTGACGTTCCCATAGCGCCGTAGTGACCTCACGTCTACTCTGACGTCCCGTACCGGCGTAGTTACCTCCCGTCTTCTGTAACGTCCCCGTACCGCCGTAGTTACCTCCTGTCTACTGTGACGTACCCGTACCGCCGTAGTTACCTCATTTATGCGGTCACGTACTCGTACCGCCGTAGTTACCTCATGTCTACTGTGACGTACCCGTACCGCCGTAGTTACCCCTGTCTACTGTGAAAGTACCCGTACCGCCGTAGTTACCTCATTTCTGCTGTGACGTACTCGTACCGCCGTAGTTACCTCCTGTCTACTGTGACGTACCCGTATCGCGGTAGTTACCCCCTGTCTACTGTGATGTTCCCGTACCGTCGTAGTTACCTCCTGTCTACTATGAGGTTCCTGAACAGCGGTAGTTACCTCCTGTCAACTGTGACGTTCCCGTACCCCCGTAGCTACTTCCTCTCTACTGTGACGTTCCCGTACAGCAGTAGTTGCCTTCCATCTACCGTGACCGCCGTATTCACCTCCTGTCTATCGCGACGTTCCCGTGCAGCTGTAGTTACATCCTGTCTATCGTGACGTTCCCGTACGTACCGCCGTAGTTACCTCTTGTTTACCGTAACATTCCTGTGCCGCCGCAGTTACCTCCTGTCTACTATAACGTTCCGGTTCGTACCGCCGTAGTTACCTCCTGTCTACTCTGACGTTCCCGTACGTACCGTACGCCGCAGTTACCTCCTGTCTACTATAACGTTCCCGTACGTACCGCCGTAGTTACCTCTTGTTTACCGTAACGTTCCTGTGCCGCCGCAGTTACCTCCTGTCTACTATAACGTTCCCGTTCGTACCGCCGTAGTTACCTTCCGTCTACCGTGACGTACTCGTACCGCCGTAGTTACCTCCTGTATAATGTGACGTTCCCGTACTGCAGTAGTTACCTCCTGTATATCGTGACGTTCCCGTACCGCTGTGATTACCTCCTGTATAACGTGACGTTCCCGTTCCCTCTTGTCGACATTACTTTACTGCCGTAGTTACCTCCTGTCTTCCGTGACGTGTTTGTACGGGGACTTCACAATAGACAGTAATTAACTACGGCGGTACGGGTACGTCACAGTATATAAAACCGACTACGTCACAGTAGACAGGAAGTGACTAAGTAAGTACGGGTAAGTCCCAATAGATAGGAGGTAACAACGGCGGTACGAGTATGTCACAGAGGACAGGATATAACTACGGTGGTACTGTACGTCACGGTAGACAGAATGTCACTACGGCGGTACGCGAATGTCAGAGTAGACAGGAGGTAACTACGGCATCACGAGAACCTGACGGTAGACAAGAGGTAACTACGGCGGTACGTACGGAAACGTCACGATAGACAGGAGATAACTACGGCGGTATGGGAACGTCACTGTATATAGGAGGTAACTACGGCGGTACGGGAATGTCACAGTAGACAAGAGGCAACTACGGCGGTATGGGAATGTCATAGTAGACAGGAGGTAACTACGGCGGTATGTACGGGAACGTCAGAGTAGACAGGAATGAAATATGACGGTACGTACGGGAACGTCACGATATACAGAAGGTAACTACTGCAGTACGGGAACGTCACAGTATATAGGATGTAACTACGGCGGTACGGGTACGTAATTGTAGAATAAATGTAACTACGGCTGTACGGCAACTTCACTGGAGGTAACTACGGCGGTACTGGAACGTCACAGTATACAGGAGGTAACTACTGTGGTATTGGATACGTCATAATATACATGAGGTAACTACGGCGGTACTGGAATGTCAGAGTAGACAGGAGGTAACTACGGCGATACGTACGGGAACGTCAGAGTAGACAGGAGGTAACTACGGCGGTACGGAAACGTCACTGTAGACAAGAGGTAACTATGACGGTACGTACGGGAACGTCACGATAGAGAGGAGGTAACTACGGCGGTACGTACGGGAACGCCACGGTAGACAGGTACGACTGTGCGGGAACATATTATACAGGAGGAAACTGCTGCCGTACCAAAATGTCACAGTTGACAGCAGGTAACTACGGCGATACGGGAACGTCACAAGAGGTAACTACGGCGGTATAGGATGTCGCTTTATACATTATGTAACTACGGCTGTATGGGAACGTCATAGTAGACATGATGTAACTACGGCGGTACTGGAACGTCACAGTATACGGGAGGTAACGACGGCGGTACGGGATGTCGCTTTATACATTATATAACTACGGCTGTACTGGAACGTCTCAGTAGACAGGAGGTAACTACGGCGGTTCTGGAACATCACAGTACACAGGAGGTAACTATGGCGGCATGGGAACGTCACAGAAGACAGGAGGTAACTACGGCCGTACCGGCATATCACAGTAGACAGGAGGTAGCTACGGCGGTACGGGAGCGTCCCAGTAGACAGGACGTAGGTAACTACGGCGGTACGGGAGCCTCACAGTAGATAGGAGTTAACTACGGCGGTACGGGAACGTCACAGCTGACGGGATGTAACGACGGCAGTACGAGAGCGTCACCGGAGAGCAGGCGTAACTACGGCGCTACCAGAACGTCACAGTAAACAGGAGGTAACTACGGCGATAAGGGAACGTCACAGGAGACCAGAGGTAACTACGGCGGTACCGGAACTTCACAGTAGACGGGAGGTAACGACGGCGGTACGGAAACGTCACAGTAGACGGGAAGTAACGACGGCGATAAGGAAACGTCACAGGAAATGGGAGGTAACTACGGCGGTACCGGAACGTCACCGTAGACGGGAGGTAACGACGGCGGTACGGGAACGTCACAGTAGACAGTACGTAACGACCGCGATAAGGAAACGTCACAGGAAACCGGAGACCGGACCGGTACGTGAACGTAGTCACAATAGGCAGGTGGTAACTACGGTGGTATTGGAACGTCACAGTATACGTATAGTGGGCAGCCGCATTATCACGTGTTGACGCTATTTCGTATTAGTTATCGTATCGCTTCTTGACCAGCTTGTACGTTACCTGATGGGCACGATTTGTATGTATTTAAGATGACCTATAAAGTGTTTTGACGACGTTAAAGGCCCACTCAGTAGGCACATGTTTTTCATAGGAATTAAATAAGTGTATACTAGTAATTATTTTACTATTTCACCAGTTCTAAAAATTACCCCACGTATTCATTGGCATTATTATATTTTTACATCAGACGTAAATTTCCACACTTATATCAGGGGCGATAACCGTATTTCCTTAAAATGTTAACGAACATTACTATATATTTTATTTTATTTATTTATGTTTTGATGCGCAATGATCATACTTTATAATCTGTCGAAAAAAAAATTAATTGTATAAATAATTAAGAAACATCATGCCTCTTTTGCATATGAAAATAGCTTGATACCACCGCGAGTCACTATCAGTAAAATAAATATTACTAAATGATTATATCTGTATAGTGGCCACTCGCAATTTTAGAACTGGTGGAATAGTGACACAATTATACACTTATTTAATTTCCGATAAAGAACATTCTGTGCCTACTCAGTGGGCATGTACCTTTAAGTAGACGATAGAAATATCCCACCACACATATGTAGGAATCACTCGTTTATTTAGTAGTTCGTGTAATATCACCTAGGCTATTGAAAAATTTTAACAGATCCAAATAGACCCAAATAGTTATAGTTGTTTCTCTGTTTTATTTCGAAACTACGAACAAAAAAATACCATTGAGTCGGCTTGAACATAAACCCTCTCCAACATGGTTTTCAAGAGAAGACCGTGGCAGATGGGTAACACTGCCGGACTGCCACGCTGGCGACCCGGGTTCGATTCAGGGTTCATGGTTCCAGGGCGTCAGTATTTCTGAGATACTTTGTATTTCCTGCTCTACTAGTCCTTTCGGATGTGGACTTTAAAAAGGCGGTCCGTGTATCAGATTTGAAGGAGAGTCTAGGCACGTTAAAGAACCAGAGGGGACTATTCTAATAAGGGCTAGGCCCCCTTGGGCCGGTTTCCTATGTATCCACCTCCTTCCTTTCTCCCCTTCTTGGGAGACGACATGCAAGGTCATCGAGCCAGTGCCGTCGTTAAATCCAAGCATTTACATTTACATGATTTTCAGAACAAAAACAACTGTAAATTGGTTTCTTTCATATTTTTCATAATTTATGGCTGTGACTGGAGAAATAGGGATTATGGGATTTGCGACCAGTGTAAATCCAAATCAGCCTGTACATCCGCACAGTCTGATCAGGATCTGCACTATTCGCCGTTCCATCAATGAAATACCCGTCCTGCTTTTAACAAGTAATATAGGTCGCTATCAGGCTACACAGCCACTTTTATGTTCTTTTAAATATGTCCCGTAACCTTTGTTACAGGTATCAATGCTCGTCTCTGCCTTTCGATTTGTGTTGGCCAGGAGCTGCCCGGTCGTGGTAGTGCATTTATCAGAGTACATAACTCGTCCGTCGTTAAAGTATAAATGATTTCGGAGTTATCGCTTATTGTAATACACTACCGCCTCCGCTAATCTTGCCAATATTTGTCAATTTCTTTATATCAAAACACTTGAATATTATGCTTGAAATCAAGCAGCTTGATTGGTTGAGCCTGAGCTGTGCTACAGCTCAGGCTCAGACAATCAAATTGCTTCATTGCGAATTGGCATTGCCAATAGATGTTCAGAAACGTTGATAATATGGGCAATATTAGCGCAGGTGAATGTGTACATGTAGGCTGGATGCCCAGCCCCAAACTATATAACTTCGTTCCGGCAGTAAAGTTTTGACACTTTTATTTACAAGAGTGACATTTTCAGCCTTCGTTGGTGTCACTTTTGGACACCTAGATGGCGTACAAGATGGCGGCCAAAGTTGAAACGATCATTTAGTGTTTGCCCTAGTTTCTCGACCAATGAAAGCACAGCATTTCGTCTAAATTGAGGGTATATTGCGACGCTTTCGCCAATATATATTAAATTAATCATTAAATGTTGTAATGCGTACAAAGTTATATTTACGTCATGCATTGTTGACGTAATTTCACGTGTACATGCGCTTTGTGGTCATGGTGGTATGAACGACAATCCGCCGTGATATCCAAACTCTGATATTACATCAGCACGACGGTGCGACGGCAGCCATTTTTATTAACCAACTGAAGTGGATTGATTTACCTTTAGCCCGGGTCGCTAATTGTAAGTTACTAATCCGCTTGAAGGTCAGGAACCCTGTACAAACAACAGGGTTCCCGGCATTCACGCCCATTGGTAACTTACAATTAGCGAGCCGGGTCCAGAGTAAATCAATCCACTTCCGTTGGTTGAAAAATGGCTGCCGTCGCACCTTCGTGCTAATATAATATCAGAGTAAATGTGGATATCACAGCGGGTTGTTCATATCACAAAGTGCCTGTGGTGATTCACCACGGGCACTTTGTGATATGAACAACCCGCTGTGATATCCACAACTGACGTAGAATTCTTTTTTTTATTAATTCGTACCCACGAAATAACAATTCGTTCCCTCAATTTAACTATCAATTCGTTCCCACGAATTAACAATTCGTTCCCTCAATTTCATTCCCACGTGGGAACGAATTGTTATATCGTGGGAACGAATTGTTAATGCGAGGGAACGAATTGTTAAATTGGGGGAACGAATTGTCATTTCGTGGGAACGAATTGTTAATTCGAGGGAACGAATTTTTATATCGCGGGAACGAATTGTTAATTCGAGGGAACGAATTGTTAAATTGAGGGAACGAATTGTTATTTCGTGGGAACGAATTAATAAACAAAAAAGCCATATCCCCTGTGGGGCTCCGTATGATAAAGCGTGGCAGGGATGGTAAAATGGTTACACCTTATCTGATTATGTTTCGAAACCACCAGACAATCAGAGAAATAAATATTGCCAAGAAAACAAAAAATCGTCTCTAAAAGACCTATTATTAACTCTTTCACCACTAAGTAACTGAAATTGACTTTGATATTTTCATTTTGCAACCAATTCAACAGTCACAAAATGATTTTCAGACTAGTCCATTTATGAAAAGGAGGTGTTTTTTGTTCTTAAAAATATGAAAATTTCTTGCAAAAAGTGCAGATCCTGATGAGACGGCTCGTCACGAGCCGGCTCATGTGGATCTACACTTTTTGCCAATAACACTATACAGGCAAGTGATGTTAAAAGGGTGTGTGGTAGTCGTGTTGTTTGACTATCCAAATTGTTGCATAACGCCCCATTATTTAAAGGTACATGCCCACTCAGTAGGCACAAAATGTTCTTTATATCAGAGACATCATCTGAGACATTTTCTGGCAAAATAAACATTCATTCACTATTGCCCCACTTATTGATTGACATTATTATGCATTTTATATCAGATGTAAATTTCCACACTGATATCAGGGGCGATAACCGATTTTCCTTAAAATGTTAACGGACATTATTATTGTTTCCCTGTATTTATTGTTTGATGTGCAATCATACTTTATAATCTATCGAAAATATTGTGACGCATTTAATTAGTTTAAATTATTTGCATATGAAAATTGCCTGATACCACCGCGAGTCACTGTTAGTAAAATAAATATTACTAAATGATTATATCTGTATAGCGGGCACTCGTAAGTTTTAGAACTGGTGGAATTGTGACACAATTATACACTTATTTATTCCTATAAAGAACATATTGTGCCTACATAGTGGGCATGCACCTTTAAACAAGACTTTTTGTATGATGTCATTTTGTAATTATGTTTTATGGGCATGCTCGTGCTCAGAAACCGAGGCCCGTTTCATTAAACTTCATACACAAAGCTCTTCGTACTCAGGCTGTGTGTGTAGTTCACAATTACTGTCATGTGTCACCTACCTGTCTGTGTCTTAACCCTTAGACCGCTATCTTATTTTTTGTGTCGTCTGCTGTTTATTTTCTATTTTCCATTTTTATCGTCAAAAAATGCTTTGACAGCACTTTAGAATAATTTACAACATGCTTTGACAGCACTGAAGTGCTGTCAAACCATGTTTTTATTGAGAAATAAGGCAAGATATAAAAACAACGGCAGACGACAATTGTTGTGTGTAGCGGTCTAAGGGTTAACATATGGACAAATGCACCAACGATTTGCCAACATTGACTACTATGAGGATAAATTTTAGACATGTACTTTACAAACTTTTTAGTCGTAAGAAGTTTAGTGAAATGAACCCTGGCTACGCCTCTGTCTGTCAATAATGGACAGATTGAGATTAAAGGTGGGTCACCACCATTGATTGTTCCTATAAAAACTAACAAATTACAACACATTTTGATATTCTCTGCTACTTTCAGTGTTCGTATGGATGTTGTGGAACCTATTTCCCCATAACATGCACCCATTCTGATATTCACTAATTAAAATATTTAGTGGGGCGGATAAATAAAAAAGATGTTCCCCTTTTGGAGGAAAGCATGAAACTTTGCATACAGGGGCTTTAAGGTATGCTGAATTCAATTAAATTGGGATACATTTGATCCGAGGTACGTAACCTCCTCAAAATCTAAGATGACCGCCATCCGCGTTTGGTAAATAAAGAAAAGGCAAAAACTTGAGATTGAAGCGATATATACTTATTATTTTGACATATGTTTCCATATATAACGAATATGTTGAAAGTGTTTAAATGTAGCTAGTATATAGCTAGACCACTGTAAGTCAAGATGGCCGCCATTTTAGTTTCATGTAAATCACAAAATACGTATAATATGCAAACTGGTCAAATTGTCTAATCCTAATGGCACATTTTATAATCCAAGTTGCATATAATCTTACTAGTATAATGTGTATTTACACACATTGAATGTTATTATTAGCAAATGGTTAAATTAGAAAACAATAGAAGACATATTAATTCCGAAATACATGTATATACTTTTAACGTTTTGACTCAATGAATATCACACAATGCATAGATGCTCGACATTTAATGTACACTGTCCTTCATCTACACAGAGCTGTGTGCATGGGAGAATAGCCTTGCCACATTTGCACCTGCCAGTACAGTTACTATTTCGACAAGCACACTTGATCAGTTCCCTTCAGGCCATCGCTGCCACATGTTTCAGGCTCCAAACAGGACACCAGTAGCCGATTTCACCAACATTTCAAAGTATACTTATCTAGCAAAGTATACTTTGAGGGAGAAATGTTCAATTCAAGGATAAATTTATTAATTGTTATTATACTGAATGTATTACATTATCACAGCCATTTTGGCTGTGATAATGTAATACATTCAGTATAATAATTATGCATACTTTTAATCATCAAATACATGCAGTTGTTAGTTCTATATGACATAATGCATTTCGGGAAAAATAAATGATTACTCCATCAAAGTATACTTTGCTAGATAAGTAAGCTTTGCAATTTTGATGAAATCAGCTAAAGGAGTTTCCCTTCTTGGCCCAGCCGTCGTATCAGGTAGGTTTGGAGTTGCAACTAGAGGGTTGCCCCATAGATGGCCAGCTGTCACAAGGCGTCATTAGTAGGAGGGATGTCGTCCAGCTGCCGTGTTCCGGATGCAAAGAGCTCTAGCTTCATTGACTGTGGTCGATGTGCTCTTGTACATGAACACTACAAATCTTTCTAGCGTTTCCATGTCTTGGTCCGTGATCAGGCTTGGTGAGTCAGATAGGTTGTTGAAGACTGTTCTGAATAACATTTCCACTTGGTCTTCTTGTCCATTCCGAAAAATGAAGCAACTGTATCGCAGCCCGTGAAAGCATGCAGTAATAGTAGACCTTGTGACCAATCATTTCCGAGTGCTTCTGCGATACGGTCTGCTGAGACATGGTGAACTGTTTTTCCATGACTGAATGCCCAAAGTGGACATTCTTGATGAACTGGAGCTGTCCCCTAAAAGTACCACCACATATGTATTGCTGGCTTGTATCATACTATTGCGATGACCTTTATATGCATGAGTAGCATGAAGCAACATTTTTCCATCAGCTTCCTCATGGGTACATGGCGCTAATATATATAACTGGGATAGGTCACACTGCGGCATAGACAGTAGCGTGTCCTCACGTGGCATGATCAGAAGCTGGTTTGGCGGAGGATCATACGTCTGCACCAGCAAAGTATTTAAACAGACCTGATTTGTTTGAATCCACGCGTTTTCCAGTTTGGAAGTAACCGTGTGTTTGTTTCTACTCGCAATGGAATCCATTGCCCCTGCTTACTCATGTCTGGGATTTTAAGCTGCCAGTTCTGTAGACATCCCACACGACATCTAGGCAACTCACATACTGTAGCTGTTACACTCCCGCCTGCGATTCTCTTACCAAGAATTGCAATCCAGCGGTCCTTGAATTGCAATTCGTCCCCTCTGAAATTGCAGTCTAATTGCGGTCCAATCGCGGTCCCGTTTTTGCGGTCATTCTTTCGCGATACCGTTTGTGTGGTCATTCTTTTGCGGTCCAGTTTGTGCGGTCATTCTTTCGCTATTTGCGGTAAAAACTTAGCGTTACGCGTATATATACACCTAATTCTACTATTTATGTATATTGTATTGGATTATAAATGGCTAAATACAGATAGGAAAATATATCTTTTCGTCAGAAAAAATCAACTATTTCGATTTTATTGCCGCATTGGTCAAGCAGAGCGGTCCGCTGGTTTGACCGCAGAGCGCAGCGTAAAGCGGTCATTCTTTCGCAGTTTAAAGAAAAAAAGGAGCGTAAACTGCAATTAAAAGCGGAGCGCAGCGCTAACTGCGCTATAAGTATTGCAATTCCGCAACCAACTCTTTGGACCGCAGTCACACGATTGCAATTCGATTGCGGTCCAATTGCAATTAATGGGAACGCGAATTGCAATCCTGCGCTCCAGGAATTGCAATTCGCCTGGTAAGAGAACCGCATGCCACTCTGTAGGCGATATATGGCAGGAATACCAGCGTTACATATTCACCAATTGTCTTTGCAGCTGTCTTTTTCCGGTTGAGTACACTGGCCACCATTGTCCACGCGCTACGGGGCTTCCATACACTATCAACTATCACAAGTATTGGTTGTAGATGCTCTCTAAAAGCGGTTACTGTCCCAGGAAACCCCCACGGGTTCTATAAATACGACAGACCAACGATCTCTTGAAATATATATACATATATTTATTGGGTTATAGTAGGATTATTATCAAATATGTAAAGTGATAACTTCACACATACATGGTGTATTGGCTACTGCATAGGTCAACGCGCAGAGCGCACGCAAGCGGATTATTGGGAAGCAATGACCATTAAAACACAATAGCCGTATAGTCGTACACGTGTATAATATTAGTTCCCTGGAGTAAATAACAACAAACACGAAGAAGGTTTGTCCAGCAAGTTTATTGAATTAGAATACATGTAATACAAATGTGTCCTATGACATATGGACAAGGGCAACTCTGTCAATAATATTGACATCAGGTCGTGGGTCTTCATCATATTTTTCCTCAGCTATTGTCCCCAGACAGGTCAAGAGATTAGATGTTGAAGTTTGGCGCATCACATTATTGTCAGATAAGGCTGGTGGCCACGGGTAGGTCTCATGCTCGAAGAAAGTATCTAGGTTGCCGTCTCTAGACTGTCAGGAGATGTACATTTGAGAAAACAACTCCACATCACTTTCCAGACCATTTGTTTTCTTATTTGCTTTAGAGTCATCCTTTCGTTTCGATTTGAAGAGTGGAAGCCGAGTTTAGTGAATTGCCGCATAGAATAACTCAGAGGACTGGCCAATTGGTCTTTGACGAATGTCTGATATTGTGCTGTGCCTATTTCTACAGCTATACGAATTGATTCAATTACTTTATCAGACATGTTGACTTTTGGTGTCTAGTGTGACCAAGTTTGTACTGTCATCTGTGAATGGATTGTCATACTCATCTGTCACATCAACCATGTTTTTTTCACATTCAATGTGAATATTTTACTTGGTGACTGCTCATTATGACGGCTATCCTTGTTGTTCTTGTATTTGTGTCCAGTAGCCTATTTCACCAACATTGCAAAGTATACTTATCTAGCAAAGTATACTTTGAGGGAGTAATCATTTATGTTTCACGAAATGCATTATTTCACGTAGAACTAACGACTGCATGTATTTGATGATTAAAAGTATGCAGAATTATTATACTAAATTAATTACATTATCACAGCCAAAATGGCTGTGATAATGTAATAAATTCAGTATAACAGAAATTAATAAATTTATCCTAAAAATTGAAAATTTCTCCCTCAAAGTATACTTTGCTAGATAAGTATACTTTGCAATGTTCGTGAAATATGCTACTGGTATTGTACTCACTAAGATTCCTTCCGACTTTAAGGCTTGCCACCATCCAGCATTTCAATGCTGCTTCAACCTTGCTGCTCCCTACAAGGAAATCATTTTCACTAAGCTAATCCCCTCACTGGCAGCTTTGATAAAAAAAAAACATTAACAGTTTTGCCTTACAAACACGGTGAACATAAGTCCTCAGTGACATTGACCTTGGGCGGTCGGACGTGCGTCGTATGCAAAACAAAGCACCATCCATAGACATACATTGTGACTAAATATTATTAAAATCGGTGGAGCAAGTTATTGACAAATGAACGGTGTTACTAATGCACGTACGCACGTACGTACGTAGTTGGTCATGTGCCGTACATATGAGCAGTTTTGTGTGACAAAGTGTCCTGCTAGAAGTTGCCATGGTTGTCTGGGGCCCGTTTAACTAAACTTCGTAAGACTAAAATGTTCGTAAGTGCAAATTTAGGATCGTCTGGAAATTTCAATTAATTGTTTACAAGAAAACGTTGTTAATGTAATATTTACAGACTATCATAATTTTGCCCTTACGAACATTTTAGTCGTACGAAGTTTAGTGAAACGGGCCCCTGATAAGTATCTGCACTGTTCGCACACGCCATACTTCTAACAAGCAACATGGATCGTTGTAAGGCTACAGAAGGGTGCTATTTGATCAGGAACTACATTGGTTACACGTCCCATAAGCACCATTTATCCAGTCACAGCCACATAGTAGTAGTAGTAGTAGTAGTAGTAGTCGTTTATTTAAGTGTCACATGTCATTATTTACAAGTAAGAGCAGTATAACACATCAATAAAAATGACATCCAGCCAATATTGGCTTATGAGACACTTGTCATCATCAGTTCAAGACAATCATGTAAGACATATTTACATTTAATAATATTTAGTTAAGCGCAGATTTACTCTGTATGTTACAGAGCTTTATAAGGGACATGAGAAGAGAAAAAAATGTTCTGACAAATTTGATTTTGTTCTAAACATTCCAATTCGTTCTAACGCTTTCCAATTTGTTCTAACGCATTCCAATTCGTTCTAACCAATTCGAATTCGTTAGAACGCATTCCAATTCGTTCTAACGCATTCCAATTCGTTCTAGATAACGATTTCCAATTCGTTATAACGATTTCCAATTCGTTCTAACGAATTCGAATTTGATTTTGTTCTAAATATTCCAATTCGTTCTAACACTTTCCAATTTGTTCTAACGCATTCCAATTCGTTCTAGATAACGATTTCCAATTCGTTCTAACGATTTCCAATTCGTTCTAACGAATTCGAATTCGTTCTAACGATTTCCATTATTTCGTTCTAACGAATTGAAATTCGTTCTAACGTATTCCAATTCGTTCTAACGCATTCCAATTCGTTATAACCAATTCAAATTCGTTAGAACGCATTCCAATTCGTTCTAACGCATTCCAATTCGTTCTAGATAACGATTTCCAATTCGTTCTAACGAATTCGAATTCGTTCTAACGTATTCCAATTCGTTCTAACGATTTCTAATTCAACGAATTCAATTATTTCGTTCTAACGCATTCCAGTTCGTTCTAACGCATTCGAATTCGTTCTAACGCATTCCAATTCGTTCTAACCAATTCGAATTCGTTAGAACGCATTCCAATTCGTTCTAACGCATTCCAATTCGTTCTAACGCATTCCAATTCGTTCTAACGCTTTCAATTATTTCGTTCTAACGCATTCGAATTCGTTAGAACGAAATAATTGAAATCGTTAGAACGAATTCGAATGCGCTATAACGAAATAATTGAAATAGTTAGAACGAATTCAAATGCGTTAGAACGAATTGCAATGCGTTAGAACGAATTCGAATTCGTTAGAACGAATTGCAATTCGTTAGAACGAATTCGAATTCGTTAGAACGAAGAAATTGAAATCGTTAGAACGAATTTCAATGCGTTAGAACGAATTTGAATGCGTTAGAACGAATTGGAATTCGTTAGAACGAATTGGAATGCGTTAGAACGAAATAATTGAAATCGTTAGAGCGAATTGGAAATCGTTATCTAGAACGAATTGGAATGCGTTCTAACGAATTGGAATGCGTTCTAACGAATTCGAATTGGTTAGAACGAATTGTAATTAGTTATAGCGAATTGGATTGGTTAGAACGAATTAGAATGCGTTAGAACGAAATAATTGAATTCGTCAGAACGAATTGGAAATCGTTAGAACGAATTGGAATGCGTTAGAACGAATTCCAATTCGTTAGAACGAATTGGAAATCGTTAGAACGAGTTGGAATGCGTTAGAACGAATTGGAATGCGTTCTAACGAATTAGAATTGGTTAGAACGAATTAGAATGCGTTAGTTTTGTAAAGAGACTAAGTATGTGACCTTGACATTGGGATCAGCGGGGGTTGGACGGTCGTGGATTAGGCACAGCATGGTAGTAGAGCCTTACATGAATGCATGTGTGAAATATTAAGCATTTTAGATGAAGGAAATAGAAGTTATAACATATTTGTCTGATGTTAAGTTTTGTAAAGAGACTAAGTATTTGACCTTGACATTGGGATCAGCGGGGGTTGGACGGTCGTGGATTAGGCATAGCATGGTAGTAGAGCCTTACAGGATGTGTGAAATATTAAGCATTTTAGATGAAGGAAATAGAAGTTATAACAATATTTCTCTAATGTTCAGTTTTGTAAAGAGACTAACTAAGTATTTGACCTTGACCTTGGGGTAAGTCAGCGGGGGTTGGACGGTCGTGGATTTGGCACAGTGTGGTAGTAGAGCCTTACAGGAATGCATGTGTGAAATATTAAGCATTTTGGATGAAGGAAATAGAAGTTATAACAATATTTATCTGATGTTAAATTTACGGACGCACGGACGGGCGGACGCACGGGCGCACGGACGCACGGACAACCTGACTCCAATATGCCCCCACAACTCGTTGCGGGGGGTATAATTGCATGTAATAGATAAACGGAAGGTTACTGCACTTCAACGACAGATATATCTAAAGTTTAACACGATAAACACGTTTTACATGCGCCATGTGCTTAGTATTCTGGTTACTAATAACAGAAGCATCGTGTTACTAATATACGATAGAATGAGAAAACAATGTTAATAATGAAAACATTTTTTCTTATTATTATTGATGGATCTTTCGCCCGTAATCAGAGATTATAATGTCCGGAGTGTGCTTTAACATCAGTAGCCTATGTCACCAACATTGCAAAGTATACTTATATAGCAAAGTATACTTTGAGCGAGAAATTTTCAATTTAAGGATAAATTTATTAATTTTTATTATACTGAAGTTATTACATTATCACAGCCATTTTGGCTGTGATAATGTAATAAATTCAGTATAATAATTCTGCATACTTTTAATCATCAAATATATGCAGTCATTAGTTCTATATGAAATAATGCATTTCAGGAAAAATAAATGATTACTCCCTCAAAGTATACTTTGCTAGAAAAGTATACTTTGCAATATTGGTGAAATAGGTTACAGGGCCTAGAAACGTACTTTGGTTATAAGATACCGTTGTCAAGGTCATTACCAAGGTCAGGAATGATCGAGACAAATTGTCTCCCCTATTATCATAAGAACTAAGTATACTTCAATTGTTATGACGTTATGCCCAATATAGCTTGATCTGACGAACGAAAAGTGGTAACAATGCAGTTGAAGTGTAAGGGATAGGCTAGAGTAGATAAGTACACGTAGTCACTTAATCACTTGTAATGTACACTATATTCAGGGGATGGGGACACACAGGAATACATGATACATTGATATGTGAACATCACTGTACTGTGCATGATATCATTAAATTACAAGGTTGTAAGCCAATCGACTGTTATACTTTAACGCAACTTAAAAGCTATAGACGAATAAACTCAGTATGTTGTATCTCAATGGTCCCGTAGTGGACAATAGTATGAATGCACAAGTACTTTGATGATCGCTAATCAAAGTGAAATAACATACAAGTACAACATGGCAGAACGAACATTGGAGGACAAATGACAATCATCTGAGCTACCCCAGTGCTGGCGTATCTCAATAGATAGTGGTAACCTCTGGGTATCAAGGTCCCAAGGTCTGCCTCATCCGCAGTATGAGGTCTAGTCACCAATATGGCTATTATCCAACTTCAAGTGGATTAATCCATAAACAATATATGTAGTCTTACTACAATCCCTTAGCCATGATATGCCATGATAGGAGTATTACCATACACTATCAAAGTATACATATGTATTGCCTATGCAATATATTTCCCAATTATGAATGTCAAAAGTCAAAGCCGGATGTGGTTACATCACATGATAGTCAATAATGATAATGTTCCGTACGCTGGTACCGGCAGTAAAGTTCCGAAGGTAGTATTATTTCCGGAAATGGTGGACCAGATGTAAAGTTCCTATGGTATCACTCGACTGTAGCAACCCGGATGTGGTGGACCGGATGTAAAGTATCCATGGTGAATCAATGGGTTGTAATACCGGAAGTGGTAGACCGGATGTAAAGTTCCGATATAATACAAATGGCGATTATCACGTTGGCTAAGACGCCGGGAAAAGTTTCACTTAGGTGACATTCAACTCGGTGGTAGTATACTGATATGATATGTGTGTATGGCGTTTCACTTCACTAATCTATGGCTGTGACTGTCTGCTGAACGCGATGTAGCTATCACACACTGCTCTATACAGGCCGGTACCCGGAGCTGCTACACACACTGCGCCAGAGAGACGTACGGACACTCGGACGACCTGGTACTCTGCACTGACTGGGGTCTGCCCTCAACGAGTGGACCAAAACGTCCAATGTGGCTCGCTGGAGCGTTCTCAAGAGGCAAAATCCTCCGTGTAACTGGTGAATACAGTACTACTCTTCTGTTACCAGAAAATATGTGTCCCCCCCCAACACATAGCGAGACATCGCTTATATACGCACCAGTGAAACCATGCACGGAATAATGAATATGCCTACCCCTCGTTCGACATCTCACATAAATATTACAAAACCATGGCTTTTGCCATTTCACCCGTGGGTTATATTTGGCATAAATATATGTTCCCACGCCATAAATTCAACCAAACTAGTGTACAGCCCTCGCAGAATAAATACAATCCAACATGGTATATCCCACACTACCATGAATCTGCACACTATAGACCCAGATCTCATAATCCGAAATCTACTCGACTGGTTTCGACAATGCGAAGGTCGCTTTTTGGCCCCGCCAAACCCCTCCATATCGGTCCTACGGCTATACACTCAAATGAGAGTGTAGCACATACTAAACTCAAATATCGTGGTCATTTACGGAAATATCACGACACAAAGCATCACCAGTATGGGATCTGATATATCCGTGTTGGCCAGTACCAGGCTATGCTGAAACACTAACCCGTAGCATACATAACAGGGCAGACCATGGTATGGTCTGCGCTATATACTGGCTTCACCTACAGAAGGTCCCTTATCTGGTGAACAACTGACACGCGGACAAACTCGGCTGGCACGGATAGTGGACATCCGTAATACTAAAAGGGGTCTTTTCCCTAGCGAAACCAGCACACGCAGTCAACGAGTCCTCTACCACACACATGCATAGTCTGTGGCAAATATGGCGTGACATAAGTAAAACATTGCTCATAAAATGGACGTGTATTTAAATCCGCAAAAAGGACACGCATAAACGTATTTCCACCAATACAACATAAGCCCCGTTATTACACGCACATTGTACATGGCAAATGTACATGCTAAATCACAGGTATGTAAAAATCACAGGTGTGTGAAATCACAGGTATGTGGAATCACAGGTATGTGAAATCAATAATACGCACAACAATACAAAACAGTACCACACATCACAAATATACAATTATACGGAATCCAGAATGTACAAGAATGCACGTGTCACGCGACAACCGCCACGTCAGAAAAATCCCTATGCGTCAGAGCTTTCTATCGCGATAAAAATAAGCTGCGAGAGGCTCGCAGCTAAAAACGTATTGTAAATTGGCTGCATGATCGCTACCAAGCAAAAGCTGGTGATTTTTCATGTCTGAAGAGGTAAAAGTAACTTTATTAAACATCTAATTTGAACCACAGTTTACATTGACATGCAAAATGTATCTGGAAACTTATTATCACAAATTTTTGTTTTTTTAGGGATATTTGGAAATGATTCTAAAATGCTGTCAAAAAAATGTTTTGATGAGAAAAATGGAAAATAAAAAACAAACAGCAGACGACTATAATTTAATTCAGCATTGTAAGGGTTAACGAGCCGTATGTACACCACCGTCTGCGTTCATCTTGCACAGATTATCAACGTTTCTGAACTCAATTGGCAATGTAAACTTCTGCATTCGGTCAAATCCCATTAGTTACCTTGTATCATTTATCACTTGAATTGAATGAATAAAATATTGTTTAAAAAAAAAAAAAAAAAAAAAAAAAATATAAAAAAATGGAGACTTACTAGGGCGCGACACGGTCATTTCATGCTGTGCATGCTGTCAAAGGTTGGCCACACTTTTTCACAAGTATGGACCTCCTTCAACACTTGACACACGCTACTGAAGGTATCATCCTGTTACATAGAAAATACCAGGCTAGTGTCTTTTGATATCAAGTTTATCAGGCAAGGCTAGGAAACGCGTAGGGATGTCTACCGTTTCCGAGCCGAACCTGATAAACTTGATATCAAAAGACAGTGGCCTGGTATTCTATTTATCAGGTAACGTTTTATGCTCGAAAATGACCACAGATGACGTCGTTATATATGGACAGAACGCGGATTTGTTTACGTTGCGTCATTACACTGACGCCATTCGGTAACGTTAATTGACGTCATCCGACCAATGGAATGTCAGTATTCACTTGTTTGTATCAGCTCAATACCTGATACAACATCTTTTATCAGTCAGTACGTATTCGGTCAATACAGGGCAGATTACCTGATAAATATCAAAGTGATTGTCCAAGCTACAACTGGCACCATTATTTATGCCCTGACACTTTTCGATCAACCCGCATGCGGGTTGATCGAAAAGTGTCAGGGCATAAAAGTTTTTGTGTTCATCACCACATGGGTAATATCAAAGATGCGAAATTGAAACTTTACATAGCAGAAACAATTGACTGAAATGATGCATGTATGCGACATTATACCGAATTATCATTCATAATTTTTTAGATAATTTTTGAAAATTGGGGACATTTTTTATCCATCCGATTCATGCGTGTTCTGATACGTTTACTTTATTTTGTTAGATTTTGTTACATATTTCTTATGTATTAGCTGTACACACATACCAACACTGACAATAAAGGTATTTCATTTCTGCTTTAACCCTTACAATGCTGAATTAATTTGTGTCGTCTGCTGAATATTTTTTATTTGCCATGTTTCTCATCAAAAACTTGGTTTTGCAGCACTTTAGAATCATTTCCAATGAAAATGATTCTAAAATGCTGCAAAACCATGTTTTTACTGATAGAAAAGACAACATATGAATTAACAGCAGACGACTATTTTCGGTTCCCGTATTCTAAGGGTTAACAAACCCAATAAACGCATCGGAAAACAATGAAAAGGAAACGTTATTTCATTCGAATACAACATGTAAACAACATGGGTGTGCCACGTACAGCCATTATTTCACTTGTTAACCATTTTTAGTAAATTGAATAGGTTAACATGCAGTGAAATTACCTTTATTTCCTTCCCTAACTCATTATGCACGCCATTAGCATAGCGATATTGCATAGGTAGAATTTAGTGGGTGAGCCAGGCCCATGAAATATTTTATTGAAAGTTATTAATCTCTAGATACTACACCTTTTTTCGATGTATATATATATATATATATATATATATATATACGTATAGGGGCACACACATATATATGTATATTTTCGATGTATATATGTATATGTGTGTGCCCCTATAAGTGGACCTTCTTAACAGCGACATTTTCTGTGCAGTTTTGAGACATTTCAAGTAACAACAATGCAAACACGTATTCACACATTGAAATAAGGTGACGAGCTGTAATTATAATTTACACGAAATCAAAAGTGACAATATTCATCCAAAATGCCTCCAAAATCAAAGCTGGCTGACAAAAAAACAACTACATTACCACCACCACTCTAAAACATGTATGAACGACATCAATTATTGGCAAAATAGAAGTACGTTTGTGGTTGAACTATGATTAGGTCCCCAAAAGAAATCAGAAATGGGCAACTCCATTACATACCTTTCAAAACTGTAAAAGGAATCGCTATACACTATTAAATGAAAGTCATCTAATGTAAATGCATATCAAAATCGCGGCGGCCATTTTGGATTACTGTACATATGTCTAATTGCATTATATATAGAAGGTATTTAAAATAATTTTAGCCTCTAAAAATTATTGTAATGATAAATTGGTCTTACAGATCATACCAGAATAAATGTAAAATGCATTGCATAATGCTTGGCGGCCATTTTTTAAATCTTACACTTCATAGCAAATGGAGGGGACATATATTTGGCTGTGACTGGAAAAATTGGGCCAATGGCTATTATATGCGTCTGTGAGAAATGGGCTAATCGGTTTTGTGACCAGTGTAGATCATTAGCAGGCTACACGTGTGTGCTATTTGATCAGGAGCTACACTGGTCATAAGTCCCATAAGCCCCATTTCTCCAGTCACGGCCACATATCAGCACGAATCTCGTGCCATATCTGATTAAGTACGAGCCATAGAGTACATCAAATTAGTATTGGTCATCCGTTCTCGCTAACAAAGCTTTACTTGTTCAACATGTTAAAAACGTGGGTGGGGTAATGTATTAGCAATTGCAGAAAACAGTGAAAATAGCCTATGGTTTGCAATATATAAGCAGTCTGATTGTGCTGAGGTATAGTAGAGGTACATGGCAATACCGTAGGACATAACAGTTGGCATAAGTTTTTCGTTTATAATTCAAGTAAAACGGAGATCATACCAAATATGTAGTTTCTATGTAATTTTCCTATCATTATGAAAATGAATTTACATGCTTTGCATGGTGTAGAAATCCTAATAGTGACAAATATGTGCAAACAGAAAGTATATCTGGAAATAGCGGCCATCTTGAAAATAGTACTATTATAGCCTCAGTGTGAAAATTCCAGAGGGTTGGCCACCTAGAATATGTCGGTAAATGGTTATATTTATCAAATATGGGGATAAACCTTTGACAGCATACACAACATGAAATTACCCAAAAAGCTTCGTTTGCGCCCGCAGTAACTCGTATTCAAGCAGTTTGATTGCCTGAGCCTGAGCTGTAGCATATCTCAGGCTCATTCAATCAAGCTGTTTGATTTCAATAACAATCTACAAGTGTCTTGAAATAAATAAAGTGACACACAGCGAGCTGCGACTGCGCGGATGCGCAGGCTGATCAGGGGGCTGCACTGGTGTCAGATGCCTTGCCCGCTCTCTTTATGTTCTCGCAGCCACATACGAAGAAGGTAATGATGTATCAGATAACAGAACTGAGATAAAGGGGAGTGCAAGGTAATACTATTATTTGATATACGAGTGCCATTTTTTTAATCACGTTCGTTAGAGTGCTAAAATAAATGGTGCAAGCAACGTCAACCAAAGGTACATGCCCACTCAGTACAAGTAGGCACAGACTGTTATTTAAGGTAGTTTATATAGGTATCAGTATATATGAAATTTTCTGGCAAAACAAACATTCATTCACCATTGCCCCACGTAATGATTGGCATTGTTATACATTTTATATCAGATGTAACATTCCACACTGATATCAGGGGCGATAGCCGTGTTTCCTTAAAATGTTAACGGACATTACTATTTATTTAATGTATTTATATTTTTAATGTGCAATGCTCATACTTTATAATCTGTCGAAAATATTATTTTTTTCAGGTGACACATTTAATTAGTATAAATAATTAAAAAATAGCATGCCTCATTTGCACATGAAAATAGCCTGATACCACCGCGATTCACTATCAGTAAAATAAATATTACTAAATGATTACACAATTATACACTTTTTTAATTCCAATAAAGAACAACCTGTGCCTACTGAGTGGGCGTGTACCTTTAAACCCCCATATACCAAGTTTTCATAGTAAAAGCAACCTTTGACCGAATTTCACGAAATAAAAACAGTAATTCTTGATTTTTTTGCAAAATGTAATACTATCAAAACATGTTGTTTTTGCCTTGTATTTTTTAGACATGCATTCATGTTTGTGGCTGTGACTGGAGAAATGGGGCTTATCGGTTTTGCAATCAGTGTAGCTCCAGATCAGCCTGTGCATTCGCACAGTCTGATCAGGATCTGCACAGTTCGCCATTCCATCAACTAAACACCTGTCATGTATCTAATTAGCAATACCAGGCTACAAGCGTGTGCTATTTGATCAGGAACTACACTGGTCACAAAACCCATAAACCCCATGTCTCCAGTCACAGCCACATATATAAGACAGACGCTGGAATTCCAATATCATTCTGTTGACCATTTGTCAACGTCGTTGCTGCATCACTTGACCGGATTGAGAGGCTTGAGTGTACACCAGCTGACCGATTGACCAGTGATCTTATGTTGGGCTCCGTTGATGTCACATGACGACGCCCGCAAGCATCGACATAAGCAGTCATAATCGTGCATTGAGAACAGACAGACGCGTGGAGGTAAGTTTGTACGTTTGGGGGCATGGGGCTTATGCCATGTAAGTAAAGTGGGTTGTGTAGGCCTAAAAAGGTATGGTGCGGGCAACCTGACCCTACATATGAATATGCCGCCGAGCCTAGAGTTTGTTGGCCGTTTAAAAAATAATGAATAAAAAAAGTTCATGTTCGATCCTTCGTGTGCTGAAGGAGTCCTTTGTGCACTTGATGCCTAAAACGTGTTACTGTCACTAAACTTCGTACGACTAAAATATTCGTAAGTGCAAAATTATAATAGTCTGTAAATTTCACGTTAACAATGTGTTCCTGCAAATAAGTATTGGATTTACATTTATTGGGCATAGCCTATGCTCAATAAATGAAAATTCATCAATTAAAATTTCCAGACGATCATAAATTTGCACTTACGAACATTTTAGTCATACGAAGTTTAGTGAAACGGCCCCCTGGTGGCTCACCAACCGGCCACATCTGTCCCAGCAGATGCTCGAACCTTCGACCTCCCAGTTGCGAGGCGGATGCCTCATCCGTTAGACCTCAGCGACATGTTTAACAATTTTAGTTCCTGATTTTCTAGCAGATTCCTGAAGCCTGATAAGGACCCATATTGTTTGTTGGAAGCAAGCCGGGAAATTACAAGAAGCCCAAATTCTCCAGTCACATCAACACATATGCAACCGTGATCTGCACAGGATCTGCACTGCTCGCCATTCCATCAATGAAACACTCGTCATGCGTGTAACAATGGGTTATCGTTATCGGCCATAAGTGTGTCTATTCGACCAGGAGCTACACTGGTCACAAATCCCGCACGCCCGATACACTGTGCAATATAACTTATAGGAAAGTCTAGCTACATGTACTTCAACTTTTCATACGGTTATACAACCGCCTGAGTTAATCTTGCTCAGCTTATTAACGTTTCTGAACGTCTATTGGCAATGCCGACAACTCACAATCAAGCAATTTTATTATCTGAGCCTGAGCTGCTGCACAGCTCAGGCTCAGCCAATCAACCTGCTTCATTTCAAGCACAATATTATTTTGAAATGAATAAATTGACAAATATTGGTAAGATTTGCGCAGGTGGTAGTGTATCTCGAAAAGGGACATAATAGCGTGTACGACCAGCCTAGGCTAATCACCGGACAGTCACTGAAGGAGATTTAATATCGTCAGAAATACTAGATCCTAAACTGACTGCTTGACCGTACAGCGTACCAGGATATTTTTATTATAGGAATGAATGGCCTTTTTGTGGAATTTATCGTGGTATAAACAAAAAGGCCATTCATTCCTTATAATTCCAGCATTTGAAATAAATTCATCAAGAAAATGTGTTTATTTTCCGTTTTCTCAAGAATTATTTTAAAAGCGCCTCACGGTTACGGAAAGTAGTTCGGCATGGGAGTTTACTGGGATATAAATTTTGGACAGAGACTTGCTACGGGCCAATCAAATGTTAGGTAATTGTGTAAATGTTTTTGTGCTGGAATTATATAATAAATGTTTGCCATACATATACACTACCACCTACCTGCGACGAATCTGCAAACATTTGTCTATTTCTTTAATTCAAAATACTTGAATAGTGTGCTTGAAACCTAGCAGTTTGATTGGCTGACATAATCAAATTGCTTGATTGAGAATTGTCATTGCCAATAGATGTTCGAAAACGTTGATAATATGGGGGTGGGGGGGTTGTTTACCCACATTCAAATATCCCATGTTCTCATGCCCATTTTCGTTCTCTGTCAAATGTCATGCCACCATATTTTGGTTCATAGTTTCATACTTGTACACAGAGCTCCAGATAAGTTTTGTATCTAAAGAGTATTATACCCCCATATTTCAAATTCAATGCGTATTTTACTTTTACGAATGTATTATTGATATTCTTCCGTATTAAATAGAAAATTAAATTGAAAAAATTACTTATTTTAGCTCCAAAAAGCAAACAAGTTTCAACTTTATTACGGTATTTTCTCTACTCAATTTGAAAATCAATGCGTATTTTCACATTGCTGTGAGTATTTTGTACTCACACGTTTGACAATCAATGCGTATTCTGCTAAAATAAGAGAGTTAAATACCCCAATACGCACCTTATCTGGAGCTCTGCTTGTACATGCTCGTGTTATTTCTTCTTCCGTCAGTTCAGTTCCTACATATTACAAGATATTATTTGATTTTTAAAGGGATATTTTGACGATTTATGTCAAATAAATTCGCGCAAAGCGTCTAACAAAATAAAAAATAAATGGTGGTTATGAGGCTGAATTTCAACAAGGCATAGTAAAGTATAGTAAGAAAAAAATGTAAAGGTAGATTTAAAACTGTAGATGAGTTCTGAAATTATATGACCACGTGATTCGCATAAGTCACTTGGCGCATACAGTACATATGTAGGTTGTATAGACCGGATATGTGCTGGGAGCACATAATTATAAACTTGAAGTTTCTTCCGTTCGTTTGGTAATGTTTTCCAAGTTCAAGTTGGAAATTATTAACTTAAATGACTTCCTCTTAAACACGTTGACTGACGGTCAAGTTACCATTTCATTCGGAAGGCCATTCCAGGTATCCACTACTATATATAGCCAAACACGTTTATTCTATTTTCAGTTTTCTGGATTTTTTTATTTTTTTAATATTTGAATATATTCAATGGGTTTTCTCTGGTAGCCTGGTAAATGCTCATGGTAAACAACTTGTCCCTGTTAACAACATCGATTTCATTCGAAAATGTGTAGACTTCTATCATGTCTGCATAAAGTGTCCTTTATTCCAGTGTGGGCAAGCCAAGGGTTTTCAATATTTCGAGGTATGGGGGTTTTCGTTGATATTCATGCTGAATTTCAAGTTGTTTTGAAATATTACTCCGAGATCATTTTAGTTGTCAACCTTTGTTATTTCAGTTGTATTTTGTTGTCGTCTATCATAGTGTATTGACTGTTTATTGTTTGGCCTACATGCATTTCTCCGTATGGAATATCATTTTCCACGAGTTTGCCCATTTGCATGCATTCAAGGTGTGTTCTTCAACAGCATCTGTTGTACCGGGTTACCGATTGCCCTGTATATTTTGGTGTCGTCAGCGAACAGTCTTAATGTGCAGTTCATTAAGTCATTGATGAAGATTAGGAAAAGTATTGGTCCTTGTACACTACCTTGGGGACTCCGCTTGTTACATCTTCGAAGTGGACATGTGACCGTTGATCAATACTCGTTGTTTCCTTTTCGCTAGGAAGTCCATCAACAAGGATAGTATCTTGCCACGTATTCCGCACCCTTTGATTTGGTTGATCAAGCTTTGATGTGGGACTTTGTCAAAATCCGCCTTGAAGTCCAGGTAGAAAGATGTTCCACAAGGTTAGTTCTTATTATGTTTTCAAGGAGTTGCAGTAAATTGGCGTTATATTAAGGGGCCAATAGTTTTCTGCTAATGTTGCTTTTCCTGCTTTGACAATTGCTGTAACATTCGAGGTTTTCCAGATGTTAGGTAATCTTTCTTTTTGGACTGATTTATTAAAGAGTTCACATAATGGATTCGATAAATTGTCTTTGCATTCCTTCACTACATGAGGGTGAATGTTGTCTGGGCCCTGTGTTTTAGACGAGTTCAGCTATTTCAGTACTTTGATTGTGTCTTCTTCGGATATTATCATATTTTCCAGGCTGTTGTCTACATGGCGGTCTTCAAATGTTGGGATATTGTTTGGTGTTCTCCATTGTAAATACATTGGCAACATGGGCATTCAGGGTGTCGGCTTTTTCACTGCCATTTGTTGTTATCGATCCATTAGGCATTTGTAAGTTCTTAACCGTTACATTGGTCTTTGTGTTCAGGCGCACGTGTTTCCAAAATAGTTTGTTATCCGCGTTTATTTGTAGTGCAAGACGCTCTTCGTATTTACATTTCGCTCTTCTTAGTTCATATGTTACATTGTTGCGGGCTGTTTTGTAGTTTGTGTAAGTAATTATGTTTTGACAGTTTTGATACGTTAACAATTTTGTTATTTTATTTCTAAGAGCAAAGTTATTGGTGGTGGATTCGTCCCCTGAGTCACTGGTGTGTTTTTTCTTCTTCAATATATTTAATTAGGTTCTCAGCCAGCAGGTTCCAACATACGGCTACATTGGTGTCTTGGGCTGCATCTTCTCAGTTAATGTTAGAAGATTCTTCTCTTATCGCAATATAGTTTCCCTTTGTATAGTTCAGGTGCTGGCTTAGTAATTTGAATAGTATTACAGTGTTCACTAAGACATATTCCCGGCCAGTATGCAAGTTGTTCAACCATATTGTCTTCATTTTTGAAGACTAGATCCAAAATAGACGGGCTATCGTTTCCTCTAATTCTTGTCGGTTTTTTAATATGTTGGAAAAGAAACTTGTCTTTGATAGCTTCCATGAAGATGGTGGCTGGATGCGTTTCATTCATTTCCGTGCTGTAATGATTCCAGTTTATTTATTTTAGATTGAAGTTACCCATGACTAGTATATGTGAGTACCCGTTCATTACTACTTGATTAAGTTATGTCTTCTCTTGGGTTGTTAGGACTCCTATATACACATCCCATATCATTATATGTCGATCACTCACTTTAAGATTAGCTTCACACCAAACAGATTCATCATAATGGTCATCCAACGTTTTAATTGCTGCATTAAGCTGCTTCTTCACATATATTACTGTACCCCAGAATTTGGGTCAGAGACGAAAATGTTATATGCAATTATATTGTAAACTTGTTGATGAACGTGCTGTTTTTCGGAAAAATTTCAGTAATTGCTATAATATCCGTTTTTTTCTGAATGTATGATTATTTCCAGTTTTGTTTTGTTATTTGTTTTTGAATATGGTTAGGCAATCAATGTGTTTAACATTTAAAATAGCCAATTTCCGTAAGGTCCGGACCTGTGGGACATCGCGAAAAACTTATTTTGGGCGTTTCACTTTTATCACATTATAATGGCTACATTATGACAGACCAATGCCAGGCGATTTTGCACCATTCATTACCACTGTAACACATTTGTTGTTTTTTTTTCAATTTAAAGCACGTTTTCAAAATAACCATTTTCTGAAAGGTCTGGACTTGTGGTGGGACATCGAGAAAAACTATTTTTTTGCGTTTCACTTTTATCACACATTATTATTGCTGCATCATGCCAGACACATGCCATGTGATTTTGCACCCAAAATTACCACTGTAACACATGTATTGTTAATTTAAAGTATTTTTTTTCAAAATAGCCATTTTCCGTAAGGTCTGGACCTGTGGAAAATCGCGAAAAAAATATTTATTATGCGTTTAACTTTTAGCGCATATTATTATGGCTACATCATGCCATATCAATGTCAGGTGATTTTCACCAAAATAACCACTGTAACACATTTATTTTTTCAATTTAAAGCATTTCTTTTCAAATTAGCCAATTCCCGTAAGGTCAGGACCTGTGGAACATCGCGAAAAATAATGTTGTGTTGCGTTTCACTTTTATCACACAGTATTATGACCACATCATGCCAGACCAATGACAGATGATTTGCACCAAACATTACCACTGCAACACATTTGTTTTTCAATTTGAAACATGTTTTTCAAAATAGCCAATTCCCGTAAGGTCCTGTCTAGACTAACATGCCATCTCCGTAAGGTCCGATCCTGTGAAACATCGCGAAAAAATATCTTTTTGTTGCGTTTAACTTTTATCACTCAATATTATGACTATATCATGCCACACCAATGTCATGTGATTTGCACCAAAAATTACCACTGTAACACATTTATTTTTAAAGTTAAAGACTTTTTTTCAAAATAGCTAATTCCCGTAAGGAACATCGCGAGAATTTTGTTTTGTTTAGTGGGGTTTCACTTTCATCACTCAGTATTATGACCACATCATGCCAGATCAATGCCAGGTGATTTTCACCAAAAAATACCACTGTAACACATTTATTTTTCCTACTAAAGCAAGGCACTCAAACCTTATATATTGAAATAACCCACAAAACACCGAGATATGAACCGTTCTTCAAGAACCTGTGGTCAAGACTGCCAGCGACGGATTAGCTTAGTGATAACGATGCCGTTATTAATTTGGCGGGACTGAGTACACTCATTGATATCGCGAAAATTTGTTGTGTTTCACTTTCATCACTCATTATTATGACTACATCATGCCAGACCAATGCAATGACATTTGCACTAAAAATGAACTGTAACACATTTATTTTTCAAATAAAAGCATTTTTTTTTCAAAATTCTCGTAAGGCCAGGACCTGTGGAACATCGCGAAAAAAATATGTTTTTGTTGCGTTTCACTTTCATCATTCATTATTATGACTACATCATTCCAGACCAATGCAATGATATTTGCACAAACAATTATCACTGTAACACATTTATTTTTCATTTTAATGCATTTTTTCAAAATAGCCATTTTCCGTAATATAAGGTCCGGACCTGTTGAACATCGCCAAAAAATATTTTTTGTTGCATTTCACTTTTATCACTCAGTATTATGACTACATCATGCCAGACCAATGTCAGGTGATTTGCACCAAAAATTACCACTGTAACACATTAATTTTAAAGATAAAAACTTTTTTCAAAATAGCCAATTCCCGTAAGGAACATCGCGAAAAATATTTTTTTAGGGGAGGGGGGAGGGTGTCCCTTTCATCACTCAGTATTATGACCACCTCATGCCAGACCAATGCCAGGTGATTTGTACCAAAAATCACCACTGCAACACATTAATTTTTCCATTTAAAGCAAGGCACCCAAACCACCAGGTATATTGAAATAAACCACAAAACACCGAGATATGAACCGTTCTTCAAGAAACTGTGGTCAAGACTGCCAGCGACGGGATTAGCTTAGTGATAACGATGCCGTTATTAATTTGGCGGGACGGAGTACACCTCATTGATTTAGCGACCTATTGTCTGTACACACTAATGTTGTCAAATTTGTTTTAAGGTTCCGTCTGTCCATACGTCAGTACGCACGTGAACATCATATATGAGACACACGCCGTGTGATTTTGTACTTTCGGAAATCTGCGTAATTTCATGAAATACATTTACAAAATTTACACTATTTTCAGTAAATGGCGTCAAAGTTGACAACATTTTCAGAGTACATTAATTTATGAAAAATATTGTAAATCCCATGAAATGTCACATGTGTACTCATTTGTGGCTGCGACTGGAGAAATGGGGCTTATGGGGTTTGCGACCAATGCAGATCCATATCAGCCTGTGCGTCCGCATAGTCTGATCATATCTACATTGTTCGCCATTCTATCAATTAAACGTCCGGCACCCTTCTAACAAGCAATATATAGTGTGTTATTTGATCATAATTCCAGCACAAAAATATTTACACAATTCCCTAACATTTGATTGGTCCGTAGCAAGTCTCTGTCCAAAATTTATATCCCATTAAACTCCCACGCCGAACTGCTTTTCGTAACCGTGGGGCGCAGTTAAAATAATTCTTAAGAAAACGGAAAATAAACACATTTTCTTGATGACTTTATTTCAAATGCTGGAATTATAAGGAATGAATGGCCTTTTGGTTGAATTTATCGGGGATATAAACTTGGAAAAGTCGCGGGAATACTGGACGAGGCCTTCCGGCCTACGTCCAGTATTCCCGCGACTTTTCCAAGTTTATACCCCGATAAATTCCTCAAAACGGTCATTCATTCCTATAATAAGCTCCATTTCTCCAGTCACAGCCTTGTGTATCCGCAAGGTTTTTGTCAACAAATATGCCATACCACGTTACACACAGCTACATGTAACGTCTACATATGAGACACGCCATGTGATTTTGTACCTTCGGACATGCGCGTAATTTCATGAAACACGTTTTCAAAATTTACAATTCCGCATGTACTCGGTAAATTTTAACAACTGTTGACTTTATTTAGAGGTACAAAATCACATGGCGTTTCTCATATGTTGTTATTTTACATTTCAGAGGATGAAAAGAAAAGAAGAGATAACACGAGAGATGTTCCAAGATAAGTGAAACGAAATCATCTCAACACTATCATAACGTGAAATAGCAATGACCATAGGTCGATAAAGACGCCGACCAAAACACAACAGTGAACACAATGATATATACGACGTAACCGACTCTTCTTATTTTAGTGAACCCCACGGTGTCCGGCTGAGAGAGGTTTCACTATAGATCGAGTTCCAGTATATGTATATATAACACATATACATAAAATGTCTAAACAATATTTGAATCCTTGCGACTTTGGCGGTAGACTCATAGAATGCGTGATAGCTCAATACCTCTGGCGGATTATCACTCCGATATTGTTAACAGTCAGTACAGTAGGCTGTTTCTTGTCACTGGCTGTTCTATGGCGAAAGAAAATGTCGGGAACGACGACGTCAGTATATTTGCGCTGTCTGGTCGCTGGCGACTTGCTATCTCTATACCTTGTAATAACACAGCATGTGATCGATTTATGGCCGTATCTCGATGAAATTACCCTGCAGGACGGAACGTGCGGTATTTATATGTTGATGAAGTACGCGATAGGTCCATTGTTCATATGCATCATGTGCGCAATGACAGTGGATAGAACACTAATGGTGAAATATCCGCTGTGGCATCGACGACACTGCTCGCAGAAAAAGAGCATCTGCGTGATTGCGGCTATTGTTGCTGTGCTGTTCATAATCAATTGCCACTACCTCTTGGACATGCGAAGGGTGGAGCACAGCCAGTTTTAGAATGACACCAATGTTACCATAGTGTACTATGTACGGTGCCGATCGTCAATTGTCTCGCTGAGCGAATACCAAACATATATCTGTCAGAGGATTATGGTTGTTTGCTATGTGATTCTACCAGTTTGTTGTATCGTTGTATGCAACGTTCTTATTTGTCGTGTGTTATGCAAACGCAGCAGTATCATCGTCAACTCCGCCTCGCAGCAGAGAGTAAAGGAGGCGCGGTCAGTCACGATAATGTTAGTCTCTGTCTGTGTGTACTTCATCATCTCCATAATTCCTGTGTCCATCCACCTGGCCCTTAGACTCGTTGCCTTTGACCCCACCGTTCCCAAGGGTATGGCACAGAGACGTCTGTCAATGGCAATCACGGGGTTGATATACTATTCAAACAACTCGATGAACTGTATCTTTTACTGTGCTAGTGGCTCGTTGTTTCGTCAGGAACTCAAGCTTATGATGGTAGATATGAGGGACTATATTGTAAAACGGACATGTCGCAAAGCTGTATTAGATCAACAATATGTTCCATGACTCGAGTTCCAGTATTAAGGTCAGGGTGTACACAATCGCCTGCGCTAATCGTGCCAATATTTGTCAATGTCTTTATTTCAAAGTACTTTAATATTGTGCTTGAAGACAATCAGCTTGATTGACCGAGCCTGAGCTGTGCTACCGCTTAGGCTCAGACAATCAAATTGCTTGACTGCGAGTTGGCATTGCCAATAGATGCTCAGAAACGTTGACAATCTGGGCAAGATTAACGGAGGCGGTTGTGTATAGGTGTTTGGCGGATGCTAATTGACTCATATGCTTAGGAAAGACGGTGTTTTATTCCAGTATGATCCCGCTTCTACCAATATTCCCTAGTTTGTACCTATGGAAGCGTCCTAGTGCCAGATGCTGAAATACTAATACCTAATTAGGAGATACTAAGTCCTAATGAGGAGATATTAAGTCCCAATTGGAGGACTTATTATCACCTACTTAGGAGTTACTATCTCCTAATTATCTCCTAATTATGACTTACTAATTCATACATCTCCTAATTAGGACTTACTAATTCATACATCTCCTAATTAGGACTTACTATCTCCTATTAGGAGATAAACTATTTCAGCATCGGCATCAGGACGCTTCCATATGTACGAGGCGAACTATACATAGTATAGATATGGGTGTGGAATAAATTACTTCATGAGAGGGTTTGACGTGTAACATTTTATGTATAAGTTATTGTTCATATATTGGACTTTTGAGGAATTAAATGCGAGGGAGTGTCAGCGACCGCAGCATTTAGTTCCTTAAAAATCCACTATGTGAACAATAACTTTATTATTGTTACGCCAGGTTGATAATGCAATTTGCCATCTGAGTATATATTTGCCATCTGAGTATATATTTGCCATCTGAGTATATATTTGCCATCTGAGTATTTGCCATCTGAGTATATATTTGCCATCTGAGTATATATTTGCCATTTCCTGTCTAATTAAATTTGGTAATATGCTACTTATTGGGGTTAAATCTTGCAATATGTGAGTGCGATGCTGGCTAGCGATTGGCTTAGAAAGTAGGACTATAATTTATCTGGATATTGCACGTAGTTTGAAATTGAAATTATAATGACATTATATTCGGTTGTTCATGTTGTGTGCGTTCGATCGTCTATGTGTACTATACTATATTTCGTCTCTCTGTCCATAATATGAAGGGTCAATTTCATTGCTACACAACCGCTTGTGTTAATCTTCACCAGAGTATCAACATATATCGGCAATGCCAACTCACACTCAAGCAATTGATTGTCTTAGCCCGAGCTGTAGCACAGCTCGGGCTCTCTCAATCAAGCTGCTTGATTTGAAATAAGGAAATTGACAAATATTTGTACAATATATTAAAGCAGGCGGTGGTGTGTGTTGTGCCTGTCGTTTTTAGCAACACGAATCACCCTTGTAAATAGCCTCATACACAGAAAATGCCACAGTGTGTCACATTTACCTGGCTAACCACACAACACATACCATATATACCCACTACTGTACTCTATTATTAGAAACTATTATAACAGTGCTATGGCCCATGTGTATGTACATATAGCACAGTACAGTGTCTAGGCAAAGTAGTAGTAATATATGGGAGTTAAAATGATATCACCTCCTCTTGGGAGGCGCCCCCCCCCCCCCCCCCTCCCGCCCTCCTCCCCACCGTCCACTTCCAAGGAACATGGTATCAGTATGTAACTCATATGCTACTAACGTAAAGCCGACTCGCAAGAAAATCCGGTCGAGAAAAAAACAACTAAGGGCTAAAAATGTACTCGTATTATAGAGGCGGCCGTAGGTTAAAAAAATCCATTTTAGGCACACCAAATCCCTTTAGTTATATCGTTATTATTTACAATAATAATGTCGAGAGCAATAAATAGGTGTAAGTGGTTGTAAATTGGCAGTCTCGAGAGGTGCCCTCGCATGTAAGTTTTCGACCACTGCAAACACCATCGCGCGTGGTTAAGAAAGGGAGCCACAGAACCACGGCCGTGTATGAATTTCGGAATCGGAACTCGGTCTGAGCCGGCGCTATGTCCTTCTTGTGGCGCCTGCCGCGTCAGACATAGAATGATAAACAGAGAAATACGAGCCCACATGTTTTTTTGACAAGTATTAGAGGAGCTCGAAAAGAAGTACGCCCATCTGCGAGAATAGTCCCACAGAGGGTTTGCTGGTATACGATGCGTCAGTGAGCACACGCGCGAGGTCAAGTAGTTTCAACAAAACGTATGGTGGCCGGTGGGGGTATAATCGTTGAATGGAGGCGCCGACAGAATAGCCGCTCTGTATGGCGGCTGGATATCCTCCTGAACGTGAAGAAACGCGAACATGCATACTAGGTCCCTAGACGCTCGAGAATGTTTCTCCTTTCTTCGGCTCGTCCGTCCATTACTAATTTGTTTACGTTATCGTCCGAGAGTACGTTATTCACCGATCGGGCACCGGCGGCCTTTGCCCGAATGTCGGATTTCAGTTCTTAATATTGGGTCCATTGGGCGCTGATAGTTTGGAACTCGGCGTCCGAGATTTCATTGTCAGCGAGCGCTTTGCTCACTAAATAGTCGATGCCGTTTTTCTTCGCCCGCGCTAGAATGCAGATGCGGTCGTGCTTTTTGCGCCGGCCGTCTAGACGCCTAGTTATCAGTCGGCTGGTAACGCAGAAAATTCCAGCACCGGCCGCGACTGCACTCAACCAGGCAGTGACCGGTGAGCGAAATCGAGGCCAAAGCGGTATTAACACCGTCGACCGTATTCACCGCGCGCCTATATTTTTGGCCAGTGCCGCGCGGGTCGTTTCCTCTTGAAGGAATAGAGATTGAATCTCAACGATCCTGTTCATTCTAAAAGATGTTGGAGCCAGCGCTGACGCCGGCAGGGTGGGATACAGTTTATCGTTCATTATAGATCGAGCTCGATTAAACATCCGACAACATATGATGCGGCTGTAGCGTCACCCGTTTTTGTAACGAAGTTCATACGTGAACCCGCGGAGACTTCAATTGGAGTATCAAAAATGACGAATGTTGTTCGAGCTCCTTTTTTCTTAGTCACTCCGGCGTTCTGTTCTTCCCCGTTAACAACCAGATTCACCGTGACCTCGTTGGTGCCCTGGCCTCTATATTTTACGGAGCAACGCGACATTCGGAAAACTCTTCCAGACACGGGCATAATGAATCCGAGTTGGCGGTGATTTGCGTTCGCGCCGAAAGAGAATTCGTATGCCCCCTCGGTGAGAATCCCCCGGTCTTCAGCCCAAACCGCTATTATCGGGCGTTCTGCCCGGAGGGTCCTGTCATCTCCGCCGGACGTTTCTTCGGAGACATATACGCGAAATTCACGGGCCGGTCTCCGATATAGATCCCAGGTTTTAACCTGGCAGTGTTATCCGAGAACGTCTTCACGAAACCGAGCAGGGACGCGAGTCACGGCTACGGTCCACCCGTTCTCGACCTTGAATGTCGCAATCCCATTGATCTTCGAAATTACGACGCTAGGGCGGCCCGCAAGTTCCGCGGCAGCAACTTTTGTAGGTCTCAGGCGCTCCAAAGTCCGGAGGTTAGAATTGTTGGGTCACTAATTCGACCATCTTGTACAAACGCGAATGCCTCTGCCTCCCCCACCCCCACCCCTCCCCCCACCCCCGACATTATGCTACCCAGTTGTGAAACAAACATTTCAGATACCGACATGACTCTTATCTATGGGCTGCTGAAACACTTTGAAGGTCAGTGAGTGTGATAAACATCGGATCAAAATAATTATATCAACCAAAACTTCGTGCTTGCTTAATACTTGGATGGTGCAGCCTACTCTTGAACGTTTGTAAGTGTGACAAATATTCATTTCAGTATGAAGCACTACAACGCGAAACATATACCAATGAGATCGTTCTTGCCACAGCATCGCAATCGCTCGGTCGTAACGACGATGTAAACATGGCACCCGAACAACAGCAGTCGACGTTTGTCACATATTTGGTGAAGCCGCAGACGCTACCCGCAGCAGCGGTTCCTTCGGAACTGGGAATCGATCATGATGCCGAAAAGATGGCCCTGATTGTGGGGGGCATCACTGTAGGCTTAGCTATTATTTGGCTTTGGGCATAATAAACTCCCGCGCAGCACGGAATACCAGCCCACCGAGAAGCAACCACAAGGGCCCACCGGTTTCCAGCGAGTCATCCGGCCGCTTTGCACATCGTACCGAGAAGCCAGGAGACAATTGCTCCGATGATGCCAGGGAGCGCTGCAGCCGCTTTTCCAGCCAGATTCGTAGAGAGACTCCCGAGCGATTTTAACATTTTCTTCGCCAACTCCTTCACACCGACGGGCGCGGGCACTGGTGCTGGCTGCACCGCAGGTGCAACTCCACACAAGATAGCAAGAACGAGGGTCAAGATGGTCATCCCGAGGGCCATAAGTATGCTCGCGATCGTGATTCCCTGCTCCCTGAACAGGGTGTGGATGCGTTCACCGAGCGTTTTGTCTTTGCGCAGCACGCGAGCGATAGTTTCGCAAATCCGATTTATTTTGGTGCGGAGCGCCTTCTTGTTAGCCGATGCAGCTTTCAAGCGAACTGCTCGTTCATCCCACAACCCTTGAAGGCGTTCAGTGATCCGGCTCCGGTCATTGTCGTTATCGGCCTCGTCGAGTTTCCTTTTTTTTCTAGCGCGATATGTTCATCGAGCTGCGTCAATTTGGCGAGGTTGTTTTTTAGTTCGCCCCGGACCGTCTGCAGATCCTTATCGAGTCCCAGGAGTTCGCGAACGGCTAACGGTGGGTCGTCGATTGTTTTGAGTGCCTCGTTCTCGGTGAACGTGGTCTCCACTGTGCAAATAGCGTCGGTGGCGACGTGCGGGACATCTCGGAGCTCGACTGTTTCTATGTTAGCCGCAGCCTAGTCTAGCTTAGCGTTGGTCGCTTGTAGAGCCTTCGCGGGTAGCAGCTCCTGGATCACTCCAAGCGTTCGAGCGAGGCCCACTCCATATTTTTCGATCACACTGGCAATAAGGAACTGTTTAGGCTGGTTCTTCCACGTCAGCACCTTCCACTCCTTCCCCCACTTTACCCACATATCCCCCATTTTAGTGCTGCGGAACTCCAATGTGGCCGTCATGCCGTCTTTGGACACCTCACTCTCCCACGTTTTCACCAGGGCCTCTGTCTCCTCGAGAGACACCAGCTCATCCTCGGCAATCCCCGGCTGAATCTCGGCCCCGCCCACCCAACCGAGTCGGATTAGATGGCACCCTTCCGGTTTGACTCGTCATATATTGACCAGTATAATTACTGATAGTGTATCTCTAATTTGGAAATATTTAGCCCTCAGTTTTTTTTCTCGACCGGATTTTCTTGCGAGTCGACTTTTCCTTAGTAGTATATGAGTTACAAACTGATACCATTTTCCTTGGGATGAGACGGTGGAGAGGAGAGAGGGGACGTGGCGCCTCCCAAGAGGAGGTGGTATCATTTTAACTCCCATATACTACTAAAGTGTAAATATCAGCCATAGCTTATGTAAATTTTGAGAATGTTGACAAACGTACACCAATATGTGACTTGATGTACAGAGTGGTGCAATCATATTCATCACAGAAAATATTGTTGTTAGAATAATGTAAATGAAACACATAATATTTGTATTTACTATCCAAAAATATAAATTTACATTTGAACTTCAAACGATCCGTAAATGGTTATTATAAGCGTCCCAGAATCATGAAATGATATGGGGAAACCGTTATTTTACCCCAATATTATCATTAATTCTCCACATGGAGGTGCATATGGCCCAACAATCCTGGATATCAGACTTACATTGTATAGCCAACTTCGTGTTTCACCGGCGCCATGCATGGCAAATGTCTATACCGTACAGATTATGGCGTCTGTACCGTACAGAATCCGTGTGCAACTGTCGATGTATTTACCGTCCAGACGCATTTTTGCTCAACTGGCGACCGGAGTCTTAACCGTCCAGTGGTGATTTTTTCTAAGTCATTTTTGACATATTTGCAATTAAAGTGTGCAAACGAGGGACACATAATTCGGAAAGAGCATCAATCAAGTGACAGATTCAAATTTCATGCAGAAATGACCGTATGCGAGCTTCTCGCTTCATTTTCAAAATGTTCACGTTTTTGGTCGTTCCTGTTTATATTAGCGAGAGATGGACCCTGACACGAGCAACCGAGGGTTAAGACAACATTTATACACAGGATTACCATGCTTAGTTCGTGATTTTTGCTAGTTTTAAAGGGGAAAACAGTAAAAATGGAAGCACTTACCTTTCACGTTTTTTACAGTCCGCCATCTTGTGGGTGTCTTAATATACCGGCCCGTACAGCTTACAGTACAGTGATTATGAATTTATAGAAGGTGTAAATATTCATTAGTGTATGATCATAAAAATGGTGCAGTTGGTTGATATATAGGTCATTTGTGGTGTATTAATATTTCTCTAGAATGCACTATTCTATTTCTGTGTTTTTATTTTCCTCACAGTTCAGACTATTATGTAGTGCACAGGTAGATAGGATACGCACACGTTTTAAATATTATGTCATCTATATACATGTATTATACTCTTTGATCATATGTTGTCGTGGTGGCTGGAGAATTTGGACTTATGGCCTATGCGACCAGTGTATACCAAGATCAGCCTGCGCATCTGCGCATCTGTGCATCTGCGCAGTCTGATCAGGGTACAGTGGGTGGCAGGTGGGAGCATGCGATGGCTAATTTAACTATCGGGGTTCATCCTTACCAGAATCCCGACCGGAGACCTGTAGCCTATTTCATCAACATTGCAAAGTATACTTTGTAGCAAAGTATACTTTGAGGGAGTAATCATTTATTTTTCCTGAAATGCATATAGAACTAACAAATGCATATATTTGATGATTAAAAGTATGCAGAATTATTATACTGAATTTATTACATTATCACAGCCAAATTGGCTGTGATAATGTAATAAATTCAGTATAATAAAAATTAATAAATTTATCATAAAATTGAAAATTTCTCCCTCAAAGTATACTTCGCTACTAAAGTATACTTTGCAATGTTGATGAAATAGGCTACTGGTTCGACACTCACGTACGTCGTTGGCATTCTTGTATGTGACAGTTGAAACTGGTTATACCCCTTATGTGAGTATTACTATTAGTCGTAATCCCATTGACTTTGGAGTGGTATGGACCTGGCACCAGGTCAGGTTATTCTAATTTCAGGGCTGAATATATATATGTTTTCGATGTAAATATTCCGTTCTGATTTTTTACATTAAATGCACATAAAAGCATCAACAAGTGAAAAGAAAATAAGCTAAAGAAATTATTTACTCCCTCCATTAACCCTTACTATGCTGAATTAAATGTTGTCGTCTGCTGGAAATGTTTTATTTTCAATATTTCTCGACAAAAACCTGGTTTTGACAGCACATGAGAATCGTCTCCAGTGGAGACGATTCTCAAGTTCTGTCAAAACCAGTTTTTTGTTAAGAATTAAAGCAAAAATGAAAAACAGCAGACGGCAATTTCCGTCAACAGCGTACGAAGGGTTAAAGCCCCTATGCGGCTCAAGTTGCCGAATTTGGCCTCCTATTGGGTTTTCCCCACACACAAATCCAACAGGTTTCTATTTACACACACTTTGAAACTGTTTGCATTCATTTTGGTACAAAAATGAGTTTGTAGTCGATGAAAATATCAATATTTGTTCATAAATAAACAGCAGGTGCGTGTTTCAAAGCCCGATCGATTTTCCGATAGACGCTCGGGTCAACTCCTCAACTTCGATTCGCGGCCGATGAATTCCGATAGCCGGAGTTTATCGACTCGCTTCCGAGCCGAAGCCTTTGGGTTACGGAAATGAAATTGTCAATATTGACATTTTGTACTGAGTGGTACACAAAACAAGTTTTTGTTGTCTTCACATTGCGAATAAGATGTACATCTCAAGACTTGAGATGTATCTATTAGGCAGTATATGTTAGTTTTGTGTACTAAATCAGTTGCCAAACATGTTTTTGTGTTTGAAAAAATCGGAAAATTGTAATACTGAGCCGTTCAGGGCCATAATGTATTATAGGCGGGAGTAAAGAAATTTGTATTAGCTTATTTATTCTTTTTTCTCGTATTGATGCTTTTAAGTATACAATGTGGTCAATGTATTTATAGACCTTTGTCCGTTACTGCAGCCTGTGGATAAAATAAGTACATACTATGAGACAAGTCATGTGATTGTGTACTCAGTTTTTCATGAATTCTTTTTACATAAACTGTGATATTTTCTGTAAAAAAATAATGTCGAAAGTTGAACAATTTTCAAAGCAAATCCGCATTCGCTTTGAATATTTCGTCACCTTCCGACGTCATTTATAGAAACTATCGTGCATTTTCTTACTATTTTTCATGAAAAAAATGCTCATATTCTTAGGTACAAAATCACATGCCTTGTCGCATGTCAAATGACAAGAAAAGTGGCCCTGTACATGCGAATCGTTTCAAGAAACTGTGTGCGGGAACCGAGAATTGTCTGCTGTTGGGTCATATTTTCCCTTTTTTCTGAAGAAAATTAAATTTTGTCGTCTGTTGTTTATTTTTTAATTTCCAGTCAATTTCCGGCGCGACTATAGTCGCCGCTTTTTCCGTCGTCGTCGTTGTCGTCCGCGTCTTCCGAAATGTCAAAAAGTTTGTACAAGTTTCTTCACCATGATATAACTTTATTATTACTTGATGTATTGCTTCACTATTTGGACACTTGATACGTGTGAGCATTTGGAACACATTCATGCCGTCATTAACATGACCTTGACGATTTTGACCTTCATATAGTTGTGGAAACACTTGGCCATTTTTTTATGTCGTGTTTTAAGCATGCACTTCTCTGACGGTTTTGTTGCTTACATTAGCACATGCCCATGACCATGTTACGGTCAAATGCCTCGACAGGCGCGATACCGTTCCGGAATTCTTGTCTCAAGAAAATAAACAGCAGACGACAACATTTAATTCAGCATTGTACGGGTTAATGTGTTTGCAACAGTGTGTGTGTGCATCGGCATCGTCTGGTCTATGGAACGCCAACTCTACATAAACTTAAATAAGTATTGCTAGCTCTAAATAATGAGAGCTAGCATTAAATATTTAGAGCTATCAATAATTTTTTGAATTTATGTAGATTTGGCGTTCCTGGAACGCCAAATCTACATAAACTCAAATAATTATTGCGAGATCTAAATAATTACAGCTAGCATTAAATATGTAGAGCTAGCTCCAAATGATTTAGAGAACTCTTCAAATGATTTGGAGCTAGCTCTAAATATTTAATGCTAGCTGTAATTATTTACAGCTATCATACATTATTTGAGCCACGAGTCAAAACGGCCTACCGTGAATACCTTGATCAAATTTCGCAAGTTCGCGAGATGATACGTTTCTGCACTGGTCTTCCTGGTGATCAGTGTATGCTCAGATTAGACTGCGCTAATTAAATGTGCCGACTGATCTGGGGCTATACTGGTAACCAAGGCAACCGGAGCAAGTGAGCATAGGCTCCATATTACCCCTGACCGCCCCCTGAACCGATATACAAAAACATTGACGCAAATCAGAAATCGTACGGACGGGCCACATCAGAAATCGTACGGACGGGCCGAAATACAAAAACTATATACGCCTGGACATACTTTGTATGCCAGGGTGGGTTATAAAACATTTCTCATGACGAGTCACGCATAAATATATTGACATAATATACTCAATCACGAGAATCATATTCATATTTATCCCGTCAACACAGTGCGTATGTGCCGTGAAACACGGTGCCGTGAAACATTTTTGATATCCAGTCAATACTATTTTTGCATTTCACAGCCATTTGTAGGTGTTGACGGGATAAATAGAATAGTAGGTTAGTGCCGTGAATGGGAAAACATATCTGGCGCGGCACGGAAACGGGATGTGCTCGGCAGAGCCTCGTCCATCCCGTTTCCTGAGCCTTGCCAGATATTTTTTCCCATTCACGGCACTAACCTACTATTCTCTATATATTTTCATTTATAAATACCCCATGATGCCGTGCATACTGAATTGCGTTAATTGCGAACGGTAACTCTTGCAATCTGCCCCCGTACCGTGGACGGTATAGGGAGCAGATTGCAAGAGTTACCTTCGCAACTAGAATTGAGTATATTACATGAGTGATTATTTAATATGATATTTATTAAACGAGTTTACTGATTTCATAAGAAACGAGGCTATGCCGAGTTTCTTATAATATCAGTCAACGCGTTTAATAAATATAATTTTAAATCAACACACATGTTAGATTATATTTATTGCATAAGAGCACCACAATATGTTGAAGCTGACCACCTAGCGTGTTTTCTGTACCGGCATCATGTTCATATTTATTACATTAGTGAATTATGATGTTTATTACATAGAGGATATTCCATCTTACATTTTGAATAGCTGGAAATAATACACGAGTGTGCGTCGGCTTCCGCGTAAGCAACGAGTGAGCGTAGCGAACGAGTTGCTTGCACGGACGACGACAGACACGAGTGTATTATTTCCCGCTATTCCAACATGTACGATGGCATATCCTATTTATTACACTTCCACGGTGGATAAATATGCACATTTAGTCTATTTTTGAGATTATAATCAATGAATTGTGATGTACGCATGAATAGTTATACAGTGACGTGTTTTACCGCGTGTTGACGTTATGTTGTGTGACGTCAAATGTGACGTCATGTAAACTCTTTGAAATCCAAATTACGCAGCTGTTTCTATGAAACAGATATAATTTAGTGCATGTTTAGAATGTGTTCAATCTCATTAACATTCTAGATTAGTCGAGACTCTTTCCAAATTTTCCAATCACTTTATTTTGACAGTAATACAAATTTTAAACATTTTGCATGGTAGTTCGTGGTTTCCAAGAAAACAGGCGCGCAATTACGGGTGTTCTCTTCACGGTGTATTATTTGTAAGGAGTTGATTACGAGTTTTCTCTCACAGCGAAACCCGTGCAAATAATGTGCAATAGTGTAATAAACCGTGTTATAACACTGTGAAAGTATATTTTATGCAATAAATTGACTTTATTTGGATGGAAGTCTTTATGACGTTGACGTCGCCGTCACGGTAACTGCAGTGTCCGCATTGCCCCATCGGAAGAACTTTGACGCCTGAATCTCTTTAAACATCAGACGGGCTAACAACTGTGGAAGTAATACATACTAAGTGACTGTAAATTGATAAATGGGGCTTATTGGTTTTGCGACTAGTGTAGATCCAGATCAGTCTGTGCATCCGCACAGTCTGATCAGGATCTGCACTGTTCGCCATTCCATCAATGAAACACTTATCATGCTGTAACAAGCAATATCGCGAGTAACTGTGGAAGTAATACATCAATATTACAAATACAGTCCAATCAATTGTTCGATGTACAATTTAATTCGGAGACAGAAAGATTGTCATTTAAAGAAGATTTTTTTTTCATTGTCTTTTTAATATTCGATTAAAATAAATAGACACCGAAACTACTAACTAAATGCCGAGAATCCCATCACAACATACACCCAGTTAAACATTTAAATATCACTTTAAATTGCAAATTTATGAAAATTAAGATTAATTATATTCCTTAAAACCTAATTATAAAATAGATTAGGTGACTAATATAATTTCTGAAATATTATAATTCATATATTACATGACACAAATAGCTGAAAATTATAAACTGAAAAAATAAATTTGAATTAATATATATAAAGTTATTATATGCAATATCTCGTATGACGTTATTTGAATATTTTTCAATACAAATTTCGTATTGCCAATAGATGTCCAGAAAACGTTGATAATCTGGGCAAGATTAGCGCATGCGGTTGTATACATGTACGCATGGGCGGATTCAGGGGGGGGGGGGGCGGACCCGGCGCACGCCCCTCCTAAAATTCGCCCAGTAAAGATTGTTTACAAGTTACAAGGCATGTTTCATGCCAAGTGCCATGTATTCCATGCATTTTTCTGCTCCGCTCCGCTCGGTCGACTATTTTGCAATACTTGACTATATTATCGAACGAGCTTAGCTCGTTCGATAATATAGTCAAGTATTGCAAAATAGTTACGACCCCCCCCCCCCTAACCCGAAATCCTGGATCCGCGCCTGGTACGTACCACCATAGCACAAATATTCGCCGCCATCAGCATGTAGAAGACATTCTGCCATCCCGACGGGGAGATAACTCCGGTCAGTAGCGGACCAATCGCAGCGCCTGTAACAGTTTTAAAATACTTTAGGCAAATTCTCCGTGTTCTCCATGTCAACACATTGGCTAAAACAAAGTTGTAATCCATCCATCATAAGATGATAATGCTATTTCAGTGAATAATTTATCAAATAGGCCTGTTCTCAAATTAATAATGTTCAATGTCGTTACCCTGCAGCCCTGGCGACGCCAATGTGAACATTGCACGTTACTGACTCATTATGGCGTTATGACGTGATAATAAACGTGTCAACAACCATCGAGGAATTGCTACGCGTTTCCTAGCATTGCCTGGTCAACATTATATCAAAATACACCAGCATGGTAGTCTCTGTTTTTTGTCTGTGCACACGTACCTATACTGCCCGTTATATGTCTCAATTTATATTGTGACTGTCTCAATTTATATTGTGATTCAATTTATACCATGATTCAATGTGTACTGTGATGTATAGTTATACACACGTACCAATACTGCCCGTGCCCTCAATGATGGAGGTGACTGTAGACAGGGCCTTGGCGTTACCGCGGAGGGATCTGTGTGTGCCCAGGTCCGTGCTGATCGCCGTGGAGATGAGGGAATGAGGACCCGTTACCGTCAACCCGCACACCAGCAACAAACCTGTCACATTCTGGCTGTACCATATGCGTGGCCAAAGGGTTTTGAGGAGGGAGAACAACGGAGGGGCATCCACTTGTGGAGCTAAGTCTGAGAAGTGGAGATGATGTGGACAAGCCATGTGATTTTTTTTACCTAAGAAGATGTGCGATATCTCAAGAAAATATGCACAAACTGTACGATACCTTTCGTAAATGACGTCGAAAGTTGAGGAAATGTGTGTTCAGAGCAATCTGCATTTGCTATGCAAATTTCGTCAAAAGTATACGTCATTTAAACAAAAATGCATGTCCTCTTAGGTACAACATCACAGCTTGTGTCATTAATTACATGCATGTACGTAATAGTGTTGCAGATAGAAGGATCGCAAAAATACTTATAGGAAACTGACTAAGTGCATCATGAGCAAAACTGGTTAAAATTCATTTACAGGTCACATGTTTTATAATGGTATGTGATGCATATCTCCGTCTGATAGTGTGCACATATGCTGCAGACCTGACAGAACTGAATATAGAAGCTTGACAAAAACAACTCTGAACAATAACCAAAGAAGCTATTAAGTGCGAATGTATGTCACTGTCATTTGAAGGACATAATGACGATGTGCACGTATGGTGGCTACAGAGCTGGTAGTACTGAAGATAGAAGCTTGACGCTACACTTAAAGATGAAAGGAAGAGCAAATGTAGATATATGTTATGTTAATGTCACGTATTCCACAAGAGAATGTAATGCACACCAGCTCGATCACTACAGTGGAACCTCTCTAAACCGGACACCCTGGAAGTTCCCAGGGTGTCCGGTTTAGAGAGGTTACACTGTAATTATTGTAGATGAGCACCACAATACAGTGTGTGTGTGTGTGTGTGCGCGTGTGTGTGTGTGTGTGTATGCGTGTGTGTGTGTGTGTGTGTGTATTGCGATCATGAACTAATATTACCAATACAGCTAAATGACAGCAATGGTAATTGAACACACGGAGGTGACATTGGTGTCCGGTTTAGAGAGGTTTTACTGTATTTCCGGGTTGTTTTTTTTTCAAATTGGGCGTGTAAAATAGGTTAACAAAAGAAACACCTACCTATATTGTGTGCCATGTCGATACTACCATATAGATTGTACACGTACATCTGGAATCAAGTAACAGTAACATTTAAAAGGTAATACAGCACTAATCATATATTTAATTTATACCGCATACTGGACATAATTGTTTGGACGTGCGTCATGTTTTTGATGTCATTCCTCGCCATACGTTACAAATCTAGCGACGTCATTCAAAGCAAAATGGCGGCGTCCACGCTAGGTAGATTCGACATTGTGTCTGATTAAATCTTCGATTTATTTACGATGAGCTTCAATACTGGCTGGCTTTAGACTCCACATGTGTCATAATAAGCATTAAAATGATGACGGACATGTCCATGTCGTTGGTTATGTCGCATATACTGTAAACATGGACAAAATTCAGCTGAATTGACAGCGATTTAGATTTTAAAATCCGCCGCCATCTTGAATTTGCTGTTGAGACTGACCAATCAAAGGTCGCGATTAGGGGTCAAAGGTTAAAAAATAAAGGCAAAATCGGCACTTCATGTATATTAGGCTACTTCAGGTATATTAATTAGGTTACTTCAGATATAAACAACATTTATTCAACCCCCTTTATTATACTACATGGAGCAATGGGTGCGGTATAAATACTGTTTCACGAAAGCTGCCCAAATTTTACGGCCATATAAACAATGCAAAAACAATATTTGTGTTCTATAGTATTAAATTTTATCAAAATTTAAGAGTGAGCCTTCTTTTTATTTCGTGAAATTTGGTCAAATATCATCTAGCTCAGCTCGGAGACGGTAGAACGCATTCTATAGCCTATGTATGTAAGAAATATCCAGCTCATCAGGCTCGGCTCGGAAAACGTAGCGCTTACTAGCACTGCCAGTTTAACTTGATATCAAAAGACACTAACCTGTGATTCTCTATATAAGAAGTATCAAGCTCATCAGGGTCGGCTCGGAAACGGTATGAATTCATCGGCGATTCGAGGAATTCCTACGCGTTTCCTAGTCTTGCCTGGTAAACTTAATATCAAAATTCACGGGCCTTGTATTCTCTTTGTAAGAAATATCAGGCTCATCATACTCGGCTTGGTATCCTGCTATTCTCTCTACGTCCACCTTACCAGGGGTGCCGCCAGTGCGAGCATTATGACGCAGGTTGTGGCCCGGGCCCCGGTGATATCGGACAGGACCCCCGCCGTTATACCGCCTGTGGACAGACAGACGTGTGATATGGTTTGAGAGAGAGAGAGAGAGAGAGAGAGAGAGAGAGAGAGAGAGAGAGAGAGCGCGCGCGCGCCGTTATACCGCCGTGGACAGACAGAACAGAGTGTATATGGTTTGAGAGAGAGAGAGAGAGAGAGAGAGAGAGAGAGAGAGAGAGCGCGCGCGCGCGCCCGTATACCGCCTGTGGACAGACAGACAGACGTGTGATATGGTTTGAGAGAGAGAGAGAGAGAGGGAGAGAGATAGAGAGAGCGAGAGAGAGCTCGGATAGTTGATTGGAGTAGCAACGTCGGACAATCTGAGAGAGAATGATGCATTAAACGAACTATATGGGTCAGTGTATTTTATAGTGTTTGATTGTTTGTGAAATGTAATGTACATACATGTATGTTTAAGAAAGCAAAAACAAGAGAAAGAAAACAAGTATCAAAGCTGAATGGCGAGAAACCTTGGAAGTTGATACGTGTATTTGCGATGAAGAAGCATGGACTACAAGGTAGACAAAGATAGGCAATCAAACAAAAAGGAAGGAGAATAAAATTAATGCAAACGCATACATGTACAAAATAAAAATGAATTTGGTTATGGTTAAGACATACCAGTAATGTAGTGTCATGGGAGGTCATTAAAGTATACGGAGTCAATGTTCTGTGCATGCTGATTATAAGGTCAGCATTATGAACCCCCAACCACCATGCATCATAGTAAAGGAAAATTAATAAGCGGACAGTGTAGTGGAACATATTGAGAATCATTCTGTTGCATGAACATCGCAACAGAATCATTCTGAATATGTTCCACTACACTGTCCGATGTTTGTACAAGTACGATATGTATCAATCACTGGAATGGACCCAGCACGGGTACATCCGCCGCAGAGAGAACGCCAGATGTCCTATGCTGATCGATGTTTTGTGCCAGCCCCTCTACACGGAAAACACTGATTAACAAACACGGCGAGATTATGGCAACTATGTTCATTTCCGTTGGACAATAAGCACATAAGCAAGTATTGTAAATTGCATGTATGTAAGAAGAGAAATGGCATGATCTAAGTTAATGATGGGTATAACTGGCTTCTGAGACAAGTATATTTTGTGTATTTGGTAGGAATGTGTTCTTCGTATTAAATGCGGAAAAAATACAATTGGCACAAACTCTATACGAGAAACATAGATCTTTGGTACAATATATCTACAAAGACTTACGACCTGCATGTATGTGGTCAGCGCACAACGTCACAGTCTTATCACGGTATTCGTTGTATGGCACTCGGTCAGTGAAAAATGTCCATCATGCTTTAAAACAAAGCCTATAGATATGTTATAGTTCACTCTACTTTCTAAGCCAATCGTTGGCCGCCAGTATTGAGCTGTACTTATTTCACATATTGCAACGTTTAACCCCAATAAGTTACATATTGTCAGATTCAATCATTAATTGTCTGACAGGAAATTGAAAATCAATACTCGGATTGGAGATGCATAGTAAAATTTTGCTGAAAATTTTTGCTAGCGCTCCCTCGCATTTAATTCCTTAAAAATCCAATATGTGAACAATAACTTATACTAACAGGTTGAACAAAGGTGTACGACAGGCTACAAATACCATTGCCCCGCCCCGCCCCTCCCCCCCCCCCTCCAGTGTCTCCAGTGACACTGAGAAATGAGCAGGCACATACCAATGATGCCACCGACATCAAACATTGTGGACAAATCTCCGGAAACCTCGGCGTCATAATCCGCTGGAACAAAGCGAAACCAATGTCATCGTAATTGTCTATGAGTAAAGGAAATGAGTAAATGAAGACATGTGCCTAATTATGACATTAAAATACATGGTCAACGCTGTTGTTTTTCCTTCGATTAAAACCTCCTACATTTGTTTTCCAAATTTTAAGCAACTTTCGACGTTACAGACGGACACGGAACATTTTTAGCCTCATCTGTAGGTGGTTTTTTTCTTCATCAAACCACGTGATTTTGTACCTAAGAAGATGTGTGATATCTCATGAAAAATGTATACAAAATTTACTATACTTTACATAAATGACGTCGAAAGTTGACGAAACTATCATAGCAAATGCAGAATAGAATATAGAATATTCACCCATAAATGTCTATATAAAAACTGTACATGTGTATGCCTGTATTTTGTATGACCTGTATGTATACTTACGCCTTTTCACAGAGATGTATTTTGGCAGCCAGAACAGGAATGTGTAGCTAACGAGCTTCGCGAAGAAGAAACAGAGTGAGAATTCCACGACGCCCTGCAATCACAAATTAAAGTCAACCTTTATCTTGATGAACATACGACAGCGGTGGTCGATGAGCCATCAACGCGGCATCAACGCGGCGCAAAGATACACTCCACGACCACATGTGGAAGACTCGGACCTGTGGCACAAAAGTGCTATAAAGATTATAGCACAGTTCAATACGGGACCAAGTTGGTGGGGTAATATGATTTTTTAATGGCCTTTTTTTGTGTCACATGTCCGAGTCTTCCACCTGTGTCCGCAACCAGCGTTGTGCGGTCCTAAAAGAAAAATAACAGTATATGTGAAATGTGGATATTACAGTAAATTCATCGCAACGAAAGCCCACAACAGCCATTCCCCAATGAACCATCGAGAAAATAGCAGTCTAAGCACACTGTAGCTAACTAATCTACGAATGGACAGTGTCTAACTCTGTCTTTTATCGCACCTCTTGTATAGCATGCCACATGGTGTATCCATGTACATGTATATGCATACATTGTATGTAGATGTAGGTGTAAGTTCATAACGATGATAAACTATATAACTTACGTTCAACGTGCATGTGGAACATTCATTAAATTTGATATTAGCTTTGCGAAATAGTCCATAGATGCATGTACCTGCTCGAATGTGAGATAGAGAACAAGTTACCCAAAGGAGACCCATAAACACACGTAAATAAGACACTAACGCAATGCACTATGTTCAATACCTCCATAAAATCGGTTGAAAGCTACATTATATCAATGCGTTGTGCAACTGCAAGCATCAATGCTATTAATTGTTGATATGTAATACTTCTATACTCCGTACCGTCCGTCCGTAGCAGACTGGAGTATTCGAAGTGATCAGCGTTTCAATTGCGATTTTGTGTACAGAAACTTGAGACTGATCTGAGTTTTTGTACTCACGGGTATTCTCACTGCATTCCAGAAGGATATAGGAGGCTGAACTTCTGTCGTCGCCACAAGTAATGGCTGATGAGTTTCTGCCAGTGTATCCCCATTCTGCAACTAGACGTGGTACCAGTGTAGTTATTGTGGAAGTTATCTACACAGCAAAATGTGCCAGATATGAAAGTCATGAACATATAAAAACATATGAAAACATATGAATTACATATGAAATTCATTAGAAAACAGCACATATGAAATTCAAATTTGTAAGGGGTCCAGGGGCAACACGCTGTGAAGCGACCAGAATATGTAAGTGGTCCATGGGGCAACACGCTGTGAAGCGACCGAAATAATTATGTAAGGGGTCCAGGGGCAACACGCTGCGAAGCAACCAGGGCCCGGTTGCTCAAAGCTTCAGTTAGCTTAACGGACTGTTAAATCCTTAACTGAATGATGAAAATCTCTGTTTAACAGAGATTTTAACCATTCAGTTAAGGATTTAACAGTCCGTTAAGCTAACTGATGTTTTGAACAACCGGGCCCAGAATATGTAAGGGGTCCAGGTGCAACACTCTGTGACCCCTTATATATTTCGATTGCTTTACAGCTGAAAGCCGAATCCCGTTTTCAAAAATGCTGGTGACGCCTATATAACGTACCTTAATCGTGTGTACATTTACATCAGTAGCTGCACCATGCTGGCAGTTTACTTCGTTGAGATCGTTTTCACCATCGCTGGTTTCCGTATTTTGTTTCGATTGAGTATTATCAGAAATGACTGGAGATTCGTGCTCAAACTTAAGTCTCGAAGCAGGTGATCCATCTGCGCCATTCACAACCAAATATTTAACGCTAAGATTGTTTTCTGTGGCAAGCAGAGCTTTCCCTGTCTCGTTGCCGACATCATCTTTGTCCGGTTTATGAACCTAAATGTGATGAATGAAAGTCATATAGAGAAATATGAAATTGTAAATCAAATGACAGTGCCATTGCCAGAGATGGAATAAAACGTGTAATATAGGAATGAATGGCCTCTTTGTGGAATTTATCGGGGTATAAACTTGGAAAAGCCACTTTCGCAATTGGCGATAAAAATAAACAATTAGCGATAAAAAATTACAATTTTCGAAAAAAAAAATTGTTTTTTTTTTTTATTTTTTTTTTTTTTTTCGAAAATTGTACTTTTTTTTGCCAATTGTTTATTTTTATCCTATTGGTTATTATAGGAATTAATGTCCTTTTTGTGGAATTTATCGGGGTATAAACTTGGAAAAGTCGCGGGAATACTGGTCCCGCGACTTTTCCAAGTTTATATCCCCGATAAATTCCACAAAAAGGCCATTCAGTCCTTATCATTCCAGCATTTGAAATAAATTCATCAAGAAAATGTGTTTATTTTCAGTTTTGTTAAGAATTATTTTAACTGCGCCTGACGGTTACGGAAAGTAGTTCGGCGTGGGAGTTTACTGGGATATAAATTTTGGACAGAGACTTGCAACGGACCAATCAAATGTTAGGGAATTGTGTAAATATTTTTGTGCTGGAATTATTAGCATATACCTACTAAATAATTACACAGCCAAGAAATGCAAGCACACGTTTTCATCGATGAAATAAACAACTATCGGTACAGGTGAAATATCATTAGTAGTTATTGTACATGTATCTATGTTCATATAAATGTAATAAATTTAAGATGAATATATACTCAATACATTTAAAATGTCAACTAAACATTCAATAAGTATACAATCCAATGTGAATCGATCGTAGATTAAGCCCTTCGAAGTTAATGTTAGTTAATTCGTAGTTATTATTTACGTCAAAGTCTTACATGTAGTTGTATATTGTAAGTGCACATGTTTTTAATGTAATATATAGTGAGGGTCACATGCTACACTGGCATTGGCCAACTGTGTGCACACCTTCCAAAACTAAGGTAGGCTGCAAATGTGAATGCACATTTCTTACAGCGCTACAAAACTTGGTGGGTATATAATAGATACAATACATGTATTCATATTGCTGCAATTAATAATGTCTGTATGACATTTATTTTCACTCGCCTACCGACATTCGTGAAATGTGGACTTTTCACACTACTCGATGTTTTTTTTTTAAAAATCAGTATTAACGTCTATGGAAAATGGATTACACAACCGCCTGTGTTAATCCTACCCAGATTATCAACGCTTCTGAACATCTATTGACAATGCCAACTCGCCATCTAGCAATTTGATTGTCTAAGCATGAGTTGTACCACATCGCAGAAATCAAGCATCTTGATCGGCTGAGCTTGGGCTGTAACACATCTCAGGCTCAGCTAATCAATGCCCGGTTGCTCAAAACCTCTGTTAGCTTAACAGACTGTTAAATCCTTAGCAATGCTAAGGATTTAACAGTCTGTTAAGCTAACAGAAGCTTTGAGCAACCGGGCCCAGGTTGCTTGATTTCAAGCACAATATTCAAGTACGTTGAAATAAAGAAGACAATTATTGGCAAGATTAGCGCTGACCAGTAGTGTATTACCACAAGTTCTGTTGATTGCGTCTCAGTTGTGTCGACTCCCGGCCCATAATGCTGTGGTTGGCTGCAGCCCACATCGGCCGGATCTAATAAAGGTAACACACAGCAGAAAAATACCCACAGTGTGTAGAAAATATAAAATTTATCCCACGAGTGTGTATATTTTTCACATTAGCTTAGGTTAAAAATGTGTATATTTTTCAAATTAGCTTAGGTTAAAAATCACGTGGCTTGTCACGTGGCTTGAAATCCGGCCTCCTGCGTCACATTTCACAAACCATGTGTCCAGAACAGATTACGTTGATTGGACCTGCGGAACCCATTACTATGCTATAGAATGAAAATGTTGACAATGATGAAGACGTATATGGAGTTTCCAGTGAGTACGATATATTGTTGTTTACGCGCTATAGGTACCTGCACATTTTAACTCAAATGAACAGTGACTATGTACGGCTGAACGAATGGACGGACGGGCAAAAAGGTGAAAAATATACACCTTTTAGTGTACATGTATCAGATTGAAGAATTGATTTGATCACTTTTTGTGTGAAGTTCTTGTAATAATTAACCGAAGGCAGGTACACCACCGCCTTCGCTAATCCTGCTAACATTTGTCAATTTCCTTATTTCAAACTACTTGAATATTGTGTTTGAAATAAATCAGCTTGATTGACTGAGCCTGAGATGTGCTTCAGGCTCAGACAATCATGTGCTTGATTGTGAGTTTGCATTGTCAACAGTTGTTCATAAACGTTGGTAATCTGGCAAGAATAACGCAGGCCGTTGTGTAGTTGTACAGTTACTTACTTGTGACCAACAATAAGCTGACCAGTACGCCAACAGTTGCTATAATGATTCCAGGGACGATAAATGACCATCCCCAAGCCGCGTTGACAAACACACCCGCAATCAGTGAACCCATGATGTTACCGACGGAGCAGTTGGAATTCCAGACGCCCATTATGAACCCACGCCTGAAACACGAGAAATAGTGATTGGTTCAACAGTCTGGTACTTGCGACAGAGCAGTTAGACTTCCATACGCCCATTATGAACCCACGCCTGAAACACGAGAAATATTGATTGGTTCAACAGTCTGGTACTTGCGACAGAGCAGTTAGACTTCCATACGCCCATTATGAACCCACGCCTGAAACACGAGAAATATTGATTGGTTCAACAGTCTGGTACTTGCGACAGAGCAGTTAGACTTCTATACGCCCATTATGAACCCACGCCTGAAAAACGAGAAATATAACTAAGTCCAGCACAATGGAACTGACAACGTAGCAGTTAAAATACAATGTGCCCATTATAAACCCACGCCTGAAACATGAACACTATTGCTATGTTCAACACAGTGCGACTTAAAATGATAATCAAACTCTTCGAGTGGTTTTCAATCGAACACTGTAAAGTCGGAAAATTCATTATTAAGGAGATGTTAATGTGGATGATTGAAGAAATTGCAGTGATGTATGTCCAGGAACTCTACATGGAGAGAGGGAGAAGGTATATAACGTGCAATGAGAGAAATTAGTGGAAATGATCTGCAGTTTCGTTCTGTTATTTTAGACACTGAATTCATTGAGAAACGAAACCTTTTGGCATGTTCACAAATGGAAAGAAGAGGAGATGGAAAACAACGATGAAATTGAGCCACTTACTTGCCCTTTCCAAACCAGTTGCCCATACAAGTGACCACACTTGGCCACCCGGATGACTGGACAAATCCAGCCACAATCTGTAAAAGAAATATACAGAATACAATGCTTAGCTATTTTGATAATAAGTTTATCAGGCCCGCTTAGAAAACGAGTATGAATTCCGAGGCCCGCCGAGGAATTCCTAATGTTTCCTAGCCGAACCTGATAAACATAATTGAAATAAAACAAGACATTAGCATGGTATTGTACTTTCCAAATAACGTTTTCTGTTATATGATGGGCAATTATAGCATGGCTTTCGTTGAAGAACGTGGGCTTGTTTACGTTGGGTAATTACACTGGCGTCATTCGGTAATGTCATGTGATGCGTTTCGACCAATCAAACGCCGAAAGTAGTTCTGAACACCTTGTGACCCAGATATGTGACCGTACCCGTCGAGGGAAAAGGAGCAGCTGGGTTAATGTCGAGTTTTTGCATTTTCAATATTTCCATTTTTTTATTATTCCAAAAAAATATATAGATCTACGTGTTGTACGTTGTACGCTAACCCGAATTCTCTGTCTGTAACACAGAGCGACTTACGCCTGTGTTACAGACAGAGACTTAGAGTTAGTTGTAGTACGTACGTATGCGTATCGGCAATCATTAAGAGGACCATATACTACTTCTAAGGTACAAAATCGCATGGCTTGTCTCATTGGTAGGTTGATGGCATTCCTAAGATGTCCAACTGCGCATATCTTGTTGAAGATGAACATGTACATGAATACTGGTATCCGGGTCTTATTTTCTAGAAGACACACTTTGAGGGAGGGGCTATCAGACGGTTCCCGTATTTAAATACATACCGAGACGTTTGTTTATACATACCATAACAATAACATAGTACCAATATCCGTGAATATTGAAGAAGTATCCAAGCCCGAATGCGATCGTGAAGATACCGCTGACAACCATGCCAAGAGAAAGGAAATGACGCACGTTCATCCTTTCGGCCACATAACCACTGAAATGGAATGCAAGAGGACGGTACATTGGATACAACCGGGTATTAAATAATACCGTAGTAATACATACAGTATGGCGTATCAGACTTTTTTTATAATAATGGTAATTGCTTACATGCACCCCATGCGGATGCATGTATGCAATTACCATTATTATAAGAAAGTATACTATTTTCATAAATCGCGCTATCGAGTACTTGTTTATGAAAACCGATCGTTTCAATAAAAACATGCAAGTGTATTTAAAGTTAGTTACGGATGTGCAATAAAACCAATGTAGGCCCACTTCACTCTTGTGCTGGGACACGGTAAATCTGGTGCATGTTAATCTGGCTTAACTTGTACTGATGTATTTACGGTCACCGTAATAGTAAATTTGTCTCGAAGCACTATCTATTAGATCCGAGACGACAGACGTACCAGAATAGAAGAGTTAAGCATTTGACATACCTACAAAATATTCCCACCGCATATGCAAAGAGATATGCAAGATCCAGCCCACCCAGCAACGCAGAATAGTCTTCATTGTCTGTAATGGCATGGTGTTAATCATCATAATTAGAATGCACATGGTTGAATGTTAATTTGGTAAAATAATGGTGAATGGGATTAACGTCCCAACAACAGCTAATTTCATATAGGGATGGGACGTCAGTTTCAAGTCTCATTCGAAAGACCAGTGGGATAGAAATACTATGAACGTAGTAGTGTTCATGCCTAATGCGAGGTTTGAACACACAATCTCTTACATTGAGTCCAGTGCTGTAACCTCTCGGCCACAACCCATGAAAACATGGGACAGTATTATGAATGTAACCGATTGAAACGTGAATACATTTACATCTCATTCTATCATACGAGCATTACTAATAAGATAACATATGCCAAGAGCGCAACGACCCCAGAATGGTCAAAAGCAAAGTCATGAAAAGCTAGCACACTGTGTAAATGGATGGCATTGCTTTTTGTCTCGTCCACGTCACACTTCCGTTGTAGCATATTTATTTTTATGAATAAAAATATATCTCAGATCCAGGTTGCATGTAGTTAAGTATGGTAGCGGATTGTTTTCATAAGTGACTTACACGTATTGCATACTTATAACCTTTGTATGTAGTTCGTGGCTATGTGTGGCTGTGATTTGAGAAATTGGGCTTTTCCGATTTCTGATCAGTGTAGCTTCTGATCAAATAGCACACTGATGTAGGCTGATAGCACACTGATGTAGGCTGATAGCACACTGATGTAGGCTGATAGCACACTGATGTAGGCTGATAGTAGGCTGATAGCACACTGATGTAGGCTGATAGCACACTGATGTAGGCTGATAGCACACTGATGTAGGCTGATAACACACTGATGTAGGCTGATAACGATACATAGTGTGTGTTAGAAGCACGACAGGTGTTTCACTGATAGAATGGCGAACAGTGCAGATCTTGGTCAGACTGTGCGGATGAAACATCACACATTATACAAAATCCTAAAATGTGATTTATCTGGGGCTACACTGGTCGCAAAACCCATAAGCCCAATTTCTCTAGTCACAGCTTGTTTGTTTGTTGCTCGATTTAACAGTCCAAATTGGCTGAATACCCGCGGATCAAGCCGCTATATGGTACACCTGGCTAGAACCAGCTGGTAGAGCGGGGAATACACTTATATTTCATATAAACTCCAGTGCCGGGACCAAGGATCGAACCCGGGCCGCCGGAGTGACAATCGGAGGTCGTAACCTCTCGACTACAAGTCCACAAGTCTTCCAGTCACAGCCACATCTGTGTAACTGTTAACAATTGCCTAGTTATCAACGGGTTCCCTAGTTACCGAATGGTTCCCAGCTGCAGTCTGTACTGTTTGCTGGATAAACTCCGCCGTCATGTCCGATAGGCACCGAGCAGTTCCTGTGTAAGACGCTCTGCAAGTAGGGAAACCAGACGGAAAATATACACGATATACTGTCAGACAGAACACAATATACAAGACAGACAGTGAAGCCTCGCCCATCCCGTTTCCGTGCCGCGCTAGATATTTTTTCCCATTCACGGCACTAACCTACTATTCTATTTATCCCGTCAACACCTATAGTCCATGAGCTAGATATACAACGAGCACGCCCCCCCCCCCCCCCACCCACCCCAGATCCTCCGAAGTGATATCAATTTGTTCAGGAGACATATCTGATTGATATTAAACATGTTAACAATGAATAAGTTGGGATGAACTAGGAATGGCGGCCATTTTGAAAAATGGCCGTCGTCCAAAATTGCTTTCGTTAATAGCTCGGTCTGTCGTACACACAGAGGAATGATTTTGGTGAATATACCCATGTTTTCAGGGTCTAGGAACATGATAATAATGTGGCTAATAAGATAGGATGATTTGGTTGAGGCAGACATCTAAAATTTCAAAATGGCCGCCATTTTTAGTTGATTTATTTTTTAAATATTTTGTAAACGAAGCCGTTAAATGTCCATGTCGTTTGAAATATTGCTGAGATAATTTGCAAACCATATTCTTAAGTCTATTAAATATGATTATATTGCATCAAACTATATTCTATGATCATAAATGATGTACAATTGACACGGAAAGATTGTCATGTCACTCCCAAATATATGAATGTGACGTCAGACTACGTAACTCATTTTGGAAAGTATTTGTCAAATATTTTCACTCTGACTTGGCCTTCAAAGAACTGCAACTGTCATGAATATACAGTTGAGTCAAAGCTAACATATACATGTACCTTTGCCATTGACAAACCTTGATATGCCCCACCCCCAAATTATCATGATGGCCTCCAAACCATGAGCAGGTGGAAAACAAACACATTCAAACAAAGCAAATATTCACCATTAAACAATATAATTTCAACATATTCGTATGGCTATTTGTATATTTTGAAAATGTAATATTTGCATGTCCATGAAACTTGTTACTATGTGACTAAAGTATGTTCATGTGACTTACAAAATACAATTTTTTATAGCAGATTAGTATAACTAATATGAGACGCGCCATAACATAACGTAACTTCGGGTATTTGGAAATTTTGCCGTGAATGTTTTGAAAATTAAACACAATTTCTGCAAATGATGTCAGAATTTGATACAAATTCCAGAGCAAATGTGAAATTATATTCCGCATTCACTGGAATTTTCGTCAAATTTTTACATTTTTAACGAAAATTATGTTCAAATCAGTTAACGGCAAAATTGCCAAATACCCAAAGGTACGTTATATCGTGACGCGTCCCATATATGCTTATGTCTTAACAGTACATATAATATGTTAGATATGCGAATATGCACATACTAAACTCTGTAAGGTCCACTGATTAATAATACATATGTGTTAGTTTTATGGATATGTGCATACAAAACTCTATAAAGTCCACACACACAGGTCGGTTTAGTCATCATAATCATCATCTTCATCACTGTCCACTGAAACGATTGATTCATCATCGCAAGACCCATGATCCAAATCACCGCTGCCAAGTCCTACCACTTCATCTACAAGAACTTGGGGGAGAATTGGACAGTCAACACACAGAGGTTCCAGGTAACCAGAGCCGAGTGTCCATCCATGTCCATCCATGTCCATCAGTTGGTGAGGGAATGTCTACAACAGCAATATCTGCCCGTCTCCATACAGCAACCTGGTAGTTTGCTCTGCGGATATACTGTTCCAACACACCATGACAGGGAGGTAGTGAAGCAAGGTCAACGTTACGGCCAAGCTGTAGCTTACCGCCATCACCACACTTCTCCTTGATGAGAGCGAACCGAAGAGAATATATGCTCTTGAACCTTGGCCGACCATAGAGAGCGCATGTAAACTCCTCCAAGCCATATACCTTTTCATCACTGACCGTCCACTCACATCCAAGCTTTGCCAGAATATGTTGGTACTTTGGGAGCCGCTGCATCACAATGATTGGTTTCACCTTCCCAATACCGTTGAAGGCACTGGTTGTGTCGCAGTGGGCAAACTCAAGCAGGTCCATCAGTGCTGTACAGTACTCTTGTGTTAGACCATCCACCAGCTCCGTGACGTCTATGATTATCTTGTGGTTGTCCGTTCCAGTGTCAAACAGTATGATGATTGTGAAGCCCGGTACATGATGGAGAAGAATGAAGAAAATGTCACTGTCGGGTGTACATATTCTCACATACTCATATCCCTGATCTTGTGCATACTTACAGTAGAGAATCACTCTAGTATATGTATCTTCCTGCGTCGAGAACAGAGATGAGATCTCTGTCTGCATGGTGGTCTGACCATCGTCGGTGTGCAACAAGAATACATGTCCCTCAGACACAGCTATCACTTTCCTTGCTTGGAACTCAAGACGACCAGAATCACTTGCACAAACTGCTTTTTATTTTCATCATTAGTTAAGAATGCTTTCCAGTCATCTGGTTTCTTAGTTCACTTCTCTCCGATTATGAGCTTGTCACCACAACCTCTCCGGAGTCTCTCCAAAGCTTTCACTGAATTCTCCTTGTACATGTCAGTGCTGAAGATAATGTCTGATGACTTGGGAATAATGTCAAACACTTTGTAACTGATGTCCTTGAAATTTCCAGGTAGTTCACGTAAACAGTAGAATAGTGCATTACCATCTTCAATGATGAGTGAATCAGGCGGTGGGATTGGTGCATCATTTATTTATTTGGTTATGTGCTGGAATCCCTTGGCTTTATGAGTTACGGTCATGTATCCATCGGCTGTTCCAATACTGTACATTACAGGTGTCAGGCAATACTTCATTACATCTTCAAGCTCAATCTGATTACCCTTCTGGGACTTCACTAACAGTTGCAGTGCCATACTTCCTTGATGTTTATATTCAACTACTTTATTCTTAGTGTTCTTCACACATATTTGCTTGTATCACCTAGAGTACGCAATTTCATCAGTTTCACAGATTCAAGAAATGATCATTCTGTTCTAACCGTTCGTGGATAAATGACTCCTTCGCTTCTTTGCCTACGCGCTCAGCTTTCATAACATCTGCTGCGATATCTGATGGAGCAGCAGCCATTGATGACAGGCTGTAGACCTTTCCCTTGTCTGGAACATCAAACGTGACAGCATCGATTGTTCTCTGTACTTTCTTCTCGCCTGTATTCACCTCTGTAGGCCGCAGATCCTTATGCTTCCTACTTCCATTGGACTCGCACAACATATCTGCCATGGATAGTGTGGCATCAACAAATAGTGCACGTTCATGCGTCGCCCTTTCCCATCGTTGATAACTGCTGTAGTTAGTAACCAGCCCTGTCAATCCAGCTCCACAGCCACCAGCACCACCATGGGACTTTGCATGCTTCATAAATGTCTCTTCTATCGTTTTGTCCACCCCACATCAACTTCCTGGTACCAGAGATCGAGCGACGCTGATGGCAACGCCTTCAAGTAGTGGTGTTGCACCAAGATGGGTGTCCTCTACATTTACCAGGAACACAGAGAAGAACGTCAGATATCGAGCGTAATTTTGGCAATCAAAGCTGAAGAATAGACTGGACATCATATACAGACACTCACAGTACAATTTGTGCACACACAAACTCACCAGATCCTCAGAGAATATAGTTTGAAACACAATAATCATGTTTAATAGCCTTAAGAATATGGTTTGCAAAGTTACTTCAACAAATGTTTAATGAACATGGACATTTATCGGCTTCGTTAACAAAATATTTTAAAAAATCAACTAAAAATGGCGGCCATTTTGAAATTGAAGATGGCTGCCTCGACAAAATCACCCTATCTTATTAGTAACATTATTAACATGTTCCTAGATCCTGAAAACATGAGTATAGACACCAACATCGTGAATACGACAGACCGAGCTATTAACGAAAGCAATTTTGGACGGCGGCCATTTTGAAAAATGGCCGCCATTCCTAGTTCATCCCAACTTATTCATTGTTAACATGTTCAATGTCAATCAGATATGTCTCCTGAACAAATTTATACCACTCGCGGAGGATCTGGGGGGGTGCTCGGGGGCTATATCTAGCTCATGGACTACTACACATAGCTTTAAAATGCAAAAAAAAATAACGCCAGCCGCATCGTGAAAATCGGAGAATCGACTAGTATGACAACAGCACATATTCATACGCAGTGATTAGGTCGTATTGACAGGATATCAAAAATGTTTCACGGCACCGTGTTTCACGGCACATAAGCACTGTGTAGGCGGGATAATACACTGTTACCTACCCTTTAGTTCAGCCATCATTTATTCACCGATCACAACGAGTGGCGTCTTACTATAGTGTAACGATTCAATCTTTTCTAAGAAAACTCGACGAAATTGCAACAGTCGAAGGCGTGAACAGCGTCAGCCCCAGCAATTGGAGGAGACTGACAAACCTTAAATCAAGGGAACCACATACTTGTGCTACATGTATGATTTCACACCAGATAGCAGCACTAAAGTTGCCCGCCAAAATGTTGAAATGCTATCCTGTACAGAGCCTGGGAAATGTATTTATCTAAATGTTATGATTTAACGCCTGTGGTTCCCTTTAATATATGGGCTTAAGAAGATTACAAAGCCGCAGTTTGATCTGGCTGTATACGAACAGTATAAGCATTTTTTATGTTTTATATATCTATTATATGCAATAACATTATGTATTGTAGCTATACAAACTGACTAGATCTACAGGGGCGGTTCAGCATTTGGGGAATGGGGGTGTCTAGTTGCGAATGTAACTCTTGCAATCAACTCCCGTACCGTCCGTAGCTAGCTACGCGGATGGTACGGGAGTATTTGCAAGAGTTACCGTTCGCAACTAGGGGGTTGTCGTATTTAGCTCATCGAAATGCACTTTTACGGCATTTAAATGGTAAACTGTGATCTATGTAAACTCCGTGGCTGAACGGGTGGGGGTGCAACCCCGACCCCCCCCCCCCCCCCCCCACCCCCCCTAGATTCGCCCCTGATCTATATCGGAGATTCGCATATCGCGTAACGACTGACCTCGGCAATATGTGTCATTAGGTCAGTATTATAAGTTATCTACATTGTAAATGAGGTGACATTTCCTTATGGGAATAGACATACGAATGTAAAATCCACGTTTATATATATCGCATAGTCATGTCAACAAGTGGGTATTAAACAGTACATGTATTGCAACCGACGTTAAAGGTACATGCCCACGCAGCAGGTTATTACACTGTACTACTACTTTTAATTTTCTGTCATGCCTTATATGAGCCATTTGTCTACACACTGACGAGTTATTTTTAATTACGGCGCGTGTTATTTGGTGATCTGGTCGCCAATAGTAACCATGCACTCTCTCTGTACAGCCTGTCCCTCAGACATTTCGCCTTTTTTTTGGCCGACGCCGTTTCATACAATTTCCGTCCTGGACGTTTCGACATGTTGATATTCTTGTTTACATATTGGGAAGTCTACTGACGCGCGTAGTATACTGCGCATGCGCATCGCAAGTCGTGATGTGAAAGTCGTCGTCCCTGCACATTATCAAAATAGACTGTTACCGCCGCGCGTCGCTAACAGTAAATCGATAATTAATAAATGATTATATTTGTATAGCGGGCACTCGTAATTTTTAGAACTGGTGGAATAGTGACATAATTATACACTTATTTAATTCCTATAAAGAACATTTTGTGCCTACTGAGTGGGCATGTACCTTTAAATTGTGCCTACTGAGTGGGCATGTACCTTTAAATTGATCGTAAATGAGACGGTACCTCCGAAGAGGAATTTCACAAAAACAGTTGGCATAATTATAGCAATGCAAATGCCGTCGTCAGGGGAGGCTCGATGGGTTTGTACGAACCCCCCTTTTTTTTGGAGCCAGCAAGATTTTTTTTCTAATAAATGAGGTCCATAAACTACGGAGCCCCGCAGAGGACGTATAATTCTGTTTTTATTCAAGCCCCTGTGGGTTGAATTTAGGTTTGTTTAATGGATTTTCCAGGTCTCGCAGGATCGCGTAGTGATTTTTTTAGCAGCCAACGCACGTTCATAATTTTACCTACGCCATGTTAAAGAATGCGAATGTGAACGGTGCATTCCCTACAGTTATATGATTTCTCAAAAAACTTTCTTATTTTATCAAATATTAACTGTCGTGTTGCATAATAATATCTTTTCGCGGGTTATGCTGACCGATACACATACGTCGCTATATACGCCATGAAAAATAGTTCTGATATGAGCTAACATAATTTGTATTGTGTCGTGTAATACATGTGTTGTTATTTTTTCTGCACGACATTTATATTAGAAAATGTTTATCTGATATAATATAATATAAACTGGCATGTATTCATTTGAAGAATTTTTTTTTTCACGCGCAATGATACAACCGCATGTCTCCGTATAGTATTTTCCGACCGCCATTTTATGCCGACCCATTCCATAAACACAAAGAAAAATGTAAGATTTGTATCCGTTCTATTGTGATAATATATCCACATTTATTGTTATATTATAAAATAAGTTATCTCATCTTCTATTGCACATATTTTGTTTGTTGTCTTTTCCCCATGGCCAGACATTATTATCATTCCATTTGATGACCTAGATCAGCGAATAATTTATTTACTGGTGGGCCCAGTTTCAATACGAGATTCGCTACATAACTGAATGGGGCCGATTCCAGTCTATTAACAGCGATTAATAGACATTGCATTATCGTCTAATGTTACCTTTGCAACCAATCCAACGGTCATACACTTGTTTTCAGACTAGTTCATTTATGAAAAGGGGTGTTTTTATTTTGTTTTCCGATTATTATGAAAATTACTTGCAATAAGTGCAGATCCTGATGACAGCTTGTCACGAGTCTGTTCAACATGATATACACTTTTTTACAAATCCACTATTCTCGAAGTTGGCGTGACGTTTAACGGCCACACGGACTCCGCTATCCGCTATCATGGACTTTCGTCACAGAACTAGTCACGTGACCTTATATGTTTGGGGGTCCCAGGGATTGCGCTGGCCAAAATTAAAAATTCGCCATTTTTTTTTCATTCTAATATTTGTAAACGGCTACTGGTCCGTCTGAAAAAAAGCGGCAACTTCTATTGTAAACATGGTTCATGTGACGATTAGCTGATTTAACAACTGTCAGGCGGAATACACATTTTTGTGTCCCCACAGCGCGTGGCATATACCGGTGCTTTACAAAAATAAAATGCAATGTCCCCGCTATGTCCCGGCCTGGGGGGGGGGGGGTGTTTGGGATTACAATTGACTGGTGCATATTGAAATCGAAAGTGAAAAAAAAGAAGAGATTGCATAAAAATGTGTATGCCAAGTTGTGACGATTCTAATGTACTCCCAACTTGTCATCTTCGATGGAATAATCATGGATATACTCTAAGCTGGAGCTCAGATTATAGTGCGTCTTCTGCTCATAATATATAATATTTTCAAATATGCGCTTTATATGACGAGAGCCGTGTGTATGCAGGGTTTCCGCTGGCGATCGCCACTTTCGCAATTTGCGATAAAAATAAACGGTTGGCGAAAAAATAGATAAATTTGCAAATTTTAATTGTTTTTTCATAAAATTGGCGAAATTTGTTATAAAATGGCCAAACTCGCCTGTTTTCCTGTGTACTACTGCCTGTTTATTTTCGCCAGTTTGTCTCGAATAAACAACTTTCAGGACACTTGTTTGTTTGCAACCCAATTAGCGCCCCGGGGAACTTCTGTGTACTTCATCGCTTGACCGGTTTCCGCGATACGGTTATGTAACGTTATTGTCGGTCACCTTTGATCTGGGTGGGGGTCTGTGTGTCGACCAAAGCCAATCAAATTCCATCATTTGCACTAAATCAAAGTAAACAAACAAATTGACATTTCGCCACGCCTCCAGTGTGCTTACATTCGGAACGATTCGGATAACATCGGATTGACATTTCGCCACGCCTCCAGTGTGCTTACATTCGGAACGATTCGGATAACATCGGATGTGTCTTCAGTAGATCGATCGATGCCCGCGAGCGGTATATTTTTTAGGTCATCTGACACACCAATAATAATTAATTAGGATGCAACCGTGGCATTATATTATTAAATGCCCGCTGTCTATAAAGAGCTCAAATTCTTAAAAAATCTTCTCACAAACTGCCATCCAGATGCCCAAGGTCAAGGTCAAATGACTTATAATTTGTTACATTAAAGTTTTAGGTTAAAAAATTTCAAATTGTTATATATCTCTATAACCGCTTGGGATATCAACCTCAAACTTCATAAATACATTTATCACCATCTATATTTTCATTGCATAGCATGTCCATGCTGCCCAGAAGCCCAAGGTCAAATGACCAAGAAGTTTTATGTTAAAAGTTTTTCAAAATGCTGCATCTCTGTAGCTATTTGGGATATCAACTTCAAACCTCATACACACGTAGATAACCATCTATATTTTCATTTTATACCCTACCCATACTGCCCAGAAGCCCAAGGTCAAATGACTTATCATTTTTTACATTAAAGTTTTACGTTAAAGTTTTTCAAATTATTATATATCTCTATTACCGCTTCGGGTGAGAGATAGGAGGGAGTAGCGATGGCTAATTTAACGATCGGCGTTCATCCTTGCCGCAATGCCGACCTACATGGTTTGGCCCTCATTTACCTACTGTTTCGGCCCCCGGGTACTTGAGAGCTAAATCCTGTTATGCCCATTAAGAAAGTAATAGGATTAAAAGCTAATCGTATTGCTTTTGGGGTGAGCTAAGTGATTCTGGTGTGGCATGGACCTGGCACCAGGTCAGGATATTCTAATTTCAGGGCTGAATATATAGTTTATGTAAATATTGAGCTCTGATTTTGGGAATTTCCCTAATTTTTTTACAGGTTTAAATACAGGATAGTCCATCCTGTTGGCCCGGCCTTACATGACCCTGGCTGTTGATAGGCCGTTAAACACCAATAATCAATCAATCAATCCACAGCACTCTAATTTCAGGCAGAATATATAGTTTATGTAAAAATATTGAGCTCTGATTTTGGGAATTTCCCTTACATTTTTTTTTTTTACAGGTTGAAATTCAGGACACTCCATCCTGTTGGCCCGGCCTTACATGACCCTGGCTGTTGATAGGCGTTCCAACTTAAACACCAATAATCAATCCATCATCCTTAATGGAATGCTGACTTACATGGTTTGGCCCTCATGTACCAACCATTTCAGCCCCCCTGGTACTTGCGAGCTAATATGCGCAACATGTTACAACAGGATAGATACTCCAACACCTAAAATGACTATTTACACTATTATATAAACCATATTTGAATATATGCCTTTGTTACCAGCAATAAACATTTGTTCTCTTATTTTTGAGGGGGAGGTAGGAGGGAGTAGCGAAGGGTAATTTAGCGATCGGTATTCATCTTGTCGGAATGCCGACTTACATGGTTTGGCCCTCATGTACCAACCATTTCGGCCCCCTGGTACTTGAGAGTTAAATCCTGTTATGCCCCATTAAGAATTTCTGTATATGCAAGGATTATGTTCCTATCCTCAGGAGTATGCTTTCTCATCGGCGAGCATTGCATTTGCCAAAATGGTACAAGAGGGCCGAACCATGTAGGTCGACCATATGGTAAGGATGTCCTACTCAGCAGAAGGCTAGATTGATTGATTGGATCCCTTCTATGACCCAATCAAAATGAATGCAAACCAATTTTTAGCATATTGCTTATCCACACACACGTACTGCGCAGATTTCTGGACTTTCAGTCCTTTGATTTATTAATTCGTTCCCACGAATTAACAATCCGTTCCCACGAAATAACAATTCGTTCCCACGGGAACGAATTGTTAATTCGTGGGAACGAATTGCTATATCGTGAGAAAGAATTGTTAATTTGAGGGAACGAATTGTTAACTTGAGGGAACGAATTGTAACTTCGTGGGAACGAATTGTTATTTCGAGGGAACGAATTGTTATATCGTGGAAACGAATTGTAATTTCGTGGGAACGAATTGTTAATTCGAGGAAACGAATTGTTATATCGTGGGAACGAATTGTAATTTCGTGGGAACGAATTGTTAATTCGAGGAAACGAATTGTTATATCGTGGGAACGAATTGTTAATTCGAGGGAACGAATTGTTAAATTGAAGGAACGAATTGTTATATTCGTGGGAATGAATTGTTAATTCGATGGAATGAATTGTTATATCGTGGGAACGAAATGTCTAGAATTTACATATTCACACGAATTAACAATTCGTTCCCGTGGAATTTCGTGGGAACAAATTGTTAAATTGAGGGAACGAATTGTTATTTCGTGGGAACGAATTGTTAATTCGTAGGAACGAGTTGTTAAATTGAGGGAACGAGTTGTTATATCGTGGGAACGAATTACTAAACAAACTAGAAATGGACGCTTGTCGACAAGCACATGTGTATCCCCCTCCCCAGATATACAAGTAGTTTGAAAAAAGGGTGTTCGAGTTATACTCCGGAGACAAAGTCAGTGCGCGGAAAAACAAAGGGAGATAACTAAAACATTAGCGATGCAAGAGTTGTCATTCTTGCGTGACACACCTTTAGGGTAGTGGTTTATGCATGTGTGAAGTTTCATGAAAATATTCCAAAGGGTGTTCGAGTTATGCTCCAGGCACGAATTCAGTGCACGAAACAACAAAGGGAGATAACTAAGAAATTAACGATGCAAGATTTGTCATTCTTGCGCGTGACACACCTTTGGGTCGTGGTCTATGCATGTGTGAGGTTTAATGCAAATATTCCAAAGGGTGTTCGAGTTATGCTCAATGCTGCGGACACGAAATCAGTGTATGAAACAACAAAGGGAGATAAGTAAACAAGAATTACGCGGAATCAAATGCCTCGCCTTGTCCCGCCGTGACCACGAGCCTGGGCCCGAAAGCAATTTTCACTGGCCCGAACATATTATACAATTATTGACTAGTGAGCCATAGAATATCAGATTATATTCTATGGCTCACTAGTCAATAATTGTTTTATTATATGATAATAGTCTGTATATAGCACTTACGACCTTATGCTACTAGACAAAAATTAAAAAATAATGTTTTTAAAAAATTAAAAATAACAAGAATTCCGCGGAATCAAATGTCTCGCCTTGTCCCGCCTTGTCCCGCCTTGTCCCGCCTTGACCTCGAGCCTGGGCCCGAAAGCAATTTTCACTGGCCCAAACATATTATACAATTATTGACTAGTGAGCCATAGAATATCATATTATATTCTATGGCTCACTAGTCAATAATTGTTTTATTATATGATAACAGTCTGTATATAGCACTTACGACCTTATGCTACTAGACAAAAATTGAAAAATAATTTAAAAAAAAAATGGAAAAAAAAAAGGAAAAAAAGTTTAAAAATTAAAAAAAAAAAAATAAAAAAAAAAAAAATGCTCGCTACTGGAGCCTAGAATTTGATATAATATTCCTATATTTATCTACATATCATATCTGCACAGGTCCACATATTGACACAATATTGTCAACACAGTTTACGGAAATAAAATAATTTACCTGTATAAATTACCTGTAATAAGTTAGTGGTCAGTGGTCAGTCTGGAATGGAATGGAATGGTGCTTAACGGCCCATCAACACAAAAGAGTATCATTTAGGGCCAAGCAATGTAGATGAAGAATAAAAAGAATAGTAAAATAGTATGTTACATGTAATAATCAATCAGATGATAAGGTAAAAATATTAATATGATAAATAATATAAATGAACAACGTGTATAGAATTATAAAAGTATAATAATGAGAAACATGTATACAATGATAAAATTAAATTTTCCGATACAAGTTAGTTTCATGTAGAAAGTGAAGCAAACCTTCAATGTTCTCCACCTGGAATAGCTCCGCAAGTGAAGTAACACTAAAGTGTTTGCTTCGAATATCGGCAAAATCGATACAGTCCAGTAGGATGTGTTGCACGGTAAATGCGCTGTGGCATGGAATACACCATGGACGCGGCTCACCTTTGAGCATATACGAATGCGTTAGTCGTGTATGTCCAATGCGCAATCGACTAAGGACAACTTCATCCCGGCGTACATGTCTGTAGCCAGGAGTCCATTCGCCTAGAGTCGGTTTCACAGCATGAAGTTTATTATCTGTGAGCAGATCCCACTGGATCTGCATTGTATCGGAGATGAATGAGTTGATGGATGATTTAAAATCATGATAGCAAACAGGAAAATGAGAAGTTGGTAGATCCAGGGCGGCCTTGGCAGCACTATCTGCCCTGTCATTGCCCTTGATACCAGTATGACTGGGTAGCCAACAAAAAATAATGTCCTTGCCAGACGAAAGTAAAATATGGTGTAGCTCTATGATTTGGCGGATAAGTGGATGTTCAAGCTTCATATTGTACAAAGCTTGTAGTGAAGATAATGAATCGGAAAATAAAATGAATTGCTTTCTCCAAGATATTTTCGCGAAATCAAGAGCAAGTAAAATCGCCCTCAATTCCGCAGAAAATATCGAAGATTTGTCTGGGAGTCTGGATTGAAGATCTCCCTCGGGGACAGCGGCAGCAGATGCTACCCGGTCCCCGATCTTTGAGCCATCAGTAAAAATCGGAGTGTACGTATTGTATCTATCTTTAATCTCAAGAAAAAGTGATTTAAAAATGGATGGATCAGTTGTTGTTTTCGTGTGCTGACTAAGATCGAAGATCACCTTGGGCTGCTCCAACTGCCACGGTGGAGTATCTGGAACAGCGTATTTGGCAATGTGATCCAGATCCAAGCCAGCATCGTGTATATTGTGGTCAGTCTGGACATTTGCACATGCTAGCACATGCACAGGTGAATGGTTCTCCCAGTCACTATTGTTCAACCGGAGAAGGCTATTGTTCTCTCTACAGGTAAGGTGTACAGAGCACACGAGAAAACGGGGCTTCATGCATTAATGTCCAGTTTGTAGAGTGCGCGAAACAAAAAAGGGAGATAACTAAAAAAATAGCTATGCAAGAGTTGTCATTCTTGTGCGCGACACACCTTCGGGTCATGGTCTATGCATGTGTGAAGTTTCATGAAAATATTCCAAAGGGTGGTCGAGTTATGCTCCGGACAGGAAATCAGTACGCGAAAACAAAAAAGGGAGATAACTAAACAATTAGCGATGCAAGAGTTGTCATTCTTGTGCACGACACACCTTCGGGTCGTGGTCTATGCATGTGTGAAGTTTCATGAAAATATTCCAAAGGGTGGTCGAGTTATGCTCCGGGAACGAAATCAGTGCGCAAAACAAAAAATAGAGATAACTCAAAAATTAGCTTTGCAAGAGTTGTCATTCTTGTGCGCGACACACCTTCGGGTCGTGGTCTATGCATGTGTGAAGTTTCATGAAAATATTCCAAAGGGTGTTCGGGTTATGCTCCGGACAAGAAGGGTCTACAATAATTCTGCATACCCTCCGGGACTCCGTAGTTTACCATTGTGAATGTGTCGTACTGTTCTTGAGTATCATAGATGTTTGCTTTCGGGTGACTATTCACTACTGTCTGTTCCACGTTTTGCTGCCGACGAACTTTTGGCCATTAAACACATTAAATCTAAAAAACAGTTTAAAGTAAGTACTTTTTTATCAATAACAAAAAAGTCCCCTTCCCCAAAAAAAATTATTTGATGAAATTCCATCAAATATTGATTTTATTGCGGAAAAACGATTTTCCTATGGGAATTTAACATGGGGGCTAAGTTACATCATTTAAGCTTGTTTTCTTAGTTACATCATTTTCAAGCTATCTCGCCAGGTTTCGGAGTTAATTTCCAAAAAAAATCGTTTTTTGATCCTGAAGGATCAAAAAACGAAATAATTTTAAAATTGTCTCCCCATGTTAAATTCCCATAGGAAAATCTTTTTTTCGCAATAAAATAAATATTTGCTGAAATTTCATGAAATAATATGTTTTGAGGGCGACTTTTTTGTTATCGATGAAAAAGTACTTATTGTTAAATATTTTTTAGATTTAATGTGTTTAATAGCCAGAAGTTCGTCGGCAGCAAAACGTGGAACAGACAGTAATAATTATCGTGTCCTAAAATCCACCCGAAGTCAGCAAACGGTTGTTTACACCGTGAAACATCACACATTATACATACTCCTATCTTATCGGACTAAGCAAAGCGCATGTACGATGATGCCTTCAGTCCATCACTATTGACATGCAATATTAACCCTTAGCCTGCTGAATGAAATGTTTTCGTCTGCTGTTTATGTTTTATTTTCGATTTTTCTCGTCAAAAACATGGTTTGACAGCATTTTAGAATCATTTCCAATGGAAATGATTCTAAAGTGCTGTCAAACCATGTTTTATTGAGAAACAGAGCAAAATATGAAGCAACAGCAGACGACAGTTTTCGCGATCAGCAGGTTAAGGGTTAACAGAACAGAACAGAACATATCTTTATTTTTTCAAGATCTCAGACCGTAACATGCGGTATATGAGTACATCAGCATGATGTAAGCATGGCAAAAAGGCCACAGTGTGTCTGCTATAATTTAAAGGTGGCATGCATTGCAAATGATGATATTCATGTTTTGTTGTATTAAGCATATTTATCTAATGGTAATGGGAGAAATGATGTACATATATTTTGAGAAAGATATTAAAGAAAAATATATAACTGGTAAAATGGGCGGGAGAAACTTCACAATGTGGTCGATAAAGATATATAGTTAGAGTTGTTCTTACATTCGATTTTTCATATCGATTTTAAAAGAATGCAGTAAACTCTGTGAATAAAGTAAGTTCAGCAATTGTATCATTTCTAGACATGGATATCAGAATTTGAGATAAATGACCATTGAATTCTAGCAGACTGATGGTACATGTATCAAATAATTACAATATATTTGTTAATGGATATACTAACATGTCCCAACGGTATTCCATCTCCATAAGTTAGGAGAAAGAAACCAGGGTTGATTGTTGGTTGTTTATCCTGTTGTTAACACCCTCACGTTGAAAGTGAAATTCGAAAGCACATGATAACGCCAATAACCCAGGACGACAAAACATCTGGAAGCTGAAGAAAGCTTTTCGACATGCTCATCCGAACATCTTCAGCATCATTTCAGACCATCCAGCAGATTGAAGCAGCGGGATACAAACGCATGCTTCAGTATGAGGCGGGTGGTACTCGCCCAGTGAAGCGTCGTCGGTACCGACAGATTGAACGGAGGCTATGCATCCTCAAGTTGCGACTTGAGAACGGGGAGATCGGTACCATGGAATATGCGGACGAAGCACATACTTATAGACAATCATTGTAGGAGACGATTTTAGTGTGCTGTCAGATGTTTTTGAACGTATCAGTGTGCTGTAAATTATGTATTTGCGTTGAAAATAAGAAACTATAAAATGAAATACATTATCATTGAGCTTCTTTTATAAATATTTCCTTACGTCTTTTGCTAGTAGTAACCTGCTTAAACAGTGGGAAAGTAATACTATTCCTTACGTTTGTTGTCTCATTTCTCCACTAATCAGACATTAATATTGATGTTTTAGTGGGAAAATAAGAAAAACACGACAAGTTTCCCGTAGTAACCTGCTTAAACAGCAGTTTCCATCAATGTTTGCTATTTCAAAAGTTGAAACAGAATATAAGATGTTCACGCCCCATTGCTATGTTACTACTAATCAACCAACTGGGCAAATTGCTGTTTCCCCTACACAAAACGTGACCAGTTTTTATAAAAGTGGGGGAATCAGGAAGACACCATTCATGCACTAATGCCCTCGGCCTTAATAATAAGTGCCTCGGCAATAGCGCCTCGTGTGGTCCACACCACCTCGGGGCAATAGTATGCACTTTTGCCATGGTTTTTCGGGGAACGGTCAAAACTACTAACCCGATGTGCTAGATGGACGACCCAAGGTACTATTGCCCTCGGCCTTCGGGTCATCCATAGCACCGAGGGGCAATATGTTTTGACTGTTCCCCGAATGACCATGAAATAACTGTTTTATTTCTCAACTGGTAAATAGTGTATGTGACACAATGTACGTAAATTTGGCGAGGGGCGCATCGACTGACCGATCTAAATTACATTGAATTTTGTGACATAATCTTCGACAAAAACCATGACGTCAAAATGTTCAGGGGTGAAATAGTGACTATTGCCCATGCACGCGGAACTATTGTCCGGGCACGCGGAACTATTGTCCGGGCACGCGGAACTATTGTCCGGGCACGCGGATCTATTGTCCGGGCACGCGGACCTATTGTCCAGGCACGCGGACCTATTGTCCAGGCACGTCAAAACCGTGGGAATTAGTCAAAACTATGGAATATCAACTTATATTGGGAGTTGGGTAATAAAAATGTATGTTCATATGTCAATGTATATAATGATTCATATTTTATTTGTTCTGTTATGAATATTCGCTTAATAAGTGTTAATGACTCTTGATTATGTGACGGTACACTGGAGATATGAACACACCATTAACCACATCACTCGATGAATATAAGTTATGTGTGTTGAAGAAACATGCATTTTTCGAAAAAATTATGCAAATGATTAAATAGGGAATATTACATTGCACATGTTTGAATAGCTTGAAATAATACACGAGTGTGTGTCGACTTCCGCGTAAACGACGAATAATTTTCAAAGCGAGGTACACGTGTGTATTATTTCAAGCTATTCAAACATGTACAATGGAATATCCTATTTATTACATAACAACATTTTCGAACAAACATGCATGTTATTATAATGTTTCAGGAGCGTTTGAATCTGCGTATGAATTTCTGTGGGAGATAACGACTGCGGGAGAGTGCATGCGGGTGAGTACGGTTGTTCTCTTCACGGTGTATTATTTGTAGGTTGACAACTACGGGTTTTCTCTCACAGATAATTCCATGCATATAGTAGCTTGAAATATAATACATGTACTAAACCAAACTTACCTTGACAATACTGATAGGTTTTCTGGATATGTGGTAGCTTGCATAACAGAGGTATGTGACGACGAATATAAATAGTCGGTATCTGAAACAGAATTAACTTCTTTGATGGTCATGCATTCCAGTATAATACCAATTCAGTTGGTGCAAATCTTAATCAAAGTATTGAAAGTACTGAACATAGGGTACTACAAGATTAAACTAGATTGATTGATTGATTGATTGATTGATTGACTGATTGACTGATTGATTGATTGATTGCTTGATTGCTTGATTGATTGATTGATTGATTGCTTGATTGATTGATTGATTGATTGATTGATTGATTGATTGATTGATTGATTGATTTATTTATTTATTTATTTATTTATTTATTGATTTATTGATTGATTGATTGTTGGTGTTGCAGTTTCATTAACCCTTAAAGGTACATGCCCACTCAGTAGGTACAAAATGTTCTTTACATCAGAGACATCATCCGAGACATTTCCTGGCAAAATAAACATGCATGCGCCATTATCCCACGTACTGATTGGCATTATTATACATTATTATATCAGACGTAAATTTACACACTGATATCAGGGGCGATAACCGTGTTTGCTTAAAATGTTAACGGACATTACTATTTAATCTCTGTATTTATTTTATGATGTGCAATGATGATACTTTAAAATCTGTCGAAAATATTATTTTTTCAGGGGACGCATTTCTTTAGTATAAATACTTGAATTAAAAAATATCATGCCTCATTTGCATATGAAAATAGCCTGATACCACCGCGCGTCACTATCAGTAAAATAAATATTATTAAATGATTATATCTGTATAGCGGGCACTTGTAACGTTTAGAACTGGTGGATAAGTGACACAGTTATACACTTATTTAATTCCTATAAATGACATTTTGGGCTTACTGAGTGGACATGTACCTTTAAAGCGCTGGAAACGACAATTGTCGTCTGCTGTTTTAAATATTTTTATATTTTCTCCTCAAAAACATACTGAGACGATTCTACTGCGCTGCCAAAACAGGTTCTTAAAGAGATTAAAATATACAAAATGAGCAGACGGCAATTTTCTTTTTCAGCGTTTTAATGGTTAAGGGGGTAAACTATTGATATGGCACAACTACAGTATGCACTGCTACAGTATGTACCAAAACATTCAACAACATTACAGATTATGCATAGCAATATCAGAAAGATACGGTATCACATATACAAGACATCATCAATTCAAGTATAAATACAGATTCCAGATATCTATGATCATTATAGATATATTGAAAACTGATTGAAGAGCAATAGTTACAAGAATTCCGCCACGGAAGCGGTGTCGCGCCTGAAAATGCCTTGTCGGTACATCGCCATGTTTACTTCTGTTTAGTGAATGAAATAGTTGGCCCCGGATCGAGTATATTAAAACGTACAAATGACGTCATTGTCGAAACCGCTGACAACATTTGCAATGTATGGAAGCCCAAACTTGTTAGAATGTTTTGTGTTGTATTTTCAGTACTTCCATTAATATGAGTATTAATATACGCTGGATGTGTTATACTGTCATTAATTTGTTCCCTGACTGTAATTTACCACTTTAAATACTGACTTATTGACCCCCTTCCCTGAATTTAGAATTGACACTCATGTTGGCGTGTATTGGCCACCATAGCCAAATGTCAATCAGGCCGAATTCGGGAATGCCACTAAAATCCTCATAGAATGAGAGTTAAACATCAGTTAGACCCACACGTGCGAGTTTTGTTTCGCACAGGTGTCGGGTGAGTTTAAAAATAGACTGTCGGAAGGTCAAACTTGATGTCGTCTGTGTGTTAAACGCGTCGCGTGTTTCGGAGAGTATTCGGAGGGGAGTTAACTCTGCCGAAAATTATAGCCTGTTACTAAATTTAGCGATGACCGCACGATTTGTGCCGCAAATGGGGGCAAATCACGCGCAACAAAATAATCCGATGTATTTTTGTACGTAGAACATCCGTTGTTGATATTGTGCTGTGCAAGTAGTTTTTCATAATATTATTTTCAATTAGCGGTTGCGTATGACAGTTAAACGTTGAGTAACACAATGCATTTTGTTGTTATGGTTACTCCAATATATCACTACGGACCATCGTATCGAGAGGGGTCTGGGGCGTGGCTAACTGTCGGAGGCGATCCCAATACATAGGTTTACTCTATGTGAAAACCAAAGAAGAGATATATGCAATAAATTGTTAAAGACTATCTTTAGGTTTGCAGTGGGGTTTGTCCGAATAAGAGTTTACTATGGAAGCGTCCTGGTGCCAATGCTAAAATATTTGTATCTCCTAATTCGGAGTTAGTATATCCTAATTAGGACTTATTATCTCCTAATTAGGACTTACTATCTCATAATTAGGACTTAGTATATCCTAATTAGGACTTAGTATCTGTGCCAATGCTAAACATGTTTTATCTCCTAATTAGTTAATTAGGATATAGTAAGTCCTAATTATGAGATACTATCTCCTAATTAGGCCTAATTAGGATTATGAGATAAATATAGTTTAGCATTGTCACCATGTCGCTTCCATAGTTTACGTCCACAATATTATGTATTTTGAAAGATAAAAAATACAAATCTTGGCATATTAGCGCAGGCGGTAATGCGCCGATATGCACAGTGTACACTTCGGTTCCGACTGACAAAAACTACACCATTTTGTCACAAGTGAAGATCCATATTATCCTCCAGATTCCTACAGACCGACCGTATACCCTTTTTGGGTTGACGGAACATAAAGATTTGTTAAGTTATTGTGTGGAAATGAGTAAAATGAGAAAAACAAATCTTCCCCTGATCGATCGATATCAATGCACTTTTGACGTATGGTGGAAATCTACCGAAGATTAATATTCAAGTGCAATATCGTGGGAAACGAGCAGAGACATTAAACTTGTTGATCTATAAGTGCCACCTTGACCATTAAGCTACGGACCAGGGTCTTGCGCGGCACATTCCGTCTCAGCATCATGAATATTTATGCCAAGTAATTTTTAATTTCCCTCAATACATGATTAAAACTACAAGCCGGAAAAGCTCTATTGCTCCCATATTTGATATTTGCACATCATGTGTGACCTTGATATTTACATCAAACATTATTTAGTTTACAACGATTACAAACAAGCGCAAGAGCATTATACACATGCTTTAATTGGCACATATGAAAGCGAAAGTGTAGTCCTTAATGTGGGAGGAAACCGGAGTACCCAAAAGAAATCCACTTGTCCGATCTGGCGACCACCGTACCATCTCAAATACTGCCCCGGTCGATTGGTGAGAACAGCGCTCGTTATCGATTGCGCTAACAGGACAACATTGACCTTTGAACTGTGGACCTGGGGGCCGTTTCACTAAACTTCGTACGATTAAAATGTTCATAAGTGCAACATTATGACAGTCGGTAAATTTAAAACAATTATTGCATTTACATTTATTGAGCACACGCTGCATCTGCAGCCTATGCTCAATAAATGTAAATATATCAATTGATATTTCCAGACGATCCTAAATATGCACTTACGAACATTTTAGTCGTAAGAAGTTTAGTGAAACGGCCCCCTGGGTCTGTGCGCGACACACCGTCATCATTGTGAACATTTCGAAATCCCTCCATCCATGACAAAGTTGCGGAACGGACAAGAGTTTCGGACGGACTGACGGACACTATATGCCGTACATGTAACAAACAACGTCTACACGTAAATAACTACAGACGGACAGACGAACGGAACTTCAAAAGCAAAGCGAAATCTACCCCTTTCCATCGTATTCTAATATGCATGCTAAGCTACGGTGGCACAGAGGGGACATGGAAATATTTTTTACTTTCGCGTGCGCACGCGATAGGTTTTTCGTGCACTCGCGATAGGTTTTGCGTGCGCACGCAAAACCCTATCGCGAGCGCACGCAAAACCCTATCGCGTGCGCACGCAAAACCCTACAAAACATATCGCGTGCGCACGCAAAACCCTATCGCGTGTGCACGCAAAACCTATTGCGTTCGCACGCGAAAGTAAAATATGTCCATGTCCCCTCTGTGCCACCGTACTATGCCGTATTGTATCGTGGGAAGTAATACACGAGTATAGTATAAACATAGTTTATTGCATATAAGTACAATGGGGCTTGGGTTACAAGTTCTCACAGCCAGTATAACATTAGTATGGAAGCCCTCCGACTTCATCACTTCTGACTTCATTACTTCCGACTTCATTACTTCTGACTTCCGACTTCATTACTTCCGACTTCATCACTTCCGACTTCATTACTTCAGACTTCATCACTTCATTACTTCATTACTTCCGACTTCATCACTTCTACTTCATTACTTCCGACTTCATTACTTCCGACTTCCGACTTCATTACTTCATTATTCCGACTTCCGACTTCATTACTTCCGACTTCCGACTTCATTACTTCATTACTTCCGACTTCCGACTTCATTACTTCCGACTTCCGACTTCATTACTTCATTACTTCCGACTTCATTACTTCAGACTTCATTACTTCCGACTTCATCACTTCTGACTTCATTACTTCAGACTTCATCACTTCTGACTTGGAAGTAATGAAGTCGGAAGTCGGAAGTAATGAAGTCGGAAGTGATGAAGTCAGAAGTGATGGAGTCGGAAGTCAGAAGTAATGAAGCGGAAGTAATGAAGTCAGAAGTGATGAAGTTAGAAGTCGGAAGTAATGAAGTCGGAAGTCGGAAGTAAAGAAGTCGGAAGTCCCTCCAGGGCTTCCATACATTAGTGAACGTCGTATTGGATAAGTGTGCACAGTTGTTCGGTCGATATCGGTGTTTTTACTACATGCCAACATGTGGTATTATTGTCTCGCCTATGGAAGCCCTGGAGGGACTTCCGACTTCTTTACTTCCGACTTCCGACTTCATTACTTCCGACTTCTAACTTCATCACTTCTGACTTCATTACTTCCGACTTCATTACTTCTGACTTCCGACTCCATCACTTCTGACTTCATCACTTCCGACTTCATTACTTCCGACTTCCGACTTCATTACTTCCAAGTCAGAAGTGATGAAGTCGGAAGTAATGAAGTCAGAAGTGATGAAGTCGGAAGTAATGAAGTCTGAAGTAATGAAGTCGGAAGTATGAAAGTAATGAAGTCGAAGTCGAAGTAATGAAGTCGGAAGTCGGAAGTAATGAAGTAATGAAGTCGGAAGTCGGAAGTAATGAAGTCGGAAGTCGGAGTAAGGAAGTAATGAAGTAATCGAAGTCGGAAGTCGAAGTAATGAAGTCGGAAGTAATGGAAGATCAGAAGTGATGGAGCGGAAGTAATGAAGTAATGAAGTATGAAGTCTGAAGTAATGAAGTCGGAAGTGATGAAGTCGGAAGTAATGAAGTCGGAAGTCAGAAGTAATGAAGTCGGAAGTAATGAAGTCAGAAGTGATGAAGTCGGAAGTCGGAAGTAAAGAAGTCGGAAGTCCCTCCAGGGCTTCCATACTCGCCCGCGAAAGCGGAAAGCGAGACTAACGTTTTGCTTTTCCGGAGTCGTCGTCGTCATCATTCAATGTTAAGTTTTCGTGTTACGGTCATTACTTCAACACCTTATCAGCTACAGTCATCAAACTGTATACATACCTTTACTACGATATGTATATGAAAATAGGACTATTCTCGGGGCCCCAGGGTCAAGGTCAACGCCCCAGGGTCAAGGTCAAGGCGGAACAAGGCGAGACATTTGATTCCGCGGAATTCTTGTAAATATATCATATTGTAGTAACGCAGTATGCCGAACACATTGCATAATGTTGCGTTTGTAACTAGTATCAGTGCATATTTACGAAAGTGTAAGCAACGAAACAAGATGCCTTTCTCATATAACGTGACCATCCATCCGAATAGTTTGATAAGTTACGGTGTGTCACCATTTATTCAGAGACGTAGTAACCATATGCTTCAAACGAACCATGTATTTACTATTTACATCCTATCATGCTATGTGCATGAACGTGCCACTTCTTTATAAATATAACTACAATGTCATACAGTACGTGCATATCAATATAAATGGCTTTTTTCTGGTGCGACAACTGTATGTAGCTCTGTATTGATTTACATATAACCTATTCACCATCAATACTCCGACATGGGATACAAATAGGATATTTCTGTGCAGGCGCTTGTGTTAATTTTAGACACATATGCACAGTGAATATTCTGATGAGACGGTTCGTTACGAGCCGACTCATCTGAATTTACTCTGTTCATGTGTAGCATTGTCTACAACATCAGCATTGTCGTTTGTGGTGTTAAAAGTGAAAAAGATACACAGAGACAATATTATTACAAAACAAAACATTACTCACGTGAAATTCCTGTCTATCCTCGGACAAGATGGTAAAACCAGAATACCTACTGGTCTTTTTTCTCCCATTGTTGCAAACTAGCGTTCGTGCCACATTACAATCACTCTGAAGGCCTATGTTCGTCAGGTTAATACCTGCCTTATCTCGCTTAGGCCGTTAACCCATGTCGTTGACAAACTACTCAAATCGTACTCACGTCAAGTCGCCCCCTAGTTATATCGCTCTATTGTTGCGGACAGCGCGATATAGTCGGCAAATTAGCGTACGTACGTGCGTACGTGCGTCCGAGTTTGCGTTAATGATATATCGCTGAAATCGCTTCACCGATTAACTTTAAACTTCACATGGGTGTCTATCATGATCCATATAGTCAGTATACGCCCCACCCGTGCGGCCCCTGTGTCCAATGTCCAGGTCAAATTACTTTGTTTGAAATTTACCTTAATTTTGTTTGGAGTTAGGTTACAGTTGTTAATAACACTGACTTCGCCAATTCACTCGAAATTTCACATGTGTGTTTATCATCGTCCATATTTTAATTTTATGCCCAAACCCGTGCGGCCCCTTTGCGCAATGTCAAGGTCAAATTACTTTGCCATTGACCTTAAAGTTTTTATGAATGTGTTTTCAGTACTATCAAATGCCTCAGCGGGAGCGACATGCTGGCCGCGGCCATCTAGTTTTTGTCGCACTTGCTTTAAAGGTACATGCCCACTCAGTAGGCACAAAATGTTCTTTATATCAGAGACATCATGCGAGACATTTTCTGGCAAAATAAACATTCATTCACCATTACCACACGTATTGATTGGCATCAGTATACACTTTATATCAGGCATAACTTTCCACACTGATATCAGGGGCGATAACCGTGTTTCCTTAAAATGTTAACGGACATTACTATTTATACTCTGTATTTATTTTCGATGTGCAATGATCATACTTTATAATCTGTCGCAAAGATTATTTTTTTCAGGTGACGCATTTAATTAGTATAAACAATTAAAAAAATACCATGCCTCATTTGCCTATGAAAATGGCCTGATACCAACGCGCGTCACTATCAGTAAAATAAATATTACTAAATGATTATATCTGTATAGCGGGCACTCGTAAGTTTTAGAACTGGTGGAATAGTGATACAAGTATACACTTATTTAATTCCCATAAATAACATGTTGTGCCTACTGAGTGGGCATGTACCTTTAACATGACCTTGACCTTTTTACCTTCACATTTTTGCGTCAAAAAGTTTGTACAAGTTTCTTCATCATGATATAACTTTAATATCACTTGACAGATTGCTTAAATATTTGGATACTTCATACATGTGAGCATTTGGAACACACTCATGCCCTCATTAACATGACGTTGACCTTTTGTACTTTCACATGGTTGTGAAAACACTTAGCCATTTTTTGTGTCAAAAAGTTTCTTCACCCTTAACCTTTTTTCGTGTTTAAAGCATGCACCTCTCTGATGGTTTTTGTGATGTTTACTTTAGTACATGCCCATAATCATGTTACGGTCAAATGCCTCGGCAGGCCCGACACTGCTTCCGTGGCGGAATTCTTGTTATTAGCCCAGTTTTGGTTTCAAGTGCGTCAATGCAATCTGTTCATACTATTTGAAGCTGTAGCCTATTTCACGAACGTCCGTTAGTCGGCTAAACTTCAGGCCGTTAGTCGATTAACGGGAAAAACGCGTTTCACGAACACGTTAGCCGACTAAGCAAAGTCGCATTTGCTTAGCCTTCTCGTTAGTCGGCTAAACTTTTGGTTAGCCGACTAAGCGAAATAGAAGACGACATCAAATAATCGGTTATATAGGGGAAAGCAATTTACATCAGTTGCATAGTGAGCATAAGCATTATTAGGTTTGAGGCGGCTTTCAGCTGCGCCGAAAACCTATTGTATTCGTTGGTTTTTTTTTTTTTTGGTTTTTTTTTTTATTCAGCCGTTCAGTCTACAGCCCAAACCGCTGGTCGGATCGACTTCAAATTTTGCATGCCGATTCGGATCAAGTGTGAGCAGAGACTCAGAGATTTTCAGAAATCTCTTAATGCCACTTTCCACGAAACCGGAAGTGACGTCATACTTTCTATAACTTCCTTATTTTCCAACCGATTTCAAAAATTATTTTTGCATTGGAAAGCTGACAAAATTCTCTATCTCGAACTCGCTGACTGTTCTCTGCTATCTGGTCAAATAAGAGAGCTATAGGGATTTGAAGTTGAAAAATGTACATACTTTTCAACGATTTTGCCGAATTTTTGCCGAATTTCGGCTGATAACGGTGGGTGGTCTTTGCAAACGTTTTCCAATTTGTACAGTAATGTCAGCAACATAATTTCTTGCCAGTGTGATAGGGGAGTGTCAGGCGCATAAAAGATGATAATTTTCAGAGCTCTATCTTGACTACTTCCGGTTCTATTGGATGTCAAAGATGAACGTCTTTTTTTCAAGTTTTCAAAATAGAGCAAACGGATGTGACGTCAGCTTCGTTATTTATCAACAGATTTCAAAATTTCTTGCTGCGGTCGATATTTCAGTCCTTTAGCTAAAACTTTCCCGCTTTGTGCCCGGCCTGTGGTGAAAAACAAACGAAAACTTCACTGGCGGAATATTGCACATATGTAATTTCCGTTTTATTAGGTGTATTTACAAATGGCGTAAACTGCAATTTAGGGGCGATAACTATCGAAAAATAATCATCCGCTGACTTACGGGCTCCCTCCATCTACACCAAACCGCTGGTCGGATCGACTTCAAATTGTGCATACCGATTCGGATTAAGTGTGAGCAGAGACTCGGAGATTTTCAGATATCTGTTAATGCTACTTTCCACGAAAACGGAAGTGACGTCATACTTCCTATAACTTCCTTATTTTCCAACCGATTTCAAGAATTCTTTTTGCATCGGAAAGCTGACAAAATTCTCTATCTCAGATTTGCTGACATTTTTCGGCTGTCTGCTCAAATAAAAGAGCTATATGCATTTGAAGTTGAAAAATGTACATACTTTTCAATGATTTTGCCGAATTTCGGCTGATAACGGGTGGTCTTTACAAACGTTTTCCAATTTGTACAGTACTGTCAGCAACATAATTTCTTGCCAGGGTGATAGGGGAGTGTCAGCCGCATGATAGATGATAATTTTCAGAGCTATATCTTGACTACTTACGGCTCTATTCGATGTCAAAGATGAACGTATTTTTTCAAGTTTTCAAAATAGAACAAACGGATGTGACGTCAGCTTCGTTATTTATCATTCGATTTCAATTGTTTTTGCTGTAGTCGATATTTCTGTCCTTTAGCTAAAACTTTGGCTGAGGATCGAACCCGGTATCCCTCGCTCCGAGCCCATCGCTCTACCTCTAAGCTAAACGGCCCCACATCGGAGTGATGATGCGAACACAATAATGTTGGACTGTTCATTCTAAAACTTCAGAAATTCTTTTTGCAACCGATAGTTTACACCTTGGGCTAAAGCTTAGTTACACATGAAATCAATGTTTGAGGCTCAAACCGTTGATGCAGCTCAAGCTGCTCTAGTTATTGATGTAATTGGGTGCGTTTTGGGGAGGGGCGCGGGACGACTTATTTCTGTTTTAATACATGCATTAGTTGTCGCTGTTTGTCTGTTAGCCTACATGTATTTGTGATACTTTTTATGAAACACATGTGCACATTTTAGCATTATTGACACACATATACTCAAGATTAATGAAAACCGGCAATCTCCATCACCCTCCCAGTGACAACCGTTGATGTACTCGTAAAACTAATGTGTTATTATCTGACAATCCCTGCAGGTAAACACATCCGCGTGTTTATTAAAATTACACACGTGCGAAATGAATTCATATTTGGTGGCCACGACCATTGCTTAGCCCGCCAAGGCAGTAAACAAAACAAACACTGATTGACGGACTGGCACACGAACACGCAGGCATGTTTTCCGTTTTGCGACTCGACAAAAATAATAGCAGGACGAGGTATATGTCAACATTTGTGAGTTATCGTATTTATCGTATTTATCGCATCGCCGTATTTCGCTGATTTTGGTACACATCGACAATATCGAGAGAAAAATTGTGTCGCTATAATTATCCGCGAAACATAGCAATGTACTCGGAGAGGTAGCTGGGACCCTATAATTAAAATAATAATTTCTTCACGTACCGGTACGGTACTTGAAATCATGCACATACCGTTATCCGACGTGCTAGGAATCATTAGTACACGTGCACACTCGAAGAAACACACACCCATCTGCATTACACTGGCGTGACACTGCGATATATGTAGTCGGCGATTTGTGTATGAATTGGACATCAAATAAATACCGCGGGAACGTCTCTCACTCTAAGTCGTCATGACTTGGCAGTTGGTCGCAATTTATAAAACAGCGATGTTGCAGGAGGGGTTTCCCCGAGGATTCCCCGAACTTGATCTTCGAATGAAGTTAGCCGACTAAGTTTAGTCAACTAACCATAGTCGGCTAACAAAATCGTTCGTGAAATGAAAACATGTCAAAAAGTTTAACCGACTATGGTTAGTCGACTAAACTTAGTTTAGTCGGCTAACAGTTTAGCCGACTAACGGAGGTTCGTGAAATAGGCTACTTAACTTTTACCTTTGTGGTAAGTGTGGACGCTAATCGGTCTGCGCTGTTTCAATCCCATTCAGGGTATCTTACTTAAATCGAATCGGATTATCCTGACTTCGATTTATCACAGTATTTTAACATGTATTACAATTTACGTTATATATATAACATGCACTCCACGACTTGAACAATTGCAACATTACATGTAATACGAGGGGCTTTCAAAAAGTTCCGATACGGAGACTGCAACTTTTAAATGTTCACGTTCATATTTCGACATATATATGTGCAATATATTGAACGTTAAGTGTATAAATTATGTGTCATTTCAACATACAGTTCTGACATTTATAGGTTATTTGATTTGTATGTGGATATATGCACGAGTTCCACAGCATGCGATATTGCGCGACTTTAGGAGCACAATATCGTTGCGCGGCGGAACGAGTGGCATATATCCACATACAAATCAAATAACCTTTTTATTATATACGTACATCATTCGAGATTTATAGATATATGCGTTTCAAAAAATATACAAAATGTAAATAAACAAATTAGTGGTGATTTAGAAGGAACTAGTTTGCGTTGTGAAGCGTAGTTCCTGCACTGACCAATATGAACTCACGCGACGTCAATATGGGAAAATATTGACGTCTTGCATTGCATTGTGTTTCAATTGGAAACAAACGTACGTATATAATACAATCGGTTATTGAACTACTACAGTCACGACTAGGAGGCGCAATTATAACGTTACGTCAACGTCACCCTAGTGTTCTCACATTCAACTCGTATCAACATAACCCATCAGGAACACGTTCCGACAATTGCAGTATTTTTTTTTTACTGAGTCATTGCCGCTTCTAATGACGTTTAAACCACGATGATGTCAAGTCAAAACATAATTACTTTGCCGCGCTATTAGGAACGTAATATTTACATATCCCCATTTTCTAGGTGGTCCATTATGTACTGAATTTAAAGGTACATGCCCACTCAGTAGGCACAAACTGTTTAAATATAAAGTGCAATTATCTGCAACTGATCCATCAGACCCAGTGTCTCATCAGATCCAGTGTCTTAACCCTTCGAACCTGAAAGCCCGCTATAGCAGATCCAGAACAGCAGGCTCGCAACGAGCTGTCTCATCAGGATCTGTACTTTTTGCAAGTAATTATCATATTTTTTAGATCAAAAACACGCCGAATGGACTAGTCTGAAAATCATACTGTGACTATTGGATTGGTTGCAAAATTAACATATCAAAATCAAGTCCAGTTACTTATGGGTGACAGGGTTAAAAGGCAACGTGTGCTTCCTGGTGCGAGAATAGCAGAAATGCACTATCATCAGTATATGTATATCCGTGACATGTGTATGACACTCTATGATAGTATTTATAGTAGAAGGCTATAGTTGGAAATCTAAAATGGATGCCACTTAGCGTTCGGTAGAAACGAATTCCTTGATAAAGGATTTGTGACGAAACGTCCGAAAAGTGGGTTCCTGGTTTTTGCAGATGAACATATATCATGTATATAGTAGAAAAGCACACTCGTTGAAAGCTGAACAAATACAATATACGTTTGGTTGTATACATGTCGGTGATATTTTCAGACCAGAAAACGTAAATCCTCGCACTGAATATCCGAGACATCATCTGTTACAGCATGCCTTTAGTAATTATGAGTGCTTCATAGCTATTCTAGCACGCATAACATGTAAACACAATATTGCCGTATGACAATATTTGGTAGACTATGAACAATTCTGGAAATCTGTCGGAAGAACAACATCTGGTAGCAGTGCATGCTGTCATGGACAATCTGGTAGGTGGACGGACATTCTAGACATATTGCTGGAGAAAAACTGCCATCACCGGTTTTGTGAAACACTATTCACATACTATTACATTCTTGAAACATGGCCACAAGACAACATCTTGTAGAAGTTCTTTCTGGATATATTGCAGGCGGACAACATCTTGTTGCAGGACTTTTTTGTAGTTGCGAACTGTAACTCTTCTAATTTACTCCCGTACCGCCGTATTTACGGTACGGAAGTAGATTTCAAGAGTTACTGTTTGCAACTATATTTTCTGGAATCGTTACAACAATCGGAAGAATTAATCTAGATCTACATTATGAAAATCCGAGATACATTGCACGACGCCTGCATGTGGTAGGAGTATATTCTAGAAATGCTACGACAATATGGTTCCTGGCTATAGAAGTATCTAAAAAAAATTGCTGACAATGGAGGCCGTCACTCGTGCCGTTAAAATCGGTTTTAATGCTACATATAATGGATGGATGGTCCACTTCTAGCCACCCGCGAAAGGAATCTGCAAGTCCGACGAACGTCTCACTATGTAGACTTCACCCTAAACGCCGACTTCGGAATAATTCGGTTGTTTACCTTCGCCATCTTTGATGTCTTTTGGCTGAAATGGTTGGTTTCGAAAGTTTTACAAGCGGTAATTTTTAACATGTTATCAATTAGTTGTATTAACATGATTAATGCATTGTAGTTCGTCGTTCTAGACTTATGTGTTTTATACCGAACAGGGCAAGGTTATTGTTTATTCTGGTAGGAGACCCATTTCCCGTGATTAATTGAGAATGTTCTGTAGCAAAGTATCATAAGGTTCTAATCTCGACACGAATATATTTTCTGTGACCTACAGCGAAGATTTATTCACGGTTCCCAAACGAATCAATTAAAACGAATGGAAAACACAATGTAAATGATCGTTTTGTACATCGATATGCATAGAAATTAATGGCAGGCCCATAGCCAGACATGTTTTTGAAGGGGGGGTCGTTTTGAAGGCCCAAGGGCCGGGGCCTGAGGTATCTAGGGGGTCTAAAAAAGTCGACCTCGAGGCTAAAAAAGTCGACCTCGAGGCTGGGCAGGGGGGGGGGGGGGGGTCGTCCGACCGCTCCAACCCCCCCTGGCTGCTCCGACCCCCTGGCTACGGGCCTGATGGGTACATGTTACCATGTAGGTATAAAATTTCTTTTTTTTAGTAGACATAGCCTCAATCCATTAGTTTCGGAACACCTAACGACATGTGCTTACTTCATTCAGTGGAACAGCAAATTTCAAACAAAATAAATCAATCAAGTAGGAAAACAATTCAATTCAGATAAAAACTTACCATAGGAATTACAAATTTCCGATTATTTACATTTTTTTTCCAGACGCTCAAGTTATGGACATCACTAACTCGTTATGTTACCCAGTCTAATGGGTTTCGGAAGGATTTGGCTACTCGAGTTACAGTGTTACTCCCGGGTACCAGACCCGATGCCATCGAAATCATGCATACTGGTAGGCTACCCATTTTCCCGGACACCCTTGTAAGCGCTTAATTCTGCATTTTCACACAAGATTTTTTTTTGTTCCTTGTCATTAATGTGGTAATTTCCAGTTGTCAGGTGCGAAGATTTTCAAGAAAAATGAGTAAAACTATTAAATTGAACTGTTTTCATACCTGCCAACTTCTGTTGACACCTGTATAACATGGGGGAAACCCCATGTCGGTGCGCATGTGCGTGGGACATATATATCTGAGGCGCTTACGGGGGAAATTTGTTAAATCGTCTGATGGAATACACAAACAAAATAAAATAAGCATTTAAGTACAACATGTTAATAAACGTTACAAATACTAGAAAACAATCAAATGAACTCATAATGACTATTGAGTTATTCACTGAAAATAGCTTAAAACACGATGTAAGAAAAAATAGATTTTCCCGGGGACCCTATCACAAGTTTTTTCTAATCCAAGCGAGACAGTCTCTTCGAAGTAATACATGCAATATTGCTACCATTTGATCAATACCATACAGTATTAATTACTTTCACTGTAATTTTGCAGTGTTAGCTTAACAACAAGTAAATATCGCGGAAAATCCTAGTGTCCGGAAAAATGTATCTCGTACTGTATTTTAATTGGCCTTTTAATTACCCCTTTTCAGTCCCCATTGTCAGCAGTTACCTCCCACTATACTAATGAATTTTATGTTATTCTATGTAAGGCGAGCCGACGTATTTGTTAATGTGAGAAAAATCACGGGTCAGATGTAAACTTTTAAAATTATTGTGAAAAAATAGTGATTTTTGGCCGGAAATGGGTCGCCTACCAGTACTCGTACTGCAAATGTTATTCAACATATCAAATCGCCTGAAACATGTTAATGTGTGTATTTAAATATAACAGTGTGTTCTTAAAAATGTTTCTATAATTATTTTCATCCATTCCTTCGCTCATTACATTCGTGTCTGCCCTGGTCATGCTGATGTGTGAATACGGCCAATACACGTTCCTCTTTTTAGTTAGTGGCTAGTGCTGACTACAAGTGTTCGACATTGCTTCTTACATTATCAGTGGTATATTGCATATATTATTCAGACAATGTTACTTTAGAACACCATTATGCCATAAACTTTGTATGCTCAAATTTTACACATCCCAGTTGACTTGTTTTTAAAAACTAACTACGGTAACTTGAGTAGCATACAAACCGATCAAATTTAACCCTATCTTAAAACTAGGTCGTGTAATGTTTACTGCAGCAGCCGCAATCCCAGCTGTGAAAGCTGTCAACAGTTTTAATGCGATAAAAGGTAGTTTATAGTTAACCTTATAAGGGTGATGACAAAAAGTAATAAGTTTTTTGGACATATTTAACCCCCATGTACAAAACAAAGGATAAAAGACATTTTGAATGGTGATTTTCCACATTTTTCCTGTGGTGAATGAACTTCTGTGTTTTCCAGAGTTACCCCATCGGAAACGGCAGTACAATTCTTGAAATCAAGCGCGCTATACGTTATATCTGGTGGTGTTCTATCTTAAAACTAGGTCGTGTAATGTTTACTGCAGCAGCCGCAATCCCAGCTGTGAAAGCTGTCAACAGTTTTAATGCGATAAAAGGTAGTTTATAGTTAACCTTATAAGGGTGATGACAAAAAGTAATAAGTTTTTTGGACATATTTAACCCCCATGTACAAAACAAAGGATAAAAGACATTTTGAATGGTGATTTTCCACATTTTTCCTGTGGTGAATGAACTTCTGTGTTTTCCAGAGTTACCCCATCGGAAACGGCAGTACAATTCTTGAAATCAAGCGCGCTATACGTTATATCTGGTGGTGTTCTGAAACACATTGTGTTCCATTTTATATTGATTGATGATACAATGTCAATGGTTTCAGCTAATTCTGCACACCTAAGGCTGGATAGTTCTGCTTCAAGTTTAATACCAATTTTGCTATATGCTAATCCAGTATGCTGTTCACCTTTTTGTTTACACTACCAGATGCGCAGCATTAGCAGAAAAAAACGTGACGTTGCAAACACGCATGTGATGTCATACATCATACAATTTACGTCACTATCTGACGTCAGAACGTTGTGACATTTTACCTGCACATGCGTCTTTGGACTGTGTTGAATAGTCAGGAAATTTTTGCTCAATATGGGGACGTTAATGAACTTTATATTTGTTTGGAAAGCCTTAGGTGCGCAGAATTAGCCGACACCATTGTAATTTAGTAAATAAGACAGCTATTCCAGCAGCAGGGTCTGAGGATTTTACACATTTTGACTATATTTGGAATAATATTTTACCAAACTATCGGAATGTGATAAAATCGTGCCACAGTGTAGCAATTAATCAGCTTGTTTATTCCAAAATCCACATATTTTATTATGACGTACGCAAGGCTAAATTTGACGTGAATAGCGCATTAGCCGATGCGCACAATTAGCTGAAATGACAGTAGCCTCGACCAATTGGTTTCGGAACACCTAACGACATGTGCTTCGTTCATTCAGTGGAACAGGAAATCTCAAACAAAATAAATCAATAAAGAAGGAAAACTATTCAATTAAGATAAAAACTTACCATAGGAATTACAAATTTAAATTTTTGTTCCAGACGCTCAAGTTATGGACGTCACTAACTAGATTACGTTACCCAGTCTAATGGGTTTCAGAACGATTTGGCTACTCCAGTATTACTCCCGGGTACCAGACCCGATGTCGTCGAAATCATGCATACTCGTACTCGTTATTCAACATATCAAATCGCTTAAACATGTTAATGGGTGTTTTTAAATATAACCGTGTATTCTTAAATATGTTTCTATAATTATTTTCATCCATTCATTTGCTCATTACATTCGTGTCTGTCCTGGTCATGGTGGTATGTGGATACGGCCGATACACATTCCTCTTTTTAGTTAGTGCTGACTATAAGTGTTTGTCACATTGTACGGTGCTGTCCGGTGATTTCGCGCAGCTAAGGAAACAATAATATAAACGATCTATAAATATCACATATTCAGACCTACAACTTTATGTGCACAATAACTCGCCATCCTGCCGTATTTCTACTAAATATCATGCAATAAAACAAAGTGCAACAATGTAAACGGCCGCCACTTGGGAACTCAACTTGGGTATTCCCCGAAAATCTGGATGTCCGGTGTACTTGCGCAGTGCGATTTTAGTGACGTCAGTTAATTATATTTGTCTATGGTGGCCAATACACGCCAACATGAGTGTCAATTCTACATTCAGGGAAGGGAGTCAATAAGTCAGTAAGTGATAAATTGCAGTCAGGGAACAAATTAATGACAGTATAACACATCCAGCGTAGATTAATACCCAGATTAATGCAAGTACTCGAAATACGACAAAAAATATAAATTCTAACAAGTTTGGGCTTCTATACATTGAACATTTTTGTCAGCATGACGTCATTTGTATGTTTTAATATACTCAATCCGGGGCCAACTATTTCATTCACAAAACAGAAGTAAACATGGCATTGACACTCGATGTCTTCTGAAAAATGTTATCTATTTTAGAGGAAACAAATATGTATGCATGTAATAGCATATGAAGAGTAAAACTGACACAAAAAATAAACTTGCACTCACCAAATATACTTAGACTGGCCAAATATCGTCAGAAGTTGTATAGTTTATGAAAAGGTTAACTTCTAAAATACCGACACCAGGTAGCGAGAGGTTGACAAGGCTAATTAAACAGATGCGCCGGACGTGCAAAATTGTATATTGCATATATTATTTAGACAAATTTACTTTAAAACACCATTATGCCATAAACTTTGTATGCTCAAATTTTACACATCCCAGTTGATTTGTTTTTAAAAACTAACACATTTCGCCATGGCAAGTCTTTTATTTTTTAAAAAAACATGTTTCAATTTACTGCCTTGCTGTTCAGGAAAATAATGTGTATGCAATAAACTATTGAACTATAAATGGTTTGCATATCCAATTCATGTAGTGTAACAGCAATATTAGTAGATTTCATATTGGTAAATGTTGAAAAACAAGTATTAAAACCAACAAGTTTAAACTTCATAATGTTTAATTTGTTTAATCCAGCAAATTATATTTTCCGAGTTGGCAATCGTTTGTCTAATCATAGTTGGGAACCGTATGTATCGTGACCCCTGAAAGCAATGGTACATAATGCAGACACAATTTGTGGTGTTTTCCAAACGAGCACCTGCACCGAAAGTGCTTGTGACGTCACAGGGTCAGAGGTCTCGACCTTTGTCGGCTGTCCGTGATGGCAGCCATTTGCAGACACGCGTGTTTACATGTAAACATTTGCGTTTTTCCATGCGTTTGAAGCCAGTAAATGTAATATACAAACAGAACATGGTTTTTATCTACAGGTAAATAGTTTTTCTATGTTTCAACTCCATTATTTAATACGCACGTTGTTTAAGATCGTTAGAATCTCGAATTATGGGCAGTCCAGGATATTACTCTATCTTCTGCAATACAAACAGATGACAACTTGAACCTTTTTTTTTCACAAAATGGGAATAAATGTAAACAAAATACTTTGTGTTGGGCTGTAATGATCATGCATATTCAATATAACACAATTGTTAAATATTCCTGAATTTATCATACTTGTATGTGCCATAATGTGGCCGTGACTGGATAAATGGGGCTTGTGGGATTTGTGACCGGTGTAGCTTCTGATCAGATAGAAGACGTCTGTCACCGCATAACCTGTATATAAATTGCTTGTTAGAAGCATGATGGATGTTTCATTGATGGAAATGGCAAACCGTGCAGATGCTGATCAGACTGCGGATGCACCGTCTGATGTACATATACCATATTTATCCAGTCACATGTGGAAATCCGGTCAGTCACAATGTGGACATAGAAATGTATCGGACCTGCGCAACACTCTAACTGGGGAACAATATGTTAGATGTGTCCAATGACTGCATGCGTCACATTTCCCCCAACTTGCTTATTCCAGATGATATTCCAGGTTGTCTGGAAATGTTTTGTGGCATACACAGCACAGTTCATCATCGTCAGAACCCCCAGATAAGGCGAAGAAGAACCCCATGAAAGGCTCCACGAAACGTCCACTCTCGCCTCAGACTGGTCCCTTATTAAGGGCTCGCTGTCTTCTGGAATCACCTCAATACGAGAGGGACCAGTCTAAGGCGAGAGTGGACGTTTCGTGGAGCCTTTCATGGGGTTCTCCTTCGCCTTGGCGACTGTCACTGATGGCCCAGAAGTTTTGGTGTTGCTGCTACTGGCAGGTTGGACCAGGCATTCTTCACTGGTGATGTTGCCGATTATCGATGGCCTGGCAGCAGTTCTTTCGCCTTCTTTGCAGGTGTCAAGATTCTGACAATTTTCTGACTGCCCAGAAAGTCTGTTGTTGGTACTTCCTCCTGACCACCGGGTGTATTCTCTGGTTCCTGTGAATATATCACGGCAGACATCACTTTCACCGGATCAACAGTTCTGTTAAATGGATATATTCCAGTTTTTCGGAAAGCATTCACAAGATTAACCGGAGACAGGGCCTTCAAGTAGGCGGTACTTGACAGTTTTCGAACGCGATACCTGTTGATCTGCTCGCCGGGATTTTCTCGCATGGATTTTTGGCACTCATTGTTGTAAATGGCCTTCAATGGTGCGAAACATCCTACATCCAGGGACTGTGTGATGTGGAGGTAGCACAAAGAAGATGACGCCATTCTTTCGTCCCCATTCACTCATCGTCAGGCTCACATGTGATGTGTGGCCATCAACAATCACAAGGTCGATACGCCCTTCTTGCCTTGCAACAAATCTCCGGAAATGGCGATCCAGGAAATGGAGGAAACATTCGGTGTTTGACCATCCACTTTCGGTAACTTCACCATCGGAGCCCGGACATGTTCCATCTAACAACTCCCTGTTCCACCTTTTGCAGGGAAATATATAATATGGAGGAAGATGCTGCACTTCCACCGCTAATTATGGTAATGTTTTTACCTCTTGACGAGGTCACGCCCAGTGGTGTATTGCCTTTTCTACATACAACTTCCTGTGGCGTATGTTCCATTGATATACCGGTCTCATCAACATTCCAAATGCATTCAGGTTTTAATGTGAGTCCATTGTCTGACAAGACGCTGTCAAGTTCTGAAGTAGCTTTTGCCCGGTCAATTGATAATTTTTCCGGCTTGGCGAGATGGATACCATGGCAGTAGCCGATTTCATAAAAATTGCAAAGTATACTTATCTAGCAAAGTATACTTTGAGGGAGTAATCATTTATTTTTCCCATATAGAACAAATGACTGCATATATTTGATGATTAAAAGTATGCAGAATTATTATACTGAATTTATTACATTATCACAGCCAAAATGGCTGTGATAATGTAATAAATTCAGTATAATAAAAATTAATAAATTTATCCTTAAATTGAAAATTTCTCCCTCAAAGTATACTTTGCTAGAAAAGTATACTTTGCAATGTTGGTGAAATAGGCTACTGGCCAACGGTTACTAAAGCGGGTGTACCATGATTGCCGAAACGGTGGATCGACTTCAGATTTTTTCCCCGACACTCACAGCGTAATCATTAGCCAATCGGAGAAATGCCTATCGCGAATAGCCATATACCCGATGTTCACCATGTAAGTTACATTGCCGACGAGCTTCCCCTCTTCACTTCTCGACAACGTGGGGCACTTGCCTGGGACTGGAAGTGTGGACGGATCTGCCGTGTAGCAGGGCTGGATACCCGGGTGCCTGTCCCTTAGCGTGTTTCTGGAATCCCGTGCAGTCGTGCAGCTTTGTAGACGGACATCCCATTCGCCCTAACCTCTGTGTATGCAGCATCTATCAGCGCAGGGTCATACTGACGACACTTCCTCTTATTCTCGAGTGGTAACTGAAAATAGAAAAGGAGGTAAAATTAATAAATTTATATGTGTCTGTACATTTGTAGGTTAGAGTAGTCCGGTATAAAAACAAATGGTGCGGGTGTTTTGAGGTCACAGACAGTTTGGTTGCAAATCTTGATCCATCACTACCCACTTTCACTTGAACATTTTGGGGTGCTTTTAACACCAGTTTTCAGCATATTTGTAGCATTTAAAAGAAAATATTGAACACGTTATGTAAACCAAAAATGTAAACAATATTGCGGGACATGATGGTTTGATTTTTCTTTCTTAGGAGTAAGTGAACCTATTATTTAATTCATGCAGAACCAGTACAGGCTGGCTGCATGTCATGTACAAGTAGGTCCCACAGCATCCATAAAAATAGTGAAAGTAGGAGAGACTGGCCTTATTGGATGGGATTCGGTTAAATTTATTATACAGTAGAACTCTTTGGTGTGTTCTAACCTAAGATCTCTGCAGCTGATCAATGTCTTCAATTGATTAAAGTAGGAAACAGCGCTGACAAACAATACAGATCATAATTAGTCCATTAATATAGATCCTGGGTTGATTTGCAGCTTTATTTAGAACATGGAATTAGAAAATGTAAAATACACCAGTTACCTTAATAGGGTAAATTTATATGGATATTGCAGGTGCGCGCACCGGAAAATTACCATATTTGGCAATAACGTGACCTCTGATTCACGGAAAGGTAGGAGGGACGCAACTTGTGCAGATGACAAAATTTCAACGTAAGCAAATACACAATTGGGATGGGATTTGTTGGAGCTTGGTCATGACGTGGCTAGGAAATTGGTTTAGAAAGTTAGAAATTGTAATAAATGTGATCACCCGTAAGTAGCCCATTCTAATAGATATTTTGTCTTTAACAGGTGGCGGGTGCAAACGTCAAAACATACGAGTGAAAATGCCGGATGTAAACAATACCATGTGACTTATGTGAACTTTCTAAACCAATTTCCAAAAATAAAAAGATGGCTCATCGCTAAATTTTGCTGAAAAATGATTTTATGCAAAAAAAGGAGTTTTAGGGTATTTAAATAGGCGCATGGTGTGTAATCCGTCCAAGGTGTATACCATTCACCGGTGCAATCAGAAATATCCGAACATTAAATCATTTTTCAGCAAAATTTAGCCATGAGCCATCTTTTTATTTTTTGAAATTCGGTCAGATAATGAAGTAATAGTCCTAAATCAAGAATTGAATGCAAGGTTGCAGTGTTTCAGATTGGCGTCGGATGAAATTTTGGTTTGTTCGATGTTTTTGTCTGGAGCTGGTCATTTTGTCCGATACAATTTTTAATGAGATATTTGACCGATATATTGCGCTGAACTCGGTCCGAATGCATACAGTACGAGTACATGGGCCTACTGCCGCTACATAGTGCATTGCTGTCGAATCAGATCGAGATTGTCTTTGTTGTTGTTAGAATTTTACAACTGCCGTAAAATGGAAAGTTTTGGGTAAATTTTGTACCCATAACATTTCGTACCCGGTTTGGTCATTTCGTACCCATAGGTGCGTGTTTTTCGGTCATTTCGTACCTATAGGTTACTGTGTTCATTCTAGGACGCGTAATTGGCGCTATTTTTTCATGAGTGGCCCAAAATATATTGCGCCAATGCGCCCCGACGGCGCACATAAATTTGCCCAATTGCGCAACGTGTTTATTGAACCGCGGCGAAAAATCACCTAGCTGTGAACATCAGTATATTCAATTAAGTTAGGCATGTAGCGACAGTGTGTTATAGATTTTCATTGGTCAGCGCTATTGGTTACAGTAATTAGATATGTAAACGGCGATTTCATTGGCCAACCTTGCAAACACGCGAAACCTGAGAAAATGTTACCGAAACGTAAAAGCGTAAATATTCTCCTTTTTTTCGCCGGGCTTAGCACTGAATCGCATACCCACACTGACAAATCTCATTATCCGGAAACGGAGGAAATGATCGCCTGTTCATCGTATTCGGCAGAAGAACTGTCGACCGAAACAGAAGGTGTTGCCGATTGTGAATGAACCAAAACAACCGATTCTGAACATCACGTTTTTTTGTTGTTTTCTTATTATTTATTTGCGAATGACCCCCAAAAACACCTCTGTGGACCATATGGCCCCTTCACTTTTCATGGCCATGGGCACATTTCTGTCTGTTTCCTAAAAGTCAGAAGTCCTGTCTTCTAAGAGTGGCACCAAACTGTGTCAAAATATTGATCTTAATCTCTACCAGAATGCTGGGAATTGAATGTGGACTTTATTTGGGGGGTGTGGGGGGTGCGCGGGCATGCCCCCTTATCGGACTTATCCTATCCATTTTGAAAAATGTCCTATCCATTTTACTGGTAGCTGGACAAATGTCCTATTAAAAAAATGTGGATCTGAAACACTGAGGTTGTAATGTTAAAATGCCACGTGCGAACATTTTTCTAGCATCAAACTGCTTGCTGGATTTTATCATCAACAAAAAAGACACTAACCTCGTCTTTATGAGAGCAAGTCTTACCAGGTTGAAAAATAAAGGAATCGAGCCTTTATTTCTCGGTGTTCGTACATAATGTACATCCAAGCTTATAAATGGGTATTTTTCATGAATTTAAACAGTTTACTTGGAGGTTATGACACTCACAGTAATATTGTCATAGTTAAACAAATCGCTTGCAATTGAATATTCTCATTTGTGGCTGTGACTGGAGAAATGGGGCTTACCGTATTTTGCCGTGTATTAGACACACTTTTTTTACCCAGATTTTCATCCCACAAAGCCTCTGCGTCTTATACACATGTTTGGATACAAGAGCATGTTTTTCACCCCGAAATATCGACAAAAATGACCAACAATTAATAAAATAAAGATTTGTTTCGATATTTGTTGTTGTTGTTAGTATTTGCGGTAACATCTGCTGAAATTGGAAAAGTAGCCTCAGATTCGTATTATAAAAAGTTTGCGCCTTACTCGTTTCGACCACAGGCATTCTGCGTGTTTCGGCTTTCATCGGTATAACTACATATATATATATAGTTATACCGATGAAAGCTGAAACACTCCGAATGCCTGTGGTTTCGACACTGTGTCACATTCGGTCGACATTTTTTCTGCCGAATCACAATCTGGCCATTATCATTTCAATTCTCTTTTGAAAACATTTACCTGGCCCATATCGGTCGGTGTCATTTTGCCATGAAAAATATTGCATGACGCCATTAACGGTAAATCCCGATATGTATTATGTGTCATGTATTCCAATATGCATAAAGCAATTCCACGTAAGTTATAAAACTCCATCATTAGTTTCGAAACTGTGTGTTTACACGATGCTGATTCGTCTAAATTGGCAAGCCTAGGTCAGCTGGCCGACATCAAACACACCGCGTGTCAAGATTTACCAAGTACACAAAGCCATATCAAAGATCAATACACGTGGTTACTGACGTCAGTTTCGTATTCGTCACTAGACTGGTACCCTGTCTGATGCGTGCCTAGCGAAACAATACTACAGAGAACCAGTCTATTTATGACATGGCAAACGTGTTTATGTGAATTGGGTCTCTATCTCTGACAAATCCCGGCTTATTGCAATAGCGGCCAGACCAGTCAATGGATTCGCGTAGTCCATGGTTTACAATGTTCGCCAATCTCTAATTAAAAACATCTTAATTACGTCAGCTGACAATGCAAATTCGTCACAGCTATAGGCTGCTTAAATATTTGGGCTTGATCAGGAGGAGCCACTGTAGCTCTAATATACCGCGATGATTGGGAGCCAAGTCACCAGATCGCGAAAGAATCCGATTGCGGTATAAATTTCGACCGCTCTGCTCTGAAATTTCTATCAACTTTCAGCATCATTTACGGAAGATATGACTGATTTTTAAATCAATATCGGCAAAATACGATGATGTCTATTAAAATAACACTGCTAGTGACCTGCACATGAGGAACGGGCCATAAACAATTCCCCCCAGCCAAATATTGACACTGTGGACACAGCGTGGACATACGTAGGTACAGCTAGATAGTGTGTATTCACTGTTTATTGATTAGGTTTAAAAATAGATATAACGGTGACGCTGCTATTAATATTATACGATACTACCTGAATACAAGACTCCAGAATAGCCCCTTATCAGTGTATGCTCATGCAAATCCGGGGCTATGCTGGTCGTACATAGAAGTTGATTGTATTTTAATGTATGCCACAAATTAATTCGCTAAATTCCCAATAATTTCTAACGCTCGGCCATGATGGCATCATTCAGCACAAGGCTGTAAACTTTGACCTTTAGGCTATGTTTTGAAATTGCACCGATTGACAGTAAATGGTGTTGAATAGTTGACATACGTCCAAGGTACGATAAAAAAAACAGTGCGGGGGAATAAATAACAACTCGGCGATTTTTAAAAAAAAAATGTTAGGAAAATTGGGTGCGTCTTATATTCTCATGTAGACATATTCCCCCATATTTTGGAATGAAAATAGGGGTGCGTCTAATACACTCTTGCGACCCATACACGACAAAATACGGTATGCGAGTCTAGAACAGCAGTTTGTTTCACCATGCTTGAAGTTGAGTAGCCAATCACCTAGTCAAGAAGCAAAAGTAGAACCTGGAGTACAGTCCTATGTTAAAAGACAATGTCCAGCCGTCGAAAAAGCACATTGCGATCATCAACTCGGCAGTCGTACCATTTGACATTTTTCTGACATTGTTCGTTTGCTCAATTTATTTCTAGGTAAATACATTTTCATCCGAACACCAGCCTTGTAAAATTAACTTTCTATGCTATTAAGCTAAACAGAAATCAATTAACCATTTGCAAATTAGTGTGTTTATTATATACTTAGCATTATTTGTTGTGTAATTCCCTCCAATAAGTGGTACAACATAAACATTTCATGAAAAATGTGAAAAATTCAGACAAATATTTTGAAATGTGTTCATCAGCTAATATACCAAACGAGATCTAGCCAACACGAAAAACAAAACCTAAATTCCTGCTCACGTCAACAGTATGGGAATGCACATAGTTCATGTTTATATATTATTAAATTTAATAAGAATAATTACAATCCTAACAGTTTTTGTAAATATAAATTCTAAATATCGAGTACCAAGACTGTGTGAAATCTGGATCAGATTCAGTTTTCCTCTTCAGACTAATTAAAAATCTGTTGCTTATAGCATAAATTCTTTCCAAGAATAACCATATTATCTGATAGATGTCATATACGGCACATGGTCGACAAGATGTGATTCTTCTTCCTTTGTGAAGGTTGGCGAGGGTCCTGGATTAGTTGTCGTTTCCATGTCTGTCACCGATTGCAGGCCAAGTGTTCTATCCATAAGGGTAGACTGGGTTGTGGCCTAGGGGTTAGTTAGAGCATCTGACTTCCAATTCGGAGGTTGTGGGTTCAAAACTCGCCTCAGGCATCAACAAATACTTTCATAGTATTTCCATCCCACTGGTCGTGAAACTTTAAACTGTGGTCTTGTCTCTATATGACCTTAGCTGTTGCTGGGACGTTAAACCCTTTCACGTTCACTTTTCCATACAACAACACAGCTCTCTGAATAGAAAGGCATTTCGTCCTGACATCGATTTTAGCTGTTCCAATCAACGCTGGATCATACCTCCTCTTAGCTTTTTGTCCAATTGTTGGGAACTGAAAATATAAAGCCACATGCATTAGAGTAAGAAATGTAAAATATATCAATATATCAATATATGTGATATGAAAACACCTGAGTCGTATGTACTGGGCTGGGCCACCCCTCTTTTTTTAGCTCACCTGAGCGAATCTCATGTGAGCTATTGTTACCGCAATGTGTCCGTCGTCGTCCGTGAACATTTTCAAACGTCTTCTCCTCGGTAACTATTGGGCCTATAGTCACCAAACTTCATGGTCATGGTCCTTAGGTAGGGGGATTACAAAATTGTTAAAATGACGTCATTAAGTAATCCAAGATGGCCGCTGTCTAAAAATAGCACAAATTCTTCAAAAATCTTCTTCTCAAGAACCGCCAAGCGGATTTCGACAAAACTTGGTAGGACTGATCGATGTACAATGCTCTTTCAAAGTTGTTAAAATGGTGACCCCAGGGTCAAAAATGGGCGTGGCCCGTGGTGTCAAATTGGGGTCAAATTTTATTTTTGACCAAATGTGGTAAATTCATATATCAAATCGAAGGTATCAACGAGGCGATCACTCTGGTTATTGTCGAAATTGGATGGTTATGTCATCCAAGATGGCCACCGAAATGTCAAAAGGTCGTTCTTTTATTAGAGATTTCAAAATTCTTCTTCACATGAACCACTTGGCCCATGGTAGCCAAACTTAAAAGTTATGGTCCATGGGTGAAGCCTTTTCAGATTTGTTAAAATGGAGGTCATCGCTAATCCAAGATGGCCGCCGTCTAAAAATAGCATAAATTCTTAAAAAAATCTTCTTCTCATGAACCACTAGCCGGATTTCGACGAAACTTGCTAGGAATGATCGATGTACAATGCTCTTTCAAAGTTGTTAAAATGGTGACCCCGGGGTCAGAAATGGGCGTGGCCCGTGGGGTCAAATTGGGGTCAAATTTTATTTTTGACCGAATATGGTCATGTTATATATTAAATCGAAGTTATCAACAAGGCGATCACACTGGTTCATTTATTGTCGAAATTGGATGGTCATGTCATCCAAGATGGCCGCCGAAAGGTCAAAAGGTCGTTCTTTTATCAGAGATTTCAAAATTCTTCTTCACATGAACCGCTTGGCCCATGGTAGCCAAACTTAAAAGTTATGGTCCATGGGTGAAGCCTTTTCAGATTTGTTAAAATGGAGGTCATCGCTAATCCAAGATGGCCACCATCTAAAAATAGCACAAATTCTTAAAAAATCTTCTTCTCATGAACCGCTAGCCGGATTTCGACGAAACTTGTTAGGCATTATCGATGTACAATGCTCTTTCAAAGTTGTTAAAATGGTGACCCCGGGGTCAAAAATGGGCGTGGCCCATGGGGTCAAATTGGGGTCAAATTTTATTTTTGACCGAATATGGTCATGTCTATATCAAATCGAAGGTATCAAAGAGGCGATCGCTCTGGTACATTTTTGGTCGAAATTGGATTGTCATGTCATCCAAGATCGCCGCCGAAAGGTCAAAAGGTTGTTCTTTTATTAGAGATTTCAAAATTCTTCTTCACACAAACCGCTTGGCCCATTGTGGCCAAACTTCACAGTTATGGTCCATGGGTGAAGCCTTTTCAGATTTGTTAAAACGGAGGTCGTCGCTAATCCAAGATGGCCACCGTCTAAAAATAGCACAAATTCTTAAAAAATCTTCTCATGAACCGCCAGCCGGATTTCGACGAAACTTGGTAAGAATGATCGATGTAGAATGCTCTTTCAAAGGTGTTAAAATGGTGACCCCGAGGCCAAAGATGGGCGTGGCCCGTGGGATCAAATTTTATTTTTGACCGAATATGCTCATGTCATATATCGAATTGAAGGTATCGATGAGGCGATTGTTCTGGTGCAATATTTGTCGGAATCAGATGATTATGTCATCCATGATGGCCACCAAAAGGTCCATTTATTCATAGTAAGTTAAGATCCTTGGGTGAAGCATTTTCAGATTTGGTAAAATGAGAGTCATCGCTTAATCCAAGATGACCGCCACCTAAAAATAGCACAATTTTTTTAAAACACATATGAACTCAATGTCACATTTTCCTCTGGTGTTCATGGAGTCAGGTGAGCGAATTAGGGCCATCATGGCCCTCTTGTTTAAAAATGTGATGTATTATACATTCTCGTACATGCGGGCGGGCATAGCTTGTTCATGCAATAACTAGAGTTCTACATGACGGATCTTAACCAAATTTGGTACGCATGTTATCAGTATCACGGCAAGCCAAAGGAACCTATTGGTTTTAAAAAAGTTCAAGTCTACTTGATGGATTGTAACCAAATTCGGCTTAGATGGTTATCTTGGCAAGACAAACACCACTTGTATGTTAATGTCACAGAGTTCAAATTAGCAACTTACTACAACCAGCATATTTACACTATACAATGTAAAAACTCTTGTAGAGTTATTGTATTATACTAGGGAGGCAGTGGATAGTAAAGCAGCTCGCCCCTCCTAACTAATTATTTTTCCGTACAGTAGACAAGGTGCATCCGATGATCACACATGGAACACGGTACCCATTTTGTGTTATATGTGAAGTTTCTGTGCACAACATATACAGAGTACAAACACAGCATTTGTCCGAGTCGGCAATTTCATCATCATCGGTATCATTCATGGATGGACTAGTTGGTGGCAGATGTACAGCATTCGACGAACCTGCTTGTGGGGACAGATGGATGGCAGTCGATGTACCAGGCTGTGGCGATTGAGGGGGTTTAATACTGGGTTTCTTCGGGATTAGTTGTGCCGCTGTCTCTGCTAGTTATTACCTTCCCAGATGTACAAACTGTTGAATCGTTTGTCTTCCTTTTCTTAAATGGGGTGATAAACTTAGGCACCTTTCACTGCAAGTTGGACTCGTAGAATTCGCTACTTGTGGTTCTGTAGTTACACACTCAGGAATGGTATGTGTTTGTCCGAGTGGCAATATTGTTTGATAATAGCTGATCCTTTGTTATTACATTTGGTTTGAAGGGATACCGGCCTTCTTGAATGATGACAACATGTTCGCTGGTGTAAATGTAAACTTCCTGTTGCATTACAACATGCAATTGCTGTTGTACTTGCTCCTCTACTGGGGGAAATTCCAGTCATTTAAATCATGGGTATCTAACACCTTTTCAATTCCGTATAGTTGTTCACAGCCTTAGTGTAAATGTTAGTGACAGGGACCTAGGTTTCAATCCTTTCAAGTCTGGATTTCGTTTTAGGTATCCTTTAAACCATGTTTTCCCTAAGTAGCCCTGTTCATTTGTTTGTTTGTCGGTTGCCAGACGTTTCAATTCATTATTTGTATACCCATACACGTACTTATACATTTTGATGGCATGGACTCGCAATGCAGTCTCCTCTGCTGCTGACAGAATGCGAACAGGTCCAGAGTGACTGACAGTTCTCTGTTTATGTAACCACATGTCCTATCATGTAATGGTTGCTCTGGTACATTGAACAATTGTTCTGCCTTATTAACTCGAATGTTCATTTTTACAAGCATCGTATGCATTTTTATGCAGGGCTCAAAATTAAAACTGGTCATCTGGTCCGAAGCCAGTAGTTCTACCACAGGATCAGTAACAATTTCAAGCCATTGGTCCTTCTGGCTAGTGGCCAACACATCTCAAATTTGCTAATAAGTTATGATAATTTTGCCTCAAATGTCCTAAAAACATCAGAAAAAAGTATATGACAAAAGAAAAACAAAAAGGTACGTTTCCAATGTCTTGGAAACAAGATCGTGAATGGCTGGTATATGATGCCTATAGCCACAAAATCCCATGTTCATGGTGCATAGAATATGCATTTAGTGATTAACATGATTCAGATAAGAAACATACTTTCGTTTTGGGCCGTGCAAATTTCAAGATTTAAATATGGCATCGTTTATTGTTTTTAGGTTGCTTAATTATTGGACCAGTAGAATTCCTGCTTGACCAGTAGATTTCAGAACCTACTGGTCCTGCTGGCTAGTAACTAAAATCTGTTAAATTCTAGCCCTGGTAGTCTTTGGGCTTTGCCCTTGTCCGTCCTTGCGTGTGCGTGCGTCCGTCAGTGTGTACAAATTTGGTATCACACATACCGGTATCTCGACAGTATTTAACTGAAATGCTAATTAGCTTGTGTACTTATGCACTGGGGGTTTTGTTTTTATTTTTGCCCTGTGAAGGTGGAGTTATGACCATTGACTTAATCAATCTGCACAATTTGTGTTGTGCATAACTTTTGACCAAGAGACATGAAAATTTACAGCAATATTAATTATCATGTGAGTTATGGCCCTTAACGTACAGTCGAGCACCAGTATCTCGAAGTCGAAGGGAGATCGTATTTTAGTCGAGGACTAGGTTCGAGATACCGAGGAAGTGACATGGTCAAATATTTTCGCAAAAGAATATCAAATCATGTTACCCATCACATCACGAGTAAACAATAAAGGAATAAAGAAACCAAACATGTATACCAGTTAATTGACAAACAACAATATGAACATTACATACGTTATATACATGTATTCAATAGACAATTTTATGTCACTCTGACACTAACAAGGAAATAATGTTGTGTTTACATAATGAGTAACATATAATACAAGAAACAGAAAAGTACATGTTTTAAACGAAACAAAATTGACACCGTCACTCGCAGTCAGGTCTTGTGAAGAAGTCCTTGATCGTCCCTTGCTTCGTACACCGGCGTCTATACAGCTGTGTGAAAAATGCCGTGGACTTTGACAGGGCATTAAGAATGTCATGTGGCACGTCGTGATATGCTTAATGAATCGTGTGAAACACTCAAACAAATCGAGGTGGACCAATTAAGCAAACAACCCGAGGCAGGTGTGAATTTATTTTGTTTCATTTGATAATAGGTTTTGAAAATTAGTGTTAACCAAATTGATCTTGGCAGCCAGGCGCTTAGGTGATTTACCCACGTTTATGTGATCGAGATAGCGAAGTGATTTTTAACGTATTTTTATGCGAAGGGGACAGAATGAACAGTCGAGATAGAGAACATGTTCGAGATAGGGCATGTTCGAGATAGCCGAGGAAATTTACATTCAACAAATAAGGATATAATTCGGGACTTTAGCGAATCATCGAGATAGGAGATACCATCGAGATACTGACGTTCGAGGTACTGGTGCTCGACTGTAGTTCAATTTGCACAAAATTTGTGTCTGTTAAATTCCTTCCAAACATAGTACATTGTAATTTCTTCTTATTACACTCTTGCAAATTATTTGCACGGGTTTCGCTGTGAGAGAAAAAACGTAATCAACTCCTTACAAATAATACACCGTGAAGAGAACACCCATAATTGCGCACCTGTTTTCTTGGAAACCACGAGCTACCATGCAAAATGTTTAGTTTGTATTACAGTCAAATTAAAGTTATTTGAAAATTTGGAAAGGGTCTCGACTAATCTAGAATGTTAATGTGATTGAACACATTCCAAACATGCACTCAAATATAACTGGTTCATAGAAACAGCTGCGTAATTTGGATTTCAAAAAGTTTACATGAAGTCACATTTGACGTCACAGAATGTAACGTCAAAACACGGGAAAACACGTAATTGTGTAACTATTCATGCGCACATCACACTTCATTGATTATAATCTCAAAAATAGACTAATTGTGCATATGTATCCGCCATGGAAGTGTAATAAATAGGATATTCCATCGTACATGTTTGAATAGCGGAAATAATACACTCGTGTCCGTCGGAGTCCTTGCAAGCAATTCGTTCGCTACGCTCACTCGTTGCTTACGCGCAAGCCGACGCACACTCGTGTATTATTTCCCTCTATTCAAAATGTACAATGGAATATCCTTTATTTCATCTAAATTGCTTAGCCCTAAATGACAATCTTTTGTGTTGGTGGGCCGTTAAGCACCATTCCATTACAAGCATTGTAATTGTGGTTCTGTAATAGTAGCTACTAGTTCGCCTAACAAAATTGTTCCTTTTTGCTTACTGATACTCTCCGTTTGTCCTGGAAGATATATACAGGCTCCTGCTCCGCATCGTCCCGCATTTCACATGCCAGATCCACCGTTGAAGGTTATCGTGGTTTCTTCGGGGAATTCTCCAATCATTGTATTTAGGATGTCTCTTACATTTTCTGCTTGTTCTTCACTTGTTGTTTTGGATCCTAAGCCATTCCAGTACTCCGGTCTCTTCATTGTTGGTCGGAAAACTTCAATGTACATGTAGTCAGGTTCTGCCACAATGTCATTCATTGTTGTTTCAGTATTTGTTTCCATATCGACAACTTGAATAGCAATTTCTTCGAATGGTGAGAATATAATTTCTGTTCTACTCTTTTTTTCCCATTCATTCCATGTTTTCTTAATGGGAAAATTTCTATTGTTCATCAGATTAATATGACCTTCACCATTTGACGGATGACGTATTTCCATTCTAGAACATCTGGTGTGTTATTGATTATACATATCGAAAAAGGTTAATTCTCGGGGACGCAATGCCAATTGACATGCGCGTCCCCGGCTAGTAATGCGCATCAGGTCCTGATGTGGTATTTGATACATCTATAGAAACCTGTGCTATATTAACATGGTGAATTGGAAAAATAAAATAAAGTATGGCAGTATTGGTTGTTCCGGCGTATTTTCAGTTCCAATAATGGTCGTTGTTGCTGATCTCTTGGCGATGATGGCTCTGGCTGTGTATTCTGTTGATCCTTTGATGAACGTTGGTTTGAAAGTCTGTCCCACACATTTCCTATCAAAATTATACATGAACTGTGGAGTTTATCAATATAGCACCAAGTTCAGCAACATATTAGCTCACACTTCCTTGCGACAGTGCTTTGCTTGCAAATCAGACAATGATTTCGGACATTCTACCTTCAGCTCCAGCCACCACTGAGTCCTTAGAACCATTATACGTTAGTGGTTTGTCTCTTGGTTGTTTGTTCAGACAAGACACATATTCTTCGGATAAATTAATTACTGAACTACTTGGGTATAGCAGTGTTCTGCCAAGAAATCGGAGACATGGGGCCAATGACCCCATGGGTAAATAAAAGTGGGGACATTTTCAAAAATGATGGTGTCACACATGGTATTTTGAAGAAAAACACTGCTTCGAACTATTAAATATCAGCAACTAAAGTAATTAATAGTTTGAAATAGTGTTTTGCTGAGCCCGACAATGGACTTGCAATAATTAATTCATGTAAATTTTCAGCATGTTGTGATTGTGAAAAAAACATGGAAATTTATAAAAATATGCATTTTAACTAGAACTCTGTGTAGTAAATGTTTACCATATTATATAAAACATGTAGGTGCAGCTCGCCAATGGCACTATCACGACTGTGTAATATTAGGACTGTCCATCCACGGTGGCAATTTGAAGTAGTAACAGTGTTCTACAGTTTGTGTCTCGTGATGGGGATCTAATCATTTAGCGACCAATATCCACTAGTAATCGTATGGCAGTCTTTTGGATACCTCGGACAACATTGTTGCATTATGTTTATATTTGGTTGACTTAATTTAAATGTAAATGTTAAAATAAACAAACTTGAAACAACACTTGAACAGTGAACACTTCCAAAACAAAGTACAGTATGTACATTATCAAGCAGTTACACATTGCTGGCAAACAGCTTCCTGTGCTTCACAGTACGCCAGTACTGTAAAGCGGAGGGGAAGTGAAAGTCTGACATTTTGCCAGCTTCCAATTTGACAAGCATTAAATCGTTGACTCTCTGTGGCGATAGCCTGTTTCTCAGGGCCGTTTTTGATTTTGGGCACTGAACCCACGTTCACAGTCTGAGGTATGAATTGGAGCTGTTAGACCGAGTGCTGCTAATTTCAGAAGGTTGGGAAACTGCTCCTTGTGGTGTTGACTGATGAGACTCCACAGAGTACTGGTGTTATCCGTTGGGTAGCCTGCATTTACAACCAATGGCTTAACCAATGACCATTCATCTCGTGTAGCATTGCCATCAATGAGTGGCTCCCTTCGGACTTCAGGCTGATCTGACGCAGGTATAGGTTTTGATGTTTTCTGCTCGCCATACTGGTTGATCAAAACGTCCAGCTTCTCATCACCCCATGTCTGTAGATCCTTCTGCGAGCAGAATGGTACTGGTCTCATACCCAGCGCGCCAAAAGCATACATGACATTACTGTCGTCTTCTGGGAAGCGGTTGTCGATTTTCGTGAGGATTGCATCAATAAATTTTGATTTAATAGAGTCAATATTCTGTTTGCCTTGTACCACATGATTCTATTGTTGGCTCTAATAACCAGGCATTCTGAAGTAGAAAAATCGACTGGTCTTGGAATAATAGCCGAGTACAAAAGTTTGATCGATGACTTGATGTTTTTGATGACCGATACCAAATTGTTCAAGGCTGCAGGAAAGTCATAAGGTGACATGTAATGAATGTCATTGGTACCCACATGAAGAATGAGAAAATCAGCAGATGAAACTGCTCGTTGCAACGTTGCGTTGCGCTCGAATTCCCTAGCAAGTTTGTTGAATGTTGCACCAGGAAAACATAATAACCTCAAGCAGTCGATTCCAGTCACGTACTTCGCAATAGAGTCGGACACCAGTAATATCTGTTTCAAACCTGAATAATTAGAACCAGCAATGGTATCAGTGTACAAGAAAACATTATATAATATCTCTACGAATACAGGCAATACAAACTCTAACTATGATGATATGTCCTGTCCAAAGCAAAGGCAATAAGTAACGACTATATTACAAGCTAATACCGGACATAATAGGGAATTTGTTCTTAACAATGGGATTTGCAAAATTCTTTCCCCAAATTGTAGTGTTTTTGTCCATTTAAATGTAATAATCAAACCATATTCAACAACCTTAACATCACTCCTTAGCAGGAATTTACCAGATGTATCCAAAGAATTTTCGGGCACCAGATTAGATTTGCGAGCCAACAAAAAGAAAGCAAACAAGCACAGACACCAAAAACACGCATCTACTGGAAAGGACAAATTCAGTTGTATCCGAAACTGATTAAGAATAGTGCAAGTAATAGGAAATGCTTGCTTAACGCAATGCGGATTAAGACGCTGAATGCCTTTAAGGCTTAAATTGAGCAAAAAATTATTAATCTCCAGATCCACGCCCAATAATAAATGTAAAGTACGCACCCCACTAACGTAATTCCTGATAGAGTCTACCGCCTTAAAAGTACGACTGAGAAACTGTGAAAACATGGATAGAATATTCGTAGTCGCAGGAATCGGCACCAAATGGAAATAGAAACAGAACAGCAAATAAGTTTCCCACACTGAACATGCAGATTCTTGACTGTGCCCTTAGCATACCCGGATGGTAGAAAACAGTGAGATCCTGCTTCAGCTCCTTTAAATGCACATCTGAAAGACAAAGTACACAATCCCAAAAGTTTAATTGATATTATTAAGTGCGATGCCCTGATGAGCAGGCAAATCTTACCAATCACATGAAAAACCAAATAATTCTTCAGAAGCTATGCATTCTATGCCAGATTGACCGAACAACTGAAAGAACTGTACTTCATGACCTTTGTCAAGGTCCCAACGACTTAGATGATCCTCGAGCCTGTTATCAATACCACTAATATGCTCAGCCCTGACCTCAAATTCAAACATGGCTGCTAAAAAACAAATTTCCCGCAAACAAGACTGCAGGAATTCGTTGCGTGTTGATCCTTTATTAATGACTGAACAGGACGATTGGTTGTCACAGAAAATCTTGATTCTTTGACCTTTCAAGCATGAGCCCCATAACTTTAATGGTACTACTATCGTTAGCATCTCTAGCTCATTAATATGTAATGTTCGTTGAATAATGCTTGGCGGAAATGCTGAATGGAAATAACACTGACCATATGTACCACCACATCCCGCTAAAGAGGCATCGGTAGACAACACACTGTCTGCCTCGGACCACTCCAATGTAGACATCATGGAGACACCATTATATAGCGGGAGAAAAGTATCCCACCATAACAAATCCTTTTTTAAGTAATTTGGAACTGAATGAAATTGGCAATCCAAAGTATAAATCTCTCGAAGAAATCTGAGCAAACGCTGCACAAAAATTCTTCCTGGTCTAACACAGGCACTAACAAAATTTAATTTGCCAAGAAGCGATTGTTACTCTTTTTTAGTCATTTTGGATTTATGTAACCAATTTGCAACTAATAATGAAATTTCTTCAAGGCGTTCTGGTGTTATTTCAAGCGACATAGTGACCGTATCGAATTGAACTCCTACAAATATCATGCGCGTGGACGGAGAGCACGCTTTATCTTTGGATTCCTCAATCCCACACTTTTCCAACGTACTCTTTAATGTTAAATAGGCAAATTGAGCATTATTTGCCTTTTCTGCTCCAACCAGATCGTCAAGGTAATTCAGAATGGCTATACCCATTAGTAACATAATGAATGCAATTGCGTTAGTTAGCCTTTGGCAAATGTAACTAGCACTTCGAAGACCCATACTGAGCACAGTATCAAACATTAAATGACCCTTGAAACGAAAACCAACTTTGTGGTACTCACTGGGATCCAAACTAATCTGGCGAAATGCTTTACGGAGATCACATTTATACATTAAACACCCCTGTCCGCGTGCTCGTATTAATTGTAACAAAGTCATCCACCCTAGGATACACCAAGGAAACTACTTTGCCTAAATATTCATTCTTATGTATAGTATCATTTATCGCCTTACCTTTCGGAAAACTTAAATCTAATATTACACGTCTCTCTGACGTGTTTTTCTTGGGAACTGTATTTAACGGAGAAAATGTTGCATGCTTATTAAATGGATTGTGCGAAAATGGACCCACAACTGTTTTGGCAATTAACTCTTTAACAAAATACGACTCCAATTGATTTGGATATTCTCTAGCCCCCTTGTGATTTCTGCATTTTTTGGAGGAACTAATCGAACTATCCCCGGTGCATCCCAGAGGAAATCCATACTCGAGCAAATCACATAACTGTGAATCTTTGTAATTGATTAACATACGCCGAAGGAATTCAAAATTCAGTTTATTATTCACTTTAATGCGACAATGTTCATAATTGTATTTCCCTGAATCTATGACCTTATTGTGGGCTTGTACCAAGAATTCTATATTAGCATAATTACGTATAGCAACAGAACAAATGTTACATTTTAAGTAACATGATCTAGCGCTTGCACTTCCGCACCTGCATCATTATGCTCATTTGAATCAAATGAATTATCAACGTTCTTACTTTGTTCTGCACTCTCAAATTGCACAAAGAAGGGACAAAAAACTTCAATTAAATGTTTGTTAATTGGAATATTATTAACAACATGATCCATAGATGCAAGTCACATTACAGAATGAGGGCAATCCTTTGAGCATTCTGCATGCTTCACTTTTCTGCCGTCTTTTTGCCAACATTCAGCACAAATGTGAAGACAATGCCTCATCCTACATCCATGTGATCACCCTGTTTGTTACATCTGTTACGGTTGAATAATGAACAGAACCAAACGTTCTCGGACGATTCAAATTCCTTCTGCATAGGTTTAACATTTTTGAACGATTGTTTCCTCGCCGAAACATTTCCTCCGAGCAAATGCCTGGCCAACATGACCTGCTCCGTGGATTGTGGGTCATCAGACCATTGCTTATGTCCCAATTCAATGGCACGCAGCCAGGCCGCATAAAAGCCACGCAATCCCTCGAAAGAATATGTGTTTGACAAGTAAACAATGCGTTTCAACAAGTTTATTCTGCCTTTGCGCTCTTCCGTGGAGATAATTTCAGATGAAACGATTTCCAGCTCACCTGCTACAAACAGTTTGAAGTCAAGGTTATCGAAAGAAACCGACTTGTTAACATATTCAAACTGCAAGTGCGAATGCGGCCATTCTTGCGGATTGACAACACGGTCCGCTGCTTTCGCAGTTATTCCAGATTGCATAACTTTTTTACTGTGTTTTTTAGAATTTGAACGACCGCCATCTGAATTATTCGTGTTACGGTCCATTTCAGATCTAGGGTCAGACAATTCAGAATCAGACGACAAATCTAATTCGGAATTCTCCGACTCAAGACCTGAATTTCTTAAGAATTTGCCGACCTTTTTTCGTAATTTAGAGTTTCTTCGCAAATCATCAATTGTTATTTTCTGTTCATCCCCACTGCTTAATACGTCAAGCTCTGGAATTTTTACAGATAAAGGGCCTGTTTTCGAAACAGCACCTTTAACACTTTTGGCCACATGCGGGACTTCCACGACAAAGTTACCTTCTTTCTTAAAAGAGTTGACCTCCTTCTTAGCCTTAGCTAGCTGGTCCAATAAGTCACGCTTTTCCTTCTTCAACGACAGCCGTCGTTTCTCCTTGTCCAGACCCTCTAACTCCCGTTTGAGAGCACTAATCTCCAATTCTTCCTCCTCGAATTTTGGACATGGCGACGCTTCCGGTGACCTGTTGTTGTTGTTGCTTGGCCTCTCCCCCCCAAAGCCGGGCACCCCCGTCGTTGCAACCGTCTCAACTGTAGACGGCTCCGTAATTGGGGAGAACAATGCACTTGCGTACCCGCTCCCACTCGGCACTCTTAGTGTATTGTCGGACTGACCACTAATCGTGGCACTAATGGTTGACCCTTCCGTCGCGAACTTGTTGTAGTCCTTGACAGTTTGCGCAGCCCTCCGCTTTGGTCTAACGCATTCTTCGCCCTCGCTGGAAGCCATGCTACGACTTCTTGGCAATTGTAGTTAATATTTTAAGTTAACAGAATATATATATATAGAATAATTGTCGGCTATTGCACACGCAACGTTGCCCCAGACAAAGCAACACGCCAAACTCGAAAACACAAACACAAAATGTAATAGATGTGGTCGCTACCACGGAATATCAAGCTGTGATTGAAACAGCCGGACGCCGAAAAATGTGCGTAACAAGTCCGCAGCAAAGCAAAACAATTTTTTAAACAGCCAATCAAAAGGACTTATTACCCATAACAACGCAACAATCAAAACAACCACAATGTTGGGGCTAACCATTGAAATAAGCTTAATAAAAAACTAAAAGGAATTATTAAATAACCAAAATCCAGAGCTGCATTAGATAAATGACAAATAAGTGAATACAATAATTAAGGCGTCTTTTTTAACGGAATTCCATGTTCTAAAAATAGCACAAGGCTCACATACCGGAAAACACCGGATATTAAAGAGAGCATCCGCGCATAGTAATTAATATTTTTTAAAATTAAAAAATTTCCAATAGAGTCAATATTCTGTTTGCCTTGTACCACATGATTCCCCATTGAAGACAAACTTTCCATTTTCGACTGACAGGTGTTCATTTTGTAGTTGCTGAAGGTAAGTGTCATTGCTTTCTCCCGTCGTGATGGATGACTTCACATTATTCAATGATGACTTGCACCGTTCAACCGCTACCTGTACCATTGCCATGTCCAGATCAGTCTTTTGAAATATCAGGCAAAGTGCAGAGACAATTGGCAGTATGTCCATGAGCAGGTAAGTTGTAGCAATGAAGTTGTACTGTATCATCTTCTTGCCATAGCCCTTTGATTTGGCATCCTTGTCTGATGTGAAGAAGGTGATCAGCGAATCAAGTGATTTAAAGACAGTTTTTACAGCCAAGTACACAGACATCCACCGTACTTGGTGAACTTCCTTGATTTTCAGCGTTGGTTCATCTAATAAGGTTTGTATGTCAGCTAGTCTTGTAGTACGGTTTGACGATGCTTTGAAGAAGTAGAAAATTCCCGTCAGCACACTCTGATAGTCAACTAGAAATGGGACTTCATCAGCAGCCTGAGATGTTACCAATGCCAATCTGTGAGCGATACAATGATAGTTAAGTAACATTGGATTGTCTCGCAGCATAAATCCAGTCAGTCCAATGCCAGTACCCGTCATAACTTTTGCACCATCCGTGCCTAAGCCCATAACCTTCGAAGTTGGGATTTGTTTCTCATTCATGACACTCAATAATTCATTATAAATGGCTTTTCCTGTAGCACTCTCCACTTGCATGTTTGTTACAAAATGTGTTGATGGTTGGTACGTTTTCTCATCCAATATCCGTGCATATACAACTAGTTTCTTCTTAATACCAATGTCTGTACTTTCATCACAGAGCAGACTAACGAATGGCGACATTGTAATTTGGTTTTCAACTTTTTTTCTTTTTACAGTGGTGATAAAATCAAGTAGCTCTGTGTAGGACTTGTCTGAAGAATATGTAACTTTTTTCCCAGTTTTCATGTCTGCTACATTTGGGCAGTTCAAATCAACAAGCAAATTCAACAAACTTTCATATTGTGTTATAGATATCTCTTCTTTGGCCATCCAAAACACCACCTTCATGGCGACTAATATACTGCATTCCTTTTCATTTGTGATTTTTTCTACAATTTTTTCAAAATTTGCAGAGCTTTTCTCAGCAAGAATTACCGCTCTGTGATCGCCACAACTGGCATGCTGTGTGAGTGTGCTTGTCCGAAAATTGGTATTGTATTGGAACGTTCGCGTAACGGAGGGGCCCCCGGGTTGACTAACAGTTGGGGGTGGAGGTGTAAGCTTGTAGCATCTGATGCGTCATCATCTGATGTCTTAGCTTTTTTTGTTTTCGGCTCAAAGAAATTGAGAATAGCACGCGATGTCTTCTTGGCAGACGAATCCATGTTTAGTCATTCATAAGTAAGTTGATGACAATAAGCGCATTTCAAACCGCATTTCTGATTGGCGGACCAAAATAGTTTGCTTTATACTTGTATCACTTATGTAAATATACCATTCAATAAACCGTCGATAGATGTATAGCCAAGTGCTGTTGCTATGCGAATTTTACATTTCCGGTACATTTCACGAACGCCCCTAACACAGTTCGGACTTTTTTAATTTCGCAACCCGCAAACTCGGACCGAATATTTAATGCGCCCGTTGGCCCATCGGTCATTTTTTTCTTGCGCCATTGACGATTTTTCCGCGCGATCCCGCGTCCTTGGCAGAACACTGGTATAGCCATTCCCGACATTAGCCATATTTTTGACGTGCATTACTAACCTCGCCTCTTCATATTTATAGAGTGGGTGGTTGGTCGGGTGAACGTGACGGCGTAAATTAACGGTAGGGATTCCTCCTTATAGGAATCATGATTTGCCTGGTTTGGCCCCCAGGTACGTTTTTATCTTTGGCTCTTTCGTTACCTGGGAGTTGAATTGGGTTATTGCCCATTATAAAAGTAGTAAGATTATTACTGAGCCTACTGCTGTTGGGAGGGGGCCAAGTGATTCTGGTGTGGCGAGGACCTGACATCAGATCAGGATTATTCTGATTTCAGGGCTGAATATATATTTCTTTTATTGTAAATATTCAGTTCTGATTTTGGGATTTTTAACTCGAGAATTATATTCTTTTTTTTTTAAATTTTAGTACTAGTTTTATTTACTTTTCTGACTTTCGATAATAGAGCAATAGAGATATTTCAATAAAAATGTTATTACGGTATAACCAATTATCAGCAGACTTCACACAATTATCATGCACACTTCACACAAAACCTGACTGCTCTCTATACATGGTTGACATGTGGGTTGATCAATGATTACTGGCTGCCTTGTTGGGATCTGTGCCTTCTGGGCAGCACATGCATTGGGTTTTGTTTGTTTACTACTGGTATTTCTGACGTCTACGTCCTGGGTGACTTGTACTGGTCGAGAGCTTGGGAACACGGTGTGCAGCGGTGATGTTTAGCTCATTGACATGTTTTGTATTTTCGAGCAGTCTCGTTTAATTCTTGCATGTTGGGAACTGTTAGTATATTCTTGATGGAAGTTGTGTCCACATTATCTTTTATTTATTCGAAATTCTCTTGATCAGTAGATGCTCCTGGGGGCTTTTTCACTGAAAATATGGCTGATAATTGTACTCTCTTTGAATCTAATTGTAACAGATTGGGGAACTTGTGCCGTGGAATGGTTTTCTTTACGCCAGTGTATTTTAGCGATATGTTGAGACCGGTGATGTTATCTGTCAGTAAGTGATAATGGCCGACAGCTAGTGGCTGCACTACAATGAGTAGGGAGGCAAATTAGTGCACTGTTACCATGATGTGCTATCCATTACTGACTTGGTGATGTGACTATTGAGTTTGTCCATGATGACAAGAATGGATCTAGCGATACCACACTGCTTGACAAAGCACTCCTCAAACTATGATACAAACAAATCCTATGTATGCCCACATTGTCACTGTGCATGGTTGTCTATTTGTCTGCCTTGCCAATTGTAATATCATAGTTAGATATTCTTATAGCTTCATCTTTATTGTCAAGCTTTGTTAACGTATTAAAGGTACATGCCCACTCAGTAGGCACACACTGTTCTTTATAGGAATTAAATAAGTGTACAATTGTGTCACTATATATTCCACCAGTTCTAAAATATTACGAGTGCCCGCTATATACAGAGATAATCATTTATTAATATTTATTTTAATGATAGTGACACGCAGTGGTATGAGACTAATTATTTATACTAATTAAATGCGTCACCTGAACAAATAATATGTTTGACAGATTATAAAGTATGATCATTGCACATCAAAAAATAAATACAGAGGATAAATAGTAATGTCCATTAACATTTTAAGGAAACACGGTTATCGCCCCTGATATCAGTGAAAATTTACGTCTGATATAAAATGTATAATAATGCCAATCAATACATGGGGTAATGGTGAATGAATGTTTATTTTGCCAGGAAATGTCTCAGATGATGTCTCTGATATAAAGAACATTGTGTGCCTACTGAGTGGGCATGTACCTTTAAGCAAACTGGTGTAAAACTTGTTGATTTGCTGTTGTCTAATTCGGGATCTATTTGCTTCTAGGGGATGGAACTTTCTAGCTGACAGATTTCTATGTCACTTTAGATAATTCCGGATCCATTTGTGGGATGGCTCACTTTCATTTAAATATGCAGGATCAAACCCGTTGGCCTGGCCTTAAACGACTTTACCTGTTGGTAGGCTGTTAAACACCAATAAATCAAATCATTTAAATATGTAGGTCGACCTGAAGCTTATTTTGTCCACGAACATGATCTTTAATGGTAGATGCTGGGAATTTGGTTTTCTTTGCTACTGTACGAATCCCACTTCAACACGACATTCAGGAGGAATTGTTGGAAATGATGGAAACGGAGTATAAAGTGTTTTTTTTTTATTGACGTGATGTGCAAAATTTCACCCGGCGGCATTTTAAAAAAAATCCAAGATGGCCGCCATCCATGTATAAATTACTATAATCGCTATAACTTACAAAGTATTGGTGCTATCACCAGGAATATGGGCTCTATACCCATGTTTTCAACCATGAGGGATGCAATACAACATATAGTTTTAAAATTGGAGCATTGCCATTGGGATAAAATCCAATATGGCCGCCATAAAGCAGATACATGTATAATGGTTACTAGAATCTATCAAACTTGAGTCTTACCTAAAACGTTGTGTCCTGGATACAATATGCACAACACTTCTGAAACAATATTTTCTTTATTGTGTAATAATATATATATATATATAGTAGTTGTAATTGGTAATAGAGACTAGAAGTTTACATTTAGATCCAGATGATTGTTGTACAACGCATGTAACTGCGATGTTTGAAAGTGAGTTATGTGAACAATAGAATATTATTGAATGATTACATCAGCGTGTTATCATTTACTATGTGTACTAGTGTAATTTGAGAATAGCTATTCACTCTTCAATGTCATCATCCTCATCACACTGTGTATGTGTTAATGGGTTGTTGCATGTTTCTCTACCACCACAAAGGCAAAACATGGTGCAGCCGATTTTAGAACAGCTACACAATGCTGTTTAACAGTTTGATGTTTTGCAATTGCACCGAATTAACTTCAGTACAAATGAAGGGGCAAGTTCTGTGCCAACGCGTACCGTGTGAGGGATCATTGTACTCTTGTTTACCTCACAGCCATACTCGCCTGGGTCCATTGCTGGTGGCGAATCCATAAGTGCCGACTTCCAAATTGCCACTTGGAGATGATATCAGAGAACGTTTTCCTCAAACGCCTCACTGGTCGGAGGTAGGGAACATAGTTTTGGTGACGATGCCCCTTGCCTGTTTTTAACTTCCACATTGTCAATTTACACTGTGTCATACTTATGCACGTCTCCACCACTTTCCCATATGCAGCGCACATGAACTGCGTAGCTTGTGTCGGAACAGTTTCCATACTGGCATGTACATCACGAATACTAGTTAATGAGACGTTTCCTTTCTTGGCGACTTTGAAGCTTTACATGGCTTTACCTACCCCATGTAATGATGCAACTGTATCGGCCCCAGATAGCCCATGAATGGCAAGCAGGTCACTGGCGATATTCTTGTGTCTTGCTGCAGTTGCCCGTACATGTCAAACGCATCTCTGCCTTTTAGTGGTGACGACATGGTCATTGGTGCTTGATTTGTGAATAAGTAAGCAAAATACATCAGTGTCATCAGATACAACATTAACCGACTTGTCCTGAATGGAAGTTTCAATTGAATGCTGCACAATTATGTCATCTGCTTCCTCGTGTGAAGAGCAAAGATCATTGCGATTTATCGTAGCTCCATGCACAATATCCACAGGAATATATGCGATGCCGGCAATGACCAGGCTGTGGTTCTGTGTGGCGGTTATTTAGAACTCTAGATCTAGCAACCCTTCTGATAACATTGTATTCAACTGGACTTTGTTTTTTGTTGTTACAGATAAGAACACCTGTTTTGGAGGAGTTGGCATTTCAGGAGTCAATGTGTGTACATGTACCGGGCTTGAATCCGCTCTCTGCATCCGCGTGGACGTCTTAATGCTACCCGCATATTACCTATCAAACACCAAAGTAACATTCCTCTCTAGCAGTGTTTTATGTACAAATGATTGGAAAGCAGTAATATACACATGGAGCTTGACCTTGTCAGAGGGCCATTCAAGTACCCACAGTAACGAAGACGCATCATAAATCACTGTATCTGACATAGGGTAACTTCGTGCCCATACAGTCACCTGCATGATGGTCTTCAGTGTGGACTTGTTCTTTGAAACCTCATTTGGCCATCTGATTAGAACATTGATGGTGGATAGGCTGCTAGTTCACAGGAAAGCACGTCATCAATGTTAATATCACGTGTAGACCGACAACCCAATGACACGGGCATATATCAGTTCCTAGTCATAAACCCTTTCCTGTCCAACAAGGATATGTTTCGCATCCCTGGTCACCACAACCTTTGGCAATTTGTCATAAAATGATCCTGGCCATCCATTCTTAAATTCTGCGATCTGTTTCTGGCCAATGGTAATGTCATCATCTGCTGTCACCTCAGGGTAGGCTACTTCCCCTGTAACAACGTTCACCAGATCACCATCTGGATGTGACATATCATCCAGTGGATGTATAACTCTAGCGAGAGTTTTGCTGATACTACATCGGTCTCGTTGATCGTACTCGATGCGGGACTTGGCTTCTTCTTTGTGATGAGTATGCACAGTGACGTGTTGTTTGACATTGCTCATCAAGGTCGGGTCATGAGACAGCTCCCCACTGGTGGCAAGACTCAAAGCCCAAATTACCATCTGATTAAAATCAGTTGCCAAGCCTATGGCTCCTGTAGGACCATGACCCAGGCGCATATATGTCGTCTCAATGAACATATCTTTCCACATTGCATTGTATATTCCTGGTATGTGAAGAACAAATGCACCATGCTGAAGTTTCTTCATCAGATCAGGATCATGTGATGAACATAGAACAAATCATAGCGAGCATAGTTATGACAGCCAGCTGCATAGAAGTATGGCAGCATTCCCTCAGCCACAGACATATATGCAAGCCCCAATCTCCTTTGTGTGCCGCTCTTGAAAATAACATCATGATTATGACTGGCTTATTCAGATGATCCAGTTTAGTAGTCCGGCTGCCAGAGATACGCTTGTCTAGGGCCACCATGAGGTCACAGAATGACTCAACACCCTCTTCCTGAACTACAGTGCAGAAGTTCTTCTGCCACCATACGCAGGGCCCGAAAGTTCTTTGGATATTTCTTTCCACTGAGCATTTTGTCAACACTCCCAAACGTATTTGCCAATATCTCCTTAAATCCACTTCCACCCATAATCACTGTGATGGCATGTATTCAATTCATCAGCATATGCATTCCCCCTAGAATCGGTACTACCCAGTTGAAGTAGGTTGGTTGGTGGAAAAGAATATCAAGTTTCACTTTGTACAACTGTTGATCATATGTGATGATGAGAACATTATCGCCAGATCCTTTGATAAGAGACAGACCTTTCTCAGTGGCTGTTTTGATTGTATCATGGTCAGCAGGCATGATATTTGCGTAACCATGGCAAGTCAGAATCACAACATTTTCACCATGATATTTAGCTAACTAAACAGTGTTTTCCGACACATCGACGAACCCCCTACATCCGTATACAATGCAAACAGCTCCAGTGAGCTCCACGTTTTCTAACATGCGAGTACACACATACTTGAATGCCTGATCATCGGAGGGCTTACGCTGCGTAGCACAACAGGAGTCAACATTACGTTCAGATATAAACTTGGACACCGTGCATCTGCAGCGTGCAGATCGCCATCTGCAGACAGCACTCATTGTCGAACAGTATCACCTATCATCATTGGACAGCTTACGAACATGAGCAATATGTGCCTTTACATTGGTTGATGATGTATTTCTTGAAACACATGTTTGGTTTTGATTCTTCATGATAATTGTCATTCAAGTCTTTACTACAGGTAATTATGTTATCAATGCGTGGTCGGAAGCCAGTCGATAATTGCTCTCTCTTTAGAGCTCCTTGAAAAAGCAGGCATCTTGGGACTCTGAATCGTCCATCATGTTCTTGGTGTGACAACCTGAAAATACAATGTCATATGACCATGATTATTTTCCTTCAATACTGTACCACATAAAATAGAAATCAATATTCCTAGAGAGATCGAAGAACCTATAAAAAAATAAAGACTAATTAAAGAACACCATATTAAAATTATGGCAAGCGCGTACACGGGTAGTCGCAGAGTATTTAACACTCCACAACTAGCGATGTACGGTCCAAAAGAAAAACACAAAAAGGTACAGGACATGTAGAAAGTATAGACGAAAGCAACAAATACTTCATAGAACGTAATCACAAATGTAATCCAGCAAAAATCCCAAAATCCCAGGAGGTAAAATTTAAAGTGCATAATATAATAACAAGACAAGCAAACATGACGTCAAGGTCACCGACTTGGAACGGCCAATGTGGTCACGTACGTACTGACGCCAAAGTGTCGACTATATCGCGCTATCCGCAAGCGGGCGCGACAAAAAATGTTACCAATTGTGGTTATTGTACTATAGTATACCAAAACACTGCTAGACATGTCGGTGCATGTTTACATACGTTATAAAACAAGTGTATAATTTCCCAGAAAAGAAAATATACTGGTAACTTGTTTCATATTTAATCACATACAAATGCATTGAACTATACTCCAAACACTTTTTTCCCATACTTAATATGCATGTTCAAGACATAAAGGAAGCAGCGCATGCGTAAACATAATTATGAGTTTATGAATTCAGATTAGCATCTATTCACACTAAATGTCACCCTCAATTTGTATTACATAATTATGTCGAAGTGAATAAATAGTTTTAAATAGTAACACTTATTTAACACAAATACCAATTTGGCTACATGATAATATGACGAATAGGAAATAGCCGTCGGCGAAGTATGTGGTAACATCGTCTTACTTCATAATTTCCACCAACACTGGCCTAGGCATTAAATACGCATTGTTTTTCAAAAGTGGGAATACAAAATAGGCACAACAATTTGAAAATACTTTTTTTTTTTTATTGGATTAGTTAGATTAGTTGAAATCCACTGTGGACGAGTGGAATGTAGAATTTATCCAGACATGAAATAAATAAATAACCACATATTTAATTACCGGTATATCATCGATCATCTTGGGACACAGTGCCTTTAAAGAAATTAAATTAGCCTATTAGCATAGGCTAGATAGTGAATAGCGCTTTATATTCATTCAAATTGTGTGCATCATTTCTCGAATATCTGATTATGCTAATATGCACTATAATCATTGACATCCGGTGAACTGTTATTTCTCAAATAATGATTTTACTAACTTGGGCCCTCACCTATAAAATATTTGTGACTTGTGAAATTGGGCTTATTGTATTGTTGATCAGGATCTACAATGTCATGCTTCTAACAAGATATTGATCATCCTGCAGGCGGCTGCTAGCCCATTTCATGCCGAGGATACACAGTTTTAATTGGGGAAATAATAAATATTTTCTTTAAATGTGCTCAGAAGTATATGTCGCGACCACCATTTGAACCGTCTCATCGAGACGGTTCAAATGAGTGGTCACAACATATACTTTCATTGAGAAATAACAATAACAAAAATAAAATATTTAAAAAAATACATACCCTTAAAGGCTAGGCTAGCAGATGTGAGCTAGGCTGGTTAATAGTCACACAATTTGCCATTCACCCTGTTTCTCCAGTCACAGTAACTGTTGCTCACACATGAACTTTAGGACATGTTTTGTAACACATCTTGATACTTATCACCATGCTCTAAGTCATATCGGGAGATAGATCTATGTATTTGAACCGAGAGTATTATTAATCAAGACGCTGTGCATGATAGATATGGTGATGTTATATGATTTCACTGCCATGGTTGATTTGGTGCTATGCTGGTTGCAAAATGCTGTAATGCCTGGTATGTTAGCTGGTGCCCCATATATGTGGCTGTAGCTGGAGAAATGGGGCTTGTGACCGGTATAGCGCCTGATCAAATAGCACACTCCTGTAGCCTGGATGGGAGGTTGTGAGTTCAAAACCTACCCTAGGGCATGAAATATACTTTCATATTTCCATCCCACTGGTAGGGATGGGTTGTGGCCTAGGGGTTAGAACACCTGACTTCAAACCTCGCCTAGGTCATCAAAAATACGTTCATAGTATTTCCATCCCACTTCTGCTGGATGAGACTTTAAACTGTGGTCACGTCTCTATATGACATTAGCTGTTGGTGGGACGTTAAACCCTTTCACTTTCCATCCCACTGGTATGTTGGATGATCTTTAAGCTGTGGCCCCGTCCCTATATGATCTTAGCTGTTGCTAGGACATCGTTAAACCCCATTCATTTGCTTGTCAGAAGTGTGGCAGATGTTTCTTTGATCGAATGACGAACAGTGCAAATCCTGATCAGACTGTGCTGATGCACAGTCTGATCTGGATCTACACTGGTCGCAAAACCCATAAGCCCCATTTCTCCAGTCACAGCCCACATATATGAGAGGCAAACATTTCTCTATGTTCTTCAGGAAATTGTGATAGTTTGTAGTTCAGCATTAACAACTATTTCAGTTTCTATTGAGATTTGATTGCTTAATGGAGATTGTCTTATGTAATTTCAGTTGAGTTTTTGACGCGGTGAAATAAACGTTGCTGGATGTTTCCTCGGAGCTTTTGTATTATAGAACTACCAGAATGAAAATAACTTTTATTGACAGGTATGGTAATGTGTTTCATTGAAATTGATATTTTCAATTTACAGTTTGATTAAAATGACAGGTACCGGTACTTATAATTGCCATAACAAGATGGGGATTTATTGAGGTGTTCACCCCTAAGTAACTGGAATGGACACGTCAATATAATTCTTCAAACTATTGAATAAACCGTATTATTCAGAAAAAAGGTAAATTTTACAAATACATTTTGTATAAAATTGCTGAAATTCAAAATGAGCTATGTTATTCAGTGTTTGCATGTATTGAATTTATGGCTGTTACTGGGAAATTGAGGCTTACGAGTTTTACGGCCAGTGTAGATCCAGATCAGCCTGTGCATCTGCACAGTCTGTTCAGGATCTGCACTGTTCGTCATTCCATCATCAATGAAACACCCATCATGATTCAAACAAGCAATATAGATCGTTATGATGTTACAGGTGTGTGCTATCAATTTGATCAAGAGCTATATAGGTCACAAATGCCATAAGCCTCATTTATTTTCAAGTCTGACAGCCACATTTATTGTCTTTGGGATTGAAAAGATTTTAGATTAGCAGACTAACTGAAGGTATAGTATACAGTTACGTCATGGTCAAAACAGTCAAAACTATTGCCCCGAGTTGCTGTGGACGACCCAAGGCACTATTGCCCGGAGGCCGAAGGTGAAGGGCAATAATGCATCGGGTCGTCCACAGCACCGAGGGGCAATATGTTTTGGCTGTTCCCCGAATGGCCATGAAACAACCGTTTTATTACTCAACCTGTAAACAGTGTATGTGGCACAATGAACGTCGATTTTGTGTGGGGCGTGTCGATTGACTGATCTGAATTACGTTGAATTTTAGGATATAATCTTCGACAAAAATCATGACGTAGTTTTGACTATTGACGAGGCACGCGGAACTATTGACCAGGAATGTCAAAATCCAGGGAATTATTCAAAACTATGGAGTGTCAACTTATGTAGGGAGTTGGGTAATAATAATAAATATCGGATTCGCTGTGCAATAGCTCAACATTGACATACCAGCCTGGCAGGTTCATTGCATTTCACAACTAGTATCAGAAGCAAAGATAATTCAATACGAAAACCAGGAATATTTCTTTGATGTGCCATGCCATGCTTGACGAAACTGGTACCAACACAGGCGCGGATCCAGGATTTCGGGTTAGGGGGGGCGTAACTATTTTGCAATACTTGTCTATATTATCGAACGCGCTAGGGGGGTCCGGGGGCATTCCCGCCCGGAATTTTTTTTAAATCTACATCGCATTTCCTGCGTTCTGGCGCGTTTTGGAGCAAAAAAAAAACCCAATGAACAATAAATTCACAACGCGAACGTAGAAACGTGCCTTGAAACTTGTAAATAAATCTTTACTCGGCAAATTTTAGGGGGGGCGCGCGCCGGGTCCGCCCCCCCCCCACCTTGAATCCGCCCTTGCAACATATATATTTTGTAAATGTCCGAATCATACTCATTATATTGTCAGCATCTATCACCTAAATCTGGTGACTTACACATATTTCTCACATCAACTTCAACAGCATGCTACAGAGTAGAGTCTTTGCATTCAAAACATTTTGATTTGTTTTTAATATCATTGCTACCAATTTTAATTAGTTTATAAGTCCCCTGGACGACAGTCCGTACATTTGTCTGTCCATCACACATTGCTTGTTCTACTACTTCTGCAGATTTTTCAATTTCTTTACACCCAGGGCTCCAGATAAGGAATTAGTAATTGAGTATTGTCACTCCATAATTTCTGAAGCAATTGGGTATTTCACAATTTTAATTGGGTAAAATGGAATCACACACTACTGTTTACACATCCACAGAAAGAAATTGAATTTGCTTCGAAATGAAAACATGTCTTGGCATTTCATTAGAATTGTCTCCTTGGAGAAAATTGTAATGAAATACCAAGATGTGTTTTCATGGAAAATAAGAAAAATATGCTATATTTGTGGTATGTTTATTATTGTCTGCAGCATGATAAAGGTACCATAACATTTGTATTGCTTTTTGATACTCGCTACTTCTGATTTCAATTGGGTTTTTGACAATTTTAATTGGGTATTTAAGCAAATACACAGCTTATCTGGAGCTCTGTACACCCTGATGAGCCTTCTTTTTATTGCATGAAATTTTGTCAAATAGTGATTTTTTTACGAAAACACAATTCCCCATGTTTGATCCACATAGATGATGTCGACAATTTAACCACAGGTTCTTGAAGAACGGTTCATATTTCGGTGTTTTATGTGTTATTTCGATATATCTCGTAGTTTGGGTGCATTGTTACCAACATACAATTTACGTCACCTCTTGCGAGTTACACGTATTAGTACGGTAATTTACAAGGTGAGAAACCTCCCCGCGTACGTTTTTAACAAATAAAACAATTTTTTGTTAACCGATAACAATAAAACCGGTCCCAAATTCTTTGTTTATATTAATGTATTGGACCTGAACCGCCAATGCAAGTCAAACATTTATACATCGTCTGAAAAACGTCAAATATACTCGGATAGATGGTCAAGCTCTAAAAGCGGAGAAATTTGGTTACACACTGTGTTTACTACAACTTTACAGTGTGACGTTCATTAGCTGACACACATGTCGTAGTGGATTTTGACACATCGCAGGAAATGGCTATCCAATCAAATGGCGCGCCACGCATGCAATCGCCGCTTTCAGGGCTCGCCAGAAAATCTCGCAATTGTATGGATTTTAAAGGTACAAGCCCACTCAATAGGCACAAAATGTTCTTTATAGGAATTAAATAAATGTATAATTGTGTCACTATTCCACCAGTTCTAAAAATTACGAGTGCCCGCTATACAGATATAATCATTTAGTAATATTTGTTTTACTGATAGTGACTCGAAGTTATATCAGGCTATTCAGGCTATTTTCATATACAAATGAGGCATGATATTTTTTAATTATTTATACTAATTAAATGTGTCACCTGAAAAAATATTTTCGACATATTATAAAGTATGATTATTGCACATCAAAAAATAAATACAGAGAATCAATAGTAATGTCCGTTAACATTTTAAGGAAACACGGTTATATCGCCCTTGATATCAGTGTGAAAATTGTATTCTAATGCCAATCAATACGTAGGGTAAGTGAGTGTTTAATGTGCCAGAAAATGTCTCTGATGACGTCTCTGATATAAAGAACATTTTGTGCCTACTGAGTGGGCATGTATCTAAATGTCTTAAATGTAGGAACAGATAAATATAGTTCACATATTCTATCAGCATCAGAAGATTGATACGTCTCCTGAATCGATAGAACCCAAATTTGGAGTTTAGGTTGAAAATTGATGATATAATCGGTCCGAAAGCAGCGCATGTTGGAAATTTTATTGGCCAAATATTGAAAAGGCTTTCTTTCCTTCAGGTATTTTGACAGTATAATTATAAAGGGGTTCCGAAAGTTCAGAACGGTGAACGTGTATATAATTGGCGATTTCTGTCGTGTGTAACGAGTGAGCATTAGTGGTTGCACAAAAATATGTAAAGTAGCCCAAACCAACAAAATCCACCCAAATCTACCAAATACCAAAAATCCACCAAAATACCCATATATATGACACCAACATACTGACCATCTGTTCAAACACATGTGGATTTAACATAGGGAATCTTTATGCAATTTCAGAAATTGGGAACACATAATATTTTAGAAACTTTAACTTTAATAAACTCGAGATCACACTGGACAGATAGTAATGTGTATACAAGTAACACCTGGTAGACACTTCCACTAATAACAGTACTACAACTGAATACTAAATGACTCCGACACAAAGTAATGGCAAATAAAAAATTGTTTTTTTGTTTTTTTTTGGTATCTTCATTTTGGAAATTTTCGTTTGAGAATTGTGAAAAAACATACTTTTTGCGATTGGGAATATAGCGGTTTAACGGCTATAAAAACGTAAAAAAAATAACGCCTGTACTAATAATACACAGTTTATGAGTATCTGTGGATTACAGTTTTATCAATGTGCATGCATACATTCAAGATACAACTGGTGCCTTTCAAAGATTTCCCAATAATTTACGTATCATACTGATTTTATTTGATTACAACATTTTAATTATCAGTGACAGACTACATTCAGTTTTTTCCTTTATACCTACCTACCTGTGTTTACAACTCTTCAATTTGTTCTTTCAATTTAATGTGCAAGCAGTGAATTACGGTAGCTATTTTAATCTCATGGATTTGGTCTATACAGATTGAAGTGAGTGTATGATATTACTATAGAGGCTTTATTATCAATGTAAGTAATGTATAGGCTATCACAGAATTAGTACGTATAACTATGTAAAATATACAATTATTCTTAACATTTAGTTATGTTACAATGTGTTACCTGGTTTTTGAAGAAAGCGCAACAGTCTGGTATATAGTACAATGTATATGAATATAGAATATATTGATATAGAAAATATAAAGTTTATCCCATGAATGTGTATATTTTTGATAATAATTGGCTACAATGTGTATATAGGCATGATGCTTTGTTGTGCACATGCTCCATATTCCAATACCCAAGGTCAAGGACTTACATTCAAGTTTTGTGTTTAGTATTATCATTTAGGTCATGTTTTATTAAAATGTTAACCGTGTCACATTTTGATGCTTGTCGACCAGTGCAGTCGAATAGTACACCATCATCGTAGACCTTTTCCAAAGAATTTTTAGCCACTGGGGTAACCGTCATATTTTATGGGTCATAATTATTAAATTAGGCATATGTCAATATGTCTCCTTGAATACATATTTAAACCTTATAATTCAGTCATAATACTTACAAGGATCAAATGAAGCTCAGATTAAAATAAAAACATATGAACATTTGAACTTTTATACATTCAGTCTGAAATTTATAGCACTGGTGTACGTTGAAATTAACCTGTATTCACGCTGATATGCCATTTTGAATGGGGAAAATCTAAATATTTTTTTTTAATGTGCTTAGAAGTATATGCCGTGACCACCAGTTGGACCGTCTCATCGAGACGGTTCAAATGAGTGGTCGCAACATATACATTCATTGAGAAATAACAATAACAAAAATAAAATATTTTAAAAAAATTCATACCGCTAAAGGTGTATTCCACATGAAATGGGTTAACCCTTACTACGCTGAATTAAATTTTGTCGTCTGCTGGAAATGTTTTATTTTCAATATTTCTCGATATAAACCTGTTTTGACAGCACATGAGAATCGTCTCCACTGGAGACGATTCTCATGTGCTGCCAAAACAGGTTTTTTGTTAAGAATTAAGGCAAAAATGAAAAACAGCAGACGATATTTTTCGTCTCCCGCGTAGTGAGGGTTAAGGCACTGGGAGACCATCTCTATAATGGGTTGGGGATAGGCCGGCATTGCAGGTGTGTTTAACCCTTTCAACCCTGGGTATTCAATATGGAAAAATACCCTTCAACCCGATATATCTGGAATTGCAAGAGTCAAATGAACCCATACACTGACAATATAACTACATGTATATAAAAGTATATATTTTCTGTATTTTTTTTTGGAGCGTGCATTCTGAAACACATGTTTCTGATTTAGGGACCTCACGCTATTCTTGTGAAATCAATTGTCGGCGCCAAATTCAAACGAGTAACTACGGCCGCTGTACCGGCTGGCGGATATTTTTTCATGGCCGTTGTACCGGCCTGCAGGGTTGAAAGAGTTAACTCTTTGCATGCTAGCAGCGAAAATATCCGCCAAACGAATTAGGAGTACCGGTATATGTTTTATTTCTCTCTGTAAATATGTCTTGAAATTTCATTAGAATTGAGTCCTCAGGACTCAATTCTAATGAAATTCCAAGACATATTCATGATATTTACGGGGAGAAATACAAGAAAATATGATGAATTTTTGTCCGCTAGTTTTTAACTATTTATAGCCCACAAGTTTCCCAGCATGCAAAGAGTTAATGTCCCTCTGTCTCTGTAGAGCCGGGAGGCATATAGTGTTTAGGCTGTATGTCCGTCCATGTAAGTCCGTGTTTCCGTAAGTCCGTGTTTCCGTGCGTCCGGTTTGCTGCAGTTTCTCCAGTCTACCACAGGGGGCATTTGTGTGTTGACATGCCACAATTACTTGTTTCAGACTTGGGAAATGAGTCTTGTGGCATTTGAAATCAGTGTAGACCCAGATCAGGATACACAGTCTGATCAGGGCCTTCACTGTTAGCTATTCATTCAGTGAACCATTTGTCATGCTCCTAACTGCAGATTCTAATAAGACTGCAAGAGTACAATAGCAGATCAGGAAGTAGACTGACCATAAAGCCATAATATCGATTTCTCCAGTCACTGCCATATTTTGACTGTGTGGATGAGTGGATGGCAGGTGGGAGCATGGGACGGGTAATTTGACGATCTGGATTTATCCTTAACAGAACCCGAATGGAGACCTGGTTTGGCCCTCAGGTACGTCTTTGGCTTCTTGTATGTGAGGGTTAAATCTGGTTATACCCCTTGTATGAGTAATATGATTATTCCTAATCCTGTTACTTTTAGGGGAAGGGACCAAGTGACTTTTGTGTGGTATGGACCTGGCACTAGGTCCGTTCTGATTTTGGGAAGATATGGATCTGGCAAATAATGCAGTCCCGGATGCAGATATATAGGATGACCTGGATTGACACTGGTCGAAAACGCTATATTGGCTCCTTTACACAACAAACCATGCAACATTAGTCCTTCTTACCATCAATTAGGCCCGAAAATATACAATTTGGACCGGATTTCAGTAAATAAATTTGAAGGGAAATAAGTAGCTACGATCCCTCATTGCTGCAGAATTTGTAAGTTCCTATTGTCAATCAGCGGAGCATATTTCACTTGGTGGTGGATCTGACATTGATTGATGTCCGCAGGTTTGACATCACTATGGCCTTGGTGGTATTATATGCATGTTTTCAAAAGAAATTATATACTTTAAAAAGAATTATATACTTTAAAAAGACAGGCATATCTCTGGCCATGATTTCTGTTACATCATCTTTTGTAATGAACATGCACTACCGGTAATTTGACACAGGGCTCCAGATAAGGAATTAGTAATTGAGTATTGTCACTCAATTTCTTAAGCAAAATTGGGTATTTCAACATTTTAATTGGGTAAAATAAAATCACATTACTGTTTACACATCAACAGACCGCAATTATTGAATAGTTTGCTTCGAAATGAAAACAAGTCTTGGCATTTCATTAGAATTTCCTCCTTGGAGACAATTCTAATGAAATACCAAGATGTGTTTTCTTAGAAAATAAGAAAACTATGCTATATTTGTGGTCTGGCTATTGTTTTCTGCAGCTTTTTGATACTCGCTACTTCTTAATCCCCGGACTCCGTCGGGGGATACTATGGATTTGACAGCGGGCCGCGTCCGCCGCAGACACTTCTTGTCCGGAGCATAACTCGAACACCCTTTGGAATATTTTCATGAAACTTCACACATGCATAGACCACGACCCGAAGGTGTGTCGCGCACAAGAATGACAACTCTTGCATAGCTAATTTTTTAGTTATCTCCTTTTTTTAGCCAGGTTTTTTGAAAAAAAATCCAGGCTATTGGATTGGCGAAAGCCGGGCGGGCGGGCGGCGGGCGGGCGGCGGGCGGCGTCCACAATCAATGTTAAGTTTTCGTGTTTGAGTCCATTTCTTTGTTACTGTACCACCTAGGACCACCAAACTTTCACAGCTTCATAATCAAGGGGTGCCCACCACATATCACTATCCAACATGTTGCTTTTTTTTTAACTTCACCCATTTTTTCCGCGTAATCGACTTAGCCATTTTCAATGTTAAGTTTTCGCGTTTACAATGTTAAGTTTTCGTGTTTAAGTCCATTTCTTTCGTACTGTACCACCTAGGACCACCAAACTTTCACAGCTTCATAATCAAGGGGTACCCACCACATATCACTATCCAACATGTTACTTTTTTTTTTAACTTCACCCATTTTTTCCGCGCAGTCGAATTTCAATGTTAAGTTTTCGCGTTTACAATGTTAAGTTTTCGTGTTTAAGTCCATTTCTTTGGTACTGTACCACCTAGGACCACCAAACTTTCACAGCTTCATAACCAAGGGGTGCCTACCACATAAAACTATCCAACATGTGACCATTTTTTTACCTTCACCTATTATTTCTACGTAATTGACTTAGCCATTTTCAACGTTAACTTTTTAACGTACGTCTGGTTAGAGTTTTTTGGTTTTAAAACTTTTTCGTTATACTATATCTCTGCAACTGCTTCGCCCATTACCTTGAAACTTCACATGGTGTTTTATCATCATCCATATTTTCATTCTAACCCCCAACCGTGCGGCCCTGTGCCCAATGTCAAGGTCAAATTACTTTGAATTTTTTTGTTAAAGTTTTTTCGTGTACTATATCTCTGCAACTGCTTCACCCAATACCTTGATACTTCACATGGGTGTTTATCATCATTGTCGCACCTGCTTGCGGAAAGCGCGATCCTGTGCCCAATGTCAAGGTCAAATTACTTTGAATTTTTCTGTTAATGTTTTTTCGTGTACTATGTCTCTGCAACTGCTTCACCCAATACCTTGATACTTCACATGGGTGTTTATCATCATTGTCACACCTGCTTGTGGAAAGCGCGATATCGTCAGCGTTTTGGCATACGTCCGTCCGTTCGTCCGTGTGTCTGGTTAAAGTTTTTTGGTTGAAGTTTTTCCATCTACTATATCTATTTTTTTAGTGTCCATGCCTCGCCCCAAGGCGCGACATGCAGGCCACGGCCATCTAGTCTACAAAAAGTGGGTATAATTATGTTATCCAAGTGTCTATGCTTGGAAAAAACCTGGCCTTCGTGGCTTTGCCTCGTTTCTTGTTGTTTCTCACACTGATTTCGTGTCTGGAGCATAACTCCACCACCCTTTGGAATATTTTCATGAAACTTCACACATGCATAGACCACGACCCGAAGGTGTGTCGCGCACAAGAATGACAACTCTTGCATAGCTAATTTTTGAGTTATCTCCCTTTTTTGTTTCGCGCACTGATTGACCATAACTCGACCACCCTTTGGAATATTTTTATGAAACTTCACACATTCAATTAGACCACGAACCGAAGGTGTGTCGCGCACAAGAATGACAACTCTTGCATAGCTAATTTTTTAGTTATCTCCCTTTTTTGTTTTCGCGCACTTATTTCATGTCCGGAGCATAACTCCACCACCCTTTGGAATATTTTCATGAAACTTCACACATGCATAGACCACGACCCGGAGGTGTGTCGCGCACAAGAATGACAACTCTTGTGTAGCTAATTTTTGAGTTATCTCCCTTTTTTGTTTTGCGCACTACAAACTGGGCAATAATGCATGAAGACCTGTTTTCTCGTCTGCTCTGTACACCTTTTCTAGTGTGCTCTGTACACCTTACCTGTAGAGAGACTTGGTGCTTCAAAAACTTTAACGCTCAGGTAAAAGAAAATTTTGACTTGTAATTTGGCCTCATTTATTATCAAAGCGATATGTGGGACATCCGTGTTCTATGAACACATTTTCTAGTTTATTAAACTTCACACATGCATAGAAGACGACCCAAAGGTGTGTCGCACGTAAGAATGACAACTCTTGCGTCGCTAATTTCTTAGTTATCTCCCTTTGTTGTTTCGTGCACTGATTTCGTGTCCGGAGCATAACTCAAACACCCTTTGGAATATTTTCATGAAACTTCACACATGCATAGACCACGACCCTAAAGGTGTGTCACGCAAGAATGACAACTTTTGCATCACTCATTTTTTAGTTATCTCCCTTTGTTTTTTCCGTCACTGATTTTGTCTCCGGAGCATAACTCGAACACCCTTTTTTCAAACTACTTGTGTATCTGGGGAGGGGGATACACATGCGCTTGTCGACAAGCGTCCATTTCTAGTTTCAATTGGGTTTTTGGTAATTTTAATTGGGTATTTAAGCAAATACGCAGCTTATCTGGAGCTCTGTTGACATATGGGCCATCGGTTCTCACAATGGGCCTGACATCATTTGCCGCCAGTGTAGTCCCAGATCAGCCAGCGTATCAACACAGTCACATCAATCTACGCTATTCGTCATTCATTCGCTGAAATTGCTTTTCTTCCAACAACATAACGATTAGATCTCTCTGAATTAAATTGTATGTACCGGTAGGTGTATAGTGAGCTAGATCTACAATTGTTGCAAATGTTGCAATGTCACTTTGAGACACCAACCCATTTCATCTAATGTCCTTGGACTCCCAACCCCATGGATATGAAGTTTGTATTTTCTTTATATATGTCTTAGAAGTATATGTTGTGACCACCATTGGAATCAAGACGGTTAAAATGAGTGATCACAACATATACTTTCATTGAGAAATAAGAAAAATAAAAATGAAATATTTAAAATATTTCATACCCCATAAAGGTGTATTCTGAATGTAATGGGTTAAGTATTATCATAGAACCAGTTCTGCACTCCTCTCCGGCATATCTGTTTCAAACGAAAATTGCACCGGTTACTGCGTGTCTAGATTACGCCGGTTACTCGATACATTTGTGTTTATGCCAGTCTCCTCGAAACTACCAAAACTTTACGGGACAAAAATTGACCAGACCAAAAAAAAACATTTATAAAAATAAAATTGAGTTTGTGTGACATTTATGAGCTTTTAAGTATATCAGTCATGTAAGTGAGGCTAGCTAGGCGTCATAGAATCAGAAATGGGCATACATGTACCAAAGGAAGGTGATTTGAAGTTAAATAAAAAAAATAAAAAAATAAAAACAATTATAGTCGGACATTCGGTCTGGCCACTTCCGGTTTACCGTCGGACCGGCGTCAATTTTAACGGACGTGTCCCTCAATCCGACGAGATTTGCGGAGACTGTTATGCAGTTTCTTCCGCATGTTGCTGAATGGGAATTTGTCAGGAATCCGGCTCATATTTTGACATGAAATATTTTATGTCCCTTATAGGCAGATGCTCAATGTTATAAGCCCGTGTTTCTTATGACACAGATCAGATGATGGCAGACTGATATTATCCAATGTAAATTACAAGGCTTCCCAATTTGTGTTGGTGGGAAAATGAATTATTTTCAATTGTTTTCTCGTGAGCCGATTTTTTAATTGTCCTTTATGGAAATGATATTTAGATGGTGTCTGCGAAATGTTTTCGTATGAAATATAAGAAAACTTTGCTATTTAGAGTTAATTATTTTATGTAAATCTTAATTTTTGTGATCCTGACTGTTTTTTTGTTTGTTCATACTATTTGTCATGAACCATGCACTGCTATCAATGTAGGTCCTGTGGCACGTTTCACTTAACTTCACAAGACTAATAAGTTTGTAAGTGCAAAAATTAATTTGAGAATAACATTTACACTGATGTTGGAAAATCTTTATTAATGTGTTCATAATTAATAATGTGTGCATGTATGTGCAAAATGGTGACGTTAGTTAACCAATTAATAGATTAATTAATAATGCCACCATTTACCATCTACATGTAGGAGCATTAAATCTGAACGAATATCAACCACAGATTTCCCAAACTCGGCTCGGTTGCACTTACACTTACTTTTTTGTCGTACAATGTTTAGTGAAACGGGCCCCTGATCTGTGTCAAATGCATTGTCGATCAGGGGCCCGTTTCACTAAACTTCGTACGACTAAAATGTTCGTAAGTGCCAAATTATGATAATCTGTAAGTTTCACATTAACATTGTTTTCTTGTAAATAATTATTGGATTTACATTTATTGAGCATAGGCTGCATATGCAGCCTATGCTCAATAAATGTAAATCAAATAATTGAAATTTCTAGACGATCCTAAATTTGCACTTACGAACATTTTAGTCGTAGGACGTTTAGTGAAACGGGCCCCAGGTTTCTCAATGGTTGCCATGCTGTTTGTGATAATATTCCACAGTGTCACACACAATTTGATATTACAATTGGTGTCCATATGAGGTTAGTAGCACTGTACCAAAATATATTTTGTCCTTTCTTTAGATATATATGTCAGCTGTTTATGTAGACAACAGCAGGACATTTTCAATTACCTTTTGGCAATATGTTTTGCATTAAAATTGTCACTGTATGTAAGTTCATTCCTCTGATCATGCTTTATAATATTTTGATCACAATCTCATACTGGCAACCTTTTTCATTAATTTAACCCTTACACCGCTATCTTAATTTTTTGTCGTCTGCTGTTTATTTTCTATTTTCCAGTTTTATCATCAAAAACTTTGACGGCACTTTAGAATAATTTGCAGCATGCTTTGACAGCACTTCAGAATCATTTCCATTGGAAATTATTCTAAAGTGCTGTCAAACCATATTTTTAATGAGAAATAAGGCAAGATATAAGAATAACAGCAGATGACAATTGTTGTGTGTAGCGGTCTAAGGGTTAAATAAGTAAAAATAATGGATGCTACACGGAATAAGGGAACTTCTTTAATCCACACACCACCATATTTGCTTGTATGCCATCAATGAACAGGTCGGCATTTTTTCCATTAACTTGTTTTCGAACATGGTAATTGCTCACCATGGGTCTCTCTCTATGCAGGATCATTAAAATTCCATTGTGAAATAAATTACGTGTTGTAACCATTTTCCAGAAACTTATTTCTGCCTCACCCACGATAGTGGAAAGTGAGACAGCGGTCACAATTCCGATGGCGTCGAAGGCGTCGTCGGTGTCCACAATTTGGAAAGCAAATTTTGGACGTAGCCAAATTTCCCATATCTCTTGATCCATTAGTCGGATCATTACCAAACTTCTACAATAGTTTCCTCACATTGATAGCTATCCATCCAGTGTCATTCGGGTGACCTTGACCTTCACCTTGTTGTCCTTAGCCATTGTGGAACGTAAATTTTGGACGTAGCCAAATTTCCCATATATCATGATCTGTTAGTCTGATCATTACCAAATTTCACCAATAGCTGTCTCACATTGATGGCTATCCACCACTGTCATTCTCGGGTGACCTTGACCTTCACCTTGGTGACCTTAACCAGAATGTCAATAATTTTGTGTTTATGTCCAAATGTTGAATACCTCCTGATCCGTTAGTCGGATCCTTTACCAGACTTCATCAATAGCCTCTTCACATTGATGATTATCCGCCCAGTGTCTCATTCGGGTGACTGTGACCATGGTGATCTTGACCTTCATGTCAATAATTTTTGATGTACATCCAAACATTGAATACCTCTTGATTTGTTAGTCGGATCATCTCCAAACTTCATCAATAGCTCCTTCACATTGATGGATATCTACCAGTGTAATTTGGCTGACCTTCACCTTGGTGACCTTCACTTTGGTGTCAAAATGTTTGGACATACATCCAAATGTTGAATATCTCCTGATCCGATAGTCATATCATTACCAAATTTCATAAATAGCTTCCTTACATTGAAATGGGTGGCAGGTGGGATCATGCAATTGGTAATTTAATGATCGGACTTCATCCTTACCGGAATCCCGACCGGAGACCTGGTTTGGCCCTCACATATGTCTTTGGCATTTTTGTATGCGACAGTTGAATCTGGTTATACGTGAGTATTACGATTATTCATAATCCTATTACTTTTTGGGGAAGGGGCTGAGTGACTTAGGTGTGGTAGGGACCTGGCACCAGGTCAGGTTATTCTATTCTGATTTTGGGATTTTCCCCCCAATGCAGCAGGTTAAATACGGGATCGAACCCGTTGGCCTTCATTGACCTTAGCTGTTGATAGGCCGTTAAATGCCAATAAATCAAGTAAGTCAAATCCTCACATTGATAGCTATCCATTCAGTGTCATTCTGGTGACATTGACCGTCACCTTGGTGAACTTGACTTTTGTGTCAAATAAGCCCTATTTCTTCAGATAGTCACCAATAAGCCGTAGTTGGTGAAACCATGAGCCATATTTATAGCTTAATACAAATATCTCTTGATCCGTTAGTTGGACCATTACCAAACTTCACCAATAACTTTTTTTTTTTTTGGCTTATATTTAACGGCGGCACTGGCTCTAGGACCTTGCATGCCGTCTCCCAAGAATGGGAGAAAGAACGGAGGTAGAGATTTTTGAGAGAAGCCGGTAATTCGTATTTACAGAGCAACTACGAATTATCGGTACCCATTTACAGCTGGGTGAACTGGAGCAGTGTGGATAAAGTGTCTTGCTCAAAGACACAACGCACGCCACTAGTCAGGCTCGAACCCACGACCCTTAGATCAGTAGTCCGACACACCAATAACTTCCTTCCTCACTTTGATGGCTATCCACCCGGTTTCATTTGTGTGACCTTGACCTTGGTGACCCTGACCTTTGTATCAATAATTTTGGACATCCTCATATTGTGACCTTGAGACATTGGTGACGTTGACCTTTAGGCCACATAAAATTAATTTATTGATTGTCATGGGCTGGGTGGGCGGTTTTTATTTTTTATTTTCAGGCAATACCAGGAAGAGACAATTAAGGGCTAGATTTTCAAATATGAAAATCCGTTTTGTAATATCATTGTTTTATCTGATTTGTCATCTTTTTGACGGTAAATTCCACAAAGCATCCTAAGCAGTCAATTTACGTTTGAAGTAATTCGTGTCAAGTTGTCTTTTTTGTGACCGATGTATGCCGAGCCATTCGTTCGATTAATGGTATCGTCCGCTAACGGGCACCCATCCAACGATCCATTTACAAAATCATTATACAATTCAGAGAATGTCGAGTCCGCGCTGGCCTTTACACCAATCCTGTCTTTGTGGTCTTTGTATTTGACTACAACAAACATCGCTATAAGATTGTAAAATTTTACTGCAGAAAACGAAACTAGCAGCGCAAAAAATGATGGCAGAATAATTGATCACCATGCAATCATACCGACGATTTATTTACATACTATATTTATTACCGCAAAGCGTCTGCGTGAGAAACATTGGGATAATACAACAATTTCTTTTCCGCAATAAAAAACGTTGGGGCGGCGTATATTTTGAGGGGCGGGCGGGGATGATAATCAATAAATTAATTTGATGTGGCCTTATGGCGATCGGCTCGTTTAGTGGACGAGACACTCCCTGGCGATCGCCTTGTATTACTGATATGTTGGTCCAGGTGTGTCAGTAACGATACTACATGATACCAACAAAATGTTTTGCCATTAATTAGTACGGTATGCAATCTGTGCAATTTAAAACAATGCCATATTCTCTTGAATAGAGAGCTCATGAGCAGGTAAATGATATATGTACTGGGGACCATCAAATACCTCAGTGGACATGATATGCTGGCCACAGCCATCTAGTTTCTTATTAATAATGGAGCAAGGCAGGCGACCTAAATAAGCAATGTGTACACTACCACCTGTGCTAATCTTGCCAATATTTGTCAATTTCTTCATTTCAAAATATACATAACACAACAATTGAGGGATATGGTGATAGTAAACTCCTTTGCAGAAATATAGCAAATGATAAAACAATACAAACGCTACCAGTCTATAGCCTAGGCATATCTTGCATAGTAACAGAAATGTAAGCGAAGTCATGCATCAATGACTGCCCGAAATCCGGCCCAATATGACACAGGGGTCAGCTATCAAAATTCCCGTGCTCTACATGTATAGCATGTACATGCATACATTTGTACATCGTTGCAATCGTCGTTACGCACAGTTTATAACCGGATTACATTGTTTAGGGCCATTATGGAGCGACGTCGACATCTGACGGACGAACAACGTTGGCAAATTATTGGTCAACTCAACATTGGTCACCTTCAATCTAATGTTGCTCGTCGGTTTAGAGTTTCTAAAATCAATACCAATATCCCTCAATTGTTGTGTTATGTATACTCGAAATCAAGCAGCTTGATTGGCTGTCACGAGCCGGCTCATCTGGATCTACGCTGTTTGCAAACACCGCTATAGAGAACTGTAGTGTTGAAAGGGTTAAATCTGCTTTCAGATTCGTTAAAATGCGCATGGCTACGGGCGATCAAAGTTGGGTCAAATTCCATTTTTGTCGATAGTGGTTACTGGTCATGTTGAAACGTATATCAAATTGAAGGTAGCCATGCACCGATTGCTTCCGATGAATTTCATGGACTCGTCTTCTTTCTTAATTGGCTTAAATTAACGCTAGGGGTTCCTTCTTATAGGAATCAAGATTTGCCCGGTTTGGCCCTCGGGTAAGTTTTTATCTTTGGCTCTTTTGTTACCTGAGAGTTGAATTGGGTATTGGCCATTATAAAAGTAGTAAAATTATTACTGATCCTACTGCTTTGGGAGGGGGCCAAGTGACATGTACAGGTAATATATGGGATTTAGTACTAAACCCATTGACCCGGCCTTAAATGACCTTAGCTGTTGATAGGCCGTTGAACCCCAACAAACAAACAAAGAATTTTCCCAATTTGAAAGTAACATCAGATTTTGTAGACACTGATCAGATCACACAGCTGTTGCTATGCTGGTCACATTCATTGTACCACAAGTTTGTCTTCCGACTGTCTACATACAATAAACTGGTACAATTCCATTTCTGTTAAATATTTAATTTTCTGATTCTCACACGGCAATAAAGGAGAGTACTTAAAATGGCCGAAGATTACTTTGTATTAAGCTATAAATATGGCTCATGGTTTCACCAACTACGGCTTATTGGTGACTGGCTGAAGAAATAGGACTTATGGCATTTTGGACACCCTAGCTCCTGTGATCAGCCTGCTCTCTCATACCATCTAATATTAACCCTTTTCATGCTGAGGTTACACAATTATGTTTGCAGAAAATCCTAAATATTTTCCTTCTATGCGCTCAGAAGTATATGTCGCCACCACCATTTGAATTGATGTGCTTATGCAATAAATATAATCTTAATATTTGTCATGATTTAATATTGTATTTATTAAACTCGTTGACTAATATCATAAGAAACGAGGCATAGCCTCGTTTCTTATGAAATTAGTAAACTCGTTTAATAGATATATCACATCATCACTCATGTAAGATCGTCTATATACTTTCAAACAGAAATAGAGAAACAGCAATTTTCATACTACTCCTGTAATTGAAGCACTAAGCCCAGTTTTCACAAATCACAGCTAATAAACATACACTGGATATGTTGCTCTATACATGGTTAGTGTTGTACTGTGAGGTCAGAACCCAAAGGATTTAATAAATTACATGTAACTGTTAATCATAATATGTATGTGTAATTATAATATGATAAAAGTGGACTTATTTATGAACACAGATTTGGTAGCACATCCGAGCTCCTTGGTAAATGAAATATATCAAAATTGTTCATTAGAATGTTTCATTGATACTCTTTTTGGTACATATCCGTGCATAGTTCCGAGCACATAACTCTTATTACATTGCATTACATAATCGTTATATCGGAGTAGTCTTTCCAAATGTGCGTTTGAAGCGTTCTTTGTTTACTTTCTACTTTGTGGAGAGTGACTTAAGAATTCTGCTAATACACAGTTTATGGTAATATTTTTGTGTAATATTGTAGAAGTGTCTCTCAATAACAATTTAGCGAAGTATGAACGCTAACGCCCTGCAGGTTTTTTTCTATGTTTTAGTGTGTGAAATTTAAATGCTATATGAGTGTTGTGTAGCGATATAGTGCAACCTGTTGCCTATAAAGCGGAAAACGTGCAGCTGGGGGTTGTTTTACTAAACTTTGTACGACTAAAATGTTCGTAAGTGCAAACTTATGATAGTCTGTAGATTTCACATTAACAATGTTTTCTTGTAAACGATTCTTGGATTTACATTTATTGAGCATAGGCTGCATATGCAGCCTATGCTCAATAAATGTAAATCCATCAATTGAAATTTCCAGACGATCCTAAATTTGCACTTACAAACATTTTAGTCGTACAAAGTTTAGTGAAATGGCCCACTGATCTTAGAAAAAAAATTGCTACCCCACTCCATACCTCTCGCGAGGGTAGTAATTTAACCCAATCTCTTTAATGTAGTGCATGGAAGAGTGATTTTTGCAATCGGTTATCCGGCGTGTTTGATATGTTAGCGATATAAAACTGTCAAAGCTGTATCAATAAATTATTACCGTAATAAAGACATACACGTGCAGAAATTGGTTATTTTACCATGTCAAGGGGTTTATCTGACATTTACATGTATATCTTGTAAATTTGAAAGATTAATTTCTTTATGTTGAATGTTGAACAACAAGAGAAAAGATGCTTCCATGGGAAAATGATTCCCCTGTTCTATTATTTTTGGCAATTTACTAGTTCTACATCAAAGATTATTTGTTTAAAGGTATAAAATATACAGTTTGCTAAATTTTGACCTACATACAACAGGTTTGGGTATCCACTTTGGTTGCTCACATTTTTCCAATGGGTCAAATTGTAGACGTAGATAACATATCGGAGGCGAATTATTGTAGCTACCTGATCTGTGCATTGACTGAATACATGCTGTATCATCATACACGTATGCTGTTACAATGTATTATGGTCAACCACAATGCGTTACTCAATTATCTCTTTCAGACTGTTGTCCGGTTACTCATTGGATCAGAAAAAAAATGATATAAATCTACAATTAACCTGTTTTATGACTGGAAATTTTAAATATTTCTCTTATTTTATTTGCACAGAAGTATATGTTGTGACCACTCATTATCCCGTGCTTCTGAATTTATAATCCCCTCACTGATAGGTAAGTGGGGATATAGCGTTTGTCCATGTACATACGTACATTAGTAACACGTTTCATTTTTCAATAACTCATGAACCGCTTCAACGATTTTGATAATATTTGGCCACAATGTGTGTCATGGGATGGTGCTTTGTTTTTCATATGATCAACGTCCGACCGCCCAAGGTCCAGGTCACTGAGATGGTTCTAATGAGTTGTAACAACATATACAGTGCTACCTCTCTAAACCGGGCATCCTTGGGACCTAGCTCTGGTTAACTCGATGGAATTCTCTGTAATGTACACTGGAACCTCAATAACCGGACACCAATATAATATATGAGTTCTCAGTTTGAGAGGTTTTTTGTTAACGCATCTCAGATAATAATTTCATGATTTCAAAAGATATAAGTATGCTTTTTGCAGCTCAATTATGTTTTGGAGCCATCCACACAATTTTGCAAAAATCACACTATTTTATTCACTATAAGCTATGCCTCTTCAGATTTTCTGAGAATGTTTTGCAAAAATCACATTTTTTTTAATTCACTAAGCCAGTATTCCAAGCCAGGCATCTTCAGAAATGTGAATTTTGAAGAGGCCTGGCTGGGAATGTACAATATCCTTTCCATTGTTACTACACCAAATGACCAGTTGCAGAGCTGAAAATAAGTTTTGTATCTAAAGAGTATTATACTACCAGATTTCAAATTCAATGCATATTTTACCGAATCTACCTAATAGGAAACAAGTAAAAAATAAAACAAATTTAAAAATTCACTTTTTTGAGCTAAAAAAATGAACTAAGTGAATGTTCAACTTTATTACAGTATTTTCACTAAGCCTATTAAATTTGAAAATCAATGTGTATTTTCACATTGCTGCGAGTATATTGTACTCCCACTTTTAATAAGCATTGCATATTCTGCTAAAATAAGTGCTTAAAATATGCCAATACGCCCCTTATCTGGAGATCTTTACCTATAGATGTCTGTACATGATTTCAACACACAAAAGACTCATTTACAGGAAATGCTTCCCATTGGGGGGGGGGGGGGGGGGGGACACACCTAGCAACTTTGGGCCCTCAAAACTAGGCCCCCCAATAATTTTCCGGTTCCGCCGCCTTAAGCCATTGGGAAATGATGGAAAAAAAGAACGTTTGTAAATTTAGGTACTTAAGTACCTGTGCATAGGTATCCTACATGAAATTATTTAAATTATTTGTATACACCCATTGGAAAGTCGTGGCAAAAGAGTGCAGCAAAATAGTCACTACCAAAATGGCAACCAGTGTATATACCATAATCAGAAAAACCTGGATGTGCAGAGATCTCTCGCCTATTTCACCAACATTGCAAAGTATACTTATCTAGCAAAGTATACTTTGAGGGAGAAATTTTCAATTTAAAGATAAATTTATTAATTTTTATTATACTGAATTGATTACATTATAAAATGGCTGTGTTAATGTAATAAATTCAGTATAATAATTATGCATACTTTTAATCATCAAATATATGCAGTCGTTAGTTCTATATGAAATAGTGCATTTCGGGGAAAATAAATGATTACTCCCTCAAAATATACTTTGCTAGATAAGTATACTTTGAAATGTTGATGAAATCGGCTACTGGTGTTTCACAACTTCAGAAGTGCTGTTTATCAACTTGAGGCATATACCGTATTTATTCTAATAAACGCCTCCGGGGCTATGCAATCCATGGGGATCAAAACGTGGAAAGTAGGATCAAAATATGTTATTTTCACATACAAAATTTAAGCCATTTAAAACAATGTATGTGAAAATAACATGTAGAATGCAAATATATGAGAGTGGCTACTATTAGAGAGGGGGCTACTATTAGAATAAATACGGTACATTCACTACTTATACACATCTCTATTCGACCTTTTCTACTGCAGTACTGGTTTGTTTGCACTGTAGGGAATAAGGTATTTAATTTTGTCCCGCCGTAACTGGGATCATGTGCACTTTCAATTGCAGCTGAAAATAGCACATATTTATCATATGAATTGCATTTACTGCTTGATTTAGTTGCATATTAACATGACAAATGATTTCTGGTGTAACTGTACTCGTGCCCATCCATATGATGCCATCTGAACATTTTGACGAGTATCGTGTAGAAATTTAGAACAAAAATCAAGAAATGATCAAAATATTTTCTGCAATTTGCTCCGACATGTCCGCCTACCCATCATCCTTACAGAACCGTTTTTATACGACCGTTTTTAAAAAGCGGTACATATTATGTTTTACCGCACGGTGGGCGGGCGGGCGGTCTGCTGAAGAAAAAGCGCATAGTTCGTGTACACAACTCCTCCGAAACCGTTCAGTCGATCGATCTGAAACTATGCACACGTCTTCTACACATATTGAAGATGTGCACCTTGGTGTTTTTATACCGAAAAAATATTTTTTAACAAAAATATCACCTTCTTATCTTAGCCATTTTTTCTACATTTTTCTATACAATTCTATATACGGTACAGAGTTTGTGTACACATCTCCTCCGAAACTGTTCAGTCGATCGTTCTGAAACTATGCACACGTCTTCTACACATATTGAAGATGTGCACCTTGGTGTTTTTATGCCGAAAACATATTTTTTAACAAAAATATCACCTTTTTAACTTAGCCATTTTTTCTACATTATTGTATCCAATTCCCTATCATTTCTACTTTACACTCTACTTTTCTATCTCTGCCTAAATTAGTATACATGTTTAGCACAATGAGATGAAGAAATAATGCTATAGACTTTCAAATTCTCACTAATGTTTCTTGCCTTGGTGACAGCTTCACATTTCTGCATCTTCGCTGTCTGGCCCATATTCGACGGGCGTATTTTGTGACTTGCGGCACTCTTGTTTAATTATCAAATGTGTCGTGTCTACGGAAGCCCATTAGGGCCACTTCACTTTTTAGCTTCGCTCAGGTGAGCTATTGTTACCGCAATGTGTCCGTCGTCCGTCGTCCGTGAACATTTTCAAACGTCTTCTCCTCGGTAACCATTGGGCCTATAGTCACCAAACTTCATGGTCATGGTCCTTAGGTAGGGGGATTACAAAATTGTTAAAATGACGTCATTACGTAATCCAAGATGGCCGCCGTCTAAAAATAGCACAAATTCTTCAAAAATCTTCTTCTCAACAACCGCCTACCGGATTTCGACAAGACTTGGTAGGAATGATCGATGTACAATACTCATTCAAAGTTGTTAAAATGGTGACCCCGGGGTCAAAAATGGGCGTGGCCCGTGAGGTCAAATTGGGGTCAAATTTTATTTTTGACCGAATATGGTCATGTCATATATCAAATCGAAGGTAGCAATGAGGCGATCACTCTGGTGCATTTTTTGTCGAAATCGGATGGTTATGTCGTCCAAGATGGCCGCCAAAATGTCAAAAGGTCGTTTTTTTATTAGAGATTTAAAAATTCTTCTTCATATGAACCGCTCTGCCCATGGTAGCCAAACTTAAAAGTTATGGTCTATGGGTGAAGCCGTTTCAGATTTGTTAAAATGGAGGTCATCGTTAAAGCAAGATGGCCGCCATCAAAAATAGCATAAATTCTTATAAAATCTTCTTCTCATGAACTGCCAGCCGGATTTCGACGAAACTTGGTAGGAATGATTGATGTTACAATACTCTACAATGGCTGTGAGGTAAAATTTTATTTTTGGCGAATATGGTCATGTCTATATCAAATCGAAGGTATCAAAGAGGCGATCGCTCTGGTACATTTTTTGTCGAAATTGGATGGTCATGTCATCCAAGATGGCCACCGAAAGGTCAAAAGGTCGTTCTTTTATTAGAGATTTCAAAATTCTTCTTCACACGAACCGCTTGGCCAATGGTGGCCAAACTTCACAGTTATGGTCCATGGCTGAAGCCTTTTCAGATTTGTTAAAACGGAGGTCGTCGCTAATCCAAGATGGCCGCCGTCTAAAAATAGCACAAATTCTTAAAAAATAAATCTTCTCATGAACCGCCAGCCGGATTTCGACGAAACTTGGTAGGAATGATCGATGTAGAATCTCTTTCAAAGGTGTTAAAATGGTGACACTGAGGTCAATAATGGGCGTGGCCCTTGGGATCAAATTTTATTTTTGACCGAATATGCTCATGTCATATATAAAGTTGAAGGTATCGATGAGGTGATTGCTCTGGTACAATATTTGTTGGAATCGGATGATTATGTCATCCATGATGGCCGCCAAAAGATCCATTTATTCAAGATTTTGAACGTCTTTTTCTCTGGAACCACATGGCCGATACTGGCCGATGCTGGCCGATGCTGGCCGATGCTGGCCAAACTTCATAGTAAGTTAAGATCCTTGGGTGAAGCATTTCCAGATTTGATAAAATGAGAGTCATCGCTTAATCCAAGATGACCGCCATCTAAAAATAGCACAATTTTTTTAAAACACATGAACTCAATGTCACATTCTCCTCTGGTGTTCATGGAGTCAGGTGAGCGAATTAGGGCCATCATGGCCCTCTTGTTTTATTTTCATTTATTCAAGATCTTTTCTTGAATTTTCGAGATCTTTTTCTTGAATTTTCGAGATCTTTTCTTGAATTTTCAAGATACTTTCTTGAATTTTTTAGATCTTTTCTTGAATTTTCAAGGTCTTTTGAAATCTCGAAAAATTCAAGAAAATATCTTGAAAATTCAAGAAAATATCTTGAAAATTCAAGAAAAGATCTCGAAAATTCAAGAAAGTATCTTGAATATTCAAGAACATATCTCGAAAATTCAAGAAAAGATCTTTAAAATTCAAGAAAGTATCTTGAATATTCAAGAAAAGATCTTGAAATTCAAGAAAGTATCTTGAAAATTCAAGAAAAGATCTTAAATAAATAGAAATAAAAAAGAAGTGAAGTGGCCCTAATGGGATTCCTGCCATTCATAATTATAATGCACTCTATAAATATCACGCAATCTGATTGGCTGATGGTCACACATTACAGGTATATCATTGTTGATGAACAGTCGCAAATTATTTCAATATGTATTCCTACGCCAATACTAAGTTTGAGGTCGGTCAATTTACTCTGCCACGTAATGACCGACCAAAACATGGGGCAGGCCCGTAGCCAGACCTGTTTGAAGGGGGGTCGTTTCGAAGACCTCGGCGCTAAAAAAGTGGACCTCGAGGCTGGGCGGGGGGGTCGTCCGACCGCTCCGACCCCCCCTGACTACGGGCCTGTGGTGTAACTCACATAAAATGTCCCAAGTGGTATTCTGGGATTATTGTCAAATACACAGCTGGCTTGCATCTGAAACGTCTTGGTCTGAAATGTCCTGGTGACCTGGTCCAAAAGTTGCATGGTCCGAAGCGTGCGGCGAAAAAATATTGCAAATATCTCACCGTTGATCACGTTTCATGTTTTGGCAGTAATCGTATATCATGAATGATTAGACGAGTTATCCCAATATTTATCAACATCAGGGAAGTTTGACAGGTGGCCGCCATTGAAATATTGTTGCTAAGAGATCGCACTGGAGTGACATTAAAAGCTCAAAGTAGTAAATAAGGCAATTATAATTCTAACGACGACTTTATTGCTTTTATTATTCAAAAATAATGAAATCAGCAATATAAACATATATACATTCATGCAAAAATCGCTAATATCTTGAATTGTGTTGGAACTATTTTCTTCGTAGAACATATTATTTGTGTGATCCGTTCGGTATGACCTGCTCAACCAGCTTGTAATCCGGTACGATTTTCCAACGAGACTCGATAAAGTTTGCAAAACAGTAAAGGAATGCATTAGAAATAGGTTAACCGCATTTTAATTTTGAAATTTGCGGCGTATATCAGAAAATGATAGGTCGGAAAACATTGTTTAATGGCTCCGCTAGCGCGTCGCCATTAAACATATTTTCCGACCTATCATTTTCTGATATACGTCGCAAATTTCAAAATTACAATACAGTTAACCCTATATTCAGGGTTTGTGGGTTGGGAGAGGGTGGTTGTCGGGTGAACTCGACGGCGTAAATTAACGGTAGGGGTTCCTCCTTATAGGAATCACGATTTGCCTGATTTGGCCCTCAGGTACGTTTTTATCTTTGGCTCTTTTGTTACCTGGGAGTTAAATTGGGTTAAAAGTGGTAAGACTGATCCTATTGCTTTTGGGAGGGGGCCAAGTAATTCTGGTGTGGCGAGCACCTGGCATCAGATCAGAATTATTCTGATTTCAGGGCTGAATATATAGATTTTGTATCGTAAATTTTCAGTTCTAATTTGGGATTCCACCCCGCCCCCATCCCCATTTGTACATGTATATACATACTTGTACATGTAATATATGGGATTTAGCACTAAACTGACATGACATGATTGTGTTATATCGAAAATCACGTTATAATAAAGTGTTAAAGTGTGGTCATTCGAGGGAACTACAATGAACATAAAATAAATGGGCTTATCAGGATTTTTTGAAAAAATACTATAAAAAACTAAAAATGTGTTTTCGTCATGGCCCTGTATGACGATACTAGGACTGCTGGGTTGTTTCTATTTTCACCCATATAGGTACATAAATATCAGATTTCCTATCTTGTTGGAAAATCTGATACTTATGTACCGATATCGTTGAAAATTTAAACAACCCCGTCATATATAAAAATTCAGCGATCCTAGTATCTTCAATTAAAGCAATTTATTTTACACAGGGCCATGATGAAACCACGTTTTTATTTTTATGCCACCGGTCTCGAAGAGCCGGGTGGCATATTGTTTTTGGACCGTCCGTCTGTCCGTCCGTCCGTCCGTCCGTATGTCTGTCTGTCTGGTCTGTCTGTCTGTCTGTCTGTCTGTCTGTCTGTCTGTCTGTCTGTCTGTCTGTCTGTCTGTCTGTCTGTCTGTCTGTCTGTCTGTCTGTCTGTCTGTATGTCCGTCCGTCCGTCCGTCCGTCCGTCACACTTTTCGGTTAACCATTTTGTCACAGTTTCTCAAATATGCTGCAGGTGGCATCCGCGTTCGACAGACGCATTTCTTGTTTTATAGTATTTTTTTTTCTTAAAAATAATCTTGATATGCCCCTTTAGCCACACTGAGATTATCTAAGTACACAGTATAGAGGAGTTTCACAGTGCTACAATAATTTGCCACCGATATATTATCTACGGCTACAATTTGACCCATTAAAAAAATGTGAGCAACCGAAGTGCAATACCCAAACCTGTTGCATGTAGGTCAACATTTAGTAACTGTATATTTTATACCTTTAAACAAATAATCTTTGATGTAGAACTAGTAAATTGCCAAGAATAATAGAACAGGGAAATCATTTTCTCATGGAAGCTATCTTTTCTCTTGTTGTTGTCAACATTCAACATAACGAAATGAAGCTTTTCAAGTTTACAAGATGTACATGTATGCAAATGTCAGATAAACACCTTGACACAGTACAATAACCAATTTCTGCATGCCGGATAACCGATTGCAAAAATCACTTTTCCATGTGTTACATTAAGGAGATGGGGTTAAATTGCTACCCTCGCGAGAAGTATGGAGCATTGAGCAGGGTAACAATGTTGTTTCTAGGTAACGTACACTGTGCTTGTACAATGAAACTTGGTTAATAAAAAACTATGCAGATGTCCCAATACTTTCAATGTAATAAACTTTGAACATATGGATTTCCATTAAACAATTAAATTAATGGATAATAGTTCATTAATGTTTTAGAGCGGTTTGTTCAAACATCTCTGTGAATGGAGAAATGGTGCTTATTGGTTTTGCAACCAGTGTAGATCCTGATCAGCCTGTGCATTCGCACAGTCTGATCAGGATCTGCACTGTTCGCCATTCTATCAATGAAACACCCGTCATGCTTCTAACACGCAATACAGATCGTTATCAAGCTACAGGAGTGTACTATTTGATCAAGAGCTACACTCATCACAAATGATTGAAATCCCATAAGCCCCATTTCTCCAGTCACAGCCACAAACAGCTCCCATTATGACAATTATATAGATTGTATAACTTGCTGAGATCTATTTTCTCTGTATGTTTGCTTTCTCTTACAAATTGGGAAACACGAGTCAATGAGTTGCATGAAGAGGGATAGCAAACTCTGGTATCATATAGCCCGCCAGCGGAGATAAGGGATATTATGACACGTGCGGCCCAAATCAACCTGCACATCCTCGTAGTTTGATAATGATAAGAGTGAACACATTATTTTAAAGTCACTCTTTTTATTAAGTTTTCGACCACATGGTCTTTATCAAAATAATCTGAAACTGTATTTAAGGAATAAAAACATGGACTGCTTTGTTTACTGGGGTACAATACATTCGGTCTGTTTCCGGATTTTATAGGGACATGGTAGAGTGTTCGCCTCGCACGCAGGCGGCCTGGGTTCGACCCCAGCCGCCAACTGAGATATTTTTCACTTTTAAAAAAAATATTCCCCTCCTACTACAAGAGAATGCGCTTGTCAGTAGTGCTATTTAGTCATGATGGTGCCCTTGAATAGGGAGCCGGACATAATCCCCCCGGACAAAATCCCCCCCGTGCTTTTTGACACAGGCGGACAAAATCCCCCCCGCTCAGATGCAGGGTAGGACAAAATCCCCCCCGCTCAGAATGCAGGGTAGGACAAAATCCCCCCCGCTCAAATGTAGGGTAGGACAAAATCCCCCCCGAAGAAAATGCAGCTAGGACAAAATCCCCCCCGCTCAGATGCAGGGTAGGACAAAATCCCCCCCACAACCAGTTACATAGAACATTTAATTTTGTTAATAATTCTTAGCATCTTTGGTTTCTTGAATAATTGATGATGGTATTATGATATTATGATCACTTAATTATTTTTCAAACTGGTTTCTCTGATCACTTTAATCATGTTATTCAAGCTAATTAAAGTATGTTTGGTTTTCAAATTGGTTTCTTTGATGCTCTTTCACACGTCATGTTAGTCAGGCTAATTTAATGCTCATAGACTTAAATGTTTAATAGACTCATGTGCTTAAATGTTATTCTCATCTGCTTAATATGAACTTGTTGTGCCAATAAAGGTACCTGACACAAGATTTGTTTTTCAATTACATAATTCCTTACCAATAACTACATGGTTTGGCTCTCTCGTACATCTTCGCTACGGATACTTGAGAGCTCAATCAAGTTATATAAAATTGACAATATTATAGCTAGGAATATTGTATATGACCGGGGGGGATTTTGTCCTACCCTGCATCTGAGCGGGGGGGATTATGTCCTACCCTGCATCTGAGCGGGGGGGATTTTGTCCTACCCTGCATCTGAGCGAGGGGGATTTTGTCCTACCCTGCATCTGAGCGGGGGGGATTTTGTCCGGGGGGGATTTTGTCCGCCTGTGTCAAAAAGCACGGGGGGGATTTTGTCCGGGGGGGATTATGTCCTACACTCCTTGAATAACCAGTCTATGGACTGGAAGCTTTTTTTGGTTTTTCGGTCCAGGCAGCCGGGGTATCCGTGAGCCTCTATCATGCTGTATCAAAGCTACGATTCCCACTCGTGCCCATGCCATGGCCCAAGTGGGAAGTATTCCGCAAGCCTTCAATCACTTGCTGATACTTTATGCAATCCATAAGTACTGACCTAGTTGGGGATATTGATATTGTGTCTTCAAAATAGAGTGACTTTAGTAATTATATGTGGCTGTGACTGGAGAAATGGGGCTTATGGGATTTGTGACCAGTGTAGTTCCTGATCAAATAGCACACTCCTGTAGCCTGATAAAGATATATATGCCTTGTTAGAAGCATGACGCGTGTTTCATTGCTGGAATGGCGAACAGTGCGGATCCTGATCAGACTGTGCGGATGCACAGGCTGATCTGGATCTACACTGGTCGCAAAACCCATAAGCCCCATTTCTCCAGTCACAGCCACATTTATAATTATAATCATGACACACCTATGCACCTACCCGCCTAATTCAGTTGAGACTTTGGTATATGGGCAAGAATTCGCTATTCTGGAGAATGCATATTTTTCTTGTCAATTCCATTTAAACACTACATACAAAGAGAAATGTTGAGATGGAACACTTTTACGACTTCAGTTATATGAATACACATATGGACTATCTAGCAGTACCAAAAATAGGTTATTGAAGTTGATCGAACAAGCTGTACAGTTCTTCAATATGTATGTATCTCACACTTTTTAGGTGAAAAATGGGGACATTTTTAACATGTCCTAGTATGTGCAAGTATTTCATATTGATCTTGCCCTTTTCATTGCGTCGAAAGAGATCGTACGTTTCTGTGAGCAGTCTAACTATATTTCAGTACAAAAATTATTTGTCTATCGGAAGTATAACCATTGATTAGTTTCTTTACTGACATATTGAACCATCTGGCAGTGAGTCTTAAGATGTAAGTAAGATTTTTGTTTTATCTTAAAAGAAACAAAAATGGTAAAAGTGTATTTAATATTTATAATATTTCTTGTCAACAAACTGTTACATACGCAGAAGTTGCTTCATGTAAACATAGAAAACAACAATCAACAGCCAGGTTTTTTTTACTATATATATATATATAGCATATTCTCACTTTTGGCACCAAAACATAGAGGATATGGCCAGTTAGAAAAAAAATGATAGGAAGTATAGTTTTTCATGTTTTTCATGTGAAAATGTTACATACTGCTGTAAATCAGATCAAAGTGTTTTAACGGACTGGTCATGGCAATATATAAGCAAAATCAATGCATTTAACATAAAGCTGCTCCTAATAGATTTGTTACAAACCAAACATCTTTTATAATCTTATTTACAAAATATGTAAATGAATTTCAATAATGTGTATGTAACATTGACAAAATTGACAAAATTGTTACATACATCAATTGCCTCAAATGTTGAAATAGTCCGTTCATGATAATAATTAATTTATAAAAAGTTTATAAAATAAATCCTGTCCCTGTAGGTTTATTATAAGTTGTAAATAGCTCATGTAGTGCTATTTGCTGTATAAATAAAGGAAGGTATATGATATGTATGTAACATTGACGAAAACATGTTACAGTACCTTAAAGATGTTGCAATGGAGTATTCAGGGTATTTTAAATTATCAAATTGTGGATTTAAACAAAATTTGGTGATAATGGGATGGTTGCAAACTCTAATCTGCTCATGTAAACTTATTACTAACATAAACAAATAAACCTGAAAAATGTGCATGTAACATTTACAAGAATAACATATTGCAATCTATTTATTTATTACACATTAATCAAAACATTTTCTGTGTGAACTGTTAACAATCATCTTATCTTTATACAGTTTATTGTCTTGCAAAAAGAAATTCCAGTTGCCACATAGTAATAAGCATCCAGTCTCTAAAAAAAAAGTATTACTTGGCATATTTGTCAATGTTACATACGCGACTTCGATCAAATGTCACAATATACTTCTCAAGGTAAGGCATGATTTAAAATAATGCCTCTACAACAAATAAGGTCCAAATAGGTTTGTTACAAGCCATAAACATATAGTATAATCTCATGTCTAACAGTTTAAAATGAGCATGGAATATGTGTATGTAACATTTGACAAGAAAAATATATTGTAGCCATTTTTTCATCAACCAATAATCAATGCATTTTCTGGTAAAGGTGATTGTTAGTGCACAGTAAAACACGTCTTTACACAACAAAGAAACTAAGATGCCATTTGAAAGCAACATAGGATCACCAAATACATATTACCTCTTTGTCAATGTTACATACACGAGATTCAGCACATTTCTATCTCTCCGTAGTCAAAGGCATGTATATTCTGCAAACAACTGCAATTGTCCAAACCCTAGTGACTTGGACTATGCCACGTTGTAGTTTTTCTAACAAAGCACAAAATCCAAAAAAATCTCTTAAATGTCCCCCTATTAGGCCAAATACTGAATTCTGGCCCATATACATGAGGATAATGGCGGACGCCATGGAGGCCACCAGGTATGTGTTTATATTTTCCGTTATTGTGGACTCAATAATGACGAAATTCTCTATTACTTGTGGCTGGCTATCTACATTGTGATATGTCAATGAAGACTCGATATATCGCTTTGTGGCGAAATATGATCTAATACTAGTAAAAATGACATATTTACATGGCCCTTTGATCAGAATTTGAAAATGAAGTGAGGTTGGCCTGTTCCAAAGCCATTTTCTCCTATTCTGCTGGCGAACACCTTCTGATCTCGGTCTGTATTTCAAGAGTCCATTAACTACATGAATTGTGTGAAATCTCAGGCTCCTTTTGTGCACAGAACGTGTCTTGTAGCCATTTTATAAAAGGCATAAAAATCGCACGGAGCCGGTTGAGACATTTTCTATTTTTAAAACAAAATATTAAGACCCGGTTGAGACATCGTGAAAAGGACCCGGTTTGGACCAAAATTAGATTAAAAGTGTTCGACTGAGTCACCAAACATACAAATAAAACATTAGTGGTGAAAACATAAATATTAACAGTTTTAAAATAGTGCCTGCTCTCCAAAACGTAATACAGTTCCGTTTACTTGTAACCCGTACTTTAAACCGGATTAACCGTCATTTGTAATGCCCTCAATACGTGATTGCTTGGCTGATCGTCATAACTTACCAGTATCATGGTATGGGATCACGTGGTTTCTGAACATTACCGAACCTGATTTTCCAACGTGACGTAAGCTGTATCGTCATTTTTACAGCTTTTTTATGCCACCGGGTTTCGAAGAAACGGGTGGCATATAGTGTTTGGACCGTCCGTCTGTCCGTCCGTCCGTCCGTCCGTCTGTCCATCCGTCCGTCCGTCCGTCCGTCCGTCACACTTTTTGGTTAACCACTTTGTCACAGTTTCTCAAATATGCTGCAGGTGGCATCCGCGTTCGACAGACGCATTTCTTGTTCTCTTTAGATCTTCCAAACAAATTGATTTTTATAAAATGTAGGGCACCAAAAACAATGACTTATGTGTTTTATGGGTGCTCTAAAAGTTCTTTACAATAACTCATAACTTCCACGAATAATCGTGTAACGTTTATTTCTTATATTCTCGTTCTCTATATGTTTTATTTACCTTGGCGGTAACCAAATCTTCGCCAAAAACGACAGAATTATGAGATTAAAGCAAATTATACAATAGAGGGCAGCCTGTTCCGCATTTGCTGCACTTTCATAAGAAATCCGTCCTTCCATTGGGAAGATATTAAAGAAAGTCTACTGTAAACACATCTGAAAAACATGGCGTCTCGCCGTTCGGTAACCACGTGATCCACACCCTGACTATATCATTATTCATGAATTTTCAATATATATACTTTTTGGTGCATTGCCTACGTATGATGAATATAGCATCACAGGCCCTAATTTTAAAGGGCGTAATTATGTTGATATCCCTAAACTGGCGCATTTTGTTATGACATGGTATTGGAATAAATATGAATAAATTTATTCGTTTTAAAGTAAGTGTCTCAGATGAATTTTACAAAAAAAAGTTTACATTGTCGGCTAATTATCACATTTGCAAATCAGCTTTCTATGTCGTTAACAGCAAGTCGAGGAAATTCCATGCTAAATTTTACTTTGTCGTATAATGCATCAACTTAAGTAAATAAAGTCGTGCGTGACGTCATATCTTTCACCGACTGACTACAGACATCAGATGCGTTTCGTTTTTCGTCGGTACTGCTATGTATGAACGGCGCAGTAATGCTGTACAAATTACAATGAATACTTCCCTTACGATCAACATAACGCCATTTGTTGTGTTCATAAACAGTAATACATATGTACCAATATAACACGTGTACCGTGTTTAGGACCATGAATCTTAACCATTTACTGTGGAAGAGACGGTATCCTATGTGCCAGAACCGTTTAACAACTGGTGAGTATCGCAAGGATGAAGTATTATTACAATTAAAGAAACGACACACGTCTAGAAACATTAAATATGCGATATTTTCCAGTGGAAACGTTCCTTGGTAGATCATCTTGTTGAAATTATAAAACGTGTCCAGTTGATCAACTTCTTCTAACACGTTAATAACAGCCGGGAACAAGTGAGTAAGCTCTAATAGTATGCTATCGCTTGTGCATTCCGTCTATGTATCTACATCGTCGTTGGATCGGCGAATCTGAAAGAAGCGTTACAATAGTTCATGCCATACATAGCACTGGTATTCTAATATCCGCTGTATACTGCTATATGCAAGATAATAAAATGGCGTTTTTATTGAACACCTTTCGCTTAAGGACATACTTCATGGAAATGTATCATTGGTTTGAAAGATATTTGCTTCCTAATGGTGATGTGAAAGATATATATATATGGGCCGCGCTCTGTGAAAACCAGCCTTAATGACAACGTCATGAAAGCCTGAAAATGACGTCGCAAAGTTACGTTTAAATTTATCAACGTCACGTCGGATTTTGACACTTGAAATCATTGCGTCATTGCAATAAGTTGTCCTATGTATAGCCGTACGCATTACTAATTGTGGCTCACAAATATTTTAATGTTGGATATGCGTGGAAGAATTTTACAGTTGTTTTCATAGTGGTTCAGTTGTCTGTTTTTTCGGTTTCTTTCAAGGAAATACGTAGTGATTTTGTTGATTATTTTTATACAAATTAGCATATTGCAAATGATTTTTATAATATTATATGGACGATTTGTAAATGACATTTGAAACTAAATAACCATATGACCGGTAGTTTTAGTTAACACATCACAAAATCAGTATGATGTAATCGTAATGCTAATATTTCCTTTAAACTTTATTTATATAACAATTACAAACAAACGTGAGCACATTTGTAGTTGGCGTAGATGGAGGCGTCTGCATGTTTCATAATTTGGGTTGAAACCGGAATGCTCAAAGAAAACAAACTTATCCTGTCTGGCGACCACCATCAGATATACATGTCCATAGGCGTAACAACGGGTGCGGCCTTTTAGCCCCATCTGTTTAATATAGCGCATGGAAGAGTGATTTTTTCAATCGGTTATCTGGCGTGTTTGCAATATAAAACTGTCAAAGCTGTATCAATAAAGTATTAATAAAGAACATACACATGCAGAAATTGGTTATTTTACCGTCTCAAGGTGTTTATCTGACATTTACATGTACATCTTATAAATTTGAAAGCTTCATTTAGTTATATTGAATGTTGAACAACAACTAGAGAAAAGATGGATTCCATGGGAAAATGATTTCCCTGTTCTATTATTTTGGGCAATTTACTAGCTCTACATCAAAGATTATTTGTTTAAATGTATAAAATATACAGTGAACTAAATTTTGACATTTTTGAATGGGTCAAATTGTAGCCTTAGATAACATATCAGAGGTGAATTTGTGTAGCTAGCTCCCTACGTACTGTCCCGTGAGACCTAAAGATAATAGCTGCTGTATTCATACGCACGAACTGTCTTGATTCGTATTTTCCAAAATTTAACTGATAAACTGAGCCTAAAACTGTGAAAACTATAGAGAATGGTATATGTAGAGTTTTAGATACAAAACAAGACGGACCAAAACACAATAGGATAAGTTGGCACAGGGCACTATTTTCTTGGTCATACTCGCCGTTTAGGAGCAGCACGACAATGGCTCCCCCATAGAAATTTGCGTGACATAATATGCTATCTCCAAGGACTTTACCACAGGTGGAAGACTGGGACCTAGGACCTGATAAATGGCTCATTTATAAACCGTTACCCCACCAAAAAATTTCTGTATAATAGACACCAGAAACGGGTGGGTGAAGTAACGTTTTTCAAATGAGCCATTTATTGGGTCCTAGGTCCGAGTCTTCCACCTGTGGACTTTACATGACGTCGGAAATATCATTTACCGGCGATGTGTGCTGTTGTAACGAATTCTTGTTGGTCTAGAAAGATATGGTTTATCAGTTGAATACAACATTGGTTTATATATCATATTGTTCAAGAGAGATCACGGTTGAAATGTCAAATTTGCATGTTTGATCCATAAAGGAGAGTCACGGCGGTTATCACATGGTGTGTAATACAATTCCCTCGTTATTGATACATGCAAGAGTTTACCAAATACGAAATTGTATTCACTAAATGCAATCTGACACACATAAATGAAATTAAATCAGAAACAGATACGCTTAAAAAGCAAGGGAGACGCTGTACTGTAACATGTACTGTAATGTTTACGACTACATGTACGTTTTTAGCTCGCCTGCACAAAGTGCAGAAGAGCTTATGGCATACCCCCGGCGTCGTCGTCGTCGGCGTTGGCGTCGGCGTCGTCCACAAACATAACGTTGGGGTAAATGTCTTATAGCTTCTGTTTCCTTTCATGGAACACCTTGTTATTTCATACATGCATTCCTCAGATGACCCTCTATCATGCTGCAGCAAATCCATGACCCACCGCCCAACCATTACCCCAAGGTCAAGGTCACAACATTAGCACATTCATAAACTTAATGTTGGGGTAAATTTCTTATAACATCTGTTTCCTTTCATGGAATGCCTTGATATTTCATACATGCACTCCTCAGATGACCCTCTATCATGCTGTAGCAAATCCATGACCCACCACCCAACCCTTAGCCCAGGATCAAGGTCACAAACTTAGCATGTTCATAAACTTAACGTTGGGGTAAATGTTGTGTAACTTCTGTTTATTTACAGGGAATGTCTTCATATTTCATACATGCATTCATCTGATGACCCTCTATCATGCTGTAGCAAATCTACGATCCATCACCCAACCCTTACCCCAAGGTCAAGGTCACAAACTTAGCATGTTCATAAACTTAACGTTGGGGTAAATGTTGTGTAACTTCTGTTTATTTGCAGGGAACGCCTTCATATTTCATACATGGATTCATCTGATGATACTCTATCGTGCTATAGCAAATCCATGATCCACCGCCCATCCCTTACCCCAAGGTCAAGGTCACAAACTTAGCACATTCATAAACTTTTTGGGGTAAATGTCTTATAACATCTGTTTTCTTTCATGGAACGCCTTGATATTTCATTCATGCATTACTCAGATGACCCTCTATCATGCTGTAGCAAATCCACGACTCACCACCCAACCCTTACCCCAAGGTCAAGGTCACAAACCTAGCACATTCATAAACTTAACGTTGGGGTAAATGTTGTGTCAACAACGACGTCCGCTATGTCAAAAGCGTAAATGGAAGCGACGTTTCCGACCTCATTTACTCGATAACGTCAGTTTCGCCTTAAGGCACCTTTTTGAAGAGGTAAGCCGATGTTCACACTGGTAGTCTACGTTTGAGGGTGTATCTGTGGCATATTTGTGGGGCATTTTAATAAAATATACATGTATCCCAAAAAGGGCGTACAATAATAAAGATCAGGGTCTACACTGATACATAAAATAGGTTATACAAATTCTGATAACGTAAGGAGAGCATACACTGATATGTTTGAGGGTGTATTTGTGGCATATTTATATATATTGAAGTATATTTGCATGCATTTCCCATATGATTGGTGATTCAATGTGCATAAATCGAACATATGGCCAATTTAACAGATTTATTTGACTACTTATGTCAATTATATGATGTGTTTTGTGTCAATATAAGCTTTACACTAATATCTGACACTATCTAGGGTGTATTTGTGGTATATTTATATGTATTTAAACTATATTTGGGTGCATTTGAGTGTATTTGGGTGTTTCGTGTAACCGTTCCCCCGGACCCCGCTAGCTTTGCTCGTTTGACGGTATGGCCGCACCACTTTTCAATACCCTCCTACGCCGCTGCGTCACAATTAACTGTTACGTAAATGACGTCAATTAGATTCTGAACTAAATTCTCCAATAATTACAATGTATCTTCCTGACGGTAAATGTATATAATCTATCATAGTTTGGCGATGGTAGCAAATTACGAAGTCACATATCGGCTAATTATAGATTTAAAATTGATAGTGGTGCATTTGGTTTGTTCAGTACATGTACATATCATAGTTTTATTCTGTTCAATGTTTGATAGTATACATACTGACACTTGTAGATACATTTAGTGTACCTTATCAGCAAATACAGTTTACTGCAAGCACAGTCAATATGAGTCTAATGAACACACATTTCTACTGTAGGCTGTTGTGTTGCATTGTAAAACGTCAGCGTTTCAATAACGTCATTTTCTCAATTTTCCTTGCGTGATTCACATGGTGCTACAAAAAGTGAGATAAAACAAAAACTATGAAACATATTTGCATTTTCTTTTCAGCATAACGTTTTTGAAAGGTGTCCGCAACAAAAAGTGTAAAAAAATGCAAATCAAAAATGTTGTCATTAAGGCCGGTTTTCACAGAGCGCGGCCCATATACAGGGTTCGACACTAACTTGTTTTATCAGGTAGTCCACAGGACTAGTGACTTCAAAAAGTTGGTAGTTCTCCGAGAAAGTTGCTGGTCCTACGAACGTTATATGCATGTATATGCATGTACATAAAATAAATCAGTTACACAGGTGTATGTACCCCAAACGAGGGCTTTCATATATGCTGCATATTTCCAAGTCATTTAGTCATAGTTTTGTGAATCATTGATCAAATAATTCCAGTTTGATTTGATATCCTATAGTAAGTCGAAGGGCATACATTTGAAACATCATTCATTTCTCTCATGCCTCTGACATATCAGAAGCAGACTGTCCGCCACAGTCTCATCTCAACACATCAGAATCATCTCTAAACATCAACAATTACACCATAGACCATCTGGACTACATTATGTACATTGTATTGAACATCCATGTCCGTCAAAGAATTTAGGATGTGGAAATCACAAGCCAGTCGGTCACTGCCCCGAACCAATTTTCACTGGCCCGAACGTTTAAAATGTAATATAACCGAAATAGAAATAGCACAATATTTACCGGTCGTTTTGACTGAAATGGAACATCCCTACCACAGGTGCCAGAAAAAAAACAGCGATAATATCTAGTTTTTAATATAAATACACTTATACTAAAAATGATACTGACATGCGATGTTTTTCAGTCACCTGTGATCCTACCTAGCTATATGTTGTGCCTTTTTTAAATGAAAGATAATCTATCTATCTATCCTGCGTTCGTGCCCCCTGCGGGTAAAAGTACACGTCGTATATGTTTCAGTAAAACGAGATTGGTGGCTAAGATGATATAAACCGTCCCTACCTAGAATAGAAACATTCATACTATCAGCAAACAGATGGTTGTGTGTAAATATAAACTAGTAAATAAAAATGCTAAGTGAGTGGGTCACCAGGTGTGGCTGGAAGGCAATGCTACAAAGAATTAAGAAATTTTCTGCAATAGGAATATAAATGGTGCGACAAATTATACAAAAAGTTCATCTTATTTTCAAAATATAGTCGGGCTTGTTATTTAGCGATTTTTACTGGCCCAGTGTTCATTCCAGGAATTGTTAAAGCGGCCCCTGACTGTGCCCACCTCATATAAAAAGCTGGGGACATTTGAAAAAAAAATATTGGCCATTGTAAATTACAATAAAAAAACACCTGATTAATCAAACTAACTATCAAAGTTTCGCAACATTCAATGCTAAGTCATTCCAAAATCAGCTAACATCAGTGATAGTGAAAACACAGGTATGGGGTTGAATGTAAGTATTTTGTCCAACTACTGGTTTTTTAGCTCGACTATTCGAAGAATAAGTAGAGCTTATGTTGTCACCCCGGCGACGGCGTCGGCGTCTCCGTGTGACGCCTTGGGTAAGGTTTTTAGTCAAGCTTGTATATGGAATACTACTGGCCCTACACCCACCATACTTGGACAACTTCATCTCCTAGTGATGTACATCAATAACCCCTGATCTATATTTGACCTTCACCTACATTTCCTCTTGAATTACTTGGTTAATTAATTCCCCTTGGTTAAGGTTTTTAGTCAACCTTGGTTAAGGTTTTTAGTCAAGCTTGTATATGCAATACTACTGGCCCTACACCCACCATACTTGGACAACTTCATCTCCTAGTGATGCACATCAATAACGCCTCATCTATATTTGACCTTGACCTACATTTCCTCTTGAATTACGTACTTAATTCCCCTTGGTTAAGGTTTTTAGTCAACCTTGGTTAAGTTTTTTTTTCAAGCTTATACATTGAATACTATTGTGCATCCAGACACCATACTTCGACAACCTTTTCTCATAGGTATGTACATCAATAACCCCTGATCTATATTTGACCTTCACCTACATTTACTCTTCAATTACTTACTTAATTCATTTTGGTTAAGGTTTTTAGTCAACCTTCTATATGGAATACTACTGGCCCTACACCCACCATACTTGGACAACTTAATCTCCTAGTGATGTACATCAACAACCCCTGATCTATATTTGACCTTGACCTACATTTCCTCTTGAATTACTTACTTAATTCCCCTTGGTTAACGTTTTTAGTCAAGCTTGTACATGGAATACTCCTGGCCCTACACCAACCATACTTGGACAACTTCATCTCCTAGTGATGTACATCAACAACCCCTGACCTATATTTGACCTTGACCTACATTTAATCTTGCATTACTTACTTAATTCCCCTTGGTTAAGGTTTTTACTCAAGCTTGTACATGGAATACTATTGTGCATACAGACACCATACTTGGACAACCTTTTGTCATAGTGATGTACATCAATAACCCCTGATCTATATTTGACCTTGACCTACATTTCCTCTTGAATTACTTACTTAATTCTCTTTGGTTAAGGTTTTTAGTCAAGCTTGTAGATAGAATACTCATGGCCCTACACCAACCATACTTGGACAACTTCATCTCCTAGTGATGTACATCAGTAATCCCTGACCTATATTTGACCTTGACCTACTTTTAGCCTTGAATTACTTAGTTATTTCCCCTTGGGTAAGGTTTTTAGTCAAGCTTGTATATGGAATACTCCTGGCCCTACACCAACCATACTTGGACAACTTCATCTCCTAGTGATGTACATCAACAACCCCTGACCTATATTTGACCTTGACCTACATTTAACCTTCAATTACTTAGTTAATTCCCCTTGGTTAAGCTTTTTACTCGACCTTGGTTAAGCTTTTTACTCAAGCTTGTACATGGAATACTATTGTGCATACAGACGCCATACTTGGACAACCTTTTGTCATAGTGATGTACATCAATAATCCCTGATCTATATTTGACCTTGACCTACATTTCCTCTTGAATTACTTACTTAATTCTCTTTGGTTAAGGTTTTTAGTCAAGCTTGTAGATGGAATACTCATGGCCCTACACCAACCATACTTGGACAACTTCATCTCCTAGTGATGTACATCAACAACCTCTGACCTATATTTGACCTTGACCTACATTTAACCTTAAATTACTTACTTAATTCCCCTTGGTTAAGGTTTTTGTCGCGCCCGCTTGCGGAAAGCGTGATATAGTCGGCACTTTGGCGTATGTACGTATGTTCGTACGTACGTACGTACGTACGTGTGTCCGGTTAAAGTTTTTGGTTAAGTTGTTTGGTTTAAGTTTTTTGGTTAAAGTTTTTGGTTAAGTTTTTGGTTAAGTTCTTTGGTTAAAGTTTTTGGTTAAGTTTTTTGGTTAAAGTTTTTGGTTAAAGTTTTTCGTTATACTATATCTCTGCAACTGCTTTGCCCATTACCTTGAAACTTCACATGGGTGTTTATCATCGTCTATATTTTCATTCTACCTCCCTCCCGTGCGGCCCCTGTGCCCAATGTCAAGGTCAAATTACTTTGAAGTTTTTGGTTAAGTTTCTTTGGTTAAAGTTTTTGGTTAAGTTTTTTGGTTAAGTTTTTTGGTTAAACTTTTTCGTTATACTATATCTCTGCAACTGCTTTGCCCATTACCTTGAAACTTCATATGGGTGTTTATTATCATCTATATTTTCATTCTACCCCCCTCCCGTGCGGCCCCTGTGCCCAATGTCAAGGTCAAATTACTTTGAAGTTTTTGGTTAAATTCTTTGGTTAAAGTTTTCTGCTTTGCCCATTACCTTGAAACTTCACATGGGTGTTTATCATCATCTATATTTTCATTCTACCCCCCTCCCATGTGGCCCCTGTGCCCAATGTCAAGGTTAAATTACTTTGAAGTTTTTGGTTAAGTTTTTTGGTTAAAGTTTTTGGTTAAGTTTTTTGGTTAAAGTTTTTCGTTATACTATATCTCTGCAACTGCTTTGCCCATTACCTTGAAAACTTCTCATGGGTGTTTATCATCATCTATATTTTCATTCTACCCCCCTCCCGTGCGGCCCCTGTGCCCAATGTCAAGGTCAAATTACTTTGAAGTTTTTGGTTAAGTTTTTTGGTTAAAAGTTTTTGGTTAAGTTTTTTGGTTAAAGTTTTTCGTTTTACTATATCTCTGCAACTGCTTTGCCCATTACCTTGAAAACTTCACATGGGTGTTTATCATCATCTATATTTTCATTCTACCCCCCTCCCGTGCGGCCCCTGTGCCCAATGTCAAGGTCAAATTACTTTGAAGTTTTTGGTTAAGTTTTTTGGTTAAAACTTTTTGGTTAAGTTTTTTGGTTAAAGTTTTTGGTTAAGTTTTTTGGTTAAAGTTTTTTGTTATACTATATCTCTGCAACTGCTTTGCCCATTACCTTGAAAACTTCACATGGGTGTTTATCATCATCTATATTTTCATTCTACCCCCCCTCCCGTGCGGCCCCTGTGCCCAATGTCAAGGTCAAATTACTTTGAAGTTTTTGGTTAAGTTTTTTGGTTAAACATTTTTGGTTAAGTTTTTTGGTTAAGTTTTTTGGTTAAAGTTTTTGGTTAAGTTTTTTGGTTAAAGTTTTTTGTTATACTATATCTCTGCAACTGCTTTGCCCATTACCTTGAAAACTTCACATGGGTGTTTATCATCATCTATATTTTCATTCTACCCCCCTCCCGTGCGGCCCCTGTGCCCAATGTCAAGGTCAAATTACTTTGAAGTTTTTGTTAAGGTTAAGTTTTTGGGTTAAAAGTTTTTGGTTAAGTTTTTTGGTTAAAGTTTTTGGTTAAGTTTTTTGGTTAAATTTGTTCGTTATACTATATCTCTGCAACTGCTTTGCCCATTACCTTGAAACTTCACATGGGTGTTTATCATCATCTATATTTTCATTCTACCCCCCTCCTGTGCGGCCCCTGTGCCCAATGTCAAGGTCAAATTACTTTGAAGTTTTTGGTTAAAGTTTTTTTCGCGCCCGCTTGCGGAAAGCGCGATATAGTCGGCACTTTGTCGTACGTACGTATGTACGTACGTACGTGTGTCCAGTTAAAGTTTTTACTTAAGTTTTTTGGTTAAAGTTTTTCGTTATACTATATCTTTTTTGTTAGTGTCTATGCCTCGCCACAAGGCGTGACATGCAGGCCGCGGCCGTCTAGTTACTCAACCTTGGTTAAGGTTTTTAGTCAAGCTTGTAGATGGAATACTATTGTGCATACAGTCACCATACTTGGATAACTTTTTCTCATAGGGATGTACATCAATAACCCCTGACCTTTATTTTACCGTCACCTACATTTAACCTTCAATTACTTGGTTAATGTTTATAGTAAAGCTTGTATATGGAATACTTCTGGGCCTACATCAACCATACTTGGACAACTTCATCTCCTAATGATGTACATCAATAATCCCTGACCTATATTGGACCTTGACCTACTTTTATCCTTGGATTACTTAGTTATCTACCCTTGGTTACGGTTTTTAGTCAAGCTTGTATATGGAATACTCCTGGGCCTACAGCAACCATACTTGGAAAACTTTATCTCCTAGTGACGTACATCAATAATCCCTTGGTTAATGTTTTTAGTCAACCTTGGTTAAGGTTTTTATGCAGGCCGCAGCCACCTTCTTTGTCAAGCTATGTGTACATCGACAACCCTCGTAGTCGAGCTATGCTGTTCTCCTACAGCTCTTGTTTGACTACTGGTTATTCAACAACGCAATTTACTTTTATTGTTAGAAGATTTAGTGTTCCAGAAACCGCTTTCTTATTACTTCTGCAATATTAAGAAAGTTGCAACTACACAAAATACTCATTGAAAATGTCTAGAATACAACTAATAGTCACAACATCACTGAAAATGAACCAAAAACATCAGCAACGCTCACTTCCGGTTTGAAAATTTTGTTTTACGTTTCAGTTGATGATGGTTAAATTTCTCTTATCCAAGGTGTCAGATAAATGAATAATGTTTCATTAAATGGCAAAATTTAATGTCCATAGCTTTTGCCTCTCAACCCACCAATGTACATGATGTAGGAACTTTTAGTTACTAAAGAATGTTGCATATCAACTGAATTCATGTTCACTATGCGCATACCTGGGCACACGATCTATTGGCGATGTTGACGTTTACAGTTAGTATAATCACATGCTCAGCAGCATGCCTCGGCCAATACACACAAATTCTGAAGAAAATCAGCCAATCAACATGATCAAAGCAGAAGTTGTTGGGCACATTTGATTCACTGTGTGTGATCGGCCAACTCAGACAAATTGCGAGATCAGCGCAATGAAAATTCACATTTTTCCAGACATTTTTATGCGTCTTGGAGCAATTTAATGCACCAATGGTGCAGCCTAGAATGAACACTGCTGGCCCGAAGGTGTGATTTTTACACAACCCAGTCGGGCTTGTGTTTTGCGGATTGTTACTGGCCCGACAGAATTTGCACTGGCACCGACCAGTGCTAATTTCGAAGACTGCTATGTATTGAAGATCCGATGAGCAATCAAATGAATTTTGAGTGACAAAACCTGGTTTCAAACATCCATCAAAGAATTGAATAAATCACGTCCAATAATTAACCCGTTTACGTAAAAAACCGCTTTGAGTACTCAACACATGTGTACACAACCTATTGGTGAGCCACCAAAATGACGACCCCGTGGTTTCACCTTCGATGACATGTCCCTGAAATCAAAGAGCGGCGATCTCTTTGATGTTGCGTAGTTGTGCCATTGAAAACATTGGCATGTGTATGTGTATACAGCCTATCGCGGACATGTGTACAAATTCAGAATTGACTCCTACAATTTACCGCATTTCAATCTTTTGCCGACAATTAGAAGAAAAATGCCGTCGAATGTTGACAGAAATTGCGGGACATATGGTGGTGAACCTGGCATGGTCACCGGAATTGTTTACGTTATTTACGGAGAATAATCCTGTATCCAATTTCTAGTATGGATTTCTGTGTGCTAGCCTCGTGACTGAATGTCACCGGTGCCATCAGACTGTGCGTGTTGTGCTAATGACGATCTTGGTCATGAATAGAGGTGGACCCGGCATTTTGGCTGATGATAGACGCATTGATAGATACACAAAATACAAAACGTCACTTTTTTTCGCAATCGGGTTTCTAAATATAAGTATTGGCCTGTTAGTAGCTGATCCACGTATCGCCTGGTGCCTACGTGCCGATTGACACTTACCGACAGACGGCCTTACATAAACACTGACATGCGTGATGTCTTAACTTACCTGTTTTACCATAATAACACTATGACGACGATTAGGTATGAGGATACATTTATATAGAAACAACTTGGTATATGGATGATCCAAAATGGAGACAATTCGATACTGGGACGATCTGGTATGGGGGTGATTTTACATGGTACTGGATGGACCATATAATCAAGTCTGACCCGGAAATAACTTTTTAAGCATAAACAAATTTGGCGGAAAGTTTTTAAATCCTGAAAAAAGTGACATTTATGCTAATTGCTATGAAATGGTCAGCGAAAACTGACATTGTTTAAATTAATAGAATTTGCGTTTTGCCATTCTGGAAAAATCTACGTCCGACGGACTAGCCAGCTTTCGAAATGAGGTAGTCCTCCAGCAAATCAAGTGGGCACCGGACTATGGGACTAGCGTTAGTGTCGAACCCTGATATATATACAGCTGAATCTCGTTATCTCGTTATCTCGATATACCTGCTTATCTCGATATACGTCCCAGGTCCCGGCAGAATTCCCTATATAGATCAAAGTCTCCGAGAAAGTCCCCAAAATATTACTGGCCACGAGGACTGACAACCCAGCAATTATTACTGGCCTGGACGGAATATTACTGTCCCGGACATTTTTTACCCAAAAATATTAAATATATAGGAATAACATTGTTTCTGGTTTATTTAATCTGCATTTTAAGCATAACAAGCGTACACATTAAACATAGTCTATCAAGAGGATATGAAACAAGTTTCCATTTCATTAGTGAGTTAGTGAAAAGGGTTTAAGAGTCTTTCAACAATATTGCAGTCACATAGTGTTGGTTCGGTAGGCTGGAATCCCACTCCGTGACTCCACATCACGTGACATGTACATGGATGTGAGGAAATTTACAATCAAAACCAACACTGAATTTATAATACGACAAAATAAATACTATGAAAGCAGACAATCATATTAAAGCAAGCTTACTGCAGAGTTTCAACTTTCTACATCAACTGGTGATGGAGTACTACGGACTAAAGATGGACGGCTACGTTCAAACATTAAACAAGAAATGTGGCTTAGCGGACCACAGAAGGCCCCTGCCGCTGATTTGAGTAACTGTTACAAACTTGTTACGGATGGACGCACGGACGGACGGCCCAAACACTATACAAGTTGGAATTAATATACACTATGTTATAGGATGCGGAAAATGCAACGGAAAAAATGTGCACCGACCGGGGATCGAACCCGGGACCTTCCCAATACCAGCGGGACGTGCTAACCAACTGCGCTACTGGAGCGCCATGCTGCCGATCGGTATTTTTATATCCACACTCATGATTACACATGGTACCATTTCCTTTACAACTATATAATATATATCGTGAAACTGTTGAAAACAGTATATTTTATTGCTCAGGGCCGTCAACAGACACTATCCCCTATTATAATTAATTTATATTAACCAATTAACATATTTAAAATGATATAAAACAGTGAAATTATCATTTCTCACAAATTCATGTTTAGGTCCGAAACTGTGTGGGGGCGACTTGCTCGGGTGTCGATCGATAAGACCATTATTCTTTCAGCTTAAAACTCACTCTCAATTGAATATATTCAGTGTTTCTTGCCAGTTTGGATCGGTTTTGACGCTAAATATGCAAAACTATAACTTGGAAGTTGAATTTAAAAAACGTACGCATATTCGTTTCCGCGAAATCGCATTTGGTTCTATTATTAGAAATAAACTTAATCGATTTCCTTATTAGGAAAGTGTAGAAACCTTTGTGAATAAATTAATTATAAATGTCTGACGTGTCCAATGAATGTCCCGACAGGTGTCGCTAGCGTGGGAAAACTGCCACACATTATATTGAGGGGCGGTCATTACGGAAACAAACGTAAATTAATTATTCACTATTCGGACGCGTGTAGTTTAAAAACGCGATATTTGATTGGCTATTGGTATGCAGACCAATGATATTTGACTTTATGATTGTTATTCACCAATAGGGAAGCAGCTTACAACCATTTTCACAGACACATTTTTGTAAACAAACACGTACAGCTCGATGACTTTCACTTCATGTTCTAAACTAGTAAAGGACGAGGAGAATTTGTCATTTCGTCACTGGCTGGGCTCGTCACCAACTTAAATATTTCATCGGACGCGAGGACCGAAGTTTCGAGAATATTTACCGGACTCCTGGTCAATTTGTGTCGGCCAGGTCCGAGGTCCGACGGTCATTCGTGGAGACTGAGATCATATAGTTTACTCCTGATAACTCAATATCGGATATGTCGATATATCGGTTAAGTCGAAGTGGAAATCGAGTCCCGATAGTATGTTTCCTTCACATTTGTGTTCTGATATGTCGATGCAAAAATTAAGTGCCCGGCGCCGCCAAGTCTGAATCAGCGCGATTATCTCAGGTAAGTTTTCACACGTCTACAGAAACCAAAGACACCGCCACCTCTAAAATGCGTTTAAAGTTGCTTGATCAGTTCAAGCAGTTCACTTAAAACCATAATTAATCAATTAAAGTGAATGTGATATCAAATCTAACAGAAAAATGAATTAAACGGTGTAGCAATAAGTAAATCGTCTGTTAATTACGAAAATAGCTTAGAATAAACTCAAGCCGCCATTTATGAAAACCCGGAAATAAAGTAAAGAGGCATTTCTGAAGCGATTTTGTTCTGATTTTTTTCCCGATAAATTTGGCGAATTGTTATCTCGAAGTTCGGGTATGTCGATATATTTTCATCAGTCCATTTGACTTCGAGATGTATAGTTAAAATATATTAAATTGGTAGTATTACTGTACACTATACGGTTCATTGTGTGGCCATATCTTAGTATGTATAAGCCATCGGCCACATTCACCTCTTTTAGCGGTTGACACAAACAGCAAAACCTATGAGATATATAGTAATAAAATGTGTATGACAGGTTCCAAATATAATTATTTACAACGTACTATCAATTATCTCATGCCAAAATATACACTATGTGCTATGCATGTGTAATTATTTTGTCATTTCCAAAATACACAATGGCCAGGTTACACTCTGCAAATAATCATGAAGGTCACTCCAATCAATTAATTTTAGAATTACTTGTATGACAACGTTACCCCATATATTTTGCTAGCAACACCTTGGTGATACGCTGCAGCACAAGTCCATAAAAATAGTCCTTATTGCATTTAATACAGTATACATGGTATAGTCTCTGTGTACGGGTAAAATAGCCTTTAATTACGATTGTGCACTGTATCCAATGACACAGACAAATCGAGATTTCTGTGTTTTAATAAATGGTCATATTTATTTTCAGTAATCAGATTTGGTAAATATATTGCACTAACATTTTTATTAGTTACCGTAATATGTCAAATTCTGAGCTGTCCGTGAGTTTACGGAATCCCGATCGGAGACCTGGTTTGGCCCTCGCGTACTTTGTTGGCATTCCTGTAGGTGACAGTTGAATCTGGTTATACCCCTTATATGAGTACATGTAATATGATTATTCGTAATCGTATTTCTTTTTAGGGAAGGGGCCAAGTGACTTTGGTGTGGTATGGACCTGACACCATGTCCTATCTGATTTTGGGATTTTCTCCCTAATGCAGCAGGTTAAATGCGGGAGCAACCCGTTGGCCCGGCCTTAAATGACCTTAGCTGTTGATAGACCATTAAAAACCAATAAACAAACAAACAATCAATCACTGAAGTAGCTTCACTGTTGTCAACAAAACTAATAATTAAGACCATAACCATACTGTGTGGCTGTGCAAGGTGATCAGGATCTACAATGGTTGCCAATGTTGTAAGGTACAGTTTTTCAGCTGGTGGTGCATGTGAATGTTGTTCTTATTTTACTTTTACAAATGTATTATTGATTTTCTTCCTTATTAAATATGGAACAAATGATAAAAAAAAAGAAAACACATTTAACACTTCACTTATTTCAGTTGCAAACAGTGTTTGCTTTTTGCAGCTCAACTAAGTAAATTTCAACTTTATTACAGTATTTTCACTACTCAATTTGAAAATCAATGCATATTTTCACATTGCTATGAGTATTTTGTACTCCCACTTCTGATAATCAGTGCGTATTCTGCTAAAATAAGTGTGTAAAATATGCCAATATGCACCTTATCTGGAGCTCTGTTATGAGGATCAATGCATTTACTTAATTGAGAAATGCGACTGCAACTTCAGAAATTTGGTTTGTGACCAGAAAAGGAACAGAAACAAATGTTTTTTGTTGACGGACATAATGCGGCTACACACAGCACGATGACATTCTGATCTTCATGCTGATCTGAGGCCACATGATTACACACATCATAATTAACCCATTTCATGCTGGGGATTCCCCGTTTTGCTGATAAAAAATTCAGATTAGTTTTCTCCCATCTCCCTAAAAGTATATGGTGTGGCCACCATTTGAACCTTCTCATCAAGACGGTTCAAATGAGTGGTCACAACATACACTTTTGATGAGAAATGAGAAAAATTGCAGATTTTTTTTTAGAAATTTTATACCTAAAAATGGGTTAAGGTCCCAGTTCGGTCGATACAAGTACAAAACCCCATAAATCAAAATCCTTAATCCATGTGAACAATTAGCTAATGTGCAGAATAATAAGTTTTAAATGAAACATTTTAATACTGATTTAGAAAACGTACACACACGTTCAAGTTAAAGGAAATAGATTTCGCTAAATGGGCATGTGGTTTTAAAACATTTAATATATTAATGCAACAAAAAATTGTTTAAGCAACAACTCGATATCTAACCATTTGAGCTGCCTGAGTATAGCTATTACTCAACCAAAGCTTTGGATCTTGATTCTGAGTTCCTCTGCCCGTGCCAACAAAATCATTGTGCATGCTTAGATTTTCATATATAAAAATTTCTCTTTTGAAGCTAGTTATATATAACGAAAATCACAAGCCAAGTTATAATGAGGAGAAGATTGCTTGCTGTTCATTAGTAACATGTGCATGCTTTAATGTGGCTGTGTCTGGAGAAATGGGGCTTATTAATAGAGGGCCTCATGGAAGATTAGTTTTGTACTAAATGTGTAACCCTCTGAAGTCTATTATTATTATTATTATTGGTTCTGCAACCAGTGTAGATCCAGATCAGCCTGTGCATCTGCACAGTCTGATCATGATCTGCACTGTTCGCCATTCTATCAAACAAACACCCGTCATGCTTGTAACAAGCAATATAGTTATCAGGCTACTGGAGTGTGTTATTGGATCAGGAGCTACACTGATCACAAATCCAATAAGCCTCATATCTCCAGTCACAGTCGCACATATATACCTTATTTGTCGATAATTTGATATGCATCAACCTCACTATTTCAACATATCAGTAGATTGAACATTTATGTAAAAGTGAATCAATATTTCCAATTAATAATGGGTCAGGTGATAATTAACTGCTTTCTGGATGCACATCTATCTACATTAGTGAAAGTGAACACTACTTGGAAAAGAGCTTATATGAGATTTTGTTAAGTGATATTTAGGTAAGTATAACTCGGGTAGAATGCTCTTGGCATTCAAACCAGGTGTAGATACAATTTATACATAGATTTTTAATTTGGAATATTAGTTTGTAACATGCGATGAATTATAATTAAACTTCAAGAATGAAAACTATGGTACAGGGTGGTTATACCCAACAAATATGCATTATACTTGAAAAATCATGTTTACTGGTACTGTTATATATAGCGATCAAACTCCCTATTTAAATTGGTGTTACATCGTTTTGACAAATTCCCTGGGTTTTGATGTGTCTGGGAAATAGTTTAACATGCCCAGGCAATAGTTGCGCGTGCCTGTGGAATAGTCGAAACAGTTTTACCCTTGAAAATCATGACATCATGATTTTTGTCGAAGATTACGTCATAAAATTCAACGTAATTTTGATCGGTCAGTCGATGCACCCCGCCTGAAATGCACATGTATTGTGTCACATACAGTGTATTACAGGTTGCGTAATAAAACAGTTATTTTATGGTAATTTTGGGTCGTCCACAGCACCTCGGGGGAATAGTTTTGATTGTTCCCCCGAATGACCATGAATATAGGGTTAACTGTATTGTAATTTTGAAATTTGCGGCGTATATCAGAAAATGATAGGTCGGAAAATCTGTTTAAACATGTTTTCCGACCTATCATTGTCTGATATACGCCGCAAATTTCAAAATTACAATGCGGTTAACCTATTTCTAATGCACTCCTTTACTACTTGCGTAGGAATACATCATGAAATAATTTGCGACCGTTCATCAACAATGATATACCTATAATGTATGACCATCAGCCAATCAGATTGCGTGATATAGAGTGCATTAGAAATAACTGTGTACTGAATTATCTCACCTGCGCGTCAGTCCGGAAGTATATAATTGCTCAAATCTTTGACAAGACATTTTAGGGATTATGAAAAAGAAAACACAAATTGGCATGATTCAATTTATTCAAAAGGAAGATGAGCACTCAATTTGTCAGTTAAGTCTGAGCATGATATGTGTATTTATCATACCCTTTGTACTTTGTCATGTAACCAATGGTGAATATCCGTTGTATGAAAAAAAACAATAAAATGAAAAGTCATGCAGAGCATGATGTTATTAGCCAATCAAATCAGGGTAAAGTGCATCGAACATATGTAGGTGTCTCTGGTAACATTGTTAATGGTAAACTATTTTCGACCACAGTTCTGTACCCAGCGTTGACATTTTTCTCGATTTTGTGCAGGTTTTGGAAACCCGTTCCCAAATCCATCCAATAGCAGCAATGCCATAGCAGCAATGTTTTGTTGTCACCATTATGTTGCGAAATATTCCAGCGTAACACCTGTACTGTATGCTCTATTTATCTACAAATTACACTCCGCAATACACAAAGTTGTAGTCACTGTGTGTTTGTCCGAATTCTGTGGCAGCACGCGAGTGGGCGGAGCTACCAGGGCTATATATATCTAGCGGTTACAGTGTCATCTAAAAATAGACGCAAGCTCCTGCGTATTCAGGCACATGCCCAGATTGGCCTAATGTGCCCCATCCGTGATTTTTTGCGCGATGTCGGGCGCAAGACAATCAATAATTTGCGGCATTGACAATAATTAAGGGGGATTGCCGCAATCGCGCGTGCTGGATGCATCCCTGCCATCCCTGCATGATACGTAAACAAATCAAAGTTGGCTATGAAGGGCAATTCTTCGTTTTGATTGGTGGAAAATTTTGTGAATATTAACTAGCGTCAAATGACGCGTATACGCGATCCAATGGGATAAACCAGAGATGCTGGGATAAACCCGAAAATGCTGGGGTTGCTAGTAAGGAGATTTTGAGCAGAGGTCGATTATAAATTAGCCGAATAAACACATTTTACGCGATTATACGTGGCTGAAACTTGTTCTGTTTAATAAATAAAAGCTTTAAATTAGCCCAATAATCGGCGTATGTTGGCGTATATGGCCATTAGAGCCAACTATGGACTTCAACAACAATAACTTCAGGGTTAAATCTCTTCCGGCGTTCAGCTCATTACGTATTCAAAATTGTGTTATTTGGCTATAAGTAAAGTTTTAAACGGAGATAATTGCCAAAAATGCAAACTTTATCGGTTGATGCAATTTGGAAGTGATACAGAAAAATTCGCGTTCGTAGATTACCGAATAGCGGAGAAAAGGGTTGCTACAAACTTTTTCAGAATTCGATGGATAACCAATATATTAGCCGATCTATAAATAGATCGGCTAATAACAATGTTTCTTGGATCTTTCACATTGTTCCTTGTTAGGTCGCAGACCTGGTAAACACTGCCAATGGGGGATCTTAGCGAGTTATTTCCCTTTGCAAATCTAGTTATAGAGAATTCCGGTCGATTAGTGTTTATTTCTTACTGAATAACTTGCAAAAATAAAGACTGCAAACAGGGTAGACCCAGATCAGACTGCACATTATGTGCAGTCTGATCTGGGTCTACACTGATTGCAATACAATTAATATGCGTGAAAATATTAATCTGGCAAATAATGCAGTTCTGGATCAGATTGTGCAGATATGTAGGATGATGATTGGGATCAACACTAGTCGAAAACACTATAATGGCTTCTTTACACAACAAATCGTGCGATATTCGGTTTTATTACAAGCAATCCCAATTGGACCATAAAATATACAAGTTGGACCGGATTTCTATAAATAAATTCAAAGGAAATAGCTAGCTACGATCCCCCATTTCAGGCCCTGATTTTCATACCGGTATACAATCACACTCAAGGGCGTCGTCAGGGGAGGTTCAGGGGGTTCATACGAACCCCCCCCCCCTTTTTGAGCCAACATGATTTTTTAAAACTAAAAGTGGCAAAAATAGAACATTATTTTTGCTCATATCTCGATTTGTGAGACTCTTATAGGTTAAATTTCATCAGCTGCTACAGATTTTGTTATAATTATAGTTTGATTTTTAACCCTTCCCCTGCGAAAAAGTTCAAGAACTTTGTAAGTTCATATACTTTTATATCATGAACTTCTAAAGTTCTTGAACTTTGAGTTCATCAAAGGCAAATTCCATCTGAAAAAAATATTAGTATTATAAAACTAATAGTAATACAAACTAATAATTCTGAAATAAATTTTACCATAGTAGCATGTTTAAAAAATTAAAGTTTGCCTTTCCAGAAAATGGACCCCATCTTAACTTTTACATGTTGAATTTGGCTACCACTGAGTCACTTGTTGATCCTAGCTTAACTTTACTTTAGCAGGTCATCTACATATGTAAATTTAGTGCATAATTACTGGAATATGTTATCTCATAATTTTGACACTCATTTCAGTTGGAAAATATAGAAAATCTTTTTCACAATTAACTGCTAAAGTGTTCAATAAGATATACATGGATTACTGGATGCAGTCGGTTATAGTAGTCGAACTCAAACTTACCTTATTCAATTTAGATGATACATTAAGTCTCAATCACAGCTAGCTAGTCTCCGCGAAACTGCCAACATTTTACAGGACATTTAATAGGTCTGGTAAACTTGAAATCTTTACCAGACTGGACAAAAATTTACCAGACGGAAAAAAAAAACATTTATAAAAATAAAATTGATTTTGTGTGATATTTAAGAGCTGTTTTAAGTATATCATCAGTCATATAAGAAAAGCTAGCTACCAAAAGAAGGTGCATACCAAAGGAAGGTGATTTCATTGAAGCTTATAGAATAGAAAAGTAATTTTAACGGACATGTCTGACGGACCGATGACTTTTGCAGAGACTGCAATCATTTCTAGAAGTTTAGTTCATTTGTTTATGAAATCTCTTACTGTGGTTTGGTTTTTTATTTACATAAGTAATTCACTTTTAATTTAAAAGTAAATAATTTAAAACTTGCTTCAAAACCATGTGCCTCAAAACTTCTAGTTGTTGTTGTTGTATGTCTAATTCAGGCGCTTACCGTAATTTTCGCCTCAACCTCTCTGCAGCTACACGCACAAAGACTACGAGAGAGTTTGGACACACCCCAGCATTTTCAACCACCACAGACACAGATCAGTTGGGATTTCCTAGATTTTTTTTCTTAGTGCAAGCCCTGAGTAATTGCAGCATTAATCTTAAAACAATATTTAAAGCATGTGACTAAAAGTTCATGAACCCAGTGTTCATGAACTTGAAACTTCATGAACACTGCTATGACTGAAGACTAACTGAGACTCCACTAACGCTAACTTAGTTAAATATGCAAGAAATGTTCATGAACCATACCAATAGTTCATCAAAATGGAAGTTCATGAAAAGTTCAGGCACTTGTAATACGTTTTTCAAAAGCTCATGAACTTGGAATTTAATCAAAATGATATGTTCAAGAACTTTTGAAAAGTTTTTCAAAAGTTCATGAAGGTTTCAAAAAGTTCATGAAGGTTTTTCACGGGTGATAGATACTATGCTGCATTAAATTGTGTCGTCTGCTGATTATTTTTTATTTTCCATTTTCATCATCAAAAACATAGTTTGTCAGTACTTTGGAATCATTTCCATTGGAATCATTTCCAATGGAAATGATTCTAAGGTGCTGCCAAACCATATTTTTATTGAGAAAAATGACAAAAATCGGAACAACAGCAGACGACAATTTTTGTTTCCCGCATTCTAAGGGTTAACATGGCATGCTTTTAGTCGCATATATTAACTATATGTCCTTAGTGCACTCTGACATTAATATTTATATAGTTAAACTGGTGCATTGACAGTGTTAAATGCTTTCTTATTATATATTAGATTATGTAGGGTTTAAAGCTGACACATGTTTAATTAGGTGTAACAAGAATGAACTTATTGAAAAGTTCAATTTTAATATATTCGCTCATTAAACGTAGACAACTTTGTATTAAACTTGGATTTGACCAACTTCATAATGGAATAGAGGTATGAGCATTACAAATGTTTTATTTCTGATTTCTGCATTCTATGTAAACAGTATGAGGGGAAATCAGAAAATTTTGCCAGAGGTTATATATAGTCCGACATATATGTGGCTGTGACTGGAGAGAAATGAGGCTTTTGCGGATGCACAGGCTGATCTGGATCTACACTGTTCGCAAAACTCATAAGCCCCATTTCTCCATTTACAACCACATATCCATGCAATTACTGACCGGTCTTCCAAAAAATACTTTTATAGTATTTCCATCCCACTGGTCTGTCAGATGAGACTTTAAACTGTTATCCCGTCTCTATATGACCTTAGCTGTTGCTGGGATGTTAAACCCGTTCATTTTCATTGCAAAGATGGTACAAAATCAACAGAGTCACACTATTGTGTTGTATGCAGCCCGCATGCCCACAGACAAGGTCAAATTAGGACTTGTTTCCTGTGCAATGGTTAAATAAGGCTGTGACTGGAGAAAGGGGCTTATGGGTACTGTGACCATTGTAGATCCAGATCAGCCTGTGCATCTGCACAGTCTGATCAGGATCTGCAATGTTCGCCATTCCATCATTGAAACACCTGTCATGCTTGTAGCAAGCAATATAGATCATTATCAGGCTACTGGAGTTTGCTATTTGATCATATATCCCATAAGCCCCATTTCTCCAGTCACAGCCACAAAGGAAGCTTCACCTAGTTGCAATGCATGTATTAAATAAAACTGCCTATTTGATTGATATTTAATATCAGTTCCAGTCTATAAAGTTTTAGATACATTTATGATGCAACATTAATTGCAAGAGGGGATATAGCATTAGTTCATGTACGTGCGTGCGTACGTATGACGTTTAAATAGCAACACCTTTCATTTTTCAATAACTTGTGAACTTCTTCAACGATTTTGATAATATTTGGCCACAATGTGTGTCTAGGGATGGTGCTTTGTTTTGCATTCGACCCACGTCCGACCGCCAATGGTTAAGGTCACTGAGGACTTATGTTCACCTTGTTTTTTTGTATTATTATCAAGGTGACAGCAAGGGGATAAGTTTGGTTTAACAATGCCATTTCTTGTTTACAGTTATTAGTTTGTGACCCACCATGATATATACAGTAGCTTAAAGAGTTTTCAAGACCAAGATAATACTGCAGATCTGTAGCCTATTTCATCAACATTGCAAAGTATACTTTACTACCAAAGTATACTTTGAGGGAGTAATCATTTATTTTTCCTGAAATGCATTATTTCATATAGAACTAACAACTGCATATATTTCATGATTAAAAGTATGCAGAATTATTATACTGAATTTATTACATTATCACAGCCAAATTGGCTGTGATAATGTAATAAATTCAGTATAATAAGAATTAATAAATTTATCATAAAATTGAAAATTTCTCCCTCAAAGTATACTTTGCTACTAAAGTATACTTTGCAATGTTGATGAAATAGGCTACTGAACCACCAGTCATTATGTTGCAATGTTGATGAAATAGGCTACTGAACCACCAGTCATTATGTTGCAATGTTGATGAAATAGGCTACTGAACCACCAGTCATTATGTTGCAATGTTGATGAAATCGGCTACAGAATATAGTTCCCTCACACTCCAATACTGATTTGTGTCTACCGGTACTCGTGTTGGATCATGTATATATTTGTTGAACATTCTTTTGAATAAAATAGGTTAAGGTCTGACATTTCAGCATTAAAATTGTTAAAAATGGTTATTTAAATTAAATGTCTTTTTTATGTTCATGTTTGCATGCATAATAATAGACGCTACAAATCTATTTACATAATTATTATCTTGATGAGTCTGAGGGGCCTCAGAAATTGATCTACAAGTTACGATGTATTTTGTTATCAATATTTTATTATGTGTTGCCTAAATTGGACTACATCTTTAGAATTAAGGTTAACAATGTATCACCCACATGTAAGGTTAATATACCGTACGTGATCCATGTACATAAAAATAATGCTTTTGTTGAAATATGGCTGTGACTGGAGAAATAGGGCAGGGTTTTGCGACCAGTGTAGATCCAGATCAGCCTGTGCATCCGCACAGTCTGATCAGCATCTGAATGGGTGGCAGGTGGGAGCACGCGATGGGTAATTTAACGATCGGGGTTCATCCTTACCGGAATCCCGACTGGAGACCTGGTTTGGCCCTCACATACGTCTTTGGCATTTTGTATGTGACAGTTGAATCTGGTTATACCCCTTATAAGAGTAATCCTACCGGTATTACTTTTAAATAGGGGAAGGGGCCAAGTGACTTTGGTGCGGTATGGACCTGGCACCAGGTCAGGTTATTCTAATTTCAGGGCTGAATATGTTGTATCTCGATGTAAATATTCCGTTCTGATTTTGAGATTTTCCCCCCAATGCAGCAGGTTAAAACGGGATCGAACCTGTTTGCCCGGCCTTACATGACCTTAGCTGTTGATAGGCCGTTAAACACCAATAAACAAACAAACAAACTGATCAGCATCTGCACTGTTCGCCATTCCATCGATGAAACACCCAGCAAAGCTTCTTGACAAGCAATATAGATCGTTATTAATTAGACTACAGGAATGTGCTGTTTGATCAGGAATCGCAAATCCCATTAGCCCCATTTCTTCAGTCACAGCCAAAAATAGATAATGGAATTCAATTAGGTTGCAGGATAGATCTGGGTGAAGATAGCTGCCTGATTGATACAGTAACTTGTTTCCCTGTAAAGTGTGCCCTGTCGTGACAAAACTGGACTTACATTCACACAGTCCAGTGCTTTTTCCCCCTCTGTAATAGGGACCAATCTTCGGTGGCTTCACAATCGGTTTATTACATGCACCGTCTTTATTCATTTGTTCAATCATAATTGAAAGTTGCTATAATCCATTGTAATTTAGTGACTTTTTTAGTATTACCATATTAATTATTTGATTTTCAATTTTTGCGAAAATCATTGTCAAACGTTATTGATACATTTCTGTCATATATGCAGTCTTTTCGGTACTTTGATAACCCATTCCATTCAAACAGCTAATTTACACATACACCGGGGCCGCAGTACACGTCGCGTGATGCAGGTGCCCCGTCCTCCGCATCATTTTCAAAATTTCAGTGTGACCGTTGTGAACTTGACTTTGTGATGTAATGGCGCGTTGTAGTAACGTCATGAGACACATGCATTACATAGGTGTTGGCTTGGCCCCGGAATGAGCATTGTCTACAACCATGGTCAAACAGCACACACTGTACGTTTGAGCGGTGTCGAACAATGGCAGTCATGTAACTATTAACTCTTTGCATGCTGGGAAACTTGTGGGCTATAAATATTTCAAAAATAGCGGAGAAAAAATAATTATATTTTGTTTATCATGAATATGTCTTGGAATTTCATTAGAATTGAGTACTCAGGGCTCAATTCTAATGAAATTACAAGACATTTTTACAGAGAGAAATAAAAAATACAGTCGAGCACCAATATCTCGAAGTCGAAGGGAGATCGTATTTTAGTCGAGATAGGACTAGGTTCGAGATACCGAGGAAGTGACATGGTCAAATATTTTCGCAAAAAAATATCAAATTATGTTACCCATCACATCACGAATAAACAATAAAGGAATAATGAAACAAAACATGTGTTGCTTTTATTATTTTATATACCAATTAATTGAAAAAAAACAATATGAACATTACTTACATTATATACATGTATTCAATAGACAATATGTCACTCACTAACAAGGAAATAAAGTTGTGTTTACATAATGAGTAACATATACATGTAATACAAGAAAAGTACATGTTTTAAACGAAACGAAATTGACACCATCACTCGCAGTCAGGTCTCGTGAAGAAGTCCTTGATCATCCATTGCTTCGTACACCGGCGTCTATACAGCTGTGTGAAGAATGCCGTGGACTTTGACAGGGCGTTTAAGAATGTCATGTGGCACGTCGTGATATGCTTAATGAATCGTGTCAAACACTCAAACAAATCGAGGTGGACCAATTAAGCAAACAACCCGAGGCAGGTGTGAATTTATTTTGTTTCGTTTGATAATAGGTTTTGAAAATTAGTGTTAACCAAATTGATCTTGGCAGCCAGGCGCTTTGGTGATTTACCCGAGCGTTTATGTGATCGAGATAGCGAAGTGATTTTTAACATATTTTTATACGAAGGGGACAGAATGAACAGTCGAGATAGAGAACATGTTCGGGATAGGGCATATTCGAGATAGCCCAGGAAATTTACATTAAACAAATAAGGATATAATTCGGGACTTTAGCGAATCATCGAGATAGGGGATACCGCCGAGATACTGATGTTCGAGGTACTGGTGCTCGACTGTATACTAATTTGTTTGGCGGCTATTTTCACTGCTAGCATGCAAAGAGTTAATATGTAATATGTCTGCCGATTTCAATAAAAACCGTGTCTATTTGCTCATTCTGTAGCATAAAACATTACCTGATAGATAGAATGCCATTATAGTGTCATTGATATGAAGTTTATCAGGTGAGGCTCGAAAACAGTATGAATTCCTCAGCGTGCCTCAGAATTCCTATGCATTTTTAGCCTGACCTGATAACTTGATATCAAAATGACGCGAGCCTGGTCTCTATGTCTCTACCCACAGGTTCTTAAAGAAAAGTTCAGATTTCAGTGCTTTATGGATTATTTCGGTATCTCTGGTGGTGGTTTAGGTGGATTGTTACCTGTTACCAACATACAATTTATGTTACCTCCCACGAAGTACACGTATAACTAAGAAGTACAAAGGTGTGAAACAAAGATTCTACCTGCTGCACATTTTTAACCAATTAAACCATTATTTGTTAACCAATAACAATACAACCGGTCCCAAATTGGTTGTTTAGATTAATGTATTAGAAGACCTGAACCGCCAATACAAAGCTCTCAAAGAAATTTGGTACCCACTGTGTTTACAACTTTAAAGCGCGACTCATTGGCTGACACACATGTCATAGTGGATTTTGACACATCGCATGAAATGGCTATCCACACAGTTGCTTTTGTATCTTGCCGTATTTCTGAATAAAAACATGGTTTGACAGCACTTCAGAATCATTTCCATGGGTTATTCTAAAGTGCTATCAACTTTACATCGCGAGTTTCATCGGCTGACACTCATGTCGTAGTCCGGGATTTTGACACATCGCATGAAATGGCTATCCAATCAAATGGTGAGCCACGCATCTAATCTCTGCTTTGAGGGCTCGCCAGTAAATCATGCAATTGTATGGATTTTAATGTGTTAAATGTAGGAACAGATCAATGCAGTTCATGTATCGTATCGGCATCAGCAGATTGATATGTCTCCTGAATCGATAGAACCCGAATTTGGAATCGATCTGAAGCAACGCATGTTGGAACTTTTATTGGCCAAATATTGAAAAAGGTTTCATCTGGGTATTTTTACAGTATAAAACGTGTCCGAAAGTTCGGAACGGTGAATGTGTAGATAATTGACGATTTCTGTCGTGTGTAATGATTGAGCATTAGTAGTTTCACAAAACTATGTAAATTACCCAAAACCAACAAAATCCACCCAATTCTACCCATATGACACCAAGATACTGACCATCTTTTTCAAACACCTGTGCATTATGTAGCTTATACGTTAATAAAAACCTGATAAATAGAATGCCATTGTAGTGTCGTTGATATGAAGTTCATCGGGTGAGGCTCGAAAACAGTATGAATTCTTCAGCGAGCCTCGGAATTCCTATGCATTTTTACCCTGACATGATAACTAAATGACACTAGCCTGGTATTCTCCATGTTTGTACCCTGTGCATCTGTATTCTCTATGTCTGTATTTTCTGTCTGTATTCTCTATGTCTATATTCTCTATGTCTGTATTCACTGTCTGTATTCTCTATGTCTGTATTCTCTATCTGTATTATCTATGTCTGTATTCTCTATGTCTGTATTCTCTATCTGTATTCTCTATCTGTATTCTCTATCTGTATTATCTATGTCTGTATTCTCTATCTGTATTCTCTATGTCTGTATTCTCTATGTCTGTATTCTCTATCTGTATTCTCTATCTGTATTCTCTATGTCTGTATTCTCTATCTGTATTCTCTATGTCTGTATTCTCTATCTGTATTCTCTATCTGTATTCTCTATATGTATTCTCTATGTCTGTATTCTCTATGTCTGTATTATCTATGTCTGTATTCTCTATGTCTGTATTCTCTATCTGTATTCTCTATCTGTATTCTCTATGTCTGTATTCTCTATCTGTATTCTCTATGTCTGTATTCTCTATCTGTATTCTCTATCTGTATTCTCTATATCTGTATTCTCTATGTATGTATTCTCTATATCTGTATTCTCTATGTCTGTATTCTCTATGTCTGTATTCTCTATCTGTATTCTCTATGTCTGTATTCTCTATCTGTATTCTCTATCTGTATTCTCTATCTGTATTCTCTATGTCTGTATTCTCTATCTGTATTCTCTGTCTGTATTCTCTACTTGTATTCTCTATGTCTGTATCTCTATGTATTCTCTATCTGTTATCTATGTCTGTATTCTCTATATCTGTATTATCTATGTCTGTATTCTCTATGTCTGTATTCTCTATCTGTATTCTCTATCTGTATTCTCTATGTCTGTATTCTCTATGTCTGTATTCTCTATGTCTGTATTCTCTATGTCTGTACTCTCTATGTCTGTATTCTCTATGTCTGTATTCTCTATCTGTATTCTCTATGTCTGTATTCTCTCTATCTGTATTCTCTATCTGTATTCTCTATCTGTACTCTCTATGTCTGTACTCTCTATGTCTGTACTCTGTCTGTACTCTCTATGTCTGTACTCTCTATGTCTGTATTCACTATGTCTGTATTCTCTATGTCTGTATTCTCTATATCTGTATTCTCTATGTCTGTATTCTCTATCTGTATTCTACATGTCTGTTTATTCTCTATCTGTATTCTCTATCTGTATTCTCTATGTCTGTATTCTCTATAATCTGTATTATCTATGTCTTGTATTCTCAGTCTGATTCTCTACTGTATTCTCTCTCTACTGTATTCTCTATGTCTGTATTCTCATGTGTATTCTCTATGTCTGTACTTCTCTATGTCCTATTCTCTATGTCGTATTCTCTATCTGTATTCTCTATCTGTATTTCTCTATCTGTATTCTCTATGTATTCTATATCTGTACTCTCTATGTCTGTACTCTCTGTTCTGTATTCTCTATGTCTGTACTTCATCTGTATTCCTCTAATCTGTATTCTCTATGTCTGTATTCTGTATCTGTATTCTCTATGTCGTATCTATGTCTGTATTCTCTATCTGTATTATATATCGTATTCTCTATCTGTATTCTCTATTCTCTGTATTTCTATCTATTCTCTATGCGTATTCTCTATCTGTATTCTCTCTGTATTCTCTATCTGTATATCTATTCTCTGTATTCTCTATATCTGTATTCTATATTATGTATCTATGTCTGTATCTATGTCTGTTATCTATGTCTGTATCTTCTCTATGTCTGTTATTCTCTATGTGTATTCTCTCTGTATTCTCTATATGTATCTATGTCTGTATTTTCTCTATGTCTGTATTCTCTATGTCTGTCTCTATACTGTGCATTCTCTATGTATGTTATTCTCTATCTGTATTCTCTATGTCTGTATTCTCTATGTCTGTATTCTCTATCTGTATTCTCTATCTGTATTTCTCTGTCTGTATTCTCTATGTTGTATTCTCTATATCTGTATCTCTATGTTCTGTATTCTCTATGTCTGTATTCTCTATGTTCTGTATCTCTATATCTGTATTCTCTAGTCTGTATATTCTATGTCTGTATTCTCTATGTCTGTATTTTCTCTATCTGTATCTCTATGTACTGTATTCTCTATTCGTATTCTCTATCTGTATCTATCTGTATTCTCTATCTGTATTCTCTATGTCTGTATTCTCTATGTCTGTATTCTCTGTCTGTATTCTTCTATCTTGTATTCTCTATTTCTGTATCTCTATCTGTATTCTCTATGTCTGTATTCTCTATCTGTATTCTCTAGTCTGTAGTATCTATGTCTGTATCTCTATGTATTCTCTATGTCTGTATCTACGATATGTATTTCTCTGTCTGTATTCTCTAGTCTGATTCTCTATCTGTATTCTCTATGTCTGTATTCTCTATATCTGTATTCTTCTATGTCTGTATCTATCTGTATTCTCTTCTGATTCTCTATGTCTGTATTCTCTATCTGATTCTCTATGTCTGTATTCGCTTATCTGTATTCTCTACTGTATTCTCTATCTGATCTCTATCTGTATTCTATATGTCTGTATTCTCTCTGTATTCTCTATCTGTATTCTCTATCTGTTTTCTCTATCTGATCTCTATGTCTGTATTCTCTATCTGTATTCTCTAGTCTGTTCTATATCTGTATTCTCATCTGTATTCTATATGTCTGATCATATCTGTATATTCTCTATCTGTATTCTCATGTTCTGTATTCTCTATCTGTATTCTCTATGTCTGTTCTATATGTATTCTCTATGTCTGTACTATATAATCTGTATTCTCTATCTGTATCTATATATCTGTATTCTTATATCTGTATTCTCTATCTGTATTCTCTATGTCTGTATTCTCTAATATCTGTACTCTATGTCTGTATTCTCTATGGTCTGTATTCTCTATCTGATTCTCTCTGTATCTATGTCTGATCTCTATCTGTATTCTCATCTGTTATTCTCTATCTGTTCTCTATCTGTATTCTATATATCGTATCTATCATGTATTCTCTGTCTGTATTCTCTATATCTGTATTCTCTATGCTTTCTGTATTCTCTATATCTGTTCTCTTATTTCTGTATTTCAATCTGTCTTCTATGCTGTATTTTGTGATTCTATGTCTGTTATCTGTATTCTCTCTGTATTTCTATCGTATTCTCTATCTGTATTCTCTATTGTATCTATCTGTATCTTCTATGTATGTATTCTCTATCTGTATCTCTATATCTGTATTCTCTATCTTATCTAGTCTGTATTCTCTATCTATCTATATGTCTGTTATCGATACTATGTCTGTATTCTATCTGTATTCTCTATCTGTATATTTGTATTCTCTATCTGATCTCTATCTGTATCTCTGTCTGTATTCTCTATCTGTATTCTCTATGTCTGTATTCTCATCTATTCTCTATCTTATCTATTGTCTGTATTCTCTTATCTATCTATTCTCTATGTCTGTATTCTCTATGTCTGTATCTATCTATATCTGTATTCTCTATGATCTCTAGTCTGTATTCTCTATAGTATCTCTATGTCTGTATCTCTATGTCTGTATTCTCTATGTCTGTATCTCTCTATGTCTGTATTCTCTATATCTGTATTTCTATGTCTGTATTCTCTATCTGTATTTCTCTATTCGTATTCTCTATCTGTATTCTCTATCTGTATTTATGTCTGTATTCTCTATGTATCTATCTGATTCTCTATCTTCTCTATGTCTGTATTCTCTATCTGTCTTCTATGTCTGTATTCTCTATCTGTATTCTCTATCTGTATTCTCTATGTCTGTCTATGTATTCTCTATCTGTATCTATGTCTTATCTCTATGTCTGTATTATCTATCTGTATTCTCTATCTGTATCTCTATGTGTATTCCTATCGTATTCTCATTCTGTATTCTCTATGTCTATGTCTGTATTCTCTATCGATCTGTATCATATCTGTATCTCGTCTGTTCTCTATCTGTTCTCTATCTGTATTCTCTATGTTCTCTGTATCTCTTATCTGTGATTCTCTGATGTATGTCTGTATTCTCTATCTGTATCTCTATGTCGTATTCTCTATGTTCTCTATATCTGTTTATTCTCTATGTCTGTATTCTCTATCTGTTTCTATCTGTATTCTCTATGTCTGTAGTCTATGTTCGTTCTGCTGATATCTCTTATTGTCTCTGTATGTCTGTTTTCGCTGTGTCCATATTCTCTATGTCTGCTTTCTCTCTGTGTCCATATTCACTTGCCTGTATTCTCTGTATGTGGCTGTGACTGGAGAATGGAACTTATGGGATTTGTGACATGTGTAGCTCCTGATAAAATAGCACACTCCTGTAGTCTAATAACGATATATTGCTTGTTAGAAGCATGACGGGTGTTTCATTGATGAAATGGTGAACAGTGCAGGTCCTGATAAGACTGTGCGGATGCACAGGCTGATCTGGAACTACACTGGTCGCAAAGCCCATAAGCCCCATTCCTCCAGTCACAGCCACTTATATGTATGTCAACCCACACAAGTATCATGTAATAAAATATTTTAGAAACTAAAATACACCATTCGGCCGTCATGTGACCATGACCTATTTTTTTCTGATTCACAGACACAACCACATTATGCGTTTAATTCCACAAAAAAAGAACCTTTTGGTTATACCCCTTATAAGAGTAATACAATTATTCCTAAGCCTATTACTTTTAGGGGAAGAGGCCAAGTGACTTTGGTGTGGTATGGTCCCTGGCAACATGTTGGGTTATTCTAATTTCAGGGCTGAATATATTTCTTCTTTATGTAAATATTCTGTTTGGCATATTCCCCCCAATACAGCAGGTTAAATACGGGATCAAACTTGTTGGCCCGACCTTAAATGACCTTAGCTGTTGATAGGCTGTTAAGCACCAATAATTCCAGCACAAAATTATTTACACAATTCCCTAACACAATTGTCCAAAATTTATATCTCAGTAAACTCCCACGCCAAACTACTTTCCATAACCGTGAGGCGCAGTTAAAATAATTCTTAAGAAAACGAAAAATAAACACATTTTCTTAATGAATTTATTTCAAATGCTGGAATTATAAGGAATGAATGGCCTTTTTGTTGAATTTATCGGGGATATAAACTTGGAAAAGTCGCTGGAATACTGGACGAGGCCTTCCGGCCTTCGTCCAGTATTCCCGCGACTTTTCCAAGTTTATACCCCGATAAATTCCACAAAAAGGCCATTCATTCCTATAATATATTTCTTCTTCAGCAAAACATTTAGAGTGAATGTGCCAGAGGACCAAGATCTTCAATTGTTGCAAATGTCGTAAGATCTTTTTTCTCCATTTTGTCAGTGTGGGACACATTAATTGAGATATTAACCCATGTGATTTTGTTCCTAAGAAGATGTGCGATGTCTCATTAAAACGTTGTACAATTTTTTCTGTAAATTATGTCAAAAGTTGACATGCTCAGAGCAAATGCGGAATATTTGCTCTGAAAATGTCATCATTTACAGAACATACCACAGCTTCTGTTAATATATTTCCTGAAAAAAATCGCACATCTTAGGTACAAAATCACATGAATAATGTCTCAATTTTAGATTTATCAAGCGGTTTAGTTGTTGACAGGATTGTTGCATTTTAATTGCAGGCGATGGTGACAGAGTGACACAACACCTAAGGTGCGTAGGTGGTAGATGATGCCCTTGGGACAAACATACTGACCCCTGCTCAAGGTACACACCACTATCATTGGTTCCTGCTGTTTTAAAGGCCCTCACAGATGTGCATAGAAACTCGTGAAATATGGACATTTCACACCATGAGATGAACATGTATGTCATATTCGTTGCAAAAATATGAATATTCTATTTATTATATACCGCTCCATGGAAATTAGCAGTTTTTTAGACTGTATAGGTAATGAATGTGTATTTGCAGCCTATTTGCAGTCCGGCACTGCAGATGCGCATTATGAATATAGATAGCGAAAGTAGTCGTATTTTCACCGGAAGTTGTTTATTTCATCGATGAGAATATATGACTTTTATTTACATCGTATAACTATGTATTTCATGGGTAGGTATATAATAAAGCATAATTGTTATGAAAAGGAGCAATTATAGAGATTTTGACTAGTGTTGATCCAGATCATCCTACATATCTACTCAATCTGATCAGTCACTGCAGTAACATTATTTGCCAGATTCATACTTTCACTTATTAATAATGTTATTGTAATGTGTGTAGACCCAGATCAGACTGCACATGTGTGCAGTCTGATCTGGGTCTACAATGTTCGCAAAGTTCAATTTTTGTACTATTCAGTAAGAAATAAACACTTAAATACAGCATAGGACCGGATCTCTATAAATAGATTAAAGGCCGAAAGTACCATTACATCGCATGCAAAAAGTTAAAAACACAAGTTATTGTCTGTTGTGTATGGAAGGTAATATCCGCCATAATTCTATGTGACTTGATGCTTGCGTGTGATGCCATTACAACTTATATTCATGTTATTTCATTCGTCATTTGTATTTATTACATTTGAAATCTGCTTGTTGTAATTGTATTTGTCTTTCTTACATGTACATTCTGCTGATTGCTTTGTTCATTCGTCTTATTTACATTACAAGTATTGATACGTCCTTATTCGTGTCCCTGATTGCACTAAGCATTTGCAATAGAAAGTAAGAACAAGCACTTAGCACGTTGAATAAGGCCGAAAGCAGTAAGGACAATGCCACAGGAAGTAAGCATCAAGCCACAGTCCGAAAGCGGAAACCCGCAAGCAGAAAGCATCAAGCCACAAGCAGAATGATGCAAGCAATATATTGGTTAGTAGTGCCTCATTATGACGCCAGATGGCACTGCTGTCAATGTTAGGAATCCTCCGACTAATAAATAATAGTACGAGATCTGATTGGCTGTTTGAGGCACACCTCCAACGCCGATGTTGATGTAAGATTTCACCTACAAATGATCACAGTATAGGTTAGAAGACACCAAATAGTTTTACTATACACTTTAACCGAATCCCATCTAATAAGGTCAGCCTCTCCTACTTTCACTATTCGTATGGATGTTGTGGGACCTACTTGTACATGACCTGCAGCCGGTCATTACTGGTTCTGCATGAATTAAACAATAGCTTCACTTACTCCTAAGACAGAAAAATCCAACCTCGTCATGTCCCCCAATATTGTTTACATTTTTTTGTTTGGCCACAGAAACTCTGTTTACATCACATGACCATCATGTTCCTCAAGTGAAACTGGGTAGTAATGGATCAAGATTTGCAAGCAAACTGTGTCAGTGACCTCAAAACACCCGCACGATTTTGTTCATATCGGACTACTTTTACCGTCTTGACGATTTCGAACCATTTGTTATTCTCTAACCTATATTAACTAAATTGCATATGTATGTATGGTGTTTGACTTACTAATGTGTTTTATACATACATGTATCCTCATAATTAAATTACATATGTACGTAATTGAAAACAATCACATTTTTAGCTCGACTATTCGAAGAATAAGTAGAGCTTATGTTGTCACCCCGGCGTCGGCGTCGGCGTCACCGTCACCGTCACGCCTTGGTTAAGGTTTTTAGTCAAGCTTGTATATGGAATACTACTGGCCCTACACCCACCATACTTGGACAACTTCATCTCCTAGTGATGTACATCAATAACCCCTGATCTATATTTGACCTTCACCTACATTTCCTCTTGAATTACTTGGTTAATTCCCCTTGGTTAAGGTTTTTAGTCAACCTTGGTTAAGGTTTTTAGTCAAGTTTGTATATGGAATACTACTGGCCCTACACCCACCATACTTGGACAACTTCATCTCCTAGTGATGCACATCAATAACCCCTGATCTATATTTGACCTTGACCTACATTTCCTCTTGAATTACTTACTTAATTCCCCTTGGTTAAGGTTTTTAGTCAACCTTGGTTAAGGTTTTTTTTCAAGCTTGTACATTGAATACTATTGTGCATCCAGACACCATACTTCGACAACCTTTTCTGATAGGTATGTACATCAATAACCCCTGATCTATATTTGACCTTCACCTACATTTCCACTTCAATTACTTACTTAATTCCTTTTGGTTAAGGTTTTTAGTCAACCTTCTATATGGAATACTACTGGCCCTACACCCACCATATTTGGACAACTTCATCTCCTAGTGATGTACATCAACAACCCCTGATCTATATTTGACTTTGACCTACATTTCCTCTTGAATTGCTTAATTCCCCTTGGTTAACGTTTTTAGTCAAGGTTGTAGATGGAATACTCCTGGCCCTACACCAACCATACTTGGACAACTTCATCTCCTAGTGATGTACATCAACAACCCCTGACCTATATTTGACCTTGACCTACATTTAACCTTGAATTACTTACTTAATTCCCCTTGGTTAAGGTTTTTACTCGACCTTGGTTAAGCTTTTTACTCAAGCTTGTACATGGAATACTATTGTGCATACAGACACCATAATTGGACAACCTTTTCTCATAGTGATGTACATCAATAACCCCTGATCTATATTTGACCTTGACCTACATTTCCTCTTGAATTACTTACTTAATGCTCTTTCGTTAAGGTTTTTAGTCAAGCTTGTAGATGGAATACTCATGGCCCTACACCAACCATACTTGGACAACTTCATCTCCTAGTGATGTACATCAACAACCCCTGACCTATATTTGACCTTGACCTACATTTAACCTTAAATTACTTACTTAATTCCCCTTGGTTAAGGTTTTTACTCAACCTTGGTTAAGGTTTTTAGTCAAGCTTGTAGATGGAATACTATTGTGCATACAGACATCATACTTGGATAACGTTTTCTCATATGGATGTACATCAATAACCCCTGACCTTTATTTTACCTTCACCTACATTTAACCTTCAATTACTTGGTTAATGTTTATAGTCAAGCTTGTATATGGAATACTTCTGGGCCTACATCAACCATACTTGGACAACTTCATCTCTGTCGCGCGACACGTGCATTCTTGTACATTCTGGATTCCGTATAATTGTATATTTGTGATGTGTGGTACTGTGTTGTATTGTTGTGCGTATTATTGATTTCACATCCCTGTGATTCCACATACCTGTGGTTTCACACACCTGTGATTTGTACACACCTGTGATTTAGCATGTACATTTGCCATGTACAATGTGCGTGTAATAAGGGGGCTTATGTTGTATTGGTGGAGATACGTTTATGCGTGTCCTATTTGTGGATTTAAATATACGTCTATTTTATGAGCAATGTTTTACTGATGTCACGCCATATTTGCCACAGACTATGCATGTGTGTGGTAGAGAACTTGTTGACTGCGTGTGCTGGTTTCGCTAGGGAAAAGATACCTTTTAGTATTACGGATGTCCACTGTCCGTGCCAGCCGAGTTTGTCCGCGTGTCAGTGTTTCACCATATAAGGGACCTTCTGTAGGTTAAGCCAGTATATAGTGCAGACCATACCATGGTCTGCCCTGTTATGTATGCTACGGGTTAGTGTTTCATCATAGCCTGGTACTGGCCAACACGGATATATCAGATCCCATAATGGTGATGTTTTGTGTCGTGATATTTCCGTAAATGACCACGATATTTGAGTTTAGTATGTGCTACACTCTCATTTGAGTGTATAGCTGTAGGACCGTTATGGAGGGGTTTGGCGGGGCCAAGAAGCGACCTTCGCATTGTCTTGTCGAGACCAGTCGAGTAGATTTCGGATTATGAGATCTGGGTCTATAGTGTGCAGATTTATGGTAGTGTGGGGTATACCATGTTGGATGGTATTTATTCCACGAGGGCTGTACACTGGTTTGGTTGAATTTAAGGCGTGGGAACATATATTTATGCCAAATATAACCCACGGGTGACATGGCAAAAGCCATGGTTTTGTAGTATTTATGTGAGATGTCGTACGCGGGGTAGGCATATCCATTATTCCGTGCATGGTTTCACTGGTGCGTATATAAGCGATGTCTCGCTATGTGTTGGCGGGACACATATTTTCTGGTTACAGAAGACTAGTACTGTATTCACCAGTGACACGGAGGATTTTGGTATGTACCTAGAACATTTTATTTCAGCTGTGATTTGCCGTTGTTCGATTCCCGTTTTAGTCTGTTGTGCATCCTGTCTGTCTGTCTGTGCGTATTCGTCCAGTAATTGGAGATTCATTTCATTTTTGTAGCCTCTTGAGAACGCTCCAGCGAGCCACATTGGACGTTTTGGTCCACTCGTTTGAGGGCAGACCCCAGTCAGTGCAGAGTATCGGGTCGTCCGAGTGTCCGTACGTCTGTCTGGCGCAGTGTGTGTAGCAGCTCCGGGTACAGGCCTGTATAGAGCAGTGTGTGATAGCTACCTCGCGTTCAGCAGACAGTCACAGCCATAGTTTAGTGAAGTGAAACGCCATACACACATATCATATCATTATACTACCACCGAGTTGAATGTCACCTAAGTGAAACTTTTCCCGGCGTCTTAGCCAACGTGATAATCACCATTTTGTATTATATCGGAACTTTACATCCGGTCTACCACTTCCGGTATTACAACCCATTGATTCACCATGGATACTTTACATCCGGTCTACCACATCCGGGTTGCTACAGTCGAGTGATACCATAGGAACTTTACATCTGGTCCACCATTTCCGGAGATAATACTACCTATGGAACTTTACTTCCGGGAACCAGCTTCTGGAACATTATCGTTATTGACTATCATGTGATGTAACCACATCCGGCTTTGACTTTGACATTCATACTTTGGAAATATATTGCATAGGCAATACATATGTATACTTTGATAGTGTATGGTAATACTCCTATCATGGCATATCATGGCTAAAGGATTGTAGTAAGACTATATATTGTATTTATGGATTAATCCACTTGAAGGTGGATTATAGCTATATTGTTGACTAGACCTCATATTGCGGGTGAGGCAGACCTTGGGACCTTGATACTCAGAGGTTACACTATCTATTGAGATACGCCAGCACTGGGGTAGCTCAGATGATTGTCATTTGTCCTCCAATGTTCGTTATGCCATGTTATACTTGTATGTTATTTCACTTTGATTAGCGATCATCAAAGTACTTGTGCATTCATACTATTGTCCACTACGGGACCATTGAGATACCACATACCGAGTTTATTCGTCTATAGCTTTTAAGTTGCGTTAAAGTATAACAGTCGATTGGCTTACAACCTTGTAGTAATTGTATAGTATCATGCACAGTACAGTGATGTTCGCATATCAATGTATCATGTATTCCTGTGTGTTCCCCATGTAATATAGTGTACATTATAAGTGATTAAGTGACTACGTGTACTTATCTACTCTGGCCTATCCCTTACACTTCAACTGCATTGTTACCACTTTTCGTTCGTCAGATCAAGCTATATTGGCCATAACGTCATAACAATTGAAGTATACTTGGTTCATATGATAATTGGGGGAGACAATTTGTCTCGATCATTCCTGACCTTGGTAATGACCTTGACAATCTCCTAGTGATGTACATCAATAATCCCTGACCTATATTTCACCTTGACCTACTTTTATCCTTGGATTACTTACTTATCTCCCCTTGGTTACGTTTTTTACTCAAGCTTGTATATGGAATACTCCTGGGCCTACAGCAACCATACTTGGAAAACCACGCATCTACGTCCAAGGTCAAGGTCACTGTTGAAGGTCAAAGGTCAAACCTATTGAAATTCGCTTCCGCTCTATATCTTCTACACCGATGCATGCATTAGCAAATGGCTTGGCACAAATGTTTCTCATGATGAGAAGGTGTGTCGCCATCAATAACCACGCACCTACGTCCAAGGTCAAGGTCAGAGTTGAAGGTCAAAGGTCAAACCTATTGAAATTCCCTTCTGCTCTATATCTTCTACACTGATGCATGGATTATCAAATTGTTAACCACGCACCTACGTTCAAGGTCACAGTTGAAGGTCAAACCTATTGAAATTCCCTTCCGCTCTATATCTTCTACACCGATGCATGGATTATCAAATGGCTTGGCACAGATGTTTCTCATGTTGAGAAGGTGTGTCACAATCAATAACCACGCACCTACGTCCAAGGTGAAGGTCACAGTTGAAGGTCAAAGGTCAAACCTATTGAAATTCCCTTCCGCTCTATATCTTCTACACCGATGCATGGATTATCAAATGCCTTGGCACAAATGTTTCTCAGGATGAGAAGGTGTGTCGCGATCAATAACCACGCACCTACATCCAAGGTCAAGGTCACAGTTGAAGCTCAAAGGTATAAAATATTGAAATTCCCAAATGGCTTGGCACAAATATTTCTCACGATGAGAAGGTGTGTCGCGATCAATAACCACGCACCTACGTCCAAGGTCAAGGTCACTGTTGAAGGTCAAAGGTCAAACCTATTGAACTTCCCTTCCTCTCTATGTGTTCTACACCGATGCATGGATTATCAAATGGCTTGGCACAAATGTTTCTCGTGATGAGAAGGTGTGTCCCGATCAATAACCACGCACCTATGTCCAAGGTCAAGGTCACAGTTGAAGGTCAAAGGTCAAGCCTATTGAAATTCCCTTCCGCTCTATATCTTCTACACTGATGCATGGATTATCAAATTGCTAACCACGCACCTACGTCCAAGGTCACAGTTGAAGGTCAAAGGTCAAACCTATTGAAATTCCCTTCCGCTCTATATCTTCTACACCGATGCATGCATTATCAAATGCCTTGGCACAAATGTTTCTCAGGATGAGAAGGTGTGTCTCGATCAATAACCACGCACCTACGTCCAAGGTCAAGGTCATAGTTGAAGGTCAAAGGTCAAACCTATTGAAATTCCCTTCCGCTCTATATCTTCTACACCGATGCATGGATTATCACACTATGCCCAGTGTCAAGGTCACAGACTTGATGCGTTTGAAACCTTAACGCTCGGCTAAATGGCTTATGATCAAAAATGCCTCGTTTTCTTTGGCTGCCAGTGGGGGTATTCGTGTGGCGACAGGCCACATTTCTAGTTTCCCTTGGTTAATGTTTTTAGTCAACCTTGGTTAAGGTTTTTATGTAGGCCGCAGCCACCTTCTTTGTCAAGCTATGTGCACATCGACACCCTCGTAGTCGAGCTATGCTGTTCTCCTACAGCTCTTGTTATAGTAAGTTACACATATGGTAACTTACACAGGTTCACTGTCAAACTGGCCCGTTACCGATGCAAACCAATAACCGTCCGGGATCAGACTAAGGTGGGCCACCACCATTTATTTTCCCTAAAAAAACTAGCCTGTTACCACTCATTTTGCTATTCTCTGCTACTTTCATTTTTCTTATGGATGTTGTGGGACCTAATTTCCAATAACCTGCACCCATTCTGCTCTGGATATTGACTAATTAAAATATAGATTTAATTATTGTTGAAGCTGGGGTCCCATCTAGTACGTACAAACTTTTCTTTATGGAACTTAAATAAGTGTAGAATTGCAACTAGTCCACCACTTTTAAAAATTACGAGTGCCAGCTACACAGATAAAATTATTTAGTAATATTTAATGTACTCATAGAGACTCGCGGTGGTATCAAGCTAGTTCCATATGCAAGTGGTGCAGTATTTTTAAATTATTTATATCAACTAAATGCTGAATAAATATTTTTATCGACATATGAGCCGCTTCGCGAGAAAACCTGTCTTCGGGAAATTCTTGGTCAAATTAACATTTTGATACTATGACAATGGTATTTGTATGATAAATTGAATGCTTTTTATTTGATCATGATATCAGCAAATATTCATGAAGATATTATAGTTAATACAACGCCACTATGCAGGTCGTTTGAGCAAATGAGATGTCACGTAAAAGCCACGTCAAACGACGTTACAGTATATATAGTAAATACATGGTTAGTGCCGTCGAATATAAAATATATTCGGTTGAGCCTTAGACAGCTTTATTGGGGCGAGCTTTAGCGAGCCCCTATAAAGTTGTCGGGGCGAAACCGAATATATTTTATATTCTACGGCACTAATCATGTATTTAATTTATACCGCATACTAAACGTAATTGCTTGAACGTGCGTGACGTCATGTTTTGACGTCATTCCCTCGCTATGCGTCACAAATCCAGTGACGTGATTCAAAGGAAAATGGCGGCGTCCACGCTAGGTGGATTCGGTATTGTATCTGATTAAATCTCTGATTTATTTACGATGCGCTTCAATGTTGGCTCGAGTTAGACTACACAGTTGTCATAACAAGCATTACAATCATAATGGACATGTCCGTGTCGTTGGTTACGTCACATATATACTGTAAAAATGGACACAATTCAGCTGCACCGACGGCGACTTCGATTTTAAAATTCGCCGCCATCTTGAATTTGCTGTTGAGACTAATATTAGGCTACTTCAGGTATAACATATTAGGTTACTTCAGATATAAACAACATTTATTCAATCCCCTTTATTATGCTTTTCAAATAGTCATGGTTGTGAAAATAAGTGTAGTGTGTCTTATTTTCATGTTAATTTCAACTAAAAATAGTGTCTTCCATTAATCATGTTGATATTCGATCAGACGTTTTGTTATCCGTAAAGACCGTATCCGAATCCACTGGATGGAATCCGGATCCTGTAATGCTGGACGATATTATTCATACAAAAACGTGATCCAACTTATTTATCACATCCTCATGCAGTTACCTTGCACACATACCTTGTTAATACAGAAACAACACCAGGAAGTGTGTCAAAGATGTGGTAACCCAAGTTAATTCGAAAGTTTCAACAAAACCGTGTAGACACAGGTGAGCCAACTCATAACGAGCCATGTCATCAGAATGCTCTATTTGTAAATATGTTTTAGATTTCATAATAAATACTCGTAATTTTCTTTCCGTGTGTGGGTGGAGGTGGGGGGGGGGGGGTGCATGATCACTGCCTCCTCGTTTTTAGCTCGACTATTCGAAGAATAAGTTGAGCTTATGTTGTCACCCCGGCGTCGGCGTCTGCGTCGGCGTCGGCATCACCGTCACGCCTTGGTTAAGGTTTTTAGTCAACCTTATACACCCACCATACTTGGACAACTTCATCTCCTAGTGATGTACATCAATAACCCCTGATCTATATTTGACATTGACCTACATTTCCTCTTGAATTACTTAGTTAATTCCCCTTGGTTAAGGTTTTTAGTCAACCTTGGTTAAGGTTTTTAGTCAATCTTGTACATGGAATACTATTGTGCATACAGACACCATACTTGGACAACCTTTTCTCATAGGGATGTACATCAATAACCCCTGGTCTATATTTGACCTTGACCTACATTTCCTCTTCAATTACTTAGTTAATTCCCCTTGGTTAAGGTTTTTAGTCAAGCTTGTATATGGCATACTCTTGGCCCTACACCCACCATACTTGGACAACTTCATCTCCTAGGGATGTACATCAGTAACCCCTGATCTATATTTGACCTTGACCTACATTTCCTCTTGAATTACTTAGTTAATTCTCTTTGGTTAAGGTTTTTAGTCAACCTTGTAGATGGAATACACCTGGCCCTACACCAACCATACTTGGACAACTTTATCTCCTAGTGATGTACATCAACAACCCCTGACCTATATTTGACCTTGACCTACATTTAACCTTGAATTACCAAGTTAATTCCCCTTGGTTAAGGTTTTTAGTCAACCTTGGTTAAGGTTTTTACTCAAGCTTGTACATGGAATACTATTGTGCATACAGACACCATACTTGGACAACCTTTTCTCATAGGGATCAATAACCCCTGATCTATATTTGACCTTCACCTACATTTCTTAGTTAATTCTGTTTGGTTAAGGTTTTTAGTCAACCTTGTAGATGGAATACTCCTGGCCCTACACCAACCATACTTGGACAACTTCATCTCCTAGTGATGTACATCAACAACCCCTGATCTATATTTCACCTTGACCTACATTTAACCTTGAATTCATTAGTTAATCCCCCTTGGTTAAGGTTTTTAGTCAACCTTGGTTACGGTTTTTAGTCAAGCTTGTATATGGAATACTATTGTGCATACATACACCATCCTTGGCTAAGGTTTTTAGTCAAGCTTCTATATGGAATACTCCTGGGCCTACAGCAACCATACTTGGAAAACTTCATCTCCTAGTGATGTACATCAATAACCCCTGACCTATATCTGTCACTGACCTACATTTAACCTTGAATTACTTACTTAATTTCCCTTGGTTAAGTTTTTTAGTCAACCTTGGTTAAGGTTTTTATGCAGGCCGCAGCCACCTTGTTTGTCAAGCTATGTGTACATCGACAACCCTCGTAGTCGAGCTATGCTGTTCTCCTACAGCTCTTGTTATATGTGATATCAGTAGCAAAAGTAATACATGAAAATTACTCTTACGCCATTATTGTTAATAAAAACATAATATAAGATGTGCCCGTACGGCAGTCTAACGTTCATCCAATACATTCTCAGACAGGATCCATGACAGATCGAAGACTGTTTCGTTTTTTTTCACACACATACGCCCGGTTATAGATATATTCTGTTTGTGAGATAACTTTAACACAACGGAACAAACCTAACATGGCGGTCTGACAAACTTCGATAATTGGAAATCTCGGCTGAAATTACGTCAGCTAAGTTCACGACGTCATATCTTGTGACGTCGTCAGACTCCTGAAGACAGGTTTTCTCGCGACGCGGCTCATATCATAAAATATGATATTGCACATCAAATAATAAATAAATGGAATAAATAGTTGCTTCAGTTATCATTTTAAGGAACCACGGTTATCGCCCCTGATATCAAACTGGCATTTCGCGTTTGATATAACAAGTATAATAATGTCAATTAGTACGTCTGGTAATGGTAATCATTTTGCCAGAAAAATGTCAGATTGAAAGAATAAAGAAAAACATGTCTCCCTATAGTATAACCTGGCATGTACACTCTAGGTTTAAGTTTAGAAAAGGGGTGTTTTTAACACCAGTTTTCAGCATATTTGAAACATTTAAAAGAAAACACTAAACTGAGTTTCCGTGGCCAAATAATGTAAACAATATTGGGGGACATGACAAGGTTGGTCCCACAACATCCATACGAATAGTGAAAGTAGGAAAGACTGGCTGGGATTCGGTTGAATTATACAGTAAAACCATTTGGTGTCTTTTAACCTAAACATGGCGCAACAGAAAAGGCGGAATCAACCTACATCAACACCATTAGGGACATGGAACCAATTTAGAGAGCAACGCATTGTAGGACGGGTACCAGCATATACAATCATTTTAGGGAGAACTATTTTAAGTTTTAGCAGCGCACCTGGCGTCATAATGGTTGTTTCCAAATTCCTGTTGCAATTGTTGTTGTCAAGGGGCGTCGCTTATCGAGGTAACAAAACGCATGGCAAAACAGCGATGCAATAATCAATAATGGAACTCCGGATGTCACTTAGAATGTAATCGACACAAACGCATTGAAACAGTGCGAATGGATAAAGCATCAGGCCAAATGCACATGCAATTTAGACTACAACCAAGAAGATTTCAAATGTCACAAACACGAATGACGAATAAAATAACATGAAAGTAAGTTGTAATGGCACCAGTCAGCAAGCATCAAGCCACATAGAATTGTAATAAGACGGATAGAACTTAGAATGTCATCAGCAAGCAAGCATCAAGCCTAATATAATTATGGCGGATATTACCTTCCATAGTTGTGGGCTGTTCATTGTATATTTTCGTCAAAAGGGAACATTTGGCGTTCGTTTCGAATTCTGTGTTATAAGGCATATTTTGACATACCAGGAGTGCAGACAGCATTATTCATTGAATGATGTGGCAAGTGTTCTATACACCAACAATTTAATAGTCCTTGAAAATTATGCTTGCAGTCCTTGAAAAGTTCTTAAATAGTGTTTAAATTTGATTCTCAGAAAGCAGTGGGAACCCTGAATTGACGCTTTGTTTTGCATACAGCCAATGTCTGAATACCCAAGGTCACTGAGGTCACAGGACTTACTTTCGGACCGTATGTTCACATATTGGATTTTTAAGGATTTAAATGTGGGGGAGCACTTGCAACTGCAGCATTTACTTCCTGAAAAATCCAATATGTGAACAATAACATACTTATAGTTCAGCCAAGTGTAGAATACAATGTCCCATCCGAGAATTGATTTTCCAATTCCTGTCAAACAGTTTATCATTACATCTGGTAATATGTAACTCATTGGAGTTAAACATTGCAATAAATATAATGTGAAATAAGTGGACCACATTATGCTGCCCAGCGATTGGCTTAGAAAGTAGGGTGAACTATAATAATATATAATCAAGGTTGCCGGAGGGGATCAGCTTAGTGATACGGATGCACTTGTTTATTTTAACCGCTACTCGCAACAATTGTCTGCTGTTGCTTTTATATCTTGCCTTATTTCTCAATAAAAACATGGTTTGACAGCACTTCAGAATCATTTCCAATGGAAATGATTCTAAAGTGTTGTCAAAGCATGTTGTAAGTTATTCTAAAGTGCTGTCAAAGCATGTGTTTGATGATAAAAATGGAAAATAGAAAATTAACAGCAGACAACTGGCTCTCTTCCTGTGGTGTTTGCAAATATGTTTTACTTATTTATTTCAATCAGATATATTTGAGATGGTTTCTTTAAATGTTTTATTGGCATTTATAATTTCCGTATACTTTTTTATGTACGTACACTTTGATGTTTGCTGTTTAGTATTCAAATAGTAGTTGAGCCAATATAATAAGTTACATATACGTCTTAACCAGTTGAGTGTGTGGTTCACACTTTCTTGTATTAACTGTATGTGTAGTATGATAATTTTTCTTTATTAAACAAACTAAATTACTAGGAAATCAGATACTCTCGCGAGTTGTGTTCAGCAGTAAACTAAATTGTGGCTGTGACTGGAGAAACGGCTTATGGGATTTGTGACCAGTATAGCTCCTGATCAAATAGCACACTCCTGTTGTCTGATAACGATCTATACTGCTTGTTCAAAACATGACGGGTGCTTCAGTGATGGAATGACAAACAGTGCAGATCCTGGTCAGACTGTGCGGATGCACAGGCTGATTAGGATCTACATTGGTCGCAAAACCCATAATCCCCATTTCTCCAGTCACAGCCACATATCAGTTCATTTTTGATGTAAGAAACATTCAAATTTAGAGGAGTAATATGCATATGACGTATGGGAGATAAGTGTTATATCTGGAAATCTCATTATCTTTTCTGTATTTTTATACTAAATAGCAGAAGTATATAATAACTGGTTTATATTGAAATATATGGATTATTTACTACTCTTGTAAGTAACTTTGATCATGCATTTCTATTTAGACATACCAATGAGAGATTTTGGTTTTTAAATTCATTTAACCATTACAATGCGGGAACTGGATATTGTCGTCTTCTGTTGTTTCATATTTTTACTTTTTTCTCAATGCATGGTTTGATGTCTCTTTACAATCATTTCCATTAGAAATGATTCTGAAGTGCTGCCAAACCATGTTTTTGTTACGAAAAATGGAAATTAAGAAATAAACAGCAGAAAATAAAATTTAATTCAGCATTGTAAGGGTTTAATATTTCACCACTCATTTCTTGATCTATTTCTTGGTCTAAAATGTTTTATGCTATACTCAACTGACCAGTTTATTTCAAACATGTGCTTTGGTATGGTACTCATAATGATTTTGTCTTCAATTTATTTATACATATGAACGATATATTCATGATATTTCACAAATGTGTTCATCACAAACTAAAACAGTGATTTCTTTACCAGCGCGTTTTGATTTGACACCCAAATTTAGAAATTTTATTATTTTTCCATATTCTGTCATTTTTTTTCAGACATATCAACTAAAAATGGTAGATAAAACACTGCTAAAGGTATGTCATGTGCAACAAACACGACTCTGGATTTTATACTTTGGGTGTTATCTCTCTTTGACACCACGTTGACCTTGTTGTATGTTCAGATTCTTGTTCAGGAAGTTGTTTTCTGTTTGTATCATGTTACGCAACTGCCTGTGTCAATCTTGCCCAGTTTATCAACGTTTCTGAACATCTATTGGCAATGCCAACTCACAATTAAGCAATTTGATTGTCCTAGCCTGAGCTGTGCACAGCTCAGGGTCAGCCATTCAAGCTGCTTGATTTCAAGCACACTATTCAAGTACTTCGAAATAAAGAAATTGACAAGTATTTGCAAAATTATCGCAGGCGTTAGTATACTTCATAACACATGCGTGCATTGACTTACAACATGTGCAAAGACAACTCTGGATTTTCTACTTTCAGAGTTATCACCCTTGATGCAATGTTCCTCATGCAAAGGTTTATGTTCTTTTCCAGGGCCTAATACCAGTTACCACTTGGACTATTTTCATAGTACTTCACAGTTATGCGTACAGATAATATTCTCGCCCACTAGTTAGTGGTACTACTTTAATTGTTGTACAACTTTCATTGAGTGGGTGGTTGTCGGGTGAACGTGACGGCGTAAATTAACGGTAGGGGTTCCTCCTTATAGGAATCACGATTTGCCTGGTTTGGCCCTCAAGTACGTTTTTATCTTTGGCTCTTTTGTTACCTGGAATTCAATTGGGTTATTGCCCATTATAAAAGTGGTAAGATTATTACTGATCCTATTGCTTTTGGGAGGGGGCCAAGTGATTCTGTTGTGGCGAGGACCTGGCATCAGATCAAGATTATTCTGATTTCAGGGCTGAATATGTAGATTTTTTATTGCAAATATTCAGTTCTGATTTTGGGATTTTCCCCCCATTTGTACATGTATTTGAACATGTACATTTACTTGTACAGGACATATATGGGATTTAGTACTAAACCCATTGACCCAGCCTTAAATGACCTCAAGCTGTTGATAGGACGTTAAACCCCAACAAACAAACAAAACAACTTTCATTGATGTATGAATTGATGCCAGCAGGGGTAGTTGTGTCCTATGTAGACATTTCCAGTTTGTAGGTCCCTATGAATGTATATGATGTGAACACCCATTTGATTTGGCTCAAACAAGACATTTCAAATGAGTGGTCAGAAGTATACATGTATAAAGGATAAAAAGTGTTTATATCTTCTGTCCGCATTATTGTGCATCCTCAAATTGGTTAATTACTTGATCTTGAATATCAACTTGGAATCTTGGGTCTCTGCTGGTGGCCAGGCCCCAGTGATCATGGAGCGCTGACTCAAAAGTGACTGGAGAAACAGGGCTTATGACATTTGTGAGCACTGTTGATAGAGAACAGACTGCGCATAAGCGCAAGTCTGATCACGATCTACACTGATCTCCATCAGATTAGGAGCCAGACTGGCCGTATATTTCCATTTCTCCAGTCGCAGCCTCAACTTACATGTGTGTGTTATTGGATTATTGTCAATACAATATCGTCAGGATAAGTAATGGAAATTAATCATTCTTCCGGTTCTTATTTGGAGAATTCAATAACAAGACGTCTTCACTAGTTTATGAACCCATTCAGGGGATAATATCTTTATTGTACATGAAAATGTGTTTCAAGTTTTTGGGAAATTTTCTATAACATTAATGAAATTTAACAATGTTCTGAAGCAGAATTTAATATTGCATTTGTTTTTTAATGTTTAACCAACTCTACACTTGGTTTAACAGAATATTTTCAAAAACACTAATAGTCTATAAGACACGTTATGTTATGGAGTCCAGGCACGCCTTCTTATATTACAGGGAAAACAATACATACAATTTGGATCAATAAGAAAGGGAAGACACTTAGTAGAGTTAAAGGTGCATGCCCACTCAGTAGGCACAAAATGTTATTTATATCCAGAGCCTCAGATAAGCTGCGTATTTGCTTAAATACCCAATTAAAATTGCCAAAAACCCAATTGAAATCAGAATTAGCGAGTATCAAAAAGCAATAAAAATTTGTGGTACCTTTATCATGCTGCAAAAAACAATAAACAAACCACAAATATAGCATATTTTTCTTATTTTCCATGAAAACACATCTTGGTATTTCATTAGAATTCTAATGAAATGCCAAGACATGTTTTCATTTCAAAGCAAACTATTCAATAATTGCTGTCTGTTGATGTGTAAACAGCAGTGTGATTTTATTTTACCGAATTAAAATTTTGAAATACCCAATTGCTTCAGAAATGAAAGAGTGAAAATACTCAATTACTAATTCCTTATCTGGAGCCCTGTATATCAGAGACATCATCTGGGACATTTTCTGGCAAAATAAACATTCATTCACCACTACCCCACGTATTTATTGGAATTATTATACATTTTTATATCAGACTTAAATTTCCACACTGGGCGGATAACCGTGTTTCCTTAAAATGTTAACGGACATTACTGTTTATTATCTGTATTTATTTTTTGATGTGCAATGATCATACTTTATAATCTGTTTAAAATAATATTCTTTCAGGTGATGCATTTAATTAGTATAAATAATTAAAAAATATCATGCTTCATTTGCATATGAAACTAGCCTGATACCACCACGCGTCACTATCACTAAAATAATTATTTCTAAAGTATCATATCTGTATAGCGGGCACTCGTAATTTTTATAATTGGTGGAAAAGTGACACAATTACGCAATGATTTAATTCCTATAAAGAACATTTTGTGCCTGCTGAGTGGGCATGTAATTTAACCCTTGCAACACCGCAGGCCTGTACAGTGGTATTAGCAAAACAGTGTAGATCTAGATGAGCCGAACGAGCCGTCTCATCAAGATTTGCACTTTTTGCAAGTAATTTTCATATTTTTTAGAACAAAAACACCACGTTTTCATAAATGGACTCTTCTGAAAATCATTTTGTGACAATCGGATCGGATCGGTAGGGAAATTAACATATAAAAATCCATTCCAGTTACTTAAGGGTGAAAGGGTTAAAGTTGTATATTTAGATGGGAGATCTCAATTTTTCCTTCTATGACTTTCTAACAGTAGCTGATATACATAATATATAAACTGATTTCTCTTTGTCTGCATGGTGTTGAACTCTTTCTGCACACAGCGGTTCTTTTTACTTCATTTCACTGACTCATGAATAGAAAGATTGTCAGGGCCCGGTTGCTCAAAACCTGTTAGCTTAAAGGTAAATCACGGTCAAAGTGTATGCGGCATTTTTTTCTGTTGTTTAAGCCTCAGTCACACCAAACACGGATGAACTACGGATGGTCACGGATGCCCCCGGACGGTCCGGGGTTGATCACCGGGGCCGTCCGGGAAGCTGATCAAATATTTGGCAAGGAACACGGTGCCAGTACTGTTCTTCTACGGTGAGACTATAGATAGCCAAGGTATGACTACGGATAACTACGGCGGTCCGGGGTAAACCGTAGTAGGTCCGTAGTATATCCGGGAAACACGCCGATCTCATCACGGCGTCACTACGGATGGTCAAGGTTCGTCCCGGACGGCCCCGGCGGCGCTACGGATACACTACGGTGTTACCACGGTCGTCCCGGTGCCACTACGGTGTCGCTACGGACAGCCTCGGACGGCCACAGAGGCCACGTGGTACCCCGGCAGTATATATACCCGCATCGAGACACGCCGGGACCATCCATAGTAGATCCGTAGTAGATCCGGGGTATCCGTAGTGATACCGTACTATCACCAGGACAAACCGTGTTGTCACCCTCTTCCAAAAACACTCCCGGTCCACCACGGACCGCCACGGACGTACTACGGTGGTACTACGGATGTACTACGGTCATCCCGTTGCTACTACGGTTTCACTACGGTAGCAGAGAGTTCCCAGGATCATCCCGGATGGCCACGGATGTTTTAAACAGTTTAAAATCTCCAGGGCGACCTACGGACCATCCCAGATCACCACGGTTCGTCACGGTATCACTACGGTCTGACTACGGATTGACCACGGTTCTCCACGGATCGCCCCGGACCGAGCTCCGGGGTCATCCGTAGCCCTGGTGTGACTGAGCCTGTAATACCATAATATATCATTAGGATACAACTTGCTGCTAAAAAATGTCATAGTAAGCCGTAGTTTATAGGTTAAGATTTACCTGTGCAACGGGCACATTTTGCGAGGCCGAAAAACTTCATCTCACATCGAAACCAGGTGTGACGTCAGAACCAATGATTCCTCCATTTATGAGAAACGAGAATATTAGAAAACGCCAACTTCCTCGTTATATTTTGCTTGTTTATTTAATTAGTATCGTGCCGTGTTTAAAGCGATTATTACAAACTTGTTTATAAACATTCAATTCATTATTCTGACGTGAAATATGTAGGTATTTCCGCGGATTTACGGAATAATAAACGCTTAATAATGCGGCAGCTGTAATCTAAAATCAACGAAGCCACACATATTCTATGCTGATTGGTTGAATCCACTGTTTTTATCTACTTACTTGTTTCAAATAAACAGAAAATTATTGGACAAGATGTCAAAAATAAATAGCTTGGTCCGATATGTGGCTGTGACTGGAGAAATGGGGCTTGTGAGATTTGTGACCAGTGTAGGTTTTGATCAAATAGTACACTCCTGTAGTCTGAAAACGGTATAGATTGTTTGTTAGTGTGTTTCAGTGATGGAATGGCTAAAAGTGCAGATCCTGATCAGACTGTGCGGTCTGATCCGGTTCTACACTGGTCCTGATCTGGATCTACACTGGTTGCAAAAGCCCTATAATATCATCTTGCCACTAAATGCACGTGCGTGGATAAATACTTGATCACACTTTTATTTATCATAATAACTTTAAACATTATCATACATTATTTATCATGGAGATATATGTAAATATATAAAACATCCAATCTTCCATAGAGGCTTGGTCTAGATCCTTGGATTGAAGAATCGTGTGAATCTGAAATGAGAAATTACGTTACATGTAAGTACAGTCACAGCCAGATGTCATGTATGTTGTGATGTTAGTTCTACCAACTGAGCAATGTGCATTCACCGTGTATACAATTATGTACATTGAGAATAAAGTAGGATTTTTACATGATCAGATCTGGTGTTTGTTTCGTTTATACCTTTTCCCAATCATCATGATCATACTTACTTGATGAAATTGCCCCAATACTGCAACAATGTATTAGCACAACACCAACAAAGTATGTCGTTAGGAATATAGCTGATGTGTATATAATGATACAGATAATATAAAAGACAGATGAAATATTAGATCATCTAAGCTGCTACTTTCCATATTTCATTCTTCAAATCTGGGACTGATGTAATAGAATTGTGAGAATAAATAAAGTCATTGTGTCTATTTTCACTATATTATTACTGCGAGTTTGCATATAAAGTCGAAACTGGGCGTTTTGCAATGGGACGTTTGGCTTACTTCCGCGAAAACCCATTACAGTGTCATGTATCGTCAAACGACGACGAAAGATTAGGAAGTCATGGCGATAAAACGATATTATTACAAGGTAAATCATCTAGCTTGGCAATATAATATTTAACAAGAATAATATTGGAATATTAAACGAAAATGCAAAGAAATACCCACCATTCTGAAATTTCAGGGGGATTTTCCGTGGCTTATTCTACGGACAATTCGGCGAGGCCAGTGTTAGTTTCGTCCACTAACGGCTCGTACAGGTACGGACGGACATCGGTCTGATCGTCATCGCTGCTTGAACCGTCATAAGTCGCTCATATTTTCGTTGTCGGACAGTGTCTAATTTTCTTTGTTCACTGGGTGTGACGTCACCCGGCTTTACCCAATCAGATGCCGTTTCAGGAAATCGGGTAAAAAAAAACCGACAGGTATTCAGGTACGATATTAAAATGCGGATTACAGGTATAAACGTGAATAGTTTGAGGGAAGTAAGCATAATTCATAATGTATGCCGCATACACTTTGACCGTGATTTACCTTTAACAGTCTGTTAAGCTAACAGAAGCTTTGAGCAACCGGGCCCAGGTTTTCAGTAGCCTATTTCATCAACATTGCAAAGTATACTTTACTAGCAAAGTATACTTTGAGGGAGTAATCATTTATTTTTCCTGGATTGCATTATTTCATATAGAACTAACAAATGCATATATTTCATGATTAAAAGTATGCAGAATTATTATACTGAATTTATTACATTATCACAGCCATTAAATGGCTGTGATAATGTAATAAATTCAGTATAATAAACAATAATAAATTTTTAAAAAAATTGAAAATTTCTCCCTCAAAGTATACTTTGCTACTAAAGTATACTTTGCAATGTTGATGAAATAGGCTACAGGACCACCAGTCATTATGTTGCAATGTTGATGAAATAGGCTACTGAACCACCAGTCATTATGTTGCAATGTTGATGAAATAGGCTACAGGACTGTTAGCAAATCCACTCATAATTTATACAGGGTCTGCTCTGATAAAACTTGGCTTATTGCATGTTTACAAATATCTATGGTATGTGGACTCGGACAGCCTGCACCTGCGCTGTCACATTGTGATCTTCGATATTTGGTAAGCAAACCATTCATTACTTTACCAACTAACATGTGAATGATTGTCAGATTGATACATTGTATTTGTCACAACTTTGTGTGATATGAGTACCGTATTTATTCTAATAAATGCCCCCTGGGATATGCAATTTGTGGGGATCAAAACATGGAGAATAGGATCAAAATATGTAATTTTCACATACAACAGCCATTTAAAACGATGTTTTAAATGGCTGTTGTATGTGAAAATTACATATTTAGAATGCAAATATAGGAGGGTGGGGAGGGCTACTATTAGAGAGGGGGCTACTATTAGAGAGGGGGCTACTATTAGAATAAATACGGTATGCTATTTGTGTGATATGAGCATGATATGTTTTTGTTATTTGTGTCATATGAGTGATATTAGTGTCATAATTATGAGTGATATTTGTGTGATATGAATGTGTAGGCTGACCTGGATCTATCGTGGACAGAAGTGAAATAAGCTCTGCTTTTATCAGATTATCACCTATATGACACATGGTACAAGATCTTTTGCCTTCTCGCATGTGACAAATTTTTCAAATTGGCTTTTAATATAACCAATATCTCTTGTAAACGACGCATTTAATTCAATGCTGCTTTGTGTGTCAAAGCTGTCATTGACGTAACTTATGGTTTTTTTTCCACTATAGATATAGGTGAATATTGAACCAAGGTAAAAATCAGAACTCCAGATAAGGTGTGTTATTTGTGTATTTTACGCACTCATTTTAGCTGCATGAATACGCATTGATTATCAACAGTGGGTGTACACAATACTCACGGCAATGTGAAATTACGCATTGATTTGAAATTGAGTAGTGGAAATACTGTAATAAAGTTGAAAATTTACTTAGTTGAGCTGCAAAAAGCTGTTTGCTTTTTTTCCAGCTGTATTACAGTATGAATAAGTAACTAGAAATGTGGCTTGTCGGCACACGAATACCCCCACTGGCAGCCAAAGAAAACGAGGCATTTTTGATTATAAGCCATTTAGCCGAGCGTTACGCATCAAGTCTGTGACCTTGACCCTGGGCATAGTGTGATATTCCATGCATCGGTGTAGAAGATATAGAGCGGAAGGGAATTTCAATAGGTTTGACCTTTGACCTTCAACTGTGACCTTGACCTTGGACGTAGGTGCGTGGTTATTAATCGCGACACACCTTCTCATCATGAGAAACATTTGTGCCAAGCCATTTGATAATCCATGCATCGGTGTAGAAGATATAGAGCGGAAGGGAATTTCAATAGGTTTGACCTTTGACCTTCAACTGTGACCTTGACCTTGGACGTAGGTGCATGGTTATTGATCGCGGCACACCTTCTCATCATGAGAAACATTTGTGCCAAGCCATTTGATAATCCATGCATCGGTGTAGAAGATATAGAGCGGAAGAGAATTTCGATAGGTTTGACCTTTGACCTTCAACTGTGACCTTGACCTTGGACGTAGGTGCGTGGTTATTGATCGCAACACACCTTCTCATCATGAGAAACATTTGTGCCAAGCTATTTGATAATCTATGCATCGATGTAGAAGATATAGAGCGGAAGGGAATTTCAATAGGTTTGACCTTTGACCTTCAACTGTGACCTTGACCTTGGACGTAGGTGCGTGGTTATTGATCGCGACACACCTTCTCATCATGAGAAACATTTGTGCCAAGCCATTTGATAATCCATGCATCGGTGTATAAGATATAGAGCGGAAGGGAATTTCCAACAGACCGACCGGCAGACCGACAGACCGACCGACCGACAAGCTGTCTCCTATATACCCCCAACAAACTTTGTTTGTGGGGGTATAATAATACACTCAACTAAATGAATGGTAAAATTTGTTTTATGTTTTGATCATTTGTTCCCTATTTAATAATGAAGACAATCTATAATCCATAAATTTGTAAAGTAAAATACGCATTTAATTTGAAATCAGGTTTAGATTCAAAGCTTATCTGGATCACTGAGAAATTCACATGCACTGGCCCATCTGTTTTCAACAATAGACCAGGTTAAGCTGCAAGTTGAATGACGTCAAGCCACCTTTGTTATGTATATATGTATAATGTGGCCGTGACTGGAGAAATGGGGCTTATGTTGTTTCTGATCAAATAACACACTCCTGTAGCCTGATAACAATCTATATTGCTTGCAAGACACACATGATGGGTCAGGGAAAATATGTACTAGCCAGCCGGGCTAGTAAGATTTGAAACTTCTATTGCAAATATAAATAAAGATTATGTCACAATTTTTATTTTACTATCTTGACAGTAAGCACTAATTTATTTAGTAAAAACATAATTTGTACATCAACATAATTATATATACAAATGTAGGTATGTGTGAAAAGGATTGGAACGAGAGATAACTATCTTGTAAAGTTCATCTCCATTGGCCTGGCTTTAAGTGACCTTAGCTGTTGATAGGCCGTTAAACACCAATGAATCAAATTCACTGTATTATCAGGTTGTATGAGAGGATATAGGCTGATTAACCCATTTCAATCTGAGGATATGCTATTTTGTTTGTGGAAAATAGTAAATAATTTCTTTTTCTGTTCTTGGATTTTTATGCCATGACCACCAATTACTCGTCGAGTCAGTTCAAATGAGTAGTTACAACATATACTTTCATTGAGAAATAACAAAAGTAAACATAAAATATTAAAAAAAATTATACCTGTAAAAGTGTATTCCGAATGCAATGGATTAATAAGATATATACACGCCAGAAATAAAGTTAGCCTGGTGTTGTCAAATCTTGGGCATATATATTTGGCTGTGACTGGAGAAATACAGTTTATCCAGCATTTGTGGACAGTGTAGCTATTGATCAGCTAGCACACTCTTATAGCCTGATATGGATCTATTTTATTTGTTAGAGCCAATTGGTGGGTGCTTCACTGACTGAACAGTACCCAGATCCTGATTAGACTGTGTGAAGACTCAGACTTGTCTGGGTCTAACGCTGGTCACAAACACCACATTTCTCTAGCGACAGTCACATTTATTCAGTTGTAATTATTTTATTCTATTGATCTATCCAATTCTAATGTGTTATTTTTGGAAGACCCTACATTGAACGGTCAATTACCTCATTATTTACATAAATATAAATGGACCATGCAGTTTTAAAGCCAAACCATGCTCATTACCACCCAGCTGAGAGGGTGAGCTTGAGAGTGTGAGAGAGGGTGAGAGGGGGTGCTAACCCCCTCTCTTAAGAGGGTACGAGGGGTCTTCCCCTTGAAAATTTTGAAATCATAGCCGAAGCAACATTGTATGATATTATCAACATATTGCCTTCTATGTGAAGAATTAAAAAATATTTCAAATTACATGTATATACTAAAATAAATAATTATTCATGGAACAAAATTTATTTTGCTTACTTTACCTCAAGATAGGCTGAGGGCAGGTCTTGATAGAGATGGCATTTATCTTGTAAACTACATTGGGCAAGGGAATCAAGTTATTTAAATAGTAAGTCCTGGGTCAGCCAAGTTCTAATACTCAGAAATTTCCCACTGTCAATGTCAGGATTTAACTTTTATACAAATCAAAGTACTGAAAGTACTGAACATAGGGTACTACAAGATTAAACTAGATTGATTGATTGATTGATTGTTGGTGTTGCAGTTTCATTAACCCTTAAAGGTACATGCCCACTCAGTAGGTACAAAATGTTCTTTACATCAGAGACATCATCTGAGACATTTCCTGGCAAAATAAACATTCATGCGCCATTATCCCACGTACTGATTGGCATTATTATACATTTTATATCAGACGTAAATTTACACACTGATATCAGGGGCGATAACCGTGTTTGCTTAAGATGTTAACGGACATTACTATTTAATCTCTGTATTTATTTTATGATGTGCAATGATCATACTTTAAAATCTGTCGAAAATATTATTTTTTCAGGTGACGCATTTCTTTAGTATAAATAATTAAAAAATATCATGCCTCATTTGCATATAACAATAGCCTGATACCACCGCGCGTCACTATCAGTAAAATAAATATTACTAAATGATTATTAATGTATAGCGGGCACTTGTAACGTTTAGAACTGGTGGAATAGTGACACAGTTATACACTTATTTAATTCCTATAAATGACATTTTGGGCTTACTGAGTGGGCATGTACTTTTAAAGCGCTGGAAACGACAATTGTCGTCTGCTGTTTTAAATATTTTTATATTTTCTCCTCAAAAACATACCGAGACGATTCTACTGTGCTGCCAAAACAAGTTTTTAAAGAGATTAAAATATACAAAATGAGCAGACGGCAATTTTCTTTTTCAGCGTTTTAATGGTTAAGGGGTAAACTATTGATATGGCACAACTACAGTATGCACTGTTACAGTATGTACCAAAACATTCAACAACGTTACAGATTATGCATAGCAATATCAGAAAGATACGGTAACACATATACAAGACATCATCAATTCAAGTATAAATACAGATTCCAGATATCTATGATCATTATAGATATATTGAAAACTGATTGAAGAGCAATAGTTACAAGAATTCCGCCACGGAAGCGGTGTCGCGCCTGAAAATGTCTTGTCGGTACATCGCCATGTTTACTTCTGTTTTGTGAATGAAATAGTTGGCCCCGGATCGAGTATATTAAAACGTACAAATGACGTCATTGGGGATTACCGCTGACAAAATTTTCAATGTATGGAAGCCCAAACTTGTTAGAATTTTTTTTTGTCGTATTTTCAGTACTTGCATTAATATGGGTATTAATATACGCTGGATGTGTTATACTGTCATTAATTTGTTCCCTGACTGTAATTTACTACTTTAAATACTGACTTAGAATTGACACTCATGTTGGCGTGTATTGGCCACCATAGACAAATGTCAATCAGGCCGAATTCGGGAATGTCACTAAAATCCGCTGTGAATCCATCGATAAAATGAGGATTAAACATCAGTTAGACCCACACGTGCGAGTTTTGTTTCACACAGGTGTCGGGTGAGTTTAAAAATAGACTGTCGGAAGGTCAAACTTGATGTCGTTTGTGTGTTAAACGCGTTGCGTGTTTCGGAGAGTTCGGAGGGGAGTTAACTCTGCCGAAAATTATAGCCTGTTACTAAACTTAGCGATGACCGCACGATTTGTGCCGCAAATGGTGGCAAATCACACGCAACAAAATAATCTGATGTATTTTTGTACGTAGAACATCCGTTGTTGATATTGTGCAGTGCAAGTAGTTTTTCATAATATTATTTTCAATTAGCGGTTGCGTATGACAGTTAAACGTTGAGTAACACAATGCATTTTGTTGTTATGGTTACTCCAATATATCACTACGGACCATCGCATCGAGGGGGGTCTGGGGCGTGGCTAAATGTCGGAGGCGATCCCAATACATAGGTTTACCCTATGTGAAAATGATAGAAGTAATTAATCTAAACGATCAAACGCCGACTGCCAACCTTTGAACAGTATAGGCCATACTGTAGATACCAACCTGGGGCCCGTTTCACTAACGAACTAAGCAAGTACTTTTGTCATAAGTTATAACTTAAGTCCGGAGTACGTGCTTAGTCCGTTTCACAAAACATCTTAGCAAGAACGACAATCAAAATTTACTATGAAAAACTAAGACAGGTAGCTAGCAGTCTTAAGTTATAACTTAAATATTTAAGTCGGAACTTATGAAATAAACAAAGATGGATGCCCCCATGTGAGCCGAGGTGGAGAAAACAATTCACTGACAGCAGGTAAATGTTCACTTCATACGTACTATTTTAGCAATTATCTGCCATATAAACCATATATGCTTACATATAGATAGCCACACTTGTGCTAGTTACCCGTGTATTGCTATTTGTGATGTAGGTCATGTCGTTACCAGTATTCGTTATGCCCAGTTATCGACAACATTTACAACCACTGTAGATCCAGATGAGCCGGCTCGTAACAAACCATCTGTATGCTGTACATGTATGTCTGTTTGTCGGTTGGTGTCAGTCAGTTGGTCGGTATCAGTTGGTCGGTGTCAGTTGGTCAGTGTCGGTCGGTATCTGTGAGTCGGTCGGTCGGTGTCGGTCGGTGTCGGTCAGTGTTGGTCGATCAGTCGGTCGATCAGTGTCGGTCAGTTGGTTTCGCATGGTCGGTGTCAGTTGGTCGGTGTTGGTCGGTCGGTGTCAGTCTGTCGGTTGGTGTCGGTCGGTCAGTGTCGGTCGGTGTAGGTTTGTCAGTGTCGGTCGGTCAGTCGATCGGTCGGTGTCGGTATGTCGGTATGTCGGTGTCGGTCAGTTGGTTTCGCACGGTCGGTGTTAGTCGGTCGGTGGGTGTCAGTCGGTCGGTGTCAGTCAGTGTTGGTCGGTGTCAATCGGTGTCAGTCGGTCGTTGTCGGTCGGTCGGTCGGTCGGTCGGTCGGTCGGTCGGTCGGTCGGTCGGTCGGTCGGTCGGTCGGTCGGTCGGTCGGTCGGTCCGGGTCGGTCAGTGTCGGTCGTTGTCGGTCAATTGGTGTCGGTCGGTAGGTGTGTCGGTCGGCAGGTGTGTCGGTCGGTCGGTGTAGGTGTGTCGGTCGGTCTGTCGGTGTCGGTCTGTCGGTGTCGGTCGGTGTCGGTCGGTGTCGGTCGGTCAGTGTCGGTCGGTCGGTCAGTCGGTTGGTGTCGATCGGTGTAGGTTTGTTGGTGTCAGTCAGTGTCAATCGGTGTCAATCGGTGTCGGTCGGTGTCTATCAGTGTCAATCGGTGTCGGTCAGTGTCAATCGGTATCGCTCGGTGTCGGTCGGTGTCAGTCAGTGTCTATCAGTGTGAATCGGTGTCGGTCGAATCGGTGTCGGTCGGTGTCGGTCGGTGTCGGTCGGTGTCGGTCGGTGTCGGTCAGTGTCTATCAGTGTGAATCAGTGTGAATCGGTGTCGGTCGGTGTCGGTCGGTGTTGGTTGGTGTCTATCAGTGTCTATCAGTGTCAATCAAGGTGTCGGTCAGTGTCAATCGTGGTCGGTGTCGGTCGGTGTCGGTGTGAGTTGGTCGGTCAGTGTTTGTCGGTCTGTTGGTGTCGGTGTCGGTCGGTGTAGGACGGTGTTGGTTGGCCCTGCCCTGCCCTGCCCTGCCCTGCCCTGCCCTGCCCTGCCCTGCCCTGCCCTCGTCCGGGCACATGTTTGGGATCTTAGGTGGTTGGAGGTGTCGCCTAAGACAACCAAAAACAATGCAACATATTCCGTAACCGAAGCCTTTTGTGTCTTAAGTGGTCATTCTTTTCTTTAAAAACGATGAATATACCACCTAATGGTGTGTCATGTATGAACGTCCGTCCGTCCATCCGTCTGATTGACTATCCGACTATTGTTTGTTCTTTCTTTACAGAACATACAAACGATGGCAGCTGCATTTGCTATAATCCAGGCGCGTAATTTACGACGGGAACGAGTCTTTAGGACCGAACCAATCCCCTAGACTTCATGGATAACGAGGACCAAATATCGAAATTCAGGCTGTCTCGTGATTTTTTCTACAAGTATGCGAAATTGCACATGCTGACATTATACGGTCAAACCTGAGATCACACAGTCTGTCAGTGTCCTTGCAAGTGTTGACTGCATTGCGATTTTACGCAACTGGTAGTACCCTGGCGGTTACTGGAGAGATATACAACATTAGCAAATCAAGTGGTTCTAGAAAGTGGAGTAGAACTTTTGCGGACAGTGTTAGCCTGTGTTTCGTTTCTGATAAGGAGATACCTTGTTTTCAAACTAGATGGAGAAACAGTCCTGACGCATTTAACAAAAATTTCAGACCCGTCCGCTGAATGCACGTGCGCATTAATCCAGTCCTATACTGGTCAACATGTTCAGGGGCAATCCTATTTGTGTGACACTGACTCACACAGTGCATGCATTTCTACATGTAATCAACAAATTACCCGTGTCCAGTTCAAATAAATATATGTCATTCAGTAGTTGTATCAGATACATCCATATCTGACCGGGCATACCATTAATAATCGACAGTACATGTGTTCTGCTGACTCTGAAACGTGATTTCTGAGTGTATGAGGTAATCTAAGTAAAATTTTTTAAACAAAAAATGGTCTGAACTACCATTTTATTGGAATGTAAAAATAAAAACATTGTTAGTTGCTTCTTTTGTTGCTGTTTCATGTCATATGCCAATTTATATTACAGTATAAGGTTCACTAGTTGGCAATAAATATATCCACATGTATTCAATGGCGTCGGAATATTGAGATAAAATTTATATTCTACATGAGATTATTTTTAAAAATTAATAATATTCAACATTAGGCTTGCAAATCCGTTATTTTAGATGTCAAAACACATAAAGGGAAAGTAAAGTCATCATAAAAATATAAGCTCCGAGCGGGATTCGAACCCGCGCGGCACATACCGAAGCTGTAAACAATAACTAAGTTGTAACTTATGACGGACTTGTTATGACCGTCTTAAGTTTGTGTTGTGAAACCAAATAAGCAATGACTTAAGTCGGTCATAACTTTTGTCATAAGTTATAACTTAAGTTCGAACTTATGAACAAACTAAGATTTGTTAGTGAAACGGGCCCCTGGACAATTACACAGTACTTTCAAAGTCTATACTGTTAAGGACCCATTCTATACTTGATCATCGTTTGATTCAATGATAATTGCTTCATAAATGTGATGGAATGAATATATGTATAACACATATGTGAACACTGCCTCATTACTGTATCATATAAGGCACATGGAGTGGCCAAGTCGGCCATCTTTGTGTGTTTCAGCCATCAGCCAGTTTCACCTGTTCTGTCGTTTGACAAAAAACTCAAAATGTGAAGTAGAACATGTGATATAATGTAGCTAATCACTTGTAGAAAAGCCAGGAGAACGGACTCCTATCAATTATATTGCACCAAAAATATGTCAGTTTTCTGGACAGGTTTGTGCCTGTGTTTTTAACAACATGAACCGCCATTATAAAAAAGCCTCATACACAGAAAATAGCCAGGAGTAATTGCTTTTTATGGCGAAATTGACCATCTGCATTACTCCAATATAGACAAAAATTAAACGATTTAATGTTTATTAGTCTATTTACGGCCAAAATCTGACGGCGTGGTAGGTGACTCAAACTAAAATTAAATAAATACTAGTTAGTAGTAAATAACAAAAAGATAAATAATAATAAAACCCAATTAGAAACACAAAATCAGCAATCACGGTTATCACGATAGGCTAATATAGCATTCTGATGCAGCACACTAAGAGAGGGTGAGGGTGGCACGTCAAATACCATACCGTCAGAATCACTCTTCTCGATGGTGATGAGGTAGGATTAGGACTGAATGTAACTATAAGTTAATTACGTAGAGCACACTCGCTAGACATTAGTGACTCAGCTAGTACATTCGCCACTTAATTTCATTTGACCAATCTGTAATATGTCACTCAGAACGCACAATACAACACGTAAACTAGTCTGGGTTCCCCTCAATCATCTCTAATCGATACCCAGCCATACTATATCACACACCGATAAGCTGATGGGTGCTATAGGAGGCCTCAAATTATAGGTTACCATACCTGCATAGATTCTCCTATATTTGGCGCACACTTTTGGAGCCTGAATAAATGCAACATTTATAAAAATTCGGAAATATAGACCAGACCTGCTTCTAAACTTGGCTATATATTCCGGGTATGGAAGATGTTCGAGCCAATAGCGCTCGTCTGCACATACGTCGCCAATTTGTGTGTATAGTAGGACAAATACATGCAGCAGTAAACTTTCATAATGGTCAGTGTAAGTCCAGAACAATGCAAACTGCATTTAATGCAGCCCAAAGTGTGTAAGACTGAATGTTTGTCCGACTCTGCGGAATTACAGGACCGTATTGGACCTAAGCAGTGTCCCATTTCAGCACACAATTGGGCCTCTTTTTTTCAATTACTTGGTTTACTGATATTTTTTTTTAAATTTGGTGCGGGCGGGCGAAAAATAATAAAAATAAAAATCGAGGAAAAATTAGGGTAGGAGATTAGCAAAAAAAAAAATTCACGTTCTGCATAACATTGGAAATTCAGGACATATGGTATAACAAAATGTACTTAAAATGTAGGAATGCATGCTAACATTGTGACATAAATATCAATAAAACAATGTGATAATGTCTACTTCCGGTATCTTTATTCATATTCTGGTTAAGTACGGCGTTCGTCTCACGTCCGTGGTTGGTGGTTGGTTGGGAGCAAGCGATGAGTAATTTAACGATCGGCGTTCATCCTTACCGGAATGCCGACATTACATGGTTAATTGGCCCTCCTGTACATGTTCGGCCCCCTGCTACTTAAGAGCTAAATCCTGTTATGCCCCATTAAAAAAGTAATAAGATTAGAGTTAATCATATTACTTTTGGGGTGAGTATGTTGTGGTATGGACCTGGCACCAGGTCAGGATATTCTAATTTCAGGGCTGAATATATAGTTTATGTAAATATTGAGCTCTGATTTTGGGAATTTCCCTCATTATGGACAGGTTGAATATGGGATAGTCCAACCCGTTGACCCGGCCTTAAATGACCTTAGCTGTTGATGGGCCGTTAAATACCAATAAAAAAAACAAGAAAACTCACGTGACGTATTACGACGTTTTGACGTCATACTGCAGATGCATAATGGTGAAGTTATCATAAGATCTGTAAATTAACTCACATTAGTGGTCTGTATGTATGTAATAAATAGAATATTCATTTTTTTGCAACGGATATGACATACGTATATGTTCATGTTGTGGTCTGAAAGGCCTGCCGGCACTCGTGAAATATGGACATGTCACACCACTCGATGAACATATGGCACATTCACTGCAAAAATATGAATATCCTCTATGTATTAATAGTATTCTCGTTGTACGGGTGATGATGCAGCTCAATTTGATTGATAATAACATTGTGATTTGGAGTTGAATTATTATTTTTATTGAATTGTTGAACATATATTCAAAATTAATCTACAAGGACCCACAAACACACAGAGGCATCATTAAACAACAATTTTGCACTTTAATTTTACACCAAAAACGGCCAGCTCTACTGTAACGCTGCCTTTTTCGATGTGGAAGTGAAAAAAAAAAATGGTCGCGAAAACCCATGACACAGCTCGTGTTCCGAACTTCCGGTTTGATATGAGGTTACTAAAAAAAAAATGAACTGCGCACAAGCCAAACGATGCATATCGGTCCACCACTACAAACCTCTAGGGGTAACGGTCACAAAAATGACTTTGGTGCCGAACTCATGCAGGACCTCCCCCGGGGTGTCTCTTGGTACAGCGGAGGCAGTATATAGATTTCTCGCATTTGCTTGAGGCAGACAGGTCCTTGATGAGCACATCCTTTTCGGATTGGCGCCAGAGCATCACCGATACTCTGGCCCGGAAATACTTTTTAAAAAAAACTGTTCTGTTTTGAATGATCCGATAAAAAGTCCAAAAAATATCCGAAAGAAAAAGCGTTCTGCGTCTGCCATTGTTGTTCTTGTAGGCAGGAGCGAGCGAGGTTGATCCATATCAATAAATGCTTTAATTAATAAAATTCGAGCGCTAACTTCATACCGATCACGTAAGACGAAACGTCGCGAACCCGGAGACGAAAATATTGCGATGTCGATGCTTTTTCTTCAGATTTAGTGGTCGGCGGTGGATCGGCGCGAACGTGAGACGAAAAATTGACTAAGTCAATATTTTTTTATTTCCTTTTACGGACTTTGTGGTCGGCTATTAAAAAAAAAAAAAAATTGAGATGCCAATTTTAATTGTTTCCCAAATCGGCAAAATTAGGTGCTGCGGATCAGTAAACCAAGTAATTAAAAAAAAGAGGCCTTATACACATATGTCCGTCTTGCACCAACATATATCGCATATAGCACTTCAAAATTCGGCCTTTTTGGACTTATATATATGGGTATGGAAGGTCTACGAGCCAATTCCCACCCTTAAATATAAGCTAAAAAAATGTTGCTACCGGGAATTAAGCAGAATCATGAAAAACATGACGCTGAAATGACACTGACATATAATATATAGGCCTACACACACACACACACACACACACACACACACACTCACACTCGTGTATAGGTAGAGAATTGATTGTATCATGGCCCTCATCACCGAGATATGCTAGTGTGAAAGTTAAAAAACTTACATGTAGTCGTAAACGTTACAGTACATGTTACATAGCGTCTCCCTTGCTTTATACGCGTATCTGTTTCAGATTTAATTTCATTTATGTGTGTCAGATTGCATTTAGTGAATACAATTTCGTATTTGGTAAACTCTTGCATGTGTAACCGGATAGGGGAAATGCAACGGAAAAAATGTGCACCGACCGGGGATCGAACCCGGGACCTTCCCAATACCAGCGGGACGCGCTAACCAACTGCGCTACCGGAGCACGATGCTCTCGATCGGTATATTTATATCCACATTCAACTCATGATTACACATGGTACCACTTCCGTTACACTCCTCCCCCGTTATCTTTGAGTTTCGTCAAACTCGCCCCAAGTTCACCCCTCTAGAGAGCACACCGACACTCATGAGGGTTGGACGAGCCCCCAAATGTAACCGGATAGGGGAAATGCAACGGAAAAAATGTGCACCGACCGGGGATCGAACCCGGGACCTTCCCAATACCAGCAGGACGCGCTAACCAACTGCGCTACCGGAACACGATGCTCTCGATCGGTATATTTATATCCACATTCAACTCATGATTACACATGGTACCACTTCCGTTACACAAGTATCAGTAACGAAGGAATTGTATTACACACAATGTGATAACCACCGTGACTCATCAAAACTGTGACCATATATCATGTGAGAGAGGAAAGGTGCCCGCCCGCCCAATCTCTAAACATTTTGAGGAACCAATTTCTATTAGTTCAAACACGGCTTATACTAATTACGTTCAGTTCTCTATTGCTTTACATGTTCGCCTCTACGTGGTTCATGTATGTTATAGGCTACATGTATCATATATATACATGGCGTAAAACGAAATACGACTACTTTGTCCTCTGGTAATTAATGTGACGTCAGAAAAAAGTTGCGACGTCACAATAATGAGCGAAGTGACGTTCAAATCGCATTCAGTGTATGTGCTAAAAGTTTACTAAATCACCCCGATTTACATCGGAATTGTATAAAACAAATATCAGTATGTTCAGAAATGAGGTCTGAATCGGAAAACGTCAAAAAGTAAAAATGTCAAAATTTGGCCATAAGGTACCTTTTCCCACGAAGCGGCTCATATAATATATCCGGACGTATCTGTGTAGACCCTGATCCATGTCCCGCTCCAGCTCCTTTGGTACATGATTGTTATATATAGTAAATCAGGAAATACAATGTTTGCCATTTACTTTGTCCGGAAATGCAGGAAAATGAGGGTATTAGTAGGTCTGAATATAATAATGATTGTTCTCCATTTAGTCCACGAATTTAACTATGATTGATGCATGTACATAATTATTTCAGTTTATCCGGATATATACTATTCACCATTTGGAACGTGGATCTCTGTGATTGATACATGTACATATTAGAATTCTATATGACCAGGATGTACACTTTCCAGTAGTCGGTCTGTAAATCTAAAAAATAGACGTGATCAGTGTAGCTTCTGTACAAATAGCACACCGACAGCTGTAGCCTGATACTGATCTGTATGGCATGTTAGAGGCAAGATGAGTGTTTCATTGATGGAATGGCGAACAGTGCGGCACCTGATCAGATTGTGGATACACAGGTTGATCTGGATCTCCACTGTTCGCAAAACCTATAAGCAAAATGTAGCTTACCAAAATAAACCATTGTCACATAAATTTATTTTTCACTATGCCTATTAGGCTAATCAACATTCATATCATTTGTTAGATTGGATAGTATATATGTGACGCGCCAAGCAAAAACCTCCCTAAGTCCCTTATCGGTAAACGCGACGTAATGAGTTATGACATTACAAAAAACGGCGTAATTTTCGCGCTGTTTGGACAAAGCAGACGTCACATGTAGCGTCATTGTCGTGTCTATATGTATGCATTAAATGGCTTTTTTGGGAAATAAATTTAAGTAGACATTAAATAAAATTTAAACATGGCGGTTTATTTTTTTTAGTTATTGCCATAAATACGCCTGCTTACTTTGTTCTTTTATTTTATTTCGAAGAAAGCGGCTACTACAGTAAATGTTTCTGATAATAAAAAAAATACCTCATGATGTAAGAAAATCTACCTGTGTTTATATCTGTATAGCGGGCACTCGTAATTTTTAGAACTGGTGGAATAGTGACACAGTTCTACACTTACTTAATTCCTATAAAGAACATTTTGTGCCTACTGAGTGGGCATGTACCTTTAAAAGTATGGCTACCGGTATTTGTCAGAAAATGAAGATCTTGCACTTGCCAGTCTGGTCAGGTGCACATAGAAAATACTTGCCCAGAAATAATAACATGGCAAGTGATTTTCTTTCCAATCCCTGGATATATATTTAGGTACCGTAATAACCCTAAATATTCATACACCATTTATTTGGGGAAACATAAACATATATGGTTTCCCCATAACAGTGAGACTGCCAATATTTAGGGTTAGTATGGCAGTAGCGGTCTATGACAATGTATTTGGATGTAATTTGTTTTGGGAAACCCCTATTTAATATTTAATAGGTGTTTCCCAAAGCAAATTATGTCCGAATGTTTAGGGTTAATACAGTATTCGGTTGGGGGTCCAGTGCCGTAGCCACGTTGAGGCCAGACGAGGCCATGGCCTCGTCTGTTTTTTCACGATTTTTTTTTATTTTTTTTTTTTATTCCAATATAGGAAAAATGGGAGTCATAGTATGTGCTCAGACTTTGCTGAGAATGCAGGAAATGGCGTTTCAGACCACTTTGATTTCAAAATTTTCAGGGTGGGCATGCCCCCGGACCCGCCTAGCAAACTCGGGCCCTTCGGGCCCTCCACACTTCCACCCCCAATAATTATCGTCTTCCGCCGCTTATGTTGGCCTCGGCTATTTCGAACCTCTGGCTACGGCACTGGGGTCGGTATGATTGTACTTGATCACTTATTAGTATTATAACCTAGACACATCAGACAACTGTTATATGTAAGGTTATTGTAGTATTAATGCAGTTACTTCCCTTGTTTTGCATTTCAGATGTCTTATATATAATTTAACCGATTTGTCTGATGACATAGATGGGCTGCAATTTACATCCATCAAATTATTAGTATTATTCGGTTGTGAGGAGAATTTAATAAATAAAGAGAAAACAGGTTTTATGTTTAACATATTTGACACATCTTGAATGGGTATTCTGAATGAAACTTTAATAGATGTTAACATATGATATTTTTCTCATTGATTATTACACTAACATAATACTTCACCGTCTATCCTTGGACTACCTACGTAAGAGTTTCAAGTGTGTGTCTAATCAATTTCATACAATAATTTAATATAACAGTGTTTGCAATATCAATATCAAATACCTGCTCGAAATTACCCGTGAGGGTGTGCAGCAGTATAAAGAGATAGAATATAATATTCTTTATGTAAACACAAATTATTTTTTTCGTCTGCCATAAGAGACTTTGCGATGTAGACACGTTTGTGTTCCAACATGATATGCCCAAACTAAACCTTTTAAACTTAAACCACTGCATCTCACAAAGCTTGCTAATATTACTTGGTGTTTGGCCGTGCGGCCAGTGTAGACCCACATCAGCCTGCGCATGCGCGCAGTCTGATCAGGGCCTACACTGTTTGTCAGTACAATGTGTGTTATCAGGCTGCATGGGCGACTTAGCTGACCTGTAGCTGCACTGACCTTTTCTGTGGCATGTCACATGATTTTGAATTATACCTAAGAAGGAAGATGCGCGATTTTTCAGGAAAAATATTTACAGAAACTTATTTTCTGTAATTTACGTCGATTGTTGACCAAATTTGCATAGCCAATGCGAATTCCACATTTGCTCAAAGCCAGAGCTCCAGATAAGGTGCGTATTTGCGTAAATACCCAATTAAAATTGCCAAAAACCCAATTGAAATCAGAATTAGTGAGTATCAAAAAGCACTGAAAAATTTGTGGTATCTTTATCATGCTACAGAAAACAATAAACAGACCACAAATATAGCATATTTCTTATTTTTCCATGAAAACACATCTTGGTATTTCATTAGAATTGTCTCCAAGGAGACAATTCTAATGAAATACCAAGATGTGTTTTCATTTAGAAGCAAACTATTCAATAAATGCGGTCTGCGGATGTGTTACAACAGTAGTGTAATTCTATTTTACAGAATTAAAATTTTGAAATACCCAATCGCTTCAGAAATAATGGAGTGACAATACACAATTACTACTTCCTTATCTGGAGCCCTGCTCAAAGCATTTCGTCAACTTTTGACATCATTTACGGCAATGTAGTAACTCATGTAAATATTTTTTCATGAGGTATCGCACATCTTTTTAAGTACAAAATCACATGGCGTAATTGTCTCAAATGTGTGGCTGTGACTGGAGAAATGGCTTATGGGATTTGCGATCAGTGTAGCTCCTGATCAAATATCACACTCATGTAGCCTGATAATGATCAAAATTGCTTGTTACAAGTATAACAAGTGTTTAATTGATTGAATAGCGAACAGTGCAGATGGGTTTTGCGACGAATGTAGTTCCAGATGAGCCTGTACATCCGCACAGTCTGATCATGATCGGCACTGTTAGCCATTCCATCAATGAAACCCCTGTCATGGTTCTAAGAAAATATAGATCGTTATCAGGCAAACAGAGTGCTATTCAATCAGGAATGGAATGGTGCTTAACGGCCCACCAACACCAAGAAAATAATAGTAACGTAGTATGGTAGATGTGGTACACAATCAAATGATTAAGCTAAAAATAAAAATATGATGAACACAATAGACATGAGGAACATGTATACAATGATAAAATTAGATATTTATATGAAGAATAAAACAATAGTAAAATAGTATGTGGTAGGCAATCAAGTGATTACAGTAAAAATAAAAATATGATGAACACAATAGAAATTAGAAACATGTGTACAATGATAAAATTAGATCAGTAGCCGATTTCATCAAAATTGCAAAGTATACTTATCTAGCAAAGTATACTTTGAGGGAGTAATCATTTAGTTTTACCAAAATGCATTATTTCATATAGAACTAACCACTGCATATATTTGATGATTAAAAGTATGCAGAATTATTATACTGACCTTATTACATTATCACAGCCAAAATGGCTGTGATAATGTAATCAATTCAGTATAATAAAAATTAATAAATTTATCCTAAAATTGAAAATGTCTCCCTTTGCTAGAAAAGTATACTTTGCAATGTTGATGAAATAGGCTACAGGAGCTACACTGGTAACACATAGCATAAGCCCCATTTCTCCTGCCACAGCCATATTTTGCCACAGATCGGCCTGTGGCAATGCACAGATGCTGATTTGCATGGTCTAACAGCGTCTTTGCGTAAGTGTGTGGGGTGATCAGTATATATGCCGGTCACAAATATCTTACGGCCACTGGCAGCCAATATTAGAAAAGAAAACAAATTTCTTTTGAATGTATCGTTATTCTAAAATCAATATGTATAATAATTCTTATTTCTGTGAAAGTGTAAATAGTCAGTAAACAGAAGTTTTATACAACAAATGTATGAAGATTGAGACGTCATGTACTGTACGTGTTGTGACTGTGGATAAATGCGGCTTATGGTTTTGCGACCAGTGTAGATCCAGATCAGCCTGTGCATTCGCAAAGTCTGATCAGGATCTGCACTGTTCGCCATTCCATCAATGAAACGCCCGTCATGCTTCTTACAAGCAAAATAGATCAATATCAGGCTACAGGAGTGTGATATGTGTGATATATGTGATCAGGAGCTGCATTGATCACAAAACCCATAAACCCCATTTCTCCAGGAACAGCCACATTTCATGGTTACAGTCTTATATTGTACGGTAGCGTCTTGTTGGTATTGTGTATAGTCATTTGAAGGAGAAACATAAGTAATTAAATGTACACTTATTCCGTAAATGTTTTTATACCAATGGTATAGGGGTTAGAACACCTGACTTCCAATCCAGAGGTTCAAACCTCACCTTAGGCTTCAAAAATACTTATAGTATTTCCATCCCACTGGTCTGTCGGATGAGACTTTAAAACTGTGGTCCCGTCTCTTTATGACCCTAGCTCTTGGTGGGACGTTAAATCCATTCACTTGCACTTTGTGAGACACACCCGAGACACTTAATCTTTTCTTTCTTTTAGCTTATATTTAACGGCGGCACTGGCTCTAGGACCTTGCATGCCGTCTCCCAAGAATGGGAGAAAGAACGGAGGTAGAGATTTTTGAGAGAAGCCAGTAATTCGTATTTACAGAGCAACTACGAATTATCGGTACCCATTTACAGCTGGGTTAACTGGAGCAGTGTGGATAAAGTGTCTTGCTCAAGGACACAACGCACGCCGCTAGTCAGGCACGAACCCACGACCCACTTAATAATAATAATGTTTTAGTATATACTTTCTTAAATATATCAAGAAATGGTTTGTGGAAATTTGTATAGTTTATATAGCAAATTACGGAATAAGCAGAACTTCTTCCCTTGATGGAAGGTCACTCTACACAATACCATATCGTACTCGGTTGTCTTCCATAGAGACCTGAGGCCCGTTTCACTAAACTTTGCACGATTAAAATCTTCGTAAGTGCAAATTTAGGATCGTCTGTAAATTTCAATTATTGAATTTACATTCATTGAGCATAGGCTGCATATGCAGCAGCCTATGCTCAATAAATGTAAATCCAATAATTGTTTACAAGAAAACATTGTTAATGTGAAATTTCCAGACTATCATAAGTTTGCACTTACGAACATTTTAGTCATACGACGTTTAGTGAAACAGCCCCCAGATGTTCAATAATTGCCTGTCAGAGGAGCTGATTCTATAATCCATGCAATTAATCTTGCAAATCTCTAAAGCACATATCCATACTGTGCTGCTGTTCTTTTGATTACTTGTCGCTGTTTGCCTATTTCAAATTCAGCTATGTGTCTGACTCCTCAACTGACTTCAACTATCTAGCTGTCGGACTCCTTAATGATACATGCTAGTGGAAAGTGAGACATAGTGGTCACAATTCTGGCGCAGTCGTCGTCATATATAGTCGGTCAACAATTTTGGACTTGCATCCAAATGTTGAATATCTCCTCATCCGTTAGTCGGATCATTACCAAACGTCATCCATAACTTTCTCACATTGATGGTTATCCATCCAGTGTCATTCGATTGACCTTGACCTTCGTGGGGCACTGATCGCCTTGTTTTCTCACCCACATTGGTGGTACGTGTGAGGCGTGGTCGTCAACAATTTTGGACATGCAGCCAAATGTTGAATATCTCGTTAGTCAGATCGTTACCAAACTTCATCAATAGCTTCCTTGCATTGATGGCTATCCAGCCAGTGTCATTAGAGTGACCTTGGTGACCTTGAAATTCGTGGGTGAGACACTCGCCGTTGTTTGCCTTGTTTTACCATCATATACACAAGAATTTACTACAGTGAAACCTCTCTAAACTGGACACCTTGGGAGATCCCCAGGGTGTCCGGCTTAGAGACTTTTCACTGTAAATCGGTCATTCGATCATTCAGAGCCACAGTTGTGTGCTATGCGAGCAGCGATCACAAACAAACAGTATCACCTGAGATAAATGACCAAGAAACTCATCCCCAATAAGATCACATGTGTTTTATTGGTGTCCGGTTCCACTGTACTTGGCTTTCTCTGGCCTGCAATCTTGTTCTTTATAATTATTATCCTTTCTCAATTGTTATCAGTCTCAGATTGACAAATCCATCAGGAGTGCTGTAGGCCAGAATCCATACAAATTCAGCTGAGCGCCACTGATTTGGATGCCGGGCTTTAATATATCACTCACTGTCGGGCAACTTTGACCATCATCCAAAGTCTGTTTGGCATTTAATCAAACTACATATGCGACCTGATCAAATGAAAACATCCTTGACAGTTTTGGTGGAAAACATTGTTGGTAGTTTGTGATTATTTTCATACATAACTTCAAAGTTGTATTTAAATTCCTTAGCAAGTAGCCTGATAACGATCTATATTGCTTGTTAGAAGAAGCATGACAGTGTTTCATTGCCGAATAGTGCAGCTCCTGATCAGACTGTGCGGATGTACAGGCTGATCTGGATCTACACTGGTCGCAAAACCCATTTCCCCAGTCACAGCCACACATAGCAACAGTGTATACTTGTGAGCGTACTTTGATTGTGGAATGAGCTAACCAAAATTTGCACTGGTTACAAAGAAATTGAAGTCCAGTTTTCATTATCATGCCTCATATATTAGGTTTTGCAATATAAGACAAGATGTAGTAATTCTGATGCAAGGCAATTTCCGCCTCTATAGTTGAGTGATAGATCTTGTTCGGAGTATGTCGCAGTTTGTTGGTAAGTGTTGAATCGTCTTTTTTTTATTAGCCACCGATAGTGATCACCCTGCACTGGGCTGGCAATCTGGTGGGATGGCGGTCTTTGTAGACAAAATCGTGTCTCGAGCAAATCTCAAATACGCTATGGAATATTTTCTTGAAACTGCGCACATGGGTAACATGTGGCACATGCAGGAATAACACCTTTACTGTTGCTGTTCTCGCAATATCTCAAGTTATACTTGTTGGTATACATATGTTTGTCATGAGAACAAATCATATTATTTTCAAAAAGTTCTGATGATCATGGCAGTCATTTTTTATTTTCACATTCTCATTCTGTATCTTTGTCATCTTTATTATGTTAAATTTGACGGATCTTCGCCGAATTTGGTCTACATATATCATCGTAAAATGCAGAAACCTATAGATTTTAAAATCTTCCGACGAGTTATCTCTCCAAAGTTGCCATGTCTTAATTTTCGCATTCTGTGTTCCTTGTCCTCATGATAACTGAAGTTGTACTTTACATATCTTAACCAAATTTGGTATGCATATTTAGCAATCTCCGAGGGCAATCTCCAAGGGCAAAGATATAGGTCACGGTGCCTCGTTGGGCGCCAAATGTCATTGAGCGAGAAACATGCATAGAGATACCGGGTTCGAGTCCTGCGGCTGGGTACGCATGTTTCACGCCTGGTGATATACCTGTAACCATTTCTACCCTAAATAACTGGAATGGACTATAATATATACATGTATGTATCAAAAAGCAGTAAAAAATTTGTGGTACTTTTATTATGCTGCAGAAAACATTAAACAGACCACAAGTCTTTAAAATTGTGTTTTAACACGTAATTTTTATATCTGTAAATATACAAACCAGATATCACCATAACCAGTGGTAGCAACTCGCTTGCCCAACAGATATACCGAAAATTTGCTAATAAACCCTCCTCTGACCGATAAACAATTTGTTTCCATTACCAAGTACCAACACCACGTGACCGGAACTACACAAGCAAGCGCTTGTAGGACCAAGATCAATACTTCCTCTTTCGAGGGTCATGTTTAAGACATGGGTTGTTGTGGCGGACTTAGCGGGGAGGTGGGTAAGGTCATAAAAATGTTATGGTGATATCTGGTTTGTATATTTACAGATAAAAAAATTACGTGTTAAAACACAATTTTAAAGATCTGTTACATATCAACCAGATATCACCATAACCAGTGCTGACTATAACTGAATGGAGGTGGGACGAAAATACGGACAAGAAACGAACCTACATAGCTGAATAGCGTGATATAGGAACTATAAACTCACCCGCTAAACGTCAGCGAACGGTCATCAACAGGGCTTATAGCGTGAAGGCCTCGGACGACTGGTCAATTAACGTACTTCCAGTTATAACCAGACGGTGCAAGGAGCCAGAACATCACTTAGGACGTAAGTCCCTTGGCTCAGCCAAAGTCTAAATATGCGTAACGTACGACCGAACGACAAACGTTAATACATACAAAGAAAGAAAGCTGAAGCACATAGTGCTATGCTGCATTATACATGTACGTGAAATTACCATCATAATGGTAAAAACCGGTAAAAACGAGAACACGCACCTAAGCGGACGAAACTGACCGAGAGGTGATAACCGACTGGGCAGCCACTAGGGGACCCACGTAAACAAACCACGTGCATGTGGTAGAGTGTTCCGTAAATAAAAACGTATAAACGAGCTCTCTGAACTCCAATAACCTGCCCTTAGTACCTTATCTAAGGGGACATTATTGAGCCATGCCCATGACGTAGACAGAGCCCTAACTTCATGGGCACTGACATGGTCAGGACACGATTCCTGCTCCCCGGAGAGATTGTAAGCCAATTTAATGGTCTCTACAATCCAACGGGAAATTGTAGACGCTGACACCTCCTTTGTCCAGTTATGACGAAAGGAGATGAAGAGTCTATGGCGACCCTTCCGGATGTGAGACACCCTCCTAAGATAGGCTTTGAGGGTTCTGACAGGACAAAGCTGAATGGCACTGTCGTCTGTCTCACAAAGAAGGGCCGGGATAGTAATAGAGGTGTGTACTACAGACGGAAGTTGATTCTTCCAAAAAAAACCCGGATAGGTATGCAACTCAACAGCCGACTCGTCATGTGTTAAATGAACACATGCTTCGTCCGCTGTTAAGGCGTGAATCTCACTCCGCCTGCGACCAGACGTTAAGGCAATAAGAAATATTGTCTTATAGGTAAGACACTTTAACGAACATGAAGTTCAAGGTTCAAATGGGTGTTTGGACAGGACATCCAGTACCAATGGAATATTCCATTTCGGAACCGAAGAAGATACTTTAGGCTTCTCTAGTTCCAAACTCCTGATAACATTGGATAGCCCAGGCTGGTTACTGTAGTGAATGTCCGAAAAATGCTTAAGCGTAGTTAAGCAATAGCAGATCTATAGCCTTTAATTGCTACTGGCAATAGCTTCCTCACCTCAATAGGAATATCAGAAATTCAGCAAGTAAGTTTACTGAAGGACTGAACGGATCCCCTTGCCTTCCGACACACCAATACAGCCACACTTTCCACCGATACCCATATACAGAGTTGGTGGAGGTGCGTTTCGGCAACCTGTTCAAAAAAGGCCCTCTCTTGCATGCATCGTTGCATAGTACGAATGCGTGCAGATGGAGCATAGCCGGATTGACATGGTACAGCCGAGACCGAGGTTGGCACAGTAGGTCGCTCCTGTGTGGCAGGCAGATGGGAATGTCCACCAGAAGTGACAAGAGAAGACAGAACCACGGCTGGCCAAGCCAAAGTGGAGCAACCAACAACACCAGACACAACTCTTTGCTGATCTTGAGCATCACCGGAGACAGCAGCGGAAATGGGGGAAATGCGTAAGCTTGCATTCCCTCCCATGACATGCTCAGAGAGTCTATCCCCAGAGCCAAGGAGTCGGGAACTGGGGAGACGTATGTTGGAAGCTGGTGGTTCAACCTGGTGGCGAACAGGTCGACATGCGGTGTCCCCAAGCAACTGAAAACGTGTTTGAGAACGCCTGCATGCAGAGTCCATTCTGTATGCACTATCCCTCCCTCGCGCGAGAGACTGTCCGCTAGAAAATTCGGTTTCCCCGGAAGGAAACGAGCTCTCAGCGTGCTTGGCACACCAGGTCAAGATCTTCATCGACAGAAGTCAAGTGTCCTGGACCGTGAGCCCCCCTCCTTGTTCACATATGCCGCCACCGTGGTATTTTCCGTTGCTAGAAGTACACACCAGCCTCCTACCACTCTGACAAACTGTTTCAGCGCCAGAAACACTGCTCGTAGCTCGAGAGTATTGATATGGCAATGGCGCCAATACATCGACCATTTTCCGGACGCCACCTGGTCTTCCAGGTGGGCTCCCCAATTGGTGAGGCTGGCATCCATAAATAGATGGATGTCCGGAACTCCTGGTACAGAAACTCCTGATCCAGCCACTGAGAGACCGCATCCCGGAACCACTGACCTAATACAATGGTTCGGTCCCATGAGTCCGACTCCTGTGACCACCGGGACTTGGTCTCCCATTGCAGGAGGCGTTTCGCGCACGGCCCTGTGGCAGAAGCCGCGCCATCGATTCCATCTGGCCTAACAGGCCGTGTAATGTCCATGCTGAAGCAACACGTGCTTGTTGCATGGACATTATCAAACTTCGGATCTGTGCAATACCATCCAAAGACGGCCCTATTAACCCCTGAGATAGGACACAAGGAGCCGTACAAAGGCCGAATGGGAGCGCCCAAAACTGGTACACTACTCCTGAAACGCGAACCGAAGGTAGCGTCTGGACCTGGGATGGACAGCTATGTGAAAGTATGCATCCTTCAGGTCCAAAGACGTGACCCAGTCCCCCTGATTCAAAGACAGTCTGACTTTGTCTAAAATCTCCATCTTGAAGTGTGGGGACACTATCGACCTGTTCCAAGTGGGAAAGGTCGATAATGTGTCTCCAACCTCCCGTCTTCTTGCGAACTAGAAAAAAGCCTGCTGAAAAAGCCTGACGGGTTGTGCCGATCGGTCACCCGTTCTATGGCTTGTTTCTGAAGCATGGCCTTTATCTTGTTCTGGAGAACCCGAAGCTTATCATGGTCCGACGGGATGGTTTGCATTTGACTGAGGGGTAGTCTTCGAAGTCTGGGGAGGACGCGAAACTGAATTCGATAACCACTCGGGATCACTGAACGTGTCCAAGCATCCGAAGTTATTTCGTCCCAGGCCTTGGAGAAAAACCGAAGTTTTCCACCAGTGGGAATTTCCGGTTTTGGAATGGGCAACCTGGTGCCATGCTGTATGGTCAAAGGTTGCACTGAGGCCTGGGAGGCAGAGTGGGCATCCCTATCTCCGACTACCCTACCGCCCTTGCTTCGCCTGGCCAGGCTGCTTCTTAAAAGCAGGCTTAATGATGACCAGATTTGGCAAAGAAGGAGGGGCACTGCCCGTGGGCAGTGTGACAGAAGATACCTTAGCCACTGCATGAAAATATGGCGTAGCCTTGGTCTTAGACACATTTGGCTTAGGTACAGGCGAAGCAGCTACCCTCTGCAATGACTTGTGCGCAAGATCGTCCTTGTAAGACTGAATTGGGCCTTGTAATTGCGGAACAAAGAGAGTCTTGGACTCAATGGGCTGCACTCGCAGTGAGGATTTGACAGACTCATCCAGACAAGATCTAGCCAAATATGCATCCTTCCTAGCAAGTGTGTGTCCAGCTGCAAGTCTGGTGAGTATCTCCAAAGTGTGGGACTGGGCAAGTCTGGTGAGTATCTCCAAAGTGTGGGACTGGGCAGTGGCCATCACCTGGAGATACTTGGTAACTTCTCGCAGCCTTTCCTCGGAAGGAGGCTCCGAAAGAATAGACAGAACGCCGCACAGAATCAGTTCTGAATGAGAGACTGTCTGAATGCCCGCTCTTGCCAGTCGCTCCCATCCCTCAAGAGTCTGAAAGGTGGCTAAGTGAGAAGTAGGAAGAGCGCTACCCTGCTTCACTACTTCTCGGAATGAGGGATTGATAGGATGCGGCTCAATGAGAAGTAGAGGCTCTTGTACGAATGCTCAGCGTGGGGAATTTACCCACTGGTAGAGCTTTTGGGAGAAAAGGCAAAGCTTTGCCCTGTTCTACTCCCTCACCTTGGATCCTGGAAGTAAGATCCTCCAGACACGTCTGCACTCTCCTACACTGAGGGTGTGCCGACGCAGGTGATGACGGCTGGTTGTCCTTGAAAAAGTCCAAGGCAGAAGCGCCAACTTTGACCTTTGGTATAGGTAAAGGTGGACAAATTGCAGAACCCAGACGGTCTCTAAGCATAGAGATGGATTCCTGATATGTGGGTGGAAGTCTGATTTCCTCCACCTCATCCATATCAGACTCATTGCCAATAGTCTCCCCTGGCTCGGGGTGTATTGTAATGGAATCCATAGTGCCGTCGTTTAGCATTGGCCCATGGCTAGCCATGGAAGGCATGGGGCCATGGCTCCATGGGACCCAAGCATAGCGTAACCATGGGGTATGAGTCTGGATCCTCTACGTCGTAGGGATCAGGATCAGGGACCGTGGCTGAAACAACAGATGAAGGCCTGGTTTGTACAACATCTGATGTCCCACCTGCGTTGGCATGAACCAAACCTATCAACTGAGACATGGTGGCACACAAAATCTACAGAAGGAGATACAAACAAACAAACAACAACACAATTTACAAATGTATGGTCGTAAGTAACTATTGTCGAAAGAGTGAAAAATATATTAAGAATATATAATAATTAAATTAGCAATTCAGCAACCGTTAGGCAGTGAAAAACCTTCAGAAAACGTATATAAACTTCCCTGTCGTGAAAACATGTGTGGTCAGTTCGACGTACCGAAGAAAGAGGAAGTATTGATCTTGGTCCTACAAGCGCTTGCTTGTGTAGTTCCGGTCACGTGGTGTTTATTTGTACAAGATGGCGGACTTGGTAATGGAAACAAATTATTTATCGGTCAGAGGAGGGTTTATTAGCAAATTTTCGGTATATCTGTTGGGCAAGCGAGTTGCTAGCACTGGTTATGGTGATATCTGGTTGATATGTAACAGATATAGCATAGTTTATTTATTTTCCATGAAAACACATCTTGGTATTTCATTATTGGAGACAATTCTAATGAAATGCCAAGGCATGTTTTCATTTCAAAACAAACTATTCAATAAGCGCTGTCTGTTGATGTGTATAAACAGTAGTGTGATTTTATTTTACCCAATTAAAATTTTGCTTCAGAAATGATGGAGTGACAATACCCAATTATCAATTACTAATTCCTTATCTGGAGCCCTGTGAAAATTAATTTCAAAAAGTGCAGATCTTTATGAGCCGTCTCATCTGGATCTGCACTGCTATAGAGGTATGTTGTATTTTCTATTTTCCATTTTTATCAGCAAAAACATGCTTTGACAACTCTTTAGAATAATTTACAACATGCTTTGACAGCACTTCAGAATCACTTCCATTGAAAATGATTTTGAAATGCTGTCAAACCATGTTTTTATTGAGAAATAAGGCAAGATATAACAGCAACAGCAGACAACAAAATAAACTTTTAAAACTGTTTTCCTTTACAGTAGTTTGATGGCGACCATTTGATTTATCTCCTAGGTCTAGCAGATTTCGGCTAATTAACACCAGATCAGAGGTGATGTCAATTTTTAACAACATCAAAAAATAGCGATTGCAGGACATATTTGATATTTTTTCATTGCATATCTTATATGTGTCTGTCTGGAGAAATGGTGTGTCTGCGACCGACCGGTGTAGATCCAGATCATCCTGTGCATCTGCAGTCTGATCAGGATCTACACTGTTCGCCATTGTATCAATGAAACACCTGTCATGCTTCTGACAAGCAATATAGATTGTTGTCAGGCTACAAGCGTGTGCTATTTGAACAAGAGCTACACTGGTCACAAATCCCATAAACCACATTTCTCCAGTGACAAACCACATATAGAAATGTTAAGACACACAATACATTGAAGAGAAAGTGAATCACCAGGTCCGCGATATTGTAAATAAACACAACGTAACCGGAACTACAAGCAAGCGCTTGGAGGACCGAGACTTCCTCTTTCAAGGGTCATGTTTATGACATGGTTGTCGTGGCGGACTTAGCGGGGAGGTGGGTAGGGTATAAAAATGTTATGGCGATATCTGGTTTGTATATTTACAGATACAAAAATTACGTGTTAAAACACAATTTTAAAGATCTGTTACATATCAACCAGATATCGCTATAACCAGTGCTGACTATAACTGAATGGAGGTGGGACGAAAATACGGACAAGAAACGAACCTACATAGCTGAATAACATGATATAGGAACTATAAACTCACCTGCTAAACATCAGCGGTCATCAACAGGGCTTATTGCGTGAAGGCCCCGGACAACTGGTCAATTAACGTACTTCCAGTTATAACCAGACGGTGCAAGGAGCCAGAACATCACTTAGGACGTAAGTCCCTTGGCTCGGCCAAAGTATAAAAATAGTTTGTATGTGTAACGTACGACCGAACAACGAACATGAATACATACAAAGAAAGCTGAAGCACATAGTGTTAGGCTGCATTACACATATACGTATGTGAAATTACCATAATAAGGGTAAAAAACAGTAAAACCAGAACACACACCTAAATGGACGAAACTGTCCGAGTGTTCTGTAAATAAAACTGTATAAACGAGCTCTCTGAACTCCAATAACCTGCCCTTAGTACCTTATCTAGGGGGACATTATTGAGTAGAGCCCTAACTTCATGGGACATGATTCTTGCTCCAGAGTCTACGGCGACCCTTCCGGATGTGAGACACCCTCCTAAGATAGGCTTTGAGGGCTCTGACAGGGCAAAGCTGAATGGCACTGTCGTCTGTCTCACGAGGAATGGCCGGGATAGTAATAGAGGTGTGTGCCACAGACGGAAGTTGATTCTTTACAAGAAACCCCGAATACATGTAGGTATGCAACTCAACAGCCGACTCGTCATGTGTGAAACTAACACATACTTCGTCAGCTGTTAAGGCGTGAATCTCACTCCGCCTGCAGCCAGACGCTAATGCAATTATAAGAAATACTGTCTTTAACGAACATGAAGTTAAAGGTTCAAAGGGATGTTTGGACAGGAAATCCAGCACAAATGGAAGATTCTATTTCGGGACCGGAGAAGACGTTTTAGGTTTCTCCAGTTCAAAACTCCTGATAACAATGGATATCACAGGCTGGTTACTGTAGTCAATGTCCAAGAAATGCTTAAGCGTAGTAGCAATAGCAGATATATACCCTTTAATTGCTAATGGCGATAGCTTCCTCACCTCAAATAGGAATATCAGAAATTCAGCAAGTTTCCTGGTAACTGAAGGACTGAAGGGATCCAGTTGTGCAGGTGTTTTTCGATGAACAGACTCGCTTGGCAACCTGTTCAGAAAAGCCCTTCTCTTGCATGCATCGTTGCATAGTACGAATGCGTGCAGATGGAGCATAGCCGGATTGGCATGGTACAGCCGAGACCGAGGTTTGCACAGTAGGTCGCTCCTGTGTGGAAGGCAGATGGGAATGGCCACCAGAAGTGACAACAGAAGATGTCCCACCTGCGTTGGCTTGAACCAAACCTATCAACTGAGACAAAGTTGTCAGCTGATTACTGGTCAGCCCGCTCAGATCTGGTACTCGTTTACCCTGGTCTACAGCAGAAAACCTGAAAAGGGAGTGCTGGATGGTGAAGACATAATATTATGTCCTCTAGAATAGAGAGCCCTAGACCTGCTGCGCGACCGAGAACGGTCTCTGGAACGACCCTGTCGATGCCTGTGGCGATACGACGACACGTTCCTACAGCCATGTGTAGCTAGACCTATGGCGTCTATCACGCTCATGAAAGCGTGAACGGCGACCATGGCTACGGTAGTTACGCGATCTATACCTGAACAAAGAACGCCTACTACCTGCGCTAGAAGTTGCCCTGTGTGGAGTAGATCTCCGGGTAGATCTAACCCCCTCCTGGGGAGCAACTGCATCCGCGGAATCACCGGGTCTAACTACCCGGGACCCTGGAGTCATCGGAGGAGAGACTCCTAGATACAGTTGCCTTTTTAGCTCACCTGAGTGAAGCTCATGTGAGCTATTGTTACCGCAATGTGTCCGTCGTCGTCCGTCGTCGTCCCTCCGTCGTCGTCCATCGCCGTCCGTCGTCATCCGTCGTCCGTGAACATTTTCAAACGTCTTCTCCTCGGTAACCATTGGGTCTATAGTCACCAAACTTCATGGTCGTGGTCCTTAGGTAGGGGGATTACAAAATTGTTAAAATGACGTCATTACATAATCCAAGATGGCCGCCGTCTAAAAATAGCACAAATTCTTAAAAAATCTTCTTCTCAAGAACCGCCAACCGTATTTCGACAAAACTTGGTAGGAATGATCGATGTACATTGCTCTTTCAAAGTTGTTAAAATGGTGACCCCGGGGTCAAAAATGGGCGTGGCCCGTGGGGTCAAATTGGGATCAAATTTTATTTTTGACTGAATATGGTCATGTCATATATCAAATTGAAGGTATCAATGAGGCGATCACTCTGGTGCATTTCTTGTCAAAATCGGATTGTTATGTCATCCAAGATGGCCGCCGAAATATCAAAAGGTCGTTCTTTTATTAGAGATTTCAAAATTCTTCTTCACATGAACCGCTTGGCCCATGGTAGCCAACCTTAAAAGTTATGGTCCATGGGTGAAGCCTTTTCAGATTTGTTAAAATGGAGGTCATCGCTAATCCAAGATGGCCGCCGTCTAAAAATAGCATAAATTCTTAAAAAATCTTCTTCTCATGAACCGCTAGCCGGATTTCGACGAAACTTGGTAAGAATGATCGATGTACATTGCTCTTTCAAAGTTGTTAAAATGGTGACCCCGGGGTCAAAAATGGGCGTGGCCTGTGGGGTCAAATTGGGATCAAATTTTATTTTTGGACTGAATATGGTCGTGTTATATATCAAATCGAAGGTATCAATGAGGCGATCACTCTGGTACATTTTTTGTCGAAATCGGATTGTTATGTCATCCAAGATGGCCGCCGAAATGTCAAAAGGTCGTTCTTTTATTAGAGATTTCAAAATTCTTCTTCACATGAACCGCTTGGCCCATGGTAGCCAAACTTAAAGTTATGGTCCATGGGTGAAGCCTTTTCAAATTTGTTAAAATGGAGGTCATCACTAATCCAAGATGGCCACCGTCTAAAAATAGCATAAATTCTTAAAAAATCTTCTTCTCATGAACCGCTAGCCGGATTTTGACGAAACTTGGTAGGAATGATCGATGTACAATGCTCTTTCAAAGTTGTTAAAATGGTGACCCCGTGATCAAAAATGGGCGTGGCCCGTCGGGTCAAATTTTATTTTTGACCGAATATGGTCATGTTATATATCAAATCGAAGGTATGAATGAGGCGATCATTCTGGTACATTTTTTGTCATAATCGGATTGTTATGTCATCCAAGATGGCCGCCGAATGTCAAAAGGTCGTTCTTTTATTAGAGATTTCAAAATTCTTCTTCACATGATCCGCTTAACTTAAAATTTATGGTCCATGGGTGAACCCTTTTCAGATTTGTTCAAATGGAGGTCATCGCTAATCCAAGATGGCCGCCGTCTAAAAATAGCATAAATTCTTAAAAAATCTTCTTCTCATGAACCACTGGCCGGATTTCGACTAAACTTGGTAGGAATTATCGATTTACAATGCTCTTTCAAAGTTGTGAAAATGGTGACCCCGGGGTCAAAAATGGGCATGGCCCGTGTGGTCAAATTGAGGTCAAATTTTATTTTTGACCGAATATGCTCATGCCATATCAGAGCTGCCAACTGTTACGATTTTTCCGTATTTGTTCCGGAAAATACGTTAGAAATACGGAAGTACGGATAACAATTAAAAAGTACGATTTTTAAAAAAATCAGCGCGGGAATATCTGGAAATAATAATTTCGTTTCACAATTCTGCCAATAAATCCTATTCTTTTATTTACCCGTAATCATACTCGCCGAGGCGCTTACCATTTTGATTCTTGTTGTGTATTAATAGTAGTTTCAAGCGCTCAGCGATATTGATTTATTCATCACGTAAATTCATAAAATGTCTGCTCCAAAGCGTGCAGCCAACGAATTTGGGTATTTTTTATCGAAAGAAGTTAGAACACATCTGTTCATCAATGATTACAGCGAGACATGGCCCAATTTGGTCCTGTCAAAGCGCGGTGATGAATTTGCGTCTTGCAAGCAGTGTAATTGTGATTTTTCGGTTGGTAATTTATGCATATAAGTGAGTACTGATTTGTGTTCCGGAAAACATATGTGGTGTTCCGGAAAATAGCCCCCTTTTCTCTCCATGTTCCTCATGTGACCGACATGGGGTTGGCAGCTCTGCCATATATCAAATTGAAGGTATCGATGAGGTGATTGCTCTGGTGCAATATTTGTCGGAACCGGATGATTATGTCATCCATGATGGCCACCAAAAGGTCCATTTATTCAAGATTTTGAACGTCTTTTTCTCAGGAACCACATGGCCAATGCTGGCCAAACTTCATAGGAAGTTAAGATCCTTGGGTGAAGCATTTTCAGATTTGGTAAAATGAGTCGTCGCTTAATCCAAGATGACCACCATCTAAAAATAGCACAATTTTTTTAAAACACATGAACTCAATGTCACATTCTCCTCTGGTGTTCATGGAGTCAGGTGAGCGAATTAGGGCCATCATGGCCCTCTTGTTTAACTGACCCTGTCAAGTGCTTTCTGGTGTTTAGAGCACCAATCCACTCTATACATACCTCGCATGTAGAAACCCGTGTGCAGGATCTGCAGTCTCTGCACAGAGGGTGTAAATCCCAATTAGGGAGGAACTTCGAACACCCCCGATCCCCGGTACCAGTACACTTTCTGGAAAGGGACATGGTGGCACACAAAGCCTACAGGAGATATAAACAAACAACAATACAACACAATTTACAAATGTATGGTCGTAAGTAAACACTAGTGTCGAAAGAGAATTATAATTCAGAATATAAATTTAAATTATATTAAATTTAGCAATTCAGCAATCGATAGGCAGTGAGAACCTTCAGATAAACGTATAAAACTTCCCTGTCATGAAAACACGTGTGGTCAGTTCGACGTACCGAAGAAAGAGGAAGTTTCGGTACTCCAAGCGCTTGCTTGTAGTTCCGGTTACGAGGTGTTTATTTACAATGTGGCGGACTTGGTGATGGAAACGAGTTGTTTATCGGTCAGAGGAGGGTTTATCAGCAAAATTTCGGTATATCTGATAGGCAAGCGAGTCGCTAGCACTGGTTATGGCGATATCTGGTTGATATGTAACAGATATTATTTTTCAGTTCTTATAATCTGCATAAATACAGTTGACTAGTGGGAGTCATTACATCTTCCAATCAGGTATCTGGTACTGATGAATAAGTTATTGCTCAACATTATGATGTTGTATAAATTGGGTCATTGAGGTAGTTTTACATCCAAACTACATTTGTATTTCCAATAGATTAATTTATGATGTGCCAATCTTCAGACGAGTATGGGTTATTAAACATCCAAATATTTTAGTCAAAAATATATATCAACATGGTCACCCCTTGTAGCTCTATAGTTTCTGCTTTATATTGATGTATGGTAGAACAGAACCACACAAGACTGAAGATTAATTAGAAAACAAGTGTATAATCCTGTCTGAAATACATTGTCTTGTATTATTGTTGTTATTAAATAATTATAAATATCTTCATCAGCACATCGACTTCCTCTTTTGTATGTTTTCAGGACAGACTGACATGAAGTGTGTCGAGTGAAACGTCTGCAATGTCGGTCACTGTGAAGACTACCTACGATAATGGCTACGTTGTAGAAATACTCCCTGACAACACGACAAAACCATGTCAGAGCTGGCTGCTGATTCCGGCGGAGAACCTGTGGCCGGAAGCCTTTAAGAGCATTCTCTACATCGTCGCGATTGGCTACTTCTTCATGGGCATTGCCATCGCGTCCGATATATTCATGAGCAGCATAGAAGTCATAACTAGCAAGAGAAGGACAGTTGTAAAATGGGATCCAGGAAAGCAAGAAAAAGTAGAGATGGAGGTTTTCATATGGAACGAAACTGTCGCAAATTTGACGTTGATGGCTTTAGGGAGCAGTGCTCCAGAGATTCTGTTAGCGACTATAGAAGCTATTCTTTATTTAGGCGATACAGAGATACAGGATTCGTTAGGAAGTTTTACAATCATTGGAAGTGCTGCGTTTAATTTGCTTATTATCACATCAATATGTATCGTAAGTGTGCCAAAGCCAAATTCTAAACATATTCAGGAGTTTGGTGTGTTTGTACTGACTGCAATCTGTTCGATCTGGGCATATGTTTGGATGTTGTTGGTGGTGACGTATATGAGTCCAGGAGTTGTAAAGCCGTGGGAGGCATGGGTGACCTTGGCATTTATGCCGCTCTTCGTTTTCCTAGCATACTGCCAAGACAGTGGATGGTGGTACAAGAGCAAGAAGGTGGAGAGTGGTGATGACGTAGTAAGTAAACTTTTCATGGGCTCGCGATTATAGAACATTCTGAGCATGTTCTCCTGCTTAACCCTTTCACCTGTAGATAACTGGAATGGATATTTGATATGTTAATTTTGCAACCAATCCAATTGTCACAAAATGATTTTCAGACTAGCCCATTTATGAAAAGGGCTCTCAAAAATATGAAAATTACTTGCAAAAGTGCAGATCCTGATGTGACGGCTTGTCATGAGGCGTCTCATCTGGATCTACACTGTTTGCCAATACACTATACAGGAATGTGGTGTTTATAGGGTTAAAGTGGCTGTCTCTCAGATGTGGATGAAATGTGAGCAAAACCGTTAGCAAAAGAGAATTTAACTCTGACTTGTATCGGTTTTCTGAACATATATGACCCTATGGGTGACCTGAAGAATACAAATTCCCCGCTGATGCTCTCGCACTTAAAGGTACATGCCCACTCAGTAGGCACAACATGTTATTTATATCAGAGACATCATCTGAGACATTTTCTGGCAAAATAAACATTCATTCACCATTACCCCACGTATTGACTGGCATTATTATACATTTTATATCAGACATAACTTTCCACACTACTATCAGGTGCGATAACCGTGTTTCCTTAAATGTTAACGGACATTACTATTTATAGTCTGTACGGTATTTATTTTTTGATGTGCAATTATCATACTTTATAATCTGTCGAAAATATTATTTTTTCTGGTGACGCATTTAATTAGTATAAATAATTAAAAAATACCATGCCTCATTTTCATGTGAAAATAGCCTGATACCAAGGCGCGTCACTATCTGTAAAATAAATATTACTAAATGATTATACCTGTATAGCGGCGACTCGTAATCTTTAAAATTGGTGGAATAGTGACACAATTATACACTTATTTAATTCCCATGAAAAACAGTTTGTGCCTACTGAGTGGGCATGCACCTTTAATAGCCACATGCCTGGCATTGACTATAGACACTACATCACCGGTAACATTCAGTTTCCGCATTTTTAAATTATCTTTTTATGGAAATTAAATAAGACTTGGTGTTCTTTATAGCAAGTAAATAAGTGTATAATTGTGTCAGTATTCCATCAGTTCTAAAAATTACGGATGCCCGCTATACAGATATCAAAGGACTGAAAGTCCTGAAATCCTTCGCAGTTGCGACAAAAAGTATTCTCTCAAAGAGTCGTCACAGACTGGAATGCACTCCCTAGTGATTGTGTAAATTCGAACACACTAAATAGTTTCAAAAGTTCACTCAACTCCGAGAGACCCGAAGAGACCCAGAAACTCCGAAGAGACCCAGCAAATTCAACACGTGAAAATATTGTACAGGACATTTTAACCATGATTTAGTTGCGCTCTCCCCCCAGTTTCAAAGACAATTATCCAATTTGACGTCGCTAAAATAAGCCAGTACAAGCCTAGCTTACAAGAAACGGCCTTCAACCAAGGTAGAACCAAGATAGGTAGAAAATAAAAAAAAAAGTACTTGCCCAGGTCAAAAAGTTACTTGCCCAGTTTTTTTTAAAAATAAATTGCTATTTCCAGTTTTTGTAATGTTGCATCTTATTTATAAAAAAAAAAGCTTTTACATATGATCATTACCAAAACGTATGAGACATATTCACTATTATTGTTATTTATATTTTAAGTATTAAATGAACATAAACAAACAAATAGCAGCGAATTTGCTCAGAGGCTTGCACACTTCTTATTTTCTATAAGCGTTGAGTGACATAGATTTAGTTTAATTTATAGTGGCTATGTTTGCATGCGCTGCGTGCTGCCTTAATTACTAAATTCAATGGTTTCGGACCCGGCGCCGACCGTTTCGTCCCAAGCCGTTATGTTCGGCTTCTGAAATGCGCGTTAACCCAACTGTATACGAGACGATATATGTGGCCGCGTATACACTAGTCTATACTCGCAGTCCTATTATTTGTTAGCCCGGCCGCGTAAAGCCGACAAATAATCCGTGAATTAAACTTGCCCGATATGGACCGTGTTCAAAATCGCTAGAGATTCTACCCGTAACCGTGTACATAGACACTGCTTGAATCTTGCTTCCCGCAAATTGACGTAAACTGTAAACAACAAATGGTCGCTGAATTAATACCATTTGTTGGCCGTTATCGATGGAATTAATTGGCAATTTCTTCCAAAAAAAAAATCCTGACCAAATCATTGCGCGTGAAAAATAATATACTCAAATTAATACATGTCAGTTTATATTATATTAAATCAGATAAACATTTTGTAATATAAATGTCGTACAGAAAAATTAACAACACATGTATTACACTACACAATATAATGTTAGCTCACTATCAGAACTATTTTTCATGGCGTGTAACTACGTATAAATTACATGTGGAGCGGTCGATCATTGCGCTAAAAATATAACCTTCCTAACAAAATATTTATTATGAAACACGACAGTTAATATTTTATAAAATCACAAACTGTTTTTAAAAATATAACTGTAGATGAAAAAAAATGTAGCTGGCCAAAAATGTGAGTGACACGTTCATAATGCACCACTCGCTTTGGAACTCTCTCACGTGGCGTAGCTAGAATCATGAAGCATGAAGTACGTTCGTTGGTCGACAATTACTCATTTGCATAAAACATGTGAGGTCTCAAAAACCGTATAAGGACTATATCCAAGCAAATATGCTTGGATAATAATCATTTACTAATATTTATTTTACTGATAGTGACGCGCGGTGGTATCAGGCTATTTCCATATGTAAATGAGGCATGATATTTTTTAATTATTTATACTATTTAAATGCGTCACCTAAAACAATAATATTTTCGACAGATTATGAAGTATGATCATTGCACATCAAAAATAAATACAGAGAATAACTAGTAATGTCTGTTAACATTTTAAGGAAACACGGTTATCGCCCCTGATATCAGTGTGGAAATTTATGTCTGATATAAAATGTATAATAATGCCAATAAATACGTGGGGTAATGGTGAATGAATGTTTATTTTGCCAGAAAATGTCTCAGATGATGTCTCTGATATAAAGAACATTTTGTTGCCTAATGAGAATATACCTTTAAGGTAGTATAGGGTTTATGGTGGTTATAGAGAAGTGTGCAATGCTCATCATGTTGTGTAATAAAACTTTTGAAGCAATTTATCTTTGTATCTTATATGCACGAAAGCGGTAGTCAATGAATTGTAATATAAATGGCTCAACGGAATTACGTCACTGTTCGCGGGTTTTGGGAAATAATTGCGTCACTACTAGTGGGTTTTTCCAGGTACAGCCAAGTTAAATTTAGCATGGCACTCCTAGACTTGATGTTTACTACATTGAATGCTGAGATTCAAATGCGATAACTAGTTGATAAATGCATATTTATGACCAAGAACAAATTGAGACTATTCATACAATATCCATTGATATATTTCGACTGTTTTTGTGAAATGCTTATTCGGAGGTACATGTACCATCTGAGACATATGCAACCACTTTCAAATCAAGCAGTTTGATTCGCCGAGACTCGGCCAATCACACTGCCTGATTTTGAAATCATATTTCAAGGACGTGCTCTGAAAGCTTTTTATTCACTTGCCTGTGTCTTGCTATCCCCTCGCCGATAGGCAAGAAGGGGATATAGTGTTAGTCCATGTATGTACATGCATTAGAAACACCTTTCATTTTTCAATAACTCATGAACCGCTTCGTCTATTTTGATAATATTTGGTCACAATGTGTGCCTAGGGATGGTGCTTTTTTTTTTGCATATCACCCACGTTCGACCGCCCAAGGTCAAGGTCACTGAGTACATATGTTCACCTTGTTTGTAAGGCAAATTTGTATGGCTAAAATGTTAAAAGTTTTTTTTTCTGTTTCTTTTTTCTTATCAAGGCTGCCAGTTCGACCCGCGTTTGACCGCCCACGGTCATGGTCACTGAGGACTTTTTTTTCTTTTAATATTATCAAGGCTGCCAGCGAGGGGATAGCTTTGTTTAACGATGCCATTTCTTGTTTATGCAGTGTGCATTGTAGAAATACTTCTTGACAACACTTCTAGTCATAGACTAGAATGTACTACATGTATTAACCCATTGCATGCTGAGGATACGCCATTTTGTTTGTGGATATTTTCTTTATATGAGCGGAGAAATATATTTCATGACCGCCATTTGAACCATCTCGTCAAGACGGTTCAAATGAGTCGTCACAACGTATAGTTTTATTTAGAAATAACAAAATTAAAATAAAATATTTAAAAAAATTAATTCCAGTAAAGGTGTATTCCGAATGTAATGGTTTAACCAGTTGCTATTAACCCTTACAATGCTTTCTCAACAAAAACATGGTTTAGCAGTACTTTAGAATCATTTCCAATGGAAATGATTCTAAAGTACTGTCAAACCATGCTTTCAGGAAGATATATGAAACAACAGCAAACGACATACCCGATAAAGGTGCATTCCGAAAGAAATAGGTTAATCATTACACTGATATGCTACCACGACATCTATACCACTGGGTCAATTTCAGTTTAACTTTACAGGAATGATTCTTGGATGGTCCTGTACCAAGATAGGTAAAATAATCTTGTACATGTATATCGTATTCAGAATATTTGGGTGATGCATCTAGCAAACTATGTGGCTTATTTCTTTTATCCAGCTGAGTGAGTACAAAGACACATCAGAAACTACTCCGACCACATTTTCTCCAATCTCTTCTAATTCTGTGACTGGAAAAAATACAGGTGTCACCAGCATTTTTGATTGAAACGGGGGTTCGACATTCAGCTGTGAAGCAACCGAAATATATAAGGGGTCCAGGGGTTTGCCCCTGGACCCCTTACATATTTCAGTTGCTTCACTGCCCCGGGAAGTTTTTGATTCCCAGAAGCCAAATACTGCATTTGGGTATGTTTGGGCAACAAGTAGCTCCTGGGCGAAGAGTCAATTAAAGAAGCATAGTTCTGAAAATTGGCATATTGCAATATGTTTGGCATCGCTTGACTGTGTTTTGTTAATAAGGCATTTGCATATAATATACCATAAAGATTCTAATAGACGCCATTAGAATCACCACTGGCTCCGAAGTCCTGGGTGGGCGTTTAATAGAGGCAAGTATTATTCAGCGAAGGGAAAATGATGAAAATATACAATGTTCTACTATCTGAACAAAAACATACGAAGGGACGTTACTCTCAAACGTCTGACCCGACTTGATTGTAGTGTCTGTCAGTTTATGGACCAAGACGTTTCAGCCCACTTTGGTCATTATGGTACACTCGGTAAAAATGTTTAAATACTTGTAATGTATATGGGCAAGAATTCGCTATTTTGGAGAATGCATATTTTTCTTGTCAATTCCATTTAAACACTACGTACAAAGAGAAATGTTGAGATGGAACACTTTTACGACTTCAGTTATATGAATACACATATGGACTATCTAGCAGTGGATTGAACAAGCTGTACAGTTCTTCAATATGTACGTATCTCACACTTTTTAGGTGAAAAAGGGGGACATTTTTAACATGTCCTAGTATGTGCAAGTATTTCATATTGATCTTGCCCTTTTCATTGCGTCGAACGAGATCGTACGTTTCTGTGAGCAGTCTAACTATATTTCAGTACAAAAATTATTTGTCCATCGGAAGTATAACCATTGAAAAAAATATAACCAAAATTAGTGTGTGTATGTAACATTTTCTTGTCAAACCCTGTTACATATGTATAACCAGTCCAGTAGCTTACAATATGGAACCTGATTAGTTTCTTTACTGACATATTGAACCATCTGGCGGTGAGTCTTAAGATGCAAGTAAGATTTTTGTTTTATCTTAAAAGAAACAAAAAATGGTAAAAGTGTATTTAATATTTATAATTTTCTTGTCAACAAACTGTTACATACGCAGAAGTTGCTTCATGTAAACATAGAAAACAACAATCAACAGCCAGGTTTATTTTACTACATTTGTTAGAAATCAGCATATTCTCACTTTTGGCACCAAAACATAGAGGATATGGCCAGTTAGAAAAAAAATGATAGGAAGTATAGTTTTTCATGTTTTTCATGTCAAAATGTTACATACTGCTGTAAATCAGATCAAAGTGTTTTAATGGACTGGTCATGGCAATATATAAGCAAAATCAATGCATTTAACATAAAGTTGCTCCTAATAGATTTGTTACAAACCAAACATCTTTTATAATCTTATTTACAAATCTTATGTAAAGGAATTTCAATAATGTGTATGTAACATTGACAAAATTGACAAAATTGTTACATACATCAATTGCCTCAAATGTTGATGATAATAATTAATTTATAAAAAGTTTATAAAATAAATCCTGTCCCTGTAGGTTTATTATAAGTTGTAAATAGCTCATGTAGTGCTATTTGCTGTATAAATAAAGGAAGGTATATGATATGTATGTAACATTGACGAAAACATGTAACAGTACTTTAAAGATGTTGCAATGGAGTGTCAGGGTATTTTAAATTATCAAATTGTGGATTTAAACAAAATTTGGTGATAATGGGATGGTTGCAAACTCTAATCTGCTCATGTAAACTTATTACTAACATAAACAAATAAACCTGAAAAATGTGCATGTAACATTTACAAGAATAACATATTGCAATCTATTTATTTATTACACATTAATCAAAACATTTTCTGTGTGAACTGTTAACAATCATCTTATCTTTATACAGTTTATTGTCTTACAAGAAGAAATTCCAGTTGCCACATAGTAATAAGCATCCAGTCTCTAAAAAAAAAGTATTACTTGGCATATTTGTCAATGTTACATACGCGACTTCGATCAAATGTCACAATATACTTCTCAAGGTAAGGCATGATTTAAAATAATGCCTCTACAACAAATAAGGTCCAAATAGGTTTGTTACAAGCCATAAACATATAGTATAATCTCATGTCTAACAGTTTAAAATGAGCATGGAATATGTGTATGTAACATTTGACAAGAAAAATATATTGTAGCCATTTTTTCATCAACCAATAATCAATGCATTTTCTGGTAAAGGTGATTGTTAGTGCACAGTAAAACACGTCTTTACACAACAAAGAAACTAAGATGCCATTTGAAAGCAACATAGGATCACCAAATACATATTACCTCTTTGTCAATGTTACATACACGAGATTCAGCACATTTCTATCTCTCCGTAGTCAAAGGCATGTATATTCTGCAAACAACTGCAATTGTCCAAACCCTAGTGGCTTGGACTATGCCACGTTGTAGTTTTTCTAACAAAGCACAAAATCCAAAAAAATCTCTTAAATGTCCCCCTATTAGTCCAACTACTGAATTCTGGCCCATATATCAATACAGCGTCAATCATTAATGCTGATCAGATTTACGCACAGGGCTTCCAAAATTTTCAGTTTTCCGGTTCTGGACCGATTTTTGAACTCTCAGACCGATTGAGATTTGAAAACTAGTCTTAAAAATCGGTCCGAGAAAAATTGCCAGTCGGCTGCTATTTCGCTGTAACATTTACCTTGTAAATTTACCGGTTTTGACCACCAAGTAATTTATGACACATATCTGTGTTCGTAATATTTAACCCCAAGTAACTGACACGGACTATCGGCCCGGGCTATTCCATATTAAGTTAGGAAATGTTACATTACGCTGTATTAGGGGTAATTTTTGTGTATATAAAATGTACATGTACGTAGGAATGCCGCAGATACTGATGAGCCGGCTCACGTGATCTACAATTCGCAAACATTTTGATAAACGACAAGGTACGTCTGTCGTGTTAAAAGCATGACTCATTAGGGATCAGAGATTAGGGATCAATTGAAGTGCTAAATCACACCGCCGATGTACTTTGAACTCGATCTGAGGGTTAAAGAAACACCGAATGTTAATTCAATTGTACAGGCCGACAATTAATTTTGAAGTCCGTGTGAACAGTGATAATAGCATAATTAGCAATGAATTACGAGTGGGTATATAACGCATTTTTTTTTCTATGTTGTTCGTCAGGCCCGTAGCCAGGATGAGGCAGACGAGGCAGACGAGGCAGCCGCCTCGTCTCGGATTTTGCCGATTTTTTTTTTTTTTTTTTATTTAATGCCGTATCCGGTGATCTAAGTGCCTATGACGATCTAGACAATGGCCGACAGTGTTACGTCTGGACTCTTGGACCGACTGTCATTCTGAAATTTTAGAAGCCCTGTTTACGCATATGGACGTTTCGGACTGTCACCGTTTCGGACCATGGGCGTTTCGGCCTGTGTCCGTTTTGGTCTGTATCAGTGCAGGGGTCGAATTTAACTTTTTAACACACTAGCATTTTTTCGCTAGTGGATTTTTTTTCTACTAGCAAAACTGGATTTTCACTAGCAATTTCTATGTTTAGTTGGATTATGCAATAAGCATATACATGTATCCTAGTATATGGTTTCAGAGTACATGAAGGTTGTTGCACTCATGTAGCCGATGGAAAAACGTAGCTCAAAAATCTAGTTACCTACACAAATATTCAATATCAACTTGTTCAGTTTCTTCATGTGATTATACTGCCAGCTTTAGTAATTTGTGAATAATTGACACAGTTTGGAAAAGACATGATCAAACATGTACATTCCTAGTCTACCCGTCGTGTGCACGTGTGTGGTGGGAAAAATTGTATCCACAACTGCATGTGCTTATTATTTCCTAGCTACAGCAAGTTCCATGCTAGCAGAATAATCACTAAAGTATAATATAACAAAAATGCAAAAGCATATTGATTATTTCTTGCATTATGGAATGTTTGTTTTTTTAGCTGGATTTTTCATTGGATTTCTTCAGACATATATTGTAGAACAAATTAACTTGTAACAATTATTTATTAATGACATGATTATCATGACAATACCAGGTAGACACATATTTCTGTCACATTCTGATTATTCATCTATCTGGGCTAAATACAAAATGACAATGCTGTAATTATCTGATTCACAAATTGCAATTCGCAGATCTTTTTTTCTTATTTCTCCATAAAACTATATTTAATTTGGTCCTCATTTAAATAGTTGAACACCAAGACAATTTAACCAATGTTCTGACTTCAAATTAAATACATTGGTGGAGAAATAAGATCAAAATTACTAAGTATGTATGAGGAACCCATCCCAAGGTTTCACCACAACTTCTACAAGAGAAGAGGACACAGACAGTCAAGCCATCTCGTTCATTGTACCAACCTCCTTATAAATGTATCTTAGAATAAAACATGTAAACAAGTAAATATATTGTCATCTTTCTACAATAAAATTTGGATTTATTAGTTATTTACAGAGCTGAACCTTCTTCATGAACACTTGTACAATGTTGTAGTATTGAATTTGTTGGACAATGCTAGCTGTGGCGACATAGCAAGTGGAACAACCTAAAGATGTAATGTATGTGTGGAATGATTACAAAATTAGGCATCCGTTTTATTTCCGCAAAGTGTAGGTATGCCTCTTTAAAGTAGTGAGAAATTAGTTAAGATTGTGTAAAAAATGGAAAATTATTACTAATTTTAGTTTTTATTATTCATACTCACCTGAATGGTTGCAAACTATTAGGTTGCTATGAAATCGTCCTAATAATAAAAATCTGCCTACTCTAATCACTCAATTAGCCCACCATAGACCATTCCGCTCTATACACAGCCATTTGGCTCTTCCGCTATTCAAACACCTTCTATTATTGTTAGGTATACAGCTTCAAAATACTAATTTCCAAAAGGAAATCAAACTGCTAGTAGAATAGCAGCACGAAGAAACTGAAGTAGGGAGAAGATGAAACCATCAAGCGGGGACGGGAGGAGGGTCTACCTTACCATTCAGGTGAGTATGAATAATAAAAACTAAAATTAGTAATAATTTTCCATTTTTATGTCTTCAAACTAACCTGAATGGTTGCAAAGAATTTGTAGTGATGGTGGGAGGTATTCTCACTACTCATCCTCGACCGGAATGGTAAGGCAGATTTTTAAAAACCCTCAAAACAGACAAAATAATTGGCCTAGGTACAAACTTGGGTGTTACCTATTTAGTAATAACATGGTCTCACCCTAGAATCATAGGGGCGCCCAATGCGCCCTCCCCCCCTTTTCTACGAAAGTAGATGAGAGGTGGATAAAGACAAGCACCACCACGCTAGTCTCGTAGACTGACTCGTAGACTCCAATCTGCTATACTTGGTTAGCACGCCGGAGAATACTCATGGTATAGCTGCTGCTACCAAACGAAGCCCTGGCGAATGTAGTCGCCCGGCACTTCACACGCAATAGCTCAACTGAGATATACTCAAAGTCTAAACATTGACTCATGACGACACATGACTCGTACATATCGAGAACACAGTATAAAACGCTCTAAGCACTAAGGTCATCCTAACAAGCAAGTGCTGAGGAGTCAAACTGGCCTTAAAGCCAGATCAAAACCTATACATAAAAACCCATGTATAGTAGACAAGAGAATAGAATCATAAACCCAAAGTGAAACACTATCCTTTTGCAACAACACTGCTACAAACTAGATAGGTAGCCTCGCCCTAATTGAAACATGTACAAAACAATGCCTCCTGGGCCAGAGTGATGAACCGTAAGAACCATAGATCACTACAGATCCCCGTTCATCAACAAAAGCAAGTGAAGTTCATCGAGCGGTGAACTACACTTACCAACCCCCAGGATTCCACTGGGACTGTAAAGACAAAAACCGAATAAACGGGTAATCAGAAAAAATCGCAGCCTATCGCGAACAGGTAGATCCAAACAGCCTCCTAGGCTTGATGCTACCGGCTGATAAACCCACAACTGCACCCGCTGCTACTAACGGACCCAGTTCTTAAACATCTCCCTGAGCTGCCAACCCCATGTCGGTCACATGAGGAACATGGAGAGAAAAGGGGGTTACTTTCCGGAACACCACATATGTATTCCGGAACACAAATCAGTACTCACTATATGCATAAAATAAGTTAAATATAGCCTTGGCCCTAGTTTCGGCTACCATGAGCACCCGAATAACTACAATAACACTGCTTGCAAGACGCAAAAACATCACCGCGCTGTGACAGGACCAAATTGGGCCATGTCTCGCTGTAATCATAGAAGAACAGATGTGTTATCCTAACTTCTTCCGATAAAACAATCCCCAAATTCGTTGGCTGCACGCTTAGATCAGACATTATACGAATTACGTAATGAATAAATCAATATCTCTGAGCGCTGGAATATCAAATGGTAATCGCCTAGACGAGTATGATTACGGGTAAATCAAACAATAGGATTATTGGCAGAATTGTATTTAAACGAAATAATTATTTCCAGATATACCCGCGCCGATTAACAATCGTACTTTTAATTGTAATCCGTACTACCGTCTATCTAACGTATTTCCCGGAATAAATACGGAAAAAACGTAACAGTTGGCAGTAACACATCTCCTGCCAGTGCAGAGAGCGATCATAGAAAGAAGTTGAGACTACACGCACCTCGTGCATTAAGGGCTTAAACAACCCAGCTGCAGAAACCACTTACTGTAGAATAAACTAAAAGTAATGGCCCTATCTATCCAACGGAAGACAAAGGATTGCGATACCTCCCGTTGGCCTAAAATTGGTAAGAAGAAACTTTACGGTCGGACCGGATGTCCTAATTCTTCCGAACCTAATGCTTCACCGCACGGACTGGACAGAAAGTGTGAACCACTGTCGCTGACAGGCGTGACGGAGGGAGGCCCGAAACACAACTGATTCCAGATCATGTGAGAAGGGATAAAGTATCTGAGGGAGAAATACCGGTTCATAGGAGAAACTGCTGATGTGTAAACAGTAGTGTGCTTCTATTTAACACAATTAACATTTTGAAATACCCAACTGCTTCAGAAATGATGGAGTGACAACAGCATGTTGTATATACAGTCGATTCGCGTTATGTCGACATTGCTATATCGATATACCTGCTTATGTCGATGTACGCTCATGGTCCCGGCCGAACTGCTATAAAAACTCATACATTACATACCTGATATATAGATATCGGAAATGTCGATATTCCGTTTATATCGATGTGGAAAACAAGTCCCGATGGTATAATTCCTACACATTATACTGTGATGTCGATATGCAATTTGAACAGCGGGCGTCGTAAAGTCTGGTCAAACTTGATTGACACAGGTAAGTTTTACACACATTCAAAGTGATCAAAACATGCCGCCGGTAACCGTGTTACAATCGCGGAATACCGTCAAAGCCGACCACGTAAGCCGTGGTCAACCAATTAACGACAGTGTGACGTGAAATCACAAAATTACTCTTGTTAATAGCCAATTTATCTGCGGGACATGAATCGAGCCGTAAATGCCATAATCATTAACGGGCGCTTGTAAAAATAATTACAATTTGAGTGAATTACATGCGATCTTATAAACACGAACAGTTGGTCGATCAAATCACTTCCTTAGCAATGTCCAACATGCAGTACATGGGGTCCGAAGTTATACTGGAAGAGTTTATTGAAAAGTCCGAATCGGTACGTGGGCGCAAACAGTGGAAAAAACCGACGTTTGAGCCTTGCCGCAACAAATCCACAAAAGGATACCCCCATCCGGACAAGATAGCACTGGACACCAACGGATGCAGAAGCCATTCCGTCAGAACCGGAGATGACCGCAGAAACCATAACCACCTGTCCGTGCAGAACAGAATCCGCCGCTGTCAACCCCCGGAACACTGCCAAAAGCTAAAACATGTTGATGTGTCCCTGAGTTTCCTGCACTGACCACCAACCCGAAAAACACCGATGTAGGGGCTCCAAATGAGCCCCTAGCCTTCTCACGACGCGTCTGTGGACAGAAAGCGAGTAGGAGGAGGTAACACTATGGAAAATCCCTGTAGGAACCAGACCTCCACTGCCCACCATCTGATACAACGTAGGAAGATGGTGATCCTAGGCAGAGACCGATCCAAAGGATCGGAGTGCGGCCTCCATAGCCCTAGTAAGTAATACTGGAGGTCGCAGACATAACCTTCCCATATTCTGCACCCTGAAAGTCCAGGAGTGACAGAAATTTCCTAGCTGACAGAGAACCTCTGACCAGTACCCGGAAAACTTAAGTCAAGATGCACACGCACCCTGTCCAAAGGTACTATGATGACTGATCGATCGGTCAAGAAGTTCATTCCCACCTAAGAAAAAATCCTGTGTGGGAACCAACTACGACTACTCTAGATAGGAAAAGAAACCTAGAAGAGTAACAAACCCCATACCACCGCCAGATACCGTATCACACGGAACTAAAAGACACAATACTCGGAAACCACTTAAAACCTGCGAGAGCATCTGCGGAAGGGCACGTGGAAGTACGAGACCCGCAGATCTATGGAAACAGCCCAGTCTCCCCGGGCAAATGGCGCTCCGACCACGTCCCGAACTTCCTCTATAGCACTATACTTCAAGAGAGAGACTCTACTTAACCCTTGAAAATACCCCCGTAAGGGGAAACGACCCCACAGGAGGTTGAAAAGACGAAGCAGCAGGAGGGACCATCGGTACCGTAGCTGCCCTTTGGCCGTTCGATCGCACAATTTATCAGAGGTCAAAAGAGGCGAACGAAGCAAAACTCTGGCAGGACCGTTCAAGAAAAAACGAGCCGGCTATCACTGCGTCTCACCTGGACAAGAGCATGTCCAAAGAAAACTCCAAAGACATGTTGACAAGAGGCTTAGCGGCACAAATCGCCGACTGAAGCACTGCGTCCAGAGACGATGAATCATACTGATTCAAACATAAATCGAAAGTTGCCATAGCCACAACAGCCTACACCCATGCCTTCGCAAACGCGAACCAGGGCCAGGAGCCGAAGATATCCCAAACGCTGCGGCGTCCTTGTCCAGAAAAGGAGACTCAAAAACCATACCGCATAGAGGGGCATGTAGAACTTAGACCCCAGTGTGGCGATCAAAGTTTTGGGCACTTGGAACCCCGCAGTGGCCAAATCCTACCTAAAGCTCCCCAATGTACGTAACAAGAAGCCCTACTGTAGGAGAGAAAGGAAACCACGGCAACTCCGGCAATTCCACCACCGAATCAGCCTCACAACAGCCATCCGAGGAAGTACCCATACGGGAGGCTCCACTGGCAAACCCACCAGCTGTGAAGGAGCCGACAAACCCACTAAGTACTAGGACTTAGACAGGAACTCCAGAATGTTAGCCAACTGAACCATCATAACTCTATCGCGTGTCGAGTCCTGAATATAGACTGGGAATTCGAACTCATATACACTCGAATAAAAGAGCAGGCCAGACAAGTACGGAGCCAAAGCACCACGGCGTCCAATACCACCTCGACCGTCTCCTCCGAGAACGGAAGAGCTAGATCTCGAGGAGCCGGATACAAAAACAAAATATGTTCACAGGATACGAACCCACGAACACACCGGTCATAAACTTGTTGCTACCCCGGTGCCCGGTGCCCGGTACCCGGTGCCTGCCCGGTGCCCCGTGTCCGGTGCCCGGTGCCCGTAACACAATACCGGCACCTCTCCTGCGAGAGTTTGGGTACGCTGTGACCGGGTGAATGTGATAAGCACCGGCCGCAGCAACCCTAGACTGGCAGTCATCTACCACATACGTGGAAGGCTATAACCGGGAGGATCCACTGGCAAAACCACCTGCTGTGGAGAAGTCGACAAGAAACCTCAGCAACTCCGTGGCTGACCGGAAGAACAATTGGCCGATCTGTCCCACTAAGTTCTGGGACTTTGTCAGAGCCCCCAGAACCTTCGCCATCTGATTCAACAGAACTGTACTACATGTAGAAGCCCTATACAACCGTCTCCTACGACGAACAGGAGAACGAGATCTAGATGAACCGGTTCCAAAACCTGAGAATGACCTCGAGGAAAAGGAAAACAAGATCTAAACTCCGAACCCGAAATCGAAGAGCTAACCCAATCCCGACCTACGACGAGATCGACTCCTCGACTTACGTGAACACGTAGAACGAAGACCAACCGAAGACAAGAACGTCTTCCTACCGGAAGCAGCAGGCTGTCCAGGGAAGAAGGAACCTGAAGGAGAGTCTGGTGCCCGGTGCCCGGTGTTTGACCGGTGCCCGGTGGCTGCCCGGTGACCATTGCCCGGTGGGTGCCCGGTGCCCGGTTCGGTGAACGGTGCCCGGTTCGGTGCCCGGTGACCGGTGCCCGGTGCCCGGTGACCGGTACCCAGTACCGGGCGCCTCTCCTGTGAGAGGCTGGGTCCGCTGTGAACCGGGTGATATGGGATCAAGAACCGGCCGCAGCAACCCTGTGATAGGTAAAGCCCCATGAGCACCGGGTGATATAGGATCAAGAACCGGCCTCAGTAGCCCAGTATCCCCTGCATGGATCACCGGCCTATCACATGAGGAACGTTTAGAAGTCAGAGACCCCGAACGTACCCTCAATGCAACGCACACCGATCCCCCCCGATGGGGAGATCCCATCTGAAGCACCCTCCGAAGCCTTACCTACCTCGGAAGGTACCACCGCTCTCAAGAGCTGAGACGCGGTCACAGACTTCTTCGACCGTGAGGTATGGGACCTACGAGACCCAGCCTTGCCCCACGTCGTATCCGTCCAAAGGCCGGACAAATCACATGGCGTCTCCTTGCAACACCCGCAACAGGAAAAGCACCTGTCCTTATGGGTGTCCCACGGAGACGTCATATGCCCACCCACAAAAAGCGCGTGATTGCGGCATGCTAACAGATATAGCTACAAAACCCGTTAGAAAACACCGCAAGTACGCCAGGAAAAATACACAAAAAAAAATTTAATAAAATTTTTTTTGTCACGGGAGCGACTACACTCGGGGACGAACCCGACAGGGTCCGAAACGCGCACCTCGCGACCCGCGAAAATACGTGACACAGTGTAAAACACCAATAAAAACAAAAGAAAAATAAGCACGTAACACAATTGAGTGACAATAACATGTATTGAACAATATCCAATGACAAATAAAGCCCAAAACACGGCAGAAATTCAAAATTACATGTAGAACGAAATTATGGAGATACAAAATATACCTGCATTCTTGATAGCGTCCTAAAAATAATAGGAGGTGTTTGAATAGCGGAAGAGCCAAATGGCTGTGTATAGAGCGGAATGGTCTATGGTGGGCTAATTGAGTGATTAGAGTAGGCAGATTTTTATTATTAGGACGATTTCATAGCAACCTAATAGTTTGCAACCATTCAGGTTAGTTTGAAGACATAAAAACGGTCGCTATTGATGTTGTAATAATATTAATGCGCCATAGTATTTCAATGTGGCCTAGAGGGATGTCGCAATTGATAAATAGCCCAGGCAAAAACGTCCTCATTTACGACCTGTGACGTAGTATTTCAATGTCGCACTAGAGGGATGTCGCAATTGATATATAGCCGGGGCAACAACGTCCTGATTTACGACCTCCAATGTTCCTATCATCGAGGCGCTTTGACGAGAGCATTTCATGATCCAGATCGCTGTTCAGGACAAAATAATCGCGAATGAACTTTGAAGATTTGGATTTCCTTTTTGAAATTGGCACTCGCAGTTTTTTGCGAGCGGCTTTGATTTTAACTAGAATTTTTCAGAAAGCACTCGCATTTTGCGAGTGCCAAATTCGAGCCCTGCAGTGTGATTAATTTCGGCTCACGGCCCATGGCCACGTCCAGAACAAGACATATTTATTTTTGCTCATCTCCTAGGAAATATCGGCCAACAATCCATCATGATGTCAATTTCACCCATAGTATACAAGATGGGTTTGAGATGCTTTGAAAATGGTGTCTCCATAACCATGTAAATTCTGATCGCCCTGTGTCTGTGCAAATAGCTACTGCCGATGAGGAATTTACTGTGACACCGGAAAAAGTTGAATTTCGCTTCCACTTTTGAAAGTGAAAGGAGCAATTATGTTTTTTTTTTTTTTTTTTTTTTTTTTTTCCCCCGATTTTCAAGAAATACTGGAAAGAAAAGAAATCTAGTTGGACAATTGGCTCCGATTTTGTTTCAAGTTAGTACTGGGCGTTTTTTATTAGAGGCGTAAATATCATGAAAACTTATTTTAGCATAATACGCATTGATTATCAAAAGTGGGAGTACAAAATACTCACAGCAATGTGCAATATGCACTGATTTTCAAATTGAGTAGTGAAAATACTGTAATAAAGAAATTTAAGTTAAACATTTACATTGTTACTTAAATAAGTGAATTTTTAAATTAGTTTTATTTTTTATCATTTGTTCCATATTTAATAATGAAGAAAATCAACACATGTGTGTAATACATTGTTTTGTAAAAGTAAAATACCCATTGAATTTGAAATCTGGTGGTATAATACACTTTAGATACAAAACTTATCCAGAACTCTGGTCAATGTAGTTCTTGATCAGCCCAAGCCCCTGCACAATCTAATCAGGATCTACACTGGTTGCGAAGGCCATCACCCACATTTCTTCAGTCACAGTCACAAATTTACATACAGTCTAGTAAATGATCCAGTTTTGCATGAAAAGCCAGGTTTGTCGGGTTCTGGAACAGCTGGATTGTGTTCTCCTTAATTATTATGCTGGAATAATCCACCTGAATGCAAATCCAATGCTACATTTGGAAACTGGATCTGATTAGATTACATAATTACCCTGACCATAGAGTCCATGGCTTATATGAGACAAGCCATGTGATTTTGTACCTAAGAAGATGTGTGATGATATCTCACGAAAAATATGTTCAAAATTTACGATATTTTCTGAAAATGACGTCATAAGTTGACAAAATGTTCAGAGCAAATGATGAATAGAATTCCGCAGTTGCTATGAAAATGTTGTAAACTTCTCTGTAGTTTGTGCATTTTCACCCCTAAGTAACTGACATTGACTATTTCATATTCAAGTTAGAGACTATTCCATTATGCCGAAAAGGGGGTGATCTTATAAAAAGTACCCACAAATGGTGCAAGTGTTTTCACCCAAATATTCAGATATAAGGCCCCATTCCACCCCACCCCCCATTCTCTTTTTTTAGCCTATTTCAGGAAAAAAATCAACATCAAATACTCTTCTTTTTCCAAGTTTTATTCACTTATCAATGACAAATTATTTTTTATGAAATGATAACTTTTGACTCATTGGCTCAAAAAAGTAAATAAAAACTGTATTTGACTTTAATTGATAACAAATGTCATTATGGCTTACTGCATAAAAATCCCCTATGGTCTAAATGTCACATTCCACCCCCCCCCACCCCCCCCCCACCCCCCCCCCCCCCTCCCCCCACCCCACCCCACCCCCCACCAAATGACACCCCCTTCCCCCAAAAGTGAAAAATATCTGGGTGCAGATCGATCTTGAAAGAGACAGGCTGATCAGGATCTAGACTGTTTGCAAATGTTAGGAAAAAGGTCTCCAGTGTTGAAAGGGTTAACCAATAATTAATTTATAAATAACTTTTGAAAGGGTTAACCAATTTATTTATAAGACAGGCTGATCAGGATCTAGACTGTTTGCAAATGTTAGGAAAAAGGTCTCCAGTGTTGAAAGGGTTAACCAATAATTAATTTATAAATAACTTTTGAAAGGGTTAACCAATTTATTTATAAATACATTTTTTTTTATCTCGGCTGTTAGGGAGGGCTACTGTCATCGCATCAACATCAGTGTCCAAACCTGAAATATAGATACCGTATTTATTCTAATAGTAGCCCTCCTCCTATGTTTTCAATTCAATTCTTTTATTTTCACATCGTAGTCATCTCGAAAGTCAAATTTCTGTGTTTTTTATGCAATTACAGGGTGGCCCAAAAAAGCTTGGACACTTTTCATAACCTATACATGTATATCTTTTGACACACTGTTTTATTCTTACTAAATTTTGGAATACATATTGTGTAATGTCTGTGCTATTTGAAGGATATAATTGCTTACTGCTCGTACACACATTTTGACGTCATTATGATTATGACGTCACTATGTCATATTCCGGAATTTACATTGCTGAGAATTTTGTAAAACAGTTGAAAAGCCGTAGCATATCCATTATTTTCATTGAAAGAGTGAAATAAATGATATACTGAACATATTAAATGCATAAATAAATGTTACTTCAGTGTTCCATATAAGCTGCGTATTTGCTTAAATACCTAATTAAAATTGCCAAAAACCCAACCAGAAGTAGCGAGTATCAAAAAGCAATAACAATTTTGTGGTACCTTTATCATGCGTCAGAAAACAATAAACATACCACAATTATAGCATATTTTTCTTACCACATCTTGGTATTTCATTAGAATTCTCCAATGAGACAATTCTGATGAAATGCCAAGACATGTTTTCATTTCGAAGCAAACTATTCAATAATTGCTGTATGTTGATGTGTAAACAGTAGTGTGGTTTTATTTTACCCAATTAAAATTTTTAAATACCCAATTGCTTCAGAAAGGATGGAGTGAAAATACTCAATAACTAATTCCTTACATGTACAGCAACATTAACAGCAAATAGTACACATACATGTACGTTGATAAATGTCACTAGCAAACAGCCTACATGTGCAAGATTGGGAAATTGAATGCTCAAAGTGACACGGATGTCTGCAATTCGTATTTTTAACAAAATTGAGGCAAACTTGCAGTAAGTATATAATGCCTAGTGCAGTGTTCTGCCAAGGACGCGGGATCGCGCTATTTGCGCGGAAAAATCGTCAATGGCGCAAGAAAAAAATGACCGATGGGCCAACGGGCGCATTAAATATTCGGTCCGAGTTCGCGGATTGCGAAATAAAAAAAGTCCGAACTGTGTTGGGGCGCTCATGAAATGTACCGGAAATGTAAAATTTGCATAGCAGCAGCGCTTAGCTATACATCTATCGACGGTTTTTATTGGATGGTATATTTACATAAGTGATACAAGTATAAAGCGAACTATTTTGGTCCGCCAATCAGAAAAGCCGTTTGAAATGCGTGTATTGTCTGGGAGCCGATGGAATGATAAAGAACTACAAATACATCATGATCATGTTTTAATGTTTATTTCCATGTTTTTTTCACAATCACAACATGCTGAAAATGTACATGAATTAATTATTGCAAGTCCATTGTCGGGCTCAGCAAAACACTATTTCAAACTATTAATTACTTTAATTGCTGATATTTAATAGTTTGCAATGAAGCAGTGTTTTTCTTGAAAATACCATGTGTGACCCCATCATTTTTGAAAATGTCCCCACTTTTTTTTACCCATGGGGTCATTGGCCCCATGTCTCCGATTTCTTGGCAGAACACTGCTAGTGTAATTAAGCGGTGAATGTAATGTCTTTACTTGTAATGTATTACGCAATGATGGATTTAATGTGCAGCCTATGCTCAATAAATTTAAATCCATAAATTGTAATTTCAAGACGATTCTAAAATTGCGCTTACGAATATTTTAGTCGTACATAGTTTAGTGAAACGGACATCAGATGAGCCAGCTGGTGACGAACCGTCTCATCAGGATCTGCACTTTTTGCAAGTAATTTTCATACTTTTTAGAAAATAAAAACACCCCAGTTAATAAATGGACTAGTCTCAAAATCATTTTGTTATGATTTGATTGGCCGGAAATTTAACTTTCAAAATCCATTCCAGTTACTCTAGGGGTGAAGGGGGTACCCATGGATATCTCTACTAGACTACTGTCTGTTTCACGAAAGCTGCCCAAATTTTACGGCTATATAAACAATTAAAAAACAAGATTTGTTTTGATAATATTAAATTAAAGGAAAAATTAAGAATGAGCCTTCTTTTTATTTCGTGAAATTTGGTCATATATTGATTTTATTGCGAAAACAAAATTTCCCCATGTTAAATCCCCATAGACATCTTCACGGAGTAGTGAAGATGTCTATGGGGATTTAACATGGGGAAATTTTTAGAATTTCAGAAATACTGGACCGATTTTTAAAATGTAACTTTTGTTTTCTTAGTTAGATCATTTCCAAGCTATCTAGCTAGGTTTCGGAGTCAATTTCCCAAAAAAAAAGTTTTTTGACTCCTCCCACAAGTCCTCTACCTCTTTTCCCCTCATGTTAAATTCCCATAGAGAAATCAATTTTTCGTAATAAAACCAATATTTGACCAAATTTCACGAAATAAAAAGAAGGCTCATTCTTAAATTTTGCTTTAATTTAATATTATCGAAAAAAATATTGTTTTTGCATTGTTTATATAGCCGTAAAATTTGGGCAGGTTTCGTGAAACAGACTATAGGTAAACCTAGTCATTCTTATTGGGACCTTAATTGTGTGCACAGGTGTTGTCCAAAACATTGGCTACCTTTTCTCACACTAATTAGTATTGATTTCCTTGTCTTCAGTAACAAGGTCTGTGGTTATTGTCTTATATAAGACCCGAATGGCTAGAAAACCATCCTTGTGCAATTGGCTTTAGTCTGCTGTAGATTCCCCTGTTGTATGTAATTAATATTTAACCTATTCACCCCAAAGTATCTGGAATGAATTTTGATCTGTTAAGTTTGGAACCAATCCAATGGTCACAAAATGATTTTCAGACTACCGGTAGTACATTTATGAAAGGGGGTGTTTTTGTTCTAAAAAATATTAAAATTACATGCAAGAAGTTCAGATCCTGATGAGACGGCTCGTCACGAGCCGGCTCATCTTGATCTACACTGTTTGTCAATAACACTATATATACAGGCCTGTGGTGTTGAAAGGGTTATAAGCCGAAACACAAATATAGGTACAAGTTACGAAGGTGGATTTCATTTATTGTTTAATTCATTTCAAACACCTGTGCTACAGCAGCCAATATGTTCATAGTACCTCCTGTTGTTATTAACCCATTTCAGGGTCAGTCTCCGGATATGATACTGTATTTTGGTTGTTTCTTCATAAGTTATATGTTGTTACCACTCGTTTGAACCGTCTCATCGAGATGGTTCAAACGAGTGGTAACAACATAGTACTTTCGAGATGACATCAAGAAAATAGCGATTTTGTCCGTGTCTCATGTTCCGTGATGAGATAATGAATGTGTAGCGGAGAATGACCAATATTAATATGGAGCATGTATGATTCTCTTAGTACTGGACACCAGAATTTGTTTTATATTGTGTAAACAGCGGCAGTAAGCTTATAATGGACTGGCCTGCATAAAAGCAGTAGGAATTCTCATGATCAACTAACTTATCTAGAGTTGCATCGAACAGCTTACTGTAGGCTGTGGGCTTAAAGTATCCAGCTGGAAGTTTTGTTATATTCTGTTCAGTTATTTTCGATAATATAGCATCTAGCAGAAGCTGGAATTAGTGAATGTGAGATTGTTACATAGGTGGATCTCTGTGATAGATCGCTACTTGTTAGCTGAGCGTAGGATTTCTAAAGTGAACCTATTGGGGTCAGGATATATATTAAATATTGTTCCTAAGGATTTTTGGACACAACAGTTAATACCCTAGAGTTGTTTATTTGAAGTGGCTACTTTAGATGGCTTTGGACTTGTGTTACAAATGGTCAAACTGTTCATGAGAAATGATCTTAGTGCATCTGTATACCAATTCTTTCACGAAATTTTGTCAAAATTGACCGAAATCTAAATGTTCTTGCTTCAATTGTCGGCGAAATGATCCCTGTCGATCGTTCCACTTGCTACATCTATATTAAACTTGTGTCAAATTATTATCTGCTCATAATTTTTGAAACTTTTTTTGGGTAACAAACATAGTTGAAATGAAGACTTTATCTCATTAACTGGTTGATCAGGTTGTGTGACTGCACATGCACATAAACTCATTTTGTCAAATTGTGTCCATATATGTGGCTGTGGCTGGAGAAATGCGGCATATGGGATTTGTGACCAGTGTAGATTCAGATCAGCCTGTGCATCTGCATAGTCTGATCAGGATCTGCACTGTTCGCCATTCCATCAATGAAACACCTGTCATGCTTCTAACAAGTAATATAGACAAGAGTACTATTTGATCAGGAGCTACACTGGAGCTACACCCATAAGCCCCATTTTTCCAGTTACAGTCACATATATGTGGTGGGAGATCTGACAAAACCCGGTGCTAATTGTATCAATTGCCAATGTACACTTTGACAGGCCACACATTGGCACAGTTTAATCGGGCTATTCAATTGTTGTAATTCGGCCAGCTTTGTAAACCATGCAATAATGCAATCAGCCTACAAAGCAGATACCTATTTTACTATCTGAAGGCACATGCTGACCAAGATTTACTTGAGTCAGAAATGAAATTGTGCTGGTTTTGTCAGGTTGTGTTCCATATGTATGTTAAAGCAGGTTTATAGCCCCCTGTGGCCTACCACAGGCATAAAACAAGGCTTTCTTCCTTAGTATATTTATTGGTGTCTACTGTTGGATCCTGGGAGTTGTTAAACCAGAAGCAATTAAGTTAATGGCATTAGCACAATATATTCAATTGATTCTTGCTCTCAGAAAGTTGCTTGCCTATCGGATTACTTCCAGTGACAAATCTTCCTGAAATCTGAATTTCTGTCGCCTCCGTTGAATAGTTGCTATCAAAATGGTGTTCGAACACAGGACAAATTACTCAAGAGGGTACATTGTGGAATATGTGGATAGCCCAACAAGTGAAACATGTCAAAGCTGGTTGCTATTACCCGCAGAAAATTTGTGGCATGAGGTGACACGTGGCATCTTATATTTATTGTGTATGTTCTACTTCTTCATTGGAATTGCCATTGCATCGGATCTGTTCATGAATAGTATTGAAGAGATGACTAGTAAAGAAAGAGAAGTGGCTAAATGGGACAACACAAAAAATGAAATGGTTAAGTTCAATGTTAAATTTTGGAATGAAACTGTTGCAAATTTAACTCTAATGGCACTTGGGAGTAGTGCTCCGGAGATTCTACTCGCAACCATTGAAGCTATCTTAGGACTCGGAAAAGACAGATCAAACCGTGATTCTTTAGGAACTTTCACAATCATAGGCAGTGCTGCTTTCAATTTGCTTCTTATAACCGCAGTGTGTATTATCTCTGTTCCGAATAATAAAGCGAAACACATTCACCAGTTTGCTGTGTTTGCAATGACGAGTATGTGGTCTATGTTTGCGTATGTGTGGATGCTGCTGGTTGTGAGATATATCAGTCCGGGGATTATCGACCCCTGGGAAGCCTGGGTGACACTGGGATTTATGCCCCTTTTTGTCTTCATGTCGTACTGCCAGGACAATGGATGGTGGTGTAGCTACTGTAAAGTAAATTCTGTTGATGATTCTGCGGTAAGTTGCCATTATGTGCCATTTTGTACAATACAGTCAAACCTGTGAATAAAGACCAGCCAAGGGAAGAGAAAAATCTGACCTTTGTTCACAGTTGATCTTTATTCACAGGTTTATTTATGCAGAAATTGAATAATTGGGAAAACAAAAGTTGCTGCTATATAGACAGGTAATTGCTATTCAGAGGTGGCCTTTAGCACAGGTTCGACTGTATACATCATATGTGGCTGTGACTAGAGAAATAGGACTTATGGGTTTTACGCCCGGTGTAGATCCAGATCGGCCTGTGCTTCGGCAGTCTGATCAGGATCTGCACCATCAGCTATTCCATTTATGAAACACCCATCATGCTGCCAACAAGTAATATAGATCGTTACAGTGCAGTCTCCGTTTTTGTTCCACCGTAGACAACACTTGCAAACTCTACGTGAACGCAACGCGAATGCAACGGTTTGCTGTAGCGTTGTATACGTTGTTTAAACGTATAATACGGTTCGCACACATGTAATACACATTGTCAAACCGTTTAGTTTAAAAGCGTTGTATACGTTGTTTAAACGTATAATACGGTTCGTACACGTGTAATACACATTGTCAAACCGTTTAGTTTTAAAGCGTGTAATACGTTTAGCTTCAAGGCATATAACACGCTTTGGCGTATACATATGTAGCGAGGTGAAAAAGTTGAAACGTGTACAACGCTTTACCTGGAAGCGTGTAGCTATATGAAAGCGTTGAAACGTGTACAACGGTTACACGTTTTAATGCGAATACCTGTTCGGCGCCGATCGCTTCGAGGCGTCCTTGTTTCGTCCCTTTTAAAATATCACGAATACATACCCTCAGATCGAGTTCAAAGTACATCGGCGGTGTGATTTAGCACTTCAATTGATCCCTAATCCCTGATGCCTAATGAGTCACGCTTTTAACACGACAGATGTACCTTGTCGTTTATCAAAATGTTATCGAATTGTAGATCACGTGAGCCGGCTCATCAGTATCTGCGGCATTCCTACGTACATGTACATTTTATATACACAAAAATGACCCCTAATACAGCGTAATGTAACAGTTCCTAACTTAATATGGAATAGCCCGGGCCGATAGTCCGTCTCAGTTACTTGGGGTTAAATATTACGAACACAGATAAACACAGTGCATGGTTTCTTTATTTTATTTTAACATCATCAGAAATGGCGAGTCTAGGAACTCTCGTATCTTTACGCTGAAGCCAGTCTATTTCAGTCACTAATCCGCTATACACCTGTCCCACGCGTGTGTTAAGAAAAATCGATATTTGGAGAAACTGAATACACAGCGAGCTGCACACTGGTTTAACACGGATATGGCCTGCAGATATGTGTCATAAATTACTTGGTGGTCAAAACCGGTAAATTTACAAGGTTTATAGCGAAATAGCAGCCGACTGGCAATTTTTCTCGGACCGATTTTTAAGACTAGTTTTCAAATCTCAATCGGTCTGAGAGTTCAAAAATCGGTCCAGAACCGGAAAACTGAAAATTTTAGAAGCCCTGCAGTCTAGAAGTATATACACACACGAAGAACGATCTGAGCATGCGCATTCTACGCGATACACGGTTGGCATACCAAAACGTGTAATGCGTTAAAACCCGTGGAAACGTGTTATACGTATAACACGGTTTCATCTGTACGGTGCTGTGTACATGTAGAAGCGTGTAACCGTTCGTCAAAGAAAGCGTTAAATCGTTTAAACGGTTTACCTTAGCGTTGTATACGTTTACAACCGTTGTATACGTTTACAACCGTTGTACACGGATTACACGCTTTTGAAACTCAATGCGTTGTTTACAACCGTTGTATACGTTTACAACCGTTGTACACGGATTACACGCTTTTGAAACTCAATGCGTTGAACACGGTTTGTTCGACTTTCGCGCATGCACAAGAGTGGGGAAACGCAACGCATGGCCGAAAACGTATTACACGTAGACGACACACGGTTTGAAACGCAACTAACGGAAACTCCACGGATACGCAACGCACAACACTTTGTACACATATAAACCCGGAACATTTTGACAGAAACGACTGTATCAGGCTACAGGAGTGAGCTACACCGGTCGAAAATTTCTCCCGTCGCAGCCATACATGTATGCCCCTCTGGACCCCGTATGGCCATAATGAGTTGTATCACAGGGGTGGGAATATTCAGGATATATTACATGCTACCCAATGATTTACCGTGATTCTGGTAGGATTTATTTCCTTGAAGGAAATGTTTCCTTCTAGACGTTCGCGAGACGTAATTGACGTTACGTTTTAACGTCATTTCCGGCGAAGAAACAATTCATACGCTAAAGTCAAAATTGTCAATTTTGACAATGTTTTAAGCTGGTCTAAGAGCACATTTCACATTTTTCAAAGAGCATGTAATATACAATTTAATCCACTACCATTTTGTAATATCAGATTTATTTCCCTTGACATCTGTAAATCCGACAAAGTCTACTTGTGCTCCACACATTTCTTTGTCGGATTTCCAGATGTCTTGGGAAATAAATCCGGTATTTCAAAATGGCAGTTGAATAAACTCTATATATTCTGAAATCAGGATTTGAGGTTCCTGATAATTGCAGAAAAATACTAATGTTTCAACATGGGAAGTACACTTTTACACATTTGTGGGTGCAAACATATGTTTGTTTGGCCATTTTCAGGATTTGGCATTTGAAACTGTTTCCACCCCTGTATCCATATACTGGAGACTGGCCATGCATCACAAATCTTAATGGAGCAGATAAAGTCATGGGGCCCAGCGGTTCACTAAACTTCGTAAGACTAAAATGTTCGTAAGTGCAAATATAGGATCGTCTGGAAATTTCAATTGATGTATTTACATTTATTGAGCATAGGCTGCATATGCAGCCTATGCTCAATAAATATAAATCCATTAATTGTTTACAAGAAAATGTTGTTAATGTAACATTTACAGACTATCATAATTTTGCACTTACGAACATTTTAGTTGTACGAAGTTTAGTGAAACGGCCCCCTGTTTCCCGTCATGGAATTTCTTGATGTTGTACACATGCTGTGACAAATCAGGATTTTTATTGCCATTTTGGAACAAGACCCATGCATCTTTGCCCTTGGAAACGGCAAGGTTCTTGTAATTTTCATCAAAATTGGGAAGCTATAGCTATTAAAAAGTGAATATTTTATAGGTAATTACTTAATAAATCGCATGCTGGACAAATAAAGATGTTCCTTCATGTGCATAATACCGTATTCTCATAGTAGCCCCCTCTCTAATAGTAGCCCCCCTCCCATACTTGCATTCTAAATATGTTATTTTTTAGGATCGTCTGAAATTTCAATTGATGTATTTACATTTATTGAGCATAGGCTGCATATGCACCCTGTGCTCAATAAATGTAAATCCATCAATTGTTTACAAGAAAACATTGTTAATGTAACATTTACAGACTATCATAATTTTGCACTTACAAACATTTTAGTCGTACAAAGTTTAGTGAAACGGCCCCCTGTTTCCCTTCATGTACATAATACTGTATTCTCATAGTAGCACCCCTCCCATATTTGCATTCTAAATATGTTATTTTTTTAAATGGCTTTTGCATGTGAAAATAACATCTTGATTATTTTCCACGTTTTGATCCCCACAAATTGCATAGCCCCGGGGGCATTTATTAAAACAAATACGGTATGTAAACTCAATCACAAAATAGTTATGTTTACATTTGAATAACTGCATAGAATTCATATTTGGAAAGTTTAATTTTGATATATTCAAATTTGCATATTCAAATTGGAAACAAATAATGATTGATTATCCCTGGCCGATAGGCAAGAGGGGATATAGCGTTAGTCCATGTACGTAGCGTGTACGTACATTAGTAACACCTTTCATTTTTGTCGTGCCTGCTTTAGCGCGACTAGTCCGCTTTTTCCGCCATCGTCTGAAATGTCAAAAGATTTGTACACAAGCTTTGTCATCATGGTATAACTTTAATATTACTTGACGGATTGCTTAAATATTTGGACACTTGATACATGTGAGCATTTGAGACACACTCGTGCCGCCATTAACATGACCTTGTTTACCTTCACATTTTTGCGGAAACACTTAGCCATTTTTTTTGCATCAAAAAGTTTGTACAAGCTTCTTTGTTATGGTATAACTTTAAATTACTTGACGGATTGCTTCAATATTTGGACATTTGATATATGTTAGCATTACAAACACACTTATGCCGCCATTAACATGACTTTGACCTTTTTTATCTTCACAATTTTGCTGAAACACTTGGCCATTTTTTTGCGTCAAACAATTTGTACAAGTTTCTTCATCATGATATAACTTTAATATCACTTAACGGATGGCTTCAATATTTGGACATTTTATATATGTGATCATTCGGAACATGCTCATGCCGCCATTAACATGACGTTGACCTTTTTTTATCTTCACATGTTTGCGGAAAGATTTAGCCATTTTTTTGCATCCAAAAAAAGGTTTTTCATTATCGTATAACATTAATGTTACTTAATGGATTGCTTCATTGTTTGGACACTTGATACACGTAAGCATTTGGAACACACTCATGCCGCCATTAACATGACCTTGACCTTTTTGACGTTTACATGGTTTTGGAAACACTTTTTTATGTCCAAAAAAATTGTGTTTTAAGCATGCACTTCACTGACGGTTTTTGTATTAGCACATGCCCATGATCATGTTACGGTCAAATACCTCGGCAGGCGCGACACCGCTTCCGTGGCGGAATTCTTATTCAATAACTCATGAACCACTTCACCGATTTTGATAATATTTAGCCACAATGTGTGTCATGGGATGGTGGTATGTTTTGCATACGACCCACGTCCGACCGCCCAAGGTCACTGAGGACTTATGTTCACCTTGTTTGTAAGGAAAATGCGTAATTCTTTTTATTTTTTTTTATTAAGGCTGCCATCGAGGGGATTAGCTTCGTAATAACGATGCCCTTGTTATCATTCCAATGACATTTCCTATCCAATGTGCTTATTTGTTCATGGGTCAATCAATTGGTTTACTTACTGCATTAGCTGCAACACAGTATTAACCCTTAAAGTATTAACCCTTAGACCGCTATCTTAATTTTTTTGTCGTCTTCTGTTTATTTTCTATTTTCCATTTTTATATATCATCAAAAACATGCTTTAGAATAATTTACAACATGCTTTGACAGCACTTCAGAATCATTTCCATTGGAAATGATTCTGAAGTGCTGTCAAACCATGTTTTTATTGAGAAATAAGGCAAGATATAAAAGCAACAGCAGACAATTGTTGTGAGTAGCGGTCTAAGGGTTAATACTTTTGAACTTAACTCTTTGCATGCTAGTGGTGGAAATATCCATATCCGCCAAACAAATTAGGAGTATATGTTTTATTTATCTCTGTAAATATGTCTTGAAATATCATTAGAATTGTGTCCTCCGGACACAATTCTAATGAAATTTCAAGACATATTCATGACATTATAAGGAGAAATAAAAGAAAATATAATGAATTGTCATCTGCTATTTTTTAACTATTTATAGCCCACAAATTTCCCAGCATGCAAAGAGTTAAAACCCTGCCGGTTCAGATTGTCTTACCCATTAGGGAGCTTATTTGTTCATCTCCTATCTACGGTTTTGCTTCATGGTATTTAATGGGAAACATCTTTATTTAGTTGTCTCTCAATTACATGTAGTTGTCTGCAGTACTATACTATTCTCTGGTATTTAGGGTCTACATACAGTGGAACCTCTCTAAACCGGACACCTGTGATCTTATTTTTGATGAGCGCTTATTCTTGGTTATTTATCTCGGGTGATAATGTCTGTTCATGATCGCATAGCACACAACTATGGCTCAGAATGATCAAATGCCTGATTTACAGTGACACCAGGGTGTCCAGTTTAGAGAGGTTTCACTGTAGTATTATTAACCATTGTGCCCCTGTTTTACCCCTGTCTGTCCGTCCGGACATGTTATTTGTAGGCAAATGTGTTTAAGTTTTTTAATCTAATTTGGCCACAAAGTCTGTCTAGGGATGGTGCTTTGTTTCACATACGGCCAACACCTGAACACCCAATGTTATAAGGTCACTGGGGACTTATGTTCACCTTGTTTGTAAAGCAAATGCATTTTAAGTTTTTAATGTATTGAATTCTTTATAACTCTTTAACTCATTCACCAAATTCAATAATATTTGGCCACAATCTCTGTCTAGGGATGCTGCTTTGTTTCGCACATGACCCACGCCCGAACACCAAAGGTCAATGTCACTGATGACTTATGTTCATTTTACTATCAAGACTGCTGGCGAGGGGATTAGCTTCGTAATAATGATATCCTTTTACTATTGAGGCTGCAGGTGGGGGCAGCCGTGTTCTATGGACACATTTTCTAGTTTAAACTAAATTCAGAAAATATCCACAAACAGTACAGATCCTGTCTGATGTGACCGCTCGTTACTGTCATGAAGCCGACTCATCTGGATCTACATAGTTTGCAAACATAGGGACTGACATCTAATGTGTAAAAGAAAGTGATCAGGAGATGTAATGTTCATCCCACTGTGCGTTATCTCTGGTGCGGCACTCTGCACCGACGTAAACTGTTTCTCGTCGATAAATGCACCGGTTTCCTGATGAGATGCATGCCACTCCTGAGATGGTCAGAAGTTGACGAAATGTTCACAGCTAATGCGGAATTTATAAGCTCTGAACATTTTGTCAGTTTTCAACGTAATTTATGGAAAATATCATAAATTTTGTAAATAATTTTAATGAGACATTAGGGCTCTAGATAAGGAATTAGTAATTGAGTATTGTCACTCCATCATTTCTGAAGCAATTGGGCATTTCAAAATTTTAATTGGGTAAAATAAAATCACACTACTGTTTACACATCAACAGACAGCAATTATTGAATAGTTTGTTTCGAAATGAAAACATGTCTTGTCATTTCATTAGAATTGTCTCCTTGGAGACAATTCTCATGAAATACCAAGATGTGTTTTCATGGAAAATAAGCAAAATATGTTATATTTGTTGTTTGTTTATTGTTTTCTGCAGCATGATAAAGGTACCACAAATTTTTTATTGCTTTTTGATACCCGCTACTTCTGATTTCAATTGGGTTTTTGGCAATTTTAATTGGGTATTTAAGCAAATATGCAGCTTATCTGGAGCTCTGGATATCGCACATCTTCATTAGTTACACTGAAAATCACATGGCTGGTGTCATATAAGAATAATATATCTTGAATATCTATGGTTTTTGCCACTTTCATCATCACTTTCACAAAATAATTGGGGAAAAAGAATGAAATGTGTAATGCATTAGTCAGCTCTGCATAGAGCTTCAGTTCTAATTGAGTATTCCTCCCCTTCAAAAGTAATTTGGCAGTTCAATTTTGTAATATTCTTACTGTTTCTCTCATCCCATGTCTGGAGATGGAGAGGAAAAGGCTACAACACTAATTGTGGCTGTGTCTGGAGAAATGGGGCTTATGGGATTTGTGACCCGTGTAGTTACAAATCAGTTAGCACATATTGTAGCCTGATAACGATCTATATTGCTTGTTAGAAGCATGACGGGTTTCATTGATGGAATGGCGAACAGTGCAGATCCTGATCAGACTGCACGGATGCGCAGGCTGATCTGGATCTACACTGGTCGCAGAACCCATAAGCCACATTTATCCGGTCATAGCCACAATTTGATGAATCTCTGATGAAACTTAGTTAATTTAAGATAAGAATTTTCTGAGAAGGAAAATGCATTCCGATGTTTCAACACAGAAATGGTTTTAGTGCATTGTTGTAGCAACTTGTAGATGTTGGTCTGATTTCGCACTTGCACAGTGTGATAACAACTAGTGTGCGTTCACACCACCATTCCATCAGAAAAACGTATTATAGGAATGAATGGCCTTTTTGTGGAATTTATCGGGGTATAAACTTGGAAAAGTTGCGGGAATACTGGACGAAGGCCGGAAGGCCTCGTCCAGTATTCCCGCGACTTTTCCAAGTTTATATCCCCGATAAATTCCACAAAAAAGGCCATTCATTCCTTATAATTCCAGCATTTGAAATAAATTCATCAAGAAAATGTGTTTATTTTCCGTTTTCTTAAGAATTATTTTAGCTGCGCCTCACGGTTATGGAAAGTAGTTCGGCGTGGGAGTTTACTGGGATATAAATTTTGGACAGAGACTTGCTACGGGCCAATCAAATGTTAGGGAATTGTGTAAATATTTTTGTGCTGAAATTATTACATAACATACATCCTACTCAGACTGTCCGCTATATTATGCTTTGGTCAAAAACACATTAAACCCCTTTTCACTATTCCATTATAAGTTTATATCTGAGGCGCCATGAACAAATCGTATAATGAGCTCATTCAGAGTTTTGAGAACAAAATATACCCTCTCTTAACTGTCTTAACTGAAATTATGTGCAAGTGGTTACAAAATATTGCAAACCTGTTACGCGTATACACCTATGTTGATTTTTGTATACCATAATTAGGTTATGTAGCAAGTTTGAGGTCTGTGGGAAGTAATTAGGTTGCTCACTTAGCATGAAATGTTTTTGCCACCAATTTAAAATCTGGTTTATGGTGCTTCGGTACTGCTACGCTGATGAGACAAAAATAAAAGTATTAACAAAACACTTATAAATATACAACTTGTATTCCTGTGTTACCGTTATCTATCTAGTCTTAACACTGCCACCACATGATCAATTTACATTAATTGTACGTCTATTGATGTTGTGATCGAGTATATTCAACTTTTCATTTTGAAATACAGGATTGAAATGGCAGGAGGCCATTACTGGTGTTTGTTTTCACCCAAATATTCCTCTCTCACTTAAGACCCCCTCCCCCCTAAATACTTCTTTTTTTTCAATTCTTTCAATGGGATGAGTATTTATTTTTTATGAAAGTAACAACTTTTTACTCATTGGCTCGTTGGTGGCAGGTGGGAAAATGCGATGGGTAATTTAACAATGGGGGTTCATCCTTCTGACTGGCGACCTGGTTTGGCCCTCACATACGTCTTTGGCATTTTGTATCTGATAGTTGAATCTGGTTATAGCCCTTATGTGAATATTTTGTAATCCTATTTTAGGGGAAAGGGCCGAGTGACTTTGGTGTGGTATGGACCTGGCACCAGGTCAGGTTATTCTAATTTCGGGGATGAATTATAATTTTTCTTGATGTAAATATTCCGTTCTGATTTTGGGATTTCCCGCCCAATGCAGCAGGTTAAAACGGGATTGAACCCGTTTGCCCAGCCTTACATGACCTTAGCTGTTGATAGGCCATTAAACACCAATAAACAAACAAACAAACTCATTGGCTCAAAAAAGTAGATAACATACTGTATTTGACTGTTTATTTAATAATAAATGTTATTTTGGCTTACTGCATAAAAATCCCCTATTGTCAAACTCGCATCACATAATCTGACACAAATGTTCACAATAATGAGACAGTGTGTCGCAGGCAAGACCCAAGCCTGTAGCTCAAAGGTCAAGGTCACACTTAGCAGTCAAAGATAAAAAAAAAAATGGGAAAAATAGAGCTTGTCCGGCCTGTAATTTTGTCATGGATTGAGGGATTTTAAAATTACTTGGCACAATTGTTCATCATGATGAGATGGCGTGTCATGCATAAGACCCTGGGGGCCGTTTGTAAACAATTATTGGATTTACATTTGCTCAATAAATGTGAATCCATCAATTGAAATTTCCAGACGATCCGAAATTTGCATGTACAAACATTTTAGTCGTACAAAGTTTAGAGAAATAGCCCCCGGGACCGTAGCTCAAAGGTGAAGGTCACACTTACAGGTCAAAGGTAAAAAAAACAAAAGAGTACAAAAGAGCTTGTCAGAACTGTATGATTTGTTTGAAATTATTTCACACAACTGTTGCACACAATAAGGCAATGTGTTGCATACCACACCCAGCTACCTGGTTTGAAGGTCAAGGTCACAGCAGGGGCATTTCTGTGCTGACATGCCACAGTTCTAGTTTACAATATACCGGGTATACACAGATATCAAATAATATCAAAACAAACCAGATTGCAAATCAAAATACACCTTATCTGATTAATGTAATAGTCCAGAAATGAACATGTGGGATATGTAGAGGTGAAGGGGTTAATCTGTGGCAGGATTTGTTACTGAAAACAACATTCTTGCATTAACTTTGGCAGCAGATGGTCCGCTGGAAGCCCGACATGCAAGCATGAACTTTTCGTAAATGTTCAGGGTATTTAACTCTGTGCATGCTAGAGGTGAATTAACCCTTTCACCCCTAAATAACTGGAATGGAATTTGATATGTTAATTTTACAACCAATCTAATTGTCACAAAATGGTTTTCAGACTAGTCCATTTATGAAAATGGAGTGTTTTTGTTCTAACAAATATATTAAAATTACTTGCAAAAAAGTGCAGATCCTGATGAGATGGCTCGTGACGACTGGATCTACACTGTTTGCCAATATCTCTATACAGGCCTGTGGCATTAACAAGGTTAACAGGCAACTACTTGGGAGTACATTGTATTGTTCTTATTTCTCTTAGCAAGTATATATATGTTTCATTAGAATTGCGTTAATGAAATTCCAAAACATATGTAAAATATTTACAGTGAGAAATAAAAGAAAATATAATGAATTGTCTCTCCAAATTATTGAACTATTTATAGCCCTCCAGTTTCCCAGCATGCAAAGAGGTAATGGACACATTGTTTAAGTTTACTTGGAAATTCAAGCCTCGAACCACAGGACGACACTTACTGGTTATAGTGTTGAGTCCTGAAAATTTGTATTCAGGGCTTGAAGATTCTTGAAAGATTTACTCATCCTTACTTTGACAGGAATGGCAAAATTAAGAAATCTATATTACAAAAAAATAAATTTCCACTCGTCCTGCAGGCTTTTCCACTCGTCAGGACGAGCGGACAAGTGGGAGTTTTTGTGCCCTGGTTTATTATATGACTATATAAGTCCAGCCAATGGGATTGCCCAATAAAGGCCGGGTCACATGATTGTGGACATGTATGATATTCTAAATGTGGTATTGACCTGGATGCGCGAGTCACTGATCACGCAACGGAAACCTGACACAGTTCAACGATGAGCCAATTGAACAAAACTACACAAATAGTGTCATCCAATCAGCAACAAGCTTACAAATGTACTTCGCACTCGACAGCAATACAACAACAATAGATAACTGTACATAATATGACTTTTCTCGTGTCCGTAAATCTTGTGTACACCTTAAAAGTCAATAATTGTATAATATATTCCTGCAAGTGCTTCTCTATGATCATAATGATGATATCAGTACTATGTACACCCATGGTGGGTCATAATAATACATCAGATACACCAGTTAGTTAAGCCTGCATTGTTTGCTGGACCAGTGAAATTTATAAAAAAATGCTCGCTCAAATAATATTTTGCTGGCCGAAATACAATGACACTCGGCATTTGTTCCAGATTTGTTAGAAAGTGTCATAAAAAATGTATGAATTCAAAAATGCTGGCTGTTGATTTTTACTGGCCTGGGGCATAGGTCCAGTGGTTTATCAGGAACATTGGAACAGTTTTGATAGTGTAAAGCGTAGATACCCCAGATAATTTGATATCTGGTGCCAATGGCACTGTCCTCATATCGGTGGCCATTTTGAGATATACTAAGTTTTAGCAAAATAACAGTACTGATTACAGCTATGAGGATGGCATCATTGGCAAGTCATAGTATTCAAATTCCTGTGCAATGTATGTAGAGGACCTTACATGAGTGATGATTTAATGTGATATTTATTAAACGTGTTGACTGATTTCATAAGAAATGCGGCTATGCCAAGTTTAATAAATATCTTATTAAATCAACACAAATGTTAGATTCTATTTATTGCATAAGCACATCATCATACTTTGAAGCTGTATTTATTACCTAAATGTCACTTTCTAGCAATATATTGCTGCCAGAAAACCCCGAGAACTCCACCACTGTCGTAATTTGCACCTGTCGATTGCCGATTTTCATTCATTTCACTCATTTTCACCAGTTTTCATGTTTAAAATTGCAAGATTTTGGCTCCACGCTTTCTGTTCAAACTTTCGACTTCCGTTTTTGGAATGAATCAATTTTGTTTGTAAGCGACATTTTCATTGGTTTAAAATAAGTAAAGCTAGCATTTACAACATTTTCCGACCAATGGTAAACGACGTAATAATGCGGCTTTCGGGAAGAGAACGTAAATAAACCGCACCACATTTTTGCGGCTTCAGACGTATCGATACAGGTAAATGCGACTCGTATTTGCGGCGTGCGGGTTACAGAGCATTTCAAGTCTGCCGCGTATAAACGCTAGGGCATAATGAGTTAATACAGAAATGCATATTTTGTTTTCGAAAAATACAATTACATGCACGTTACTGACAAATGGTACAAATCCTCATGAGCACTCAGTAGAGCCAGCTGTTCTAGATCTAAATGTTTGTACATGTTAGTGCTTATTAGGGGCGTGTCTAGGGTTGAAAGTATTTAACAATATGAAGTTCACAAATTGTATGTGTTGTGTGTCTTATTTTCCACTACGATGTACCTCTGATATAGGTGGTGTTTCAGTCGGGTGAATTCCTATTCCAACTCCCGCAGCATCCAGTGCTGGCCTCAGCTTCTCTACCAGCACAGCTATTTTGTCATCACCGTAGCCTTAATGAAGAAAAGAACACATTTACAGAAACGTGTTATACAAATATATAAGGTATCTGAGCAGAGGCTTGTGTTTTTCTAAAGCTGATGTTATTGAATGAATTGATATTACATGTATCATCATCATGAAATTGGTGAATAAACACAATAAGTCCTTCAAGATCATGAAAGCCAAATGAGGTTGACAAGTTACTGGGTTTGTGATTGGCAGGACTGGACAGACAGGACTGTCGCAGTGAGAAGATATGACAGTGGTAAAAATAAAATACCCCTCCACTATTGTGCTGGAGCGTAGATAATTATATGTGGTTTTATAGAAACGAGGCTTATGAGTTTTGTGACTAGTTTTAATCTGCTAGCATACACATGTAGCTAATGATATACACTGTATATTCTATACTGTTGTGATGGATGTACCATTCATTGAATGGCAGACAGTGTAAATGCGGATGAGACTGCATGGCTGCATGGCTGATCTGGTCTGCATAGCCCTTAAGCCCAATTTCTTCATTCACAGCCAGATAACCATATATTGGCCAAGTATGTGTGGCAGCTGATGTATGGGCACAATTTTTACTTTATTAAAGTTTATACAACACAAATATATGAGTTTTGTTGAATTACACCCACTGATAGACTAGCAAAATACCTTGTTTGCCATCGACGATTGACTGGCCACAATTCCAACTTAACTATGGTTGCCGCCTCCATGAGCTCTGCATCCACGTCAAATAGTTTGTCCAGGCTGGCAACTAGTCCTTCAAGAACCGCTGTTTGTGAAGACTGGAAGGCAGTTTCATTGCCTATAGATGAGCGTTTCGCCTTTGTATGTGCCGCTGCCACATACCACCTTCAGTTGTGGTCCATCACTGAAATGAATGACTACACACGGAGTATTAAAATATAAAGAATGAGGTATCCAAAGGAGACCAGTCAACTCCTGTAAGGAGGACTCAGTGCAATACTTTATGCTAAACACATTAAGCATGCATTTAACACAGGCTGCAAGGGCATATTTCTAATAGTGACTTAATACTACCATGCACTTAGCTTGTGTAAAGTAACTTGATATATTGAATATATTTATTGTTATTTTTTTTATAATATATCCTCGTATTTACAAATAAATGTCTTAATTATTTTTTTCTTTTTGTCAGTAAAGGCCCTATAGCCTGTAATAAAAGATTGTCTTCAACTCTTGTACCTTTCACGATACTTCTGCAGGATTATCTTGGCTGCCTCCAGCTCCTGACAGACATTTGTGGCGTCACGGCGCTGGAATGCCTCAGACACCACAAACAGCATACAATGTCCCACATAAGAACATGAAGTACAGGAAGTCCTTACGTCGTAGTAGACAAAGGAAGTGTTTAGCTTAAAGGTACATGCCCACACAGCAGGTTACACTGTACTACTAATTTTCATTTTCGGTCATGCCTTATATGAGCCATTTGTCTACCCACTAACGAGTTATTTTTAATTATGGCGCGTGTTAATTGGTGTTAAATCGCATTTTATATGCCGTGACCAGAAATGGTATTTTCCGATCTCGTGCTATTTTTACCAACACGCGTCACGTGACACGGTCAATCATATCACATATTTGACATGCGCAGTGAAGTATCGGAAGTTGAGAAGAAAAAATCTCTGTTCCGAGTCCAAATCTAAATCTCCACGTAACTCTTTCCATTGGTGATCTGGTCGCCAATATGAACCTCTCTCTCTCTCTCTCTCTGTACTGCATGTCCCTCATTTGACATTTGGCTTTTTTTTTGGCCGACGCCGTTTCATACAATTTCCGTCCTGGACGTTTCGACATGTTGATATTCTTGTTTATATATTGGGAAGCCTACTGGCGCAAGTAGTATACTGCGCATGCGCACCGCAAGCCGTGATGTGCAAGTCGTCGTCCCCGCACATTATCAAAATAGACTGTTACCGCCGCACGTCGCTAACAGTAAATTGATAATTAATAAATGATTATATTTGTATAGCGGGCACTCGTAATTTTTAGAACTGGTGGAATAGTGACATAATTAAACACTTATTTAATTCCTATAAAGAACATTTTGTGCCTACTGCGTGGGCATGTACCTTTAAGCAGCCGAATCCTTCCTATGTGCAGCATCCCAGGGGTTTTGAAGCTTTGACAATAAGTTTGAGCTATTCACATGGACTACGTTTCCACTGCATTATGGAACCGTAACCAGTCTCTTCTCTACCAAGTAGAGTAAATCGAGTGTGCCCAAGGCATAATCCATGCACTCGGTTAAACTGTTCCGGTAGCGGTACACACGGGCAGAGCGTGAGTAAATCATGCGGAACTGTCTGGTTTTCGATTGTGTATAATGAAAAACGAGCTTGTGAAATCAAATTCGAAAACCAGTCAGGTTAGCATGCTTTTCTTGCTCTGCCGATTCTACCAAGTTGTATGGCTATTATCGGCCACTATTTTTGCCACAATTGGCATGTATTTTATACGAATAGTGCGCACCTTGTAGCAGGCTACGTGATTCGTTCCAGCATGACTTCGGACCTCTGTGGCCGTAGGCGAGCCACTGCCAGAAAACGCAAGTCATCTTGTCCAAATTTATCATACCTGATTCAGGTGTTGATTCAGGTCGGAACAAGTGGCTGCTTCCCAAGGGTTTTAAATAATTCTTTCAGATTTGCTCTGTTCAGTGGACTGTTTTTATAATATAGATAGAGTGAGAGCATAAGATTATCAAGTTTGCGAGATAGATCAAATGACTTTTTAGACTCTTTATATGCCAACTCCAATCTGTGAGCTGAACAGCGTATGACTTGTATAAATGGTCTGTGCTGCCGGTTGACTTGTTGTCATTTTTGTGACAACTCCATTTTTATGACCTAACATAACAGTTGCACCGTCAGTGGCCATTCCAACAATTTTAATTTTCCAAGTTTCATCTAGATTTTCGGACAAAAGCGTGCTTATGGTCGTTATGCCCTGCGAATCAGCCTTTGGGATATTTTTAAAACCTACAAAGTCAGTGTGTATAATAACCCTTTTGATGACGAAGTGTCTGTGGATCCATCGGAAATGACAGACACATAGTTTGATGATTGGAATTTTGAAAATACGCCTTTGCGTTCTGTATTGTTTCTGTATGTTTTGCCAATGTCTATACCCTTCGCTTCATCTAACTCACAAAGCCAGTTGTAGTCTGTACACGTCCCATCCTTTTTTGCAAAGGCATGAACATTCCGAAACAGTCGACTTAGCTGGTAGTTGCTATAGTTAGACTCGTTTAGCTTGTGAAGTGATTTTTCGGCCACAGACGTACCAGGTGGTGCATGTTGTGACTGTTCTCTATGGACATATGCCTGGTGACTTGCAGATTTTTCATGGTAATTCAATGACTCACCTTTTTTAGCTCACCTGAGCGAAGCTCATGTGAGCTATTGTTACCGCAATGTGTCCGTCGTCGTCCGTCGTCTGTCGTCCGTCATCGTCCGTGAACATTTTCAAACATCTTCTCCTTGGTAACCATTGGGTCTATAGTCACCAAACTTCATGGCCATGGTCCTTAGGTAGGGGGATTACAAAATTGTTAAAATGACGTCATTAAATAATCCAAGATGGCCGCCGTCTAAAAATAGCACAAATTCTTAAAAAATCTTCTTCTCAAGAACCGCCAACCGGATTTCGACAAAACTTGGTAGGAATGATCGATGTACATTGCTCTTTCAAAGTTGTTAAAATGGTGACCCCTGGGTCAAAAATGGGCGTGGTCCGTGGGGTCCAAATTGGGGTCAAATTTTATTTTTGACTGAATATGGTCATGTCATATATCAAATTGAAGGTATCAATGAGGCGATCACTCTGGTGCATTTTTTTGTCGAAATCGGATTGTTATGTCATCCAAGATGGCCGCCGAAAGGTCAAAAGGTCGTTCTTTTATTAGAGATTTCAAAATTCTTCTTCACATGAACCGCTTGGCCCATGGTAGCCAAACTTAAAAGTTATGGTCCATGGGTGAAGCCTTTTCAGATTTGTTAAAATGGAGGTCATCGCTAATCCAAGATGGCCGCCGTCTAAAAATAGCATAAATTCTTAAAAAATATTCTTCTCATGAACCGCTAGACGAATTTCGATGAAACTTGGTAGGAATGATCGATGTACATTGCTCTTTCAAAGTTGTTAAAATGGTGACCCCGGGGTAAAAAATGGGCGTGGCCCGTGTGGTCAAATTTTATTTTTGACCGAATATGGTCATGTTATATATCAAATCAAAGGTATCAATGAGGCGATCACTCTGGTACATTTTTGTCGAAATCGGATTGTTATGTCATCCAAGATGGCCGCCGAAATGTCAAAAGGTCGTTCTTTTATTAGATTTCAAAATTCTTCTTCACATGAACTGCTTGGCCCATGGTAGCCAAACTTAAAAGTTATGGTCCATGGGTGAAGCCTTGGATTTGTTAAAATGGAGGTCATCGCTAATCCAAGATGGCCGCCGTCTAAAAATGGCATAAATTCTTAAAAAATCTTCTCATGAACCACTAGCCGGATTTCGACGAAATTTGGTACGAATGATCAATGTACAATGTTCTTTCAAAGTTGTTAAAATGGTGACCCCGGGGTCAAAAATGGGCGTGGCCCGTGGGGTCAAATTTTATTTTTGACCGAATATGGTCATGTTATATATCAAATCGAAGGTATCAATGAGGCGATCACTCTGGTACATTTTTGTTGAAATCGGATTGTTATGTCATCCAAGATGGCCGCCGAAATGTCAAAAGGTCGTTCTTTTATTAGAGATTTCAAAATTCTTCTTCACATGAACCGCTTGGCCCATGGTAGCCAAACTTAAAAGTTATGGTCCATGTGTGAACCCTTTTCAGATTTGTTAAAATGGAGGTCATCGCTAATCCAAGATGGCTGCCGTCTAAAAATAGCATAAATTCTTAAAAAATCTTCTCATGAACCGCTGGCCGGATTTCGCCTAAAATTGGTAGGAATGATCGATTTACAATGCTCTTTCAAAGTTGTGAAAATGGTGACCCCGGGGTCAAAAATGGGCATGGCCCGTGGGGTCAAATTGGGGTCAAATTGGGGTCAAATTTTATTTTTGACCGAATATGCTCATGCCATATATCAAATTGAAGGTATCGATGAGGCGATTGCTCTGGTGCAATATTTGTCGGAATCGGATGATTATGTCATCCATGATGGCCACCAAAAGGTCCATTTATTCAAGATTTTGAACGTCTTTTTCTCAGGAACCACATGGCCGATGCTGGCCAAATTTCATGGTAAGTTAAGATCCTTGGGTGAAGCATTTTCAGATTTGGTAAATCCAAGATGACCGCCATCTAAAAATAGCACAATTTTTTTAAAACACATGAACTCAATGTCACATTCTCCTCTAGTGTTCATGGAGTCAGGTGAGCGAATTAGGGCCATCATGGCCCTCTTGTTTGTTTTCTTTTTGATCTTCGACTTTTTCGTATTTTAACCAGTTAAACGTCCACCGCCATGCTGGCCGGAACTTTTTAACTCTACTTTCCCTTACCTATTTCTGTTGCTGTACTCTTGTATCTTCTTTTGTTTTGAGTTTTTTTTGCTGGTGGCTCTTTGCCAGTAAGATATCTGTACACCTTCAAAACTCCTACAGTTGTTGTTGTTAAGCAAATGTTGTTGTTATTGTTGGTACAGTGACTGCAAAACTAGATGTATCGTCATATAAACACGATTCATTGAAATATGCTACATATGGAGAATCTCAGAAACCAGAAACAATATGTCATGAGATGGGAAATACAAATCAACATTATATGGTCATATGTGTATGTAAGATAGTTGGGCAATGTGTGGCAATATGTATGATTGCAAATATAAAACAAAATGGATTACACATTCATATCAGCGACCAGGTACTATTTCACATATCGAGACATAATTATGTTATATGGTTGAATATATAATTTCACTGTCTATGCCAATCAGTATTTAGAAAAGATAGGTATAAAATGACCGGATTGTGTAAAAATGTAAATTTCACAATGTATATTAAACACATAAGGCTGGTTAGTAGACGATATTGAAACTCATTCTTCAGTTTACCAGGAAATTTAAATTTGGCTTTTATCTTGACTGCCATTTTGAAAATTTATAACTATGGTGTTGACAATAAATTGAAGTTAGTACAATCATTTGTGGAGATAATGGCACTTGGATATCCCGAAATGTATGTAATGTGTTGAAAATGTTTGTTTTCTAAATCATACAAATGGTTTTGGCGGCCATTTTGAAAAATGGCTGCCAGACTTCCCACAGTCGTTTTTCGAGATGGCTCCATAACCGAAGTTAACAGGACAGCCGTGGTCTACACTCATGCAACGTTTCATGCTTGTACGTAACATAGCGCAATTCTTCTCAAAATTTCTCCCACTACTGCAGAAATGGGGCTTGTAGCTTGTGCGACCAGTGTAGATCCATATCAGACTGTGCATCCACAGTCTGATCAAGATCTGCACTGTTCACAATTCCATCAATCAATCAACTGGCATGCTTCTAACAAGCAAAATAGGCTACATGAGTGTGCTATTTGATCTGTAGTTACAGTGGTCACAAATCGCATAAGCCCCATTTTCCCAATCACAGCCACATTTAAGAAAAGATGTATTAGAGCTGGAAATAGCATTTGTGAGTGACATACATTAACCACCTTGAATATAGCGATTCCTGATGACTTAATTGACATTTAGTTGAGCCATTGTCTGTTTCTAATTGACTGACCTTGTTAAGGCAATAACTTTATAAACCAATTATTCCATTTTCATTCAGCTCACATTGATTAGTATTGTTACACATAATAAACTCTCAGTGATGTGCCTAGAGCGAGCCCAGGGGACTTTTTACCCCCTCAAACTTCCCATGTCCCTTAACCCATTCCTTTCGGAATACACCTTTACGGGTTCGAAATTTATTAAATATTTTATTTTTATTTTTGTTATTTCTCAATGAAAGTATATGCTGTGACCACTCATTTGAACCGTCATGTAAGGTACATGCCCACTCAGTAGGCACAAAATGTTCTTTATATCAGAGACATCATCTGAGACATTTTCTGGCAAAATAAACATTCATTCACCATTGCCCCACATATTGATTGACAGTATTACACATTTCTATCAGACGTAAATTTCCACACTTATATCAGGGTCGATAACCGTGTTTCCTTAAAATGTTAACGGATATTACTATTTATTCTCTGTATTTAATTTTTGTTGTGCAATGATCATACTTTATGGAAATATTATTTTTTCAGTTGACACATTTAATTAGTATAAATAAAATATCATGCCTCATTTGCATATGAAAATAGCCTGATTATACCACCGCGAGTCACTATCAGTAAAATCAATATTACTAAATGATTATATCTGTATACTTTTTTTTATTTAATTCCTATAAAGGTTGTGCCATGCACCTTTAAATATAGGAATCTCCCATTGGGGCATAATGGGGCAGGGGCCCAAATCATGAAATTGTTCCCTCGGGTCTCAGAGATCTAGGCACAACACTGTGCACTATGCCCAACAATATTGGCTACCTGGTGAGCTGACTGTTTTGATAGTATGGCATTTATGGCCAGCCTGGTGACCCACCCAGATCAGACTGCATTCTCGCGGCGGCGCCTACGCTGTTCACCATTCACAGAGATGGACTAATGCTAACTGCCATGTGAGTAAATGTGGCTGCGACTGGGGCTATGGTTTATACAACCAGTGTAGCCCCAGATCAGCCTGCGCATCCGCACAGTCTAATCAGGGCCTGCACTTTTCGCCATTCAGTGAGTGATACACCCGTAATGTTTCTAATGTATAGGTTTGATCCTCATCAGGCTTTAAGAGTGCACTAGAAGATTAGAAATTTGAATATCCACAAATGCAATACGGGTTATGCCCCATTTTTGCGGTCACAGCCACAAATACTGAATGTTCAATAGTATCATGGTTTTCAACAGTTGCAAACATCATAAGGTTTCTTTTGTCAGTCGACAGCCCATATACTTATGCATTATTCAGATCTGTATATATGTACTCCCATGTCCGACAATTACGGACAAAGACGATTATGGACTTTGTAGCATCACTATTGTTCTAGTAGAGATATTTGTGCAAGTGACTGGAGAAATGGGTCTGATGGGTTTTGCAACAAGTGTAGATCCAGATCAGCCTGTGCATTTCGCATAGTCTGATCAGGATCTGCTCTGCTCCATTCAGGCAATAAATCAGCCAGTATGCTTCTAACAAGCAATACAGATTGGTATCATCAGACTACAGGGGTGTGCTATTTGATCAGACTGTACACTGGTCACAAATACCATAATCCCGATTTCTCCAGTCACATCCACATTTCAGGTCTGGACAAATTCTTAATTTTCCACTCGTCCATATTGGACTTCAACTTGTGCATACCTATATGTTTTAATGTTTATGCTGCCCTGTCTCTTCAAATCACCACTCGTCAATAATTCCAGCACAAAAATATTTACACAATTCCCTAACATTAATGATTTGATTGGTCCGTAGCAAGTCTCTGTCCAAAATTTATATCCCAGTAAACTCCCATGCCGAACTACTTTCCGTAACCGTCGGGCGCAGTTAAAATAATTCTTAAGAAAACGGAAAATAAACACATTTTCTTGATAAATTTATTTCAAATGCTGGAATTATAAGGAATGAATGGCCTTTTTGTTGAAATTATCGGGGATATAAACTTGGAAAAGTCGCGGGAATACTGGACGAGGCCTTCCGGCCTTCATCCAGTATTCTCGCGACTTTTCCAAGTTTATACCCCGATAAATTCCACAAAAAGACCATTCATTCCTTATAATACAATTCACTCACCAATACGAACGGATGAGTTGATTTGTCGGGGACTGCAGGGGACGACACTCGCAGTGTCCCGGAAACGTGAGGGTCCCTGTTTTGTAAGAGGAATCCCTGAACTTTCAAGAAAATCCCATTCAACATAGTGTAACAATAGGGATGTCCATGCTGCGGAATCCCTGGCCCAAAAGTTAGTGTCAAACCCTGGACTGCATTTATGATAACCATCATGAACACCTTCTGTTTGCGTGTTTCAGCATCTACGCGTGCTACAGAACCGCCCGCGAGCTGGCTCCTTTACAGGCCATATGCTGCCCGGCAAGGAGTTGCGTGTCTTGGAGCAGGAGCGAACCACCAGGCTAAGGTGAATGTCTCAAACAAGGCTCTTTTTTTTTTTCTTAACTTTTTGCATGCTCGGAAAATTTTGGGCTATAAAATAGTTAAAAAATAGATGACTTCATTCTATTTTCTTTTATTTCTCCCTGTAACTATCATAATGTCTTGGAATTTCATTAGAATTGAGTCCGGAGGACGCAATTCTAATGCAATTCCAAGACATATTTACACAGAGAAATAAGAAAACAATACTCCCAATTTGTTGGCTGTTATTTTTATAGAGCTGTTTTGTTCTGGAATATGTTCAGAAATAATATACATATAGGATTCGACCCCATTATATAACCTGGCCTAAAATTACCTTAGCTGTCACACAGGCTGTTAAATATCATTAAATCTGATCAACTTACATGTCCTACAGCCCTCGCCCATTTATCATTGCATTATCATCAAAATATTCATTGGAATTCCTTTGCATTTGCATGAGGGGAAACATGATAATGGATCTGTTACAAATACATATCGTATTACAGAGCTCCAGATAATGTGGGTATTGGCGTTATTTACGCAATTATTTTAGCTGAATACGCATTGCTTATCAAAATCAAAATACTGTCATAAAGTTGAAAATTCACTTAGTTCAGCTGCAAAATATATTGATCCGATGTATTCTGTATAAATATTGATTCATCAGCTGAACAGCACATGAAACTATTGACCCCAGGGTTCAATCTAGGATTCCAGCATTGGGGGCCACTGGCCCATCCATATTTGAAAAAAGGGCCACCCCTGACTCAAACTGGGCCATCCCAAAAAAATACGGGTCTTTTATGATCACCGTGAAAATTGTTATAATTCTGACATGTACACCTCATTTATGCCAGATTGTTTATAATTATAATACAATGAAAGCCTTGTTGCAAATTATACATTATGTTATCAATCATGTTCTCATAATATTTCTGCTGTTTCTGTGTGATTTCTCCTCATGTATTAAAATATGGCCCTTTGGATTCATATTTCTGGGCCATTTTTAAAAATATATGGGCCATTGTGGCCCCTCACGATTTATTATTGGGGCCATTCATGACAAATAGGGGCTAATGCCCCCTCCTAGAATGAACACTGCATGTTAACACAAGCTGAGAAACGGTACCTTACGATGTATGCAACAAGCATAGCCCCAGATCAGCCTGCGCATACGCACCGTCTGATCAGAGCCTACACAGTATTCGCCATTCATGTACTTAGGAACGCTTACTGCCGTCGGTTTTGATTCCGATGCAGCTATGGAAGTGTGCAGTATGACCAGAATCTATATGTGGCTGCGACGTGGAGAAATGTGACCAGTGCAGATCCAGATCAGCCTGTGCATCCGCACAGTCTGTTCAGTATCTACGCTGTTCACCATTCCATTAATAACACACCCGCCCGTTATGCTCTAACATTGAAGCATTATACATTCAGGCTACAGGAGTGTGCTATTTGATCAGGAGCTACATTGGTCACATATCCCTTAAGCCCGATTTCTCCAATCACAGCCACAAATATTTGTTGCATTAAAGTCATTCTGTAGGTCCGTTTCCTCATTCGCTGGCCAAAATTAAGGCCCTTTTGGCCGTTTCACTATTTAAACTTTGTACAACTAAAATGTTCGTAAGTGCAAAATTATGATAGTCTGTAAATTTCACATTAACAATGTTTTCTTGTACACAATTATTGGATTTACATTTATTGATCATAGCCTATGCTCAATACATGTAAATCCATCAATTGAAATTTCCAGACGATCCTAAATTTGCACTTACGAACATTTTAAGCGTACAAAGTTTAGTGAAACGGGCCACTGATCAGGGACAGAATTTGGGGCTACACTGGTTGAAATGCAATAGGTCCATTTTTAGCTCGACTTCACGCCTTGGTTAAGGTTTTTAGTCAAGCTTGTATATGCAATACTACTGGCCCTACACCCACCATACTTGGACAACTTCATCTCCTAGTGATCAATAACCCCTGATCTATATTTGACATTGACCTTGACCTACATTTAACCTTGAATTACTTAGTTAATTCCCCTTGGTTAAGGTTTTTAGTCAAGCTTGTAGATGGAATAATCCTGGCCCTACACCAACCATACTTGGAAAACTTCATCTCCTAGTGATGTACATCAACAACCCCTGACCTATATTTGACCTTGACCTACATTTAACCTTGAATTACTTACTTAATTCCCCTTGGTTAAGGTTTTTAGTCAACCTTGGTTAAGGTTTTTAGTCAAGCTTATACATGGAATACTATTGTGCATACAGACACCATACTTGGACAACCTTTTCTCATAGTGATGTACATCAATAACCCCTGATCTATATTTGACCTTGACCTACATTTCCTCTTGAATTACTTACTTAATTCTCCTTGGTTAAGGTTTTTAGTCAAGCTTGTAGATGGAATACTCCTGGCCCTACACCAACCATACTTGGACAACTTCATCTCCTAGTGATGTACATCAACAACCCCTGACCTATATTTGACCTTGGCCTACATTTAACCTTAACTTACTTAGTTAATTCCCCTTGGTTAAGGTTTTTAGTCAACCTTGATTAAGGTTTTTAGTCAAGCTTGTACATGGAATACTAGTTTGCATACAGACACCATACTTGGACAACCTTTTCTCATAGGGATGTACATCAATAAACCCTGATATATATTTGACCTTGACCTACATTTCCTCTTGAATTACTTAGTTAATTCCCCTTGGTTAAGGTTTTTAGTCAAGCTTGTAGATGGAATAATCCTGGCCCTACACCAACCATACTTGGAAAACTTCATCTCCTAGTGATGTACATCAACAACCTCTGACTTATATTTGACCTTGACCTACATTTAACCTTGAATGACTTAATTCCCCTTGGTTAAGGTTTTTAGTCAACCTTGGTTAAGGTTTTTAGTCAAGCTTGTACATGGAATACTAGTGTGCATACAGACACCATACTTGGACAACCTTTTCTCATAGGGATGTATATCAATAACCCCTGATCTATATTTGACCTTCACCTACATTTCCTCTTGAATTACTTAGTTAATTCCCCTTGGTTAAGTTATTTAGTCAAGCTTGTAGATGGAATATTCCTGGCCCTACACCAACCATACTTGGACAACTTCATCTCCTAGTCATGTACATCAACAACCCCTGACCTATATTTGACATTGACCTACATTTAACCTTGAATTACTTAGTTAATTCCCCTTGGTTAAGGTTTTTAGTCAACCTTGGTTAAGGTTTTTAGTCAAGCTTGTAGATGGAATAATATTGTGCATACAGACACCATACTTGGATAATTTTTTCTCATAGGGATGTACATCAATAACCCCTGACCTATAGTTTACCTTCACCTACATTTAACCTTGAATTACTTACTTATTTCCACTTGGTTAAGGTTTGTACTCAAACTTGGTTAATGTTTATAGTCAAGCTTGTATATGAAATACTCCTGGGCCTACAGCAACCATACTTGGACAACTTCATCTCCTAGTGATGTACATCAATAACCCCTGACCTATATTTGACCTTGACCTACTTTTATCCTTGGATTACTTAGTTATTTCCACCTTGGTTAAGGTTTTTAATCAAGCTTGTATATGGAATACTCCTGGGCCTACAGCAACCATACTTGGAAAACTTCATCTCCTAGTGATGTACATCAATAACCCCTGACCTATATCTGACATTGACCTACATTTAACCTTGAATTACTTAATTTCCCTTGGTTAAGGTTTTTAGTCAACCTTGGTTAAGTTTTTATGCAGGCCGCGGCCACCTTGTTTGTCAAACTATGTGTACATCGACAACCCTCGTAGTCGAGCTATGCTGTTCTCCTACAGCTCTTGTTTGATTGGCAGGTCATGTATAGAAGAGTTGTAGATTATTGTATCATGTAGATATGTGTACTTATTCAACTTGTGTTTGATGAGGGGGAAGAAACAGCTGTAGTAGCAATAGGTGCTGCTGCATTGAACATTAGAACTATTGGCCGTAATGAATGACGGAAACTCGTCTGTCATATGTCTGTACAGTAATCACTTTCTTTGTATAAAACATTGAGCTATCAGTTTTGAGAGCCATTGCCATTGACTTAGAAGATGGAACAAGAAAATGTGTTTGTCTGCTATCAAGGTGCATGATCATGTGGTTACAACAGCAACGTCGCCCACTCCAAAGGATATTTGATATTTTCCTTAATATGCAACGGAGTTTGATGAAATATGGCGCAGCAAACGCGTCTTCATGAGCTGCATTTGGCGGCCTATGGAGTTTGTCACAGACTTATGTCGTTTTTGCGAAGTATCGATTTCCGTGACACGGAAATCGGTTCTTTGCAAAAACTATAGAAGTTTGGGCGAAAATACAGAGACCACCAAATGCAGCTTAACAAGACGCGTTTAATGCGACATATTTCATAAAAATCCGTTACGTAATAAGGACACTATAAAAGAATACTTACTTTGAATCGGTACTTGTTGTTGTTGTTGTTAGTATCACGTGATCATACACCTTGATATAGCTCATAAAAATAGCTGTGGGGTAAAAATCTATCTGCCGATCATGATTGCCGAGTTATTTTATCTATTAGCTCCCACCTGGTGGATAGGTATGTATTTATTCACCCATTGTTTCTGGTTTGAGAATCACAAGAAATCACACAAGTAGACATTTTGTAACAGTGTTGTATGTTGGTTAGTTTTGATCCCCTCGCAGATAGGCAAGAGTGGATATAGCGTTAGTCCATGTACCTAGCTTTCATTTTTCATCACCGATTTGGACAATATTTGGCTACACGTACTGTGTGTCTAGGGATGGTGCTTTGTTTTACATGCGTCACCCACGTCCGACCGCCTAAGGTCAAGGTAACTGAGGACTTATGTTCACCTTGTTGTAAGGCTTTGTAATGCAAAGGCAGTAAAACAAAATATTTCTTTTTTTTCTTATTAAGGCTGCAAGCGAGGGGATTAACTTCATACTAACGATGCCCTTGTTCTATATGTGGCACTAGCTCTGTATCACAGAATAACACAACAGTCTGATAATACAATAAAAGTATATGTTGTGACCATACATTGGAGACGGTTCCAATGAGTGGTCACAACATATAATGTTGTATAGTAAAAACACTTCCAGGAAGAAATCAGAGAAACAACGGTTGGGGGGGGCGGTGGGGGGGGGGGTGGAATTTGCTCCAAATTTACATGTGATTCGCACCTCACCTGTAATGGGTGAAAATTTACCAGGGGCAGACTACTACTACTGCCGAAACATGCAGGATGGTCAGAAACATGGGCTGGTCAGCAGTGACCAGTGCATGTTTAGGTCATCCTTCACAATCAACCCATCAAATAGAATTACAGTATTAACCCTTTCAACACCACAGACCTGTATAACGGTATTAGCAAACAACAGTTTAAATTTGACTGTAGATCCAGATGAGCTGGCTGGTGACGAGCTGTCTCATGAGGATCTGCACTGAAGATCATTTTGTGATCAGTTGATTGATTGCAAAATTAACACATCACTGTCCATTCCAGTTAAAAAGGTTAAATTGTGGAAAATGCTTCTCTGATAGATTACCTGTTAGCATGCGCCCTGATTCGTCTGTTTGAATTCTCAATTTGCTGACTTATCTTGAACCATGCTGTGTGAAATGTTTTATCAACCTATTAGAGATGGTATACAATAGTATTCATATTATTCATATTATATTCATATTACAATAGTAATATGAAACTTTCAAGAAAAAAATAAATATTTTCTTTATTTCATCTCGAAAGTATATGTTGTTACCACTCGTTTGAATTATCTTACTGAGACGGTTCAAATGAGTGGTAGCAACATATGCCTTTATGGAGAAATATACAAAATAAGGAGAGTTTTTTAACACAAAAAAATATTGTATCCTTTGGTTGAAATGGGTTAAAAGTCAGCCCTATAAGATCTCACAACGATGGGCTGTCTATACTGCATCTGAATCTATGCTTGTCAGGAAATCTATATTGTGTGCTTTCTGAATGTTCTGGCACAGTTTTCAGCAGTTGTGTTTATTGTAAGCTGAGTTTTGTTAACAAAAAGTTCAGTAGTAGTTCTTGTTGTGTTGAAAGTTGCCAGTTGCTAATTCTAAATGAACGCTCCATGCCAATATTTAGCTCGGGTCCATGGAATAATAACCTTATGATGTTCAGTGAATCTTTGTGCAATTTAAAGATGTTTCCAACAAATGGTTCTACACACTATCAGGAAGCAATATACCTGGTACAAGAAGGGGGAGATAATCCATGACTGGTGTCAAATCAAAAATTGAACATCAGCACACCATAAGAATGATACATATCGAGTTACAAGACTACCTACTACAGTTTAAAAGTTTTACAACTTACAAGAAACAGGACATATGGATCAACCGACACCCATGACGATAGATACACCATTTTATTAGAAAAGTTAGTAGAATAAGGCGTTACCACATGCTTGGCACTAATAGTTAGACCTTTCAACACCACAGGCCTGTATAGTGGTATTGGCAAAAAGTGTAGATCCAGATGACGAGCCGTCTCATATATTTGAGAACAAAAACACCCCCTTTTCATAAATGGACTAGTCTGAAAATAATTTTGTGACCATTGGATTGGTTGTAAAATTAACATAACTAGAGCAGCTTGAGCTGCATCAACGGTTTGAGCCTCAAACATTGATTTCATGTGTAACTAAGCTTTAGCCCAAGGTGTAAACTATCGGTTGCAAAAAGAATTTCTGAAGTTTTAGAATGAACAGTCCAACATTATTGTGTTCGCATCATCACACCAATGTGGGGCCGGTTAGCTTAGAGCTTAGAGCGATGGACTCGGAGCGAGGGATACCGGGTTCGATCCTCAGCCAAAGTTTTAGCTAAAGGACTGAAATATCGACTACAGCAAAAACAATTGAAATCGAATGATAAATAACGAAGCTGACGTCACATCCGTTTGCTCTATTTTGAAAACTTGAAAAAATACGTTCATCTTTGACATCGAATAGAGCCGTAAGTAGTCAAGATATAGCTCTGGAAATTATCATCTTTCATGCGGCTGACACTCCCCTATCACCCTGGCAAGAAATTATGTTGCTGACAGTACTGTATACAAATTGGAAAACGTTTGTAAAGACCATCCGTTATCAGCCGAAATTCGGCAAAATCGATGAAAAGTATGTACATTTTTCAACTTCAAATGCATATAGCTCTTTTATTTGAGCAGATAGCCGAAAACTGTCAGCGAGCCTGAGATAGAGAATTTTGTCAGCTTTCCAAAGCAAAATGAATTCTTGAAATCGGTTGGAAAATAAGGAAGTTATAGGAAGTATGACGTCACGTCAGTTTTCGTGGAAAGTAGCATTAAAAGATATATGAAAATCTCTGAGTCTCTACTCACACTTGATCCGAATCGGCATGCAAAATTTGAAGTCGATCCGACCAGCGGTTTGGTGTAGATGGAGGGAGCCCGTAAGTCAGCGGATGATTATTTTTTGATAGTTATCGCCCTTAAATTGCAGTTTACGCCATTTGTAAATAAATACACCTAATAAAATTAAATATGTGCAATATTCCGCCAGTGAAGTTTTCGTTTGTTTTTCACCATAGGCCTGGCACAAAGCAGGAAAGTTTTAGCTAAAGGACTGAAATATCGACCGCAGCAAGAAATTTTGAAATCTATTGATAAATAACGAAGCTGACGTCACATCCGTTTGCTCTATTTTGAAAACTTGAAAAAAAGACGTTCATCTTTGACATACAATAGAACCGGAAGTAGTCAAGATAGAGCTCTGAAAATTATCATCTTTTATGCGCCTGACACTCCCCTATCACACTGGCAAGAAATTATGTTGCTGACATTACGGTTTGGGCTGTAGACTGAACGGATGAATAAAAAAGAAAAAAAAAAAAAAAAACCAACGAATACAATAGGTTATCGGCGCAGCTGAAAGCAGACTCAAACCTAATCAAAATCCATTCCAGTTACTTAGGGGTGAAAGGGTTTATTATCAACCCTGCAACAAATCCCGGAGGAGTTGATGGTAATTGAATCAGTAGCAATAATGTGTTGCTACAAAATTAGATGGACTAGTTTTACCCAATTAGAAACAGTAGTTTTTTTTGTGTGTTGGTAGCTGCCAATGGCGTGATAAAATTACAGGTGTTTAATTAACACAACTGACTTGAGGATGTTGACCTAGGATGGGAACAACATTTTCACCAGCCGTCTGACGTTACAAAAGATCAACCATTCTAGATGATAAAACGTTCGCATCTAGGTGTCACAGTGCGAGAAAAATATTTAGTCCTCTCGGAGACTCGAACCCGGGACCACATACACAATTGCCTGCATTAATCTTGCCCAGTAATAATACAATAATACCAACTCGCAATCAAGCAATTTAATTGTCTGAGCCTGAGCTGTAGCACAGGTCAGGCTCAACCAATCAAGCTGCTTGATTTCAAGCAATATGTTCAAGTACATTATTTTGAGAACTATTTAAACTCTTCAGACGTTAAGAAACTTGTGGAACGTACCGGTATTTGTAAAAGACCAGCAACCACCGGTTATTTTATCAAAATATGTAAAAAAAAAATTACAGCTTCACATAAAAAATGAATGCCTGGCTTCATGCTGTGTACCTTACCAAAAAACACAGATGTGTCTGTGACTGCAGAAATGGACTTATCGGTTTTGCGACAAGTGTAGATCCACACAGTCTGATCAGGATCTGCACTGTTTGCCATTCTATCAAGGAAACGCCCATCATGCTTCTACCAAGCAATATACCTGTTGATTGTTATCAGGCTTCAGGGGGCCGTTTCACTAAGCTTCGTAGGACTAAAATATTCGTAAGTGCAAAATTATGATAGTCTATAAATTTCACATTAGCAATGTTTTCTTGTAAACAATTGCTGGATTTACATTTATTGAGCATAGGCTGCATATGCAGCCTATGCTCAATAAATGTAAATCCAGCAATTGAAATGTATAGACTATTCTAAATTTGCACTTACGAACATTTTAGTCGTAAGAAGTTTAGTGAAACGGGCCCCAGGAGTGTGCTATTTGATCAGGAACAACACTGGTTACAGATTCCATAATCCAATTTTACCAGTCACAGCCACACATCTATGTCAGGTTCATTATCCACTGTGTAAGAGCAGTGCTCCAGATAAGCTGCGTATTTGCTTAAATACCCAATTAAATAGCGCTCGTCTGCACATACGTCACCAATTTGTGTGTTTCCAATAGTAGGACAAATACATGCATCAGTAAACTTTCATAATGGTCAGTGTAAGTCCAGAACAATGCAAACTGCATTTAATGCAGCCCAAAGTGTGTAATACTGAATGTTTGTCCTACTCTGCCAGATTTAGGTGTTCTATTTATAGCAGATTCCTTGCTAGGTAGATGAGCGCTATTGGCAAAAACCCAATTGAAATCAGAAGTAGTGAGTATCAAACAGCAATGCAAATTGTGTGGTACCTTTATCATGCTGCAGAAAACAATAAACAGACCATAAATATAGCATATTTTTCTTATTTTCAATGAAAACACATCTTGGTATTTCATTAGAATTGAGACAATTCTAATGAAATGCGAAGACATGTTTTCATTTCGAAACAAGCTATTCAATAATTGCCGTCTGTTGATGTGTAAATAGTAGTGTGATTTTATTTTACCCAATTAAAATTTTGAAATACCCAATTGCTTCAGAAATGATGGAGTAACAATACTCAATTACTAATTCCTTGTCTGGAGCGCTGTATGAGTCCGTATGTTCACCAGTGGCCCAGTTGTTTGTACACTCACTAGGTGGTCTATAAAACAAGCAATATTATTTTGTTTTCTGTTTGGAAGTTGCCATCCCACTTTATTTTGTTTTTGCTTGAATTATCTGATCCTTTTTCGTTCCACTGCTTGAAACCATTTAAACAAGTTCTCTCTAATTGCTTCACACCAGTACTAGTATTTATGCCCCCTAATGCGATATCAAGGGGGGCATATTGTGTTGCTCTTGAGGTTCCGTATGTCCTCCGTACGTCCGTCTGTCCGTACATACGTACATACTTCTGGCCGTCCGTGTGCATTTACGTCAAAAGGTTTGTAAGAGTCCAGTATCACACTGAGGCATATCCATGTTTTACAAACATTATGTCTAGTTTCTATCTATATGTGTGACTGGAAACTGGTTTATGGCATTTGCAATGAGTGTAGACTCATCAACAAGCACTTCTGCGAAGTCTGATGAGGGCCTACTGCCTGCACTGCTTACACTTCAGTCAATGATATACCAGTCATGCTTCTAACAAGGAGTCTTGATCCTTATTAGGCTTTAGAAGGTATCAAGCTTTGTATTGGCCAAATACGAGGGGTGATCCAGAATTACGTAGACTTTTGCTGTATAATATTATGTTTTATTTACCTATGTAGACACATACATCAACATAAAAATGATCATCAAACATTTCTCTAATAAAGACACATTGATTGACACTATCACAGCTAAGTACCTTAGTTATACGTTATCATAGCAACATATGAACATGGAGGCGGGACACAGAAAAAATATGTTATTTCTTTAGGTTTTAGATACATCATAACTTCATATCATTGGCATAATTTTTGCCGCGAATTTGTCTGATGTACAAATAACGTTCATGACGTGAAAATGTAAGCGTACAACGTCATATCCGTTTCAACTGCGAAGTTATCATTCAAAGTAAACAAACATTGCCTACCATTTCTGAGACAAAAATGACGTCAAATGAATACGCTGAACATCGCGCAGTCATAAAGTTCTGTGTAAATCTTGGAAAAACACTCACTCAGACCCGGGAGATGATGGAGAAATCATCGATAAAGTCTCGAGGGCCTTAGTTTTTAAATGGCACCGGAGGTTTAAAGACGGAAGAGAAGACTTGCGCGATGATGCCGGACGAGGACGGAAACTTGAAATCGACTCAACGTTAATCGACACCATTAAAGACGTCGTTATTCGTGATAGCCGCGTTACTGTGAGAGACATATGTGATATGACCGGGAAGGTACACCAAATTCTCACAGAACATCTCAACATGTGAGCAGTGGTATCTGGACACTTATCAACAGTGGATTGAGCGCCACAAGAAGTGCATTTCTAGCAAGGGCGAGTACTTTGAAAAACTGTAACGTCATCAAGTTATAACGTCGTTATGCGCGACGTCGTGACACTGCCCCGCATTGCTTATACATACCTACTACAAATGCTCAGTATAACAACAGCTATTGACACAATTACTTACAATTATGCATGTGCATTCAATAAAGGTGGTAGTTTATTGTGGTAAAGTTGTGTTTCTTTATACCTCTCCGTCTTTGCGTTATACCAAAATTCTACGTAATTCTGGATCACCCCTCGTACATACTGACTGATAACATATTGCTGTATCAGGCATTGACCTATAGAAGATACGAATATCCAGGTTAAAACAAATTGAAAACTGACGTTTCATTGGTCGAATGACGTCGCATAACGTTACCGAATAACATCAGTGGAATGACGTCACGGAAACAAGTCCCCGTTCTTTTCAATGAAAACACCGTCATAATTGCTCATTATGTAGCTAAAAAAAATTGCCTGATAAATAGTATACCGTGCTAATGTCTGCTGATATCATGTTTATCAGGCTCGGCTCGGAAACGGTAGGAATTCCTCGGCAAGCCTTGTCTGATAGGCACTAGCCTAGTATTGTCTATGTATGAATGTGCTAGCAGATTACGGGCTAAACTGGCCACCAATGTGATAACCCACATTTCTCCAATCCCCATTGCACCCATGCGGCCCACATGGCCAAAGTCAAGGTCAAATGACTAAGAAATTTGCGTAAAAGTCTTGCAACTTTTGTGTTAAAAAGTTTTTAAGTACCTATCTCTGCAACCATAAGTCCGATGTTTTGAAACTTCATATGCTTGTTTATCATCTTACATATTTTAGTCTATAACCCACCCATGTAATGCCCATGTCCAAGTTCAAGGTCAAATCACTATCGATTGTCTCGGCGGCCATCTTGTATTTTGTGTACAGCATTGGATAGTAGAATAATAAAAACATATTTTATCCTGCCCCATTATATTTTACCATGGTAAACAGGGATTCCGCTGGCGATCGCCACTTTCGCAATTGGCGATAAAAAGAAACAATTGGCGATGAAAAATTACAATTTTCGAAAAGAAAAACAAAATCTTTTTTTTTTCTCCGAAAATTGTATTTTTTTATCGCCAATTGTTTATTTTTATCCTATTGGATATTCCTTTTGTTTTTCTTTTTGTTTTTCTTTTTTTTTCTTTCTTTTTTTGAAGTGGCGATTTTTTTATTTTCCCCAGCGGAATCCCTGGGTATACCGTAAAGATTCTAATAGACGCCCGGGCGTGGGCGTCTATTAGAATCACCACTGGCTCTGAAGTCCAGGGTGGGCGTTTAATAGAGGCAAGTGTTATTCAGCAAAGGGAAAATGATGAAAAAAATATACGATGCTCTGCTATCTGAACAAAAACATAACTAAGGGACGTTACTCTCAAACGCCAGACTTGATTGTACTGTCTGTCAGTTTATAAACATTTGGGCCAAGACGTTTCGGCCCGCTCTGGTCATTATGGTACAGTCGGTAGAAATGTTAAATTTAATGGTAATGTATATCAAGACAGCGTCAATCATTAATGCTGATCAGATTTACGCCTATGGACGTTTCGTCAGCGTTTCGGATCTGTCGGGTTTGAGATGCTTTGAAAATAGCGTCTCCGTAACCGTGTAAATTCTGATCACCCTATGTCCGTGCAAATAGCTACTGCTGATGAGGAATTTACTGTGACACCGGAAACAGTCGAATTTCGCTTCCGCTTTTGAAAGTGAAAGTAGCAATTATGTTTTTTCCCCGATTTTAAAGGAAGTTGCTTTCGAAATAATGGAAAGAAAAAAAATCGAATTGGACAATTAGCTCCGATTTTGTTTCAAGTCGGTACTGGGCGTTTATTAGAGGCACTGATTTCGTGAAAATCGGCCAAAAAATGTGTAATTTTCAACGTAAAAAGTGAGGGGTGGGCGTCTATAAGAGCATGGGCGTCTATTAGAATCTTTACGGTATATACTTCAGGGCCCGGTATGGATTTAATCGCAGACATAGTCGATGACGTATTGGCCAGTCGAAACAATTTTGTCATGTGTCTACTAATCACCAGCACTATGAATGCTATATTTAGCAAGCACATGTTAGTGGTTTATTTTTTTTCCAATACTAAATAATAAAATATTTTTTATTTTCATTTCTTTGTTCAGGTCACCCGTAGGGTGATATCTGTTCAGAAAACCGTTACAAATCTACCATTAACCCTGAACACAACAGACCAGATAGCAATATTGGCAAAAAAGTGTAGATCCAGATGAGCCGGCTATAAATAAGTGACGACGATCAGGACCTGCACTTTTTGCAAGTAATTCTCATAGTCTTAGAACAAACACACCCCCTTTCCATAAATAGACTAGTCTGAAAATCATTTTGTGACGATTGGATAGGTCGGAAAGTTAACGTAACAAAATCCATTCCAGTTACTTAGGGTTAAATGCTCTTGTACCAAATGTTTTGCTCACGTTTCATCTACATCTGAGGCCCAGGGCCTGTAATGGAACCATTTTGTTACGAGGCCTCAGATGCAGCAGCCTTACAGAGAAGGATGCCAGAATGTACTTAATGCCACTTGAAATTACGTAATCAGCTCTTTTCCCATGCTATTGTTACACTCTTGATCATTATCCAGCTAGACATTTGTTAGGAAAAGTTAGGGCCACGTGTTAATTCTGCCAAAAATATTTACTTCATGTTCTTTACTGAGAAACATAGCACATATCTGTCAGTTATCTAGCATGTACCGTATTGACCATATATATTAGGACACAATTTGCTTTGGGAAACCCCTATTAAATAGGGGTTTCCCAAAACAAATTATATCCAAATACATAGTTAGTGTTATTAGACCACGACTGACATACTAACCCTAAATATTGGCACGCTCAATGTTGTGGGGAAACTATTTATGTTTATATGTTTCCCCAAATAAATGGTGACCGAATATTTAGACTTATTACAGTATGTGGCAAAAAGAGTTTGGCAGGGAAGCAGAATGATGATGTATGGGGTGAAAAGGTTTTCTGCTGATAGTAACCACTGCCTCTTACTCACCTTGGCACACAGGGAGTTGAAGTTTCAATGCTGGCTACAACCACAGGTTGAAGTAACGGACCGAGGTCTATAAATACATTAAATATGGAGGGAGTAAAAACAATTGTTTAGCTTTTTTTTTCTTCATTTATTGATGCTTTTAGGCATATTTAATGTATTTATAGACCTCGGTCCGTTACTTCAACCTGTGGCTACAACAAGCAGAATATCACTGCCAGTTTCAGGGAGTTCATTCCACTGTTGGGTAACTGGCTGTAAGTTTGTTTGTTTGTTTATTGGTGTTTAATGGCCTATTAACAGCTATGGTCATTTAAGGCATGGCCAACGGGTTTGATCCCGTATTCATCCTGCTGCATTGGGTGGAAAATTCCAAAATCAGTACGGAATAATGTACATTGAAACAAATATATATTGAGCCCTGAAATTAGAATAACCTAACCTGGTGCCAGGTCCAAGCCACTTGGCCCCTTCCTCTCAAATATATAGGATTATGAATAATCCTATTACTCATATATGGGGTATAACCAGATTAAACCCTCACATACGGGCCATACGGGATTCCGGTAAGGATGAATCCGATCGTTAAATTACCCATCGTATGCTCCCACCTGCCACCCGACAACTGTAAGTAACATATTGAGATCTTAGTAATTTTTGCAATTTTAAATTAATCTGGATCTACAGTGTTTGCACATGTTGGCTTAATTTACAGTCTGTACGGTTCATTAATCAGCAAAACTAAGCATGTAATTTGGATATTGTTAATTCTCTAAATGTCATTCATCAGCCTGTAGTAACAGATACAGGAACAGATAACAGATTACTTGTCAAATACGGAGAACTTGAGAAGCACCCAGTATATAGGTGTTAACCCTTAGCTGTTGCTTTATATTTTTGCCCTGTTTCTCAATAAAAACATGGTTTGACAGCACTTTAGAATCATTTCCTATTTCCAATGGAAATGATTCTAAAGTGCTGTCAAAGCATGTTTTTGATGAGAAAGATCAAAAATAAAACATAAACAGCAGACGACAACATTTCATTCAGCAGGCTAAGGGTTAAATTGCCACTTACAAATACCGTAATTATTCTATTAGACACCCATGCTCTAATAGATGGCCACTTAGAATGTTCAACTGAGTGATTTTGTTGCCATTTCTATCGACATAAAACCTCTAATAAACTCAAATTGCATACTCGGAGAAAAAATTAAACTGGACTTTCATTCTCAGCAGCATTTAAAAGGGCAATTTCTAGTACTTTGAAATTGGTTGTTTTAGCTCACCCCAAACCTTAGCCTCCCTCACACACTTTACAGCCAGTGATGACAATTGCAAGGTGATCAAAGTTGATTCTCATTGAAAATGTTTCCAAATAAAAAATTTGTCTACATGATTGTAGCATATGATAAATGTATATAATAAATCTACACGGACATAAAATTTTGTGAAAATTTAATTTCTGTTTTGGCATGAAAATTTACTGTAATATTTAACAATTAAGGTTTAACTCTTTGCATGCTAGCGGCGGAGATATCCGCCAAACGAATTAGGAGTATATGTTTTACTTCTCTCTGTAAATATGTCTTGAAATTTCATTAGAATTGAGTCCTCTGAGGACTCGATTCTAATGAAATTCCAAGACATATTCATGATATTTACGGGGAGAAATACAAGAAAATATGATGAATTTTTGTCTGCTATTTTTTAACTATTTATTACTTTAAATTTCCCAGCATGCAAAGAGTTAAGTTACAATGCAAGGATACACTGTCTTGCTCTTAGACATTGCTTTCTTATATCGAAAGTTCACCACATCCACTTCTGATGTTTTGCAATCACCTGTAGGCACAGTTTCATTAGATCTTGCACACAATGACACCAGTCACCTTCAACTCAATCATTTGGTAATTAAGCAATAATTGAAATAGATAGATTAGTTTACAGAATTTCTTCATTATGTTACATCAAGAGAAATCTGTCTACAGGTGCTGCCATTGTGTTGAAGATTCAATTATATATGTAGTACATGTACCTTCAGGGGATGGGAGGGTATTTCATGCTGAGGATACGCTGTTATGTTGGCAGAAAATCCCAAATATTTTCTTTCTATGCGCTCTGAAGTTTCTGTCGCGACCACCATTTGAACCGTCTCGTTGAGACGGCTCAAATGAGTGGTCACAACATATACTTTCATTGACAAATCACAGAAATAAAAATAAAATATTTAATAAATTTCATACCCGTAAAGGTAATGATGTTAATGATGTATCCATCCTTAACCCTTACAATGCTGAATTAATTTGTGTCGTCTGCTGAATATTTTTTATTTTTCCATTTTTCTCATAAAAAACTTGGTTTGGCAGCACTTTAGAATAATTTCCAATGGAAATGATTCTAAAATGCTGCCAAACCATGTTTATACTGAGAGAAAAAGACAAAAGATGAATTATCAGCAGACGACTATTTTCGGTTCCCGCATTCTAAGGGTTAACAGTGAACCTTACTCAGGGATTCACACCTAAGGGCCAATCCGGAGTATTAACCCATTACAGACGGGATACACTTTTAGTAGTATGAACCTTTTGAGAGAAAAATATCCATATTTTCTTTATATCCTTTCGAAAGTATATGTTGTTACCACTCATTTGAACCGTCTCAACGAGACGGTTCAAATGAGTGGTAACAACATATACCGTTATCGATGAATGAACACATTTTTCAACAAAAATGATCGTATCCTCAGACTGAAATGGGTTAAGGATGCATGGTGCTACAGTGGAACCCCTCTAAACTGGACATAGAGAAAAGTGAGTTGTGCTTAAAGGTACATGCCCATATAATCATTCATTAATATTTATGCTACTGATAGTGACGCGCAGTGGTATCAGGCTATTTTCATATGCAAATGAGGCATGCCATTTGTTAGTTATTTATACTAATTAAATGCGTCACCTGAAAAAATAATATACACATATTATAAAGTATGATCATTGCACATCAAAAAATAAATACACAGAATAAATAGTAGTGTCCGTTAACATTTTAATGAAATATGAAGTAGTCATCTGCCTGTTTTACAGTGGTACCAGGGATTCTGCTGGCGATCACCACTTTCGCAATTGGCGATAAAAATAAACAATTGGCGATAAAAAATTACAATTTTCGAAAAATAAAAAAAAATAAAGTGGCGATTTTTTTTTTTTTCCCAGCGGAATCCCTGTGGTACCTCGCTAAACTGTTAACCCTGGGGCCCTCTGAGGGTTTCTGGTTTAGAGGGGTTCCACTGTAGATGAAGAAACTGTCTTTCAGTGGTGAAAGTGATTTTTTTCTTCTGTAATTTAAGTGCTGAATATACAATACTGACAATTTCACATAAAAGCTCCAATCAATTGATCTCCACTTTCCTTCCCACTCTCTTCAGAAACTTGACTGGACTGAACATTCGGGAATTTGTTTTTCATTAAGAACTGGATTAGTCTATAAGAAAAAATGTTCTTTCTATACCCATGGCAATGAAGATGCTTCTTGGATTGCAATTTGATGTGTGAATTTTGAGAAAAGTATCATTCTGTCCTATATTTGGTTATTGACATTACCGTAATAGAATCTCCTGCTATATGCTATCAGATTTGACTTGGCAGGCCTCGGAATTCGCACACGTTTTATAGCATCGGCTGATAAACTGATATCAAAAGAAGCTAGCATGGTATTCTATGTGAATGTTCAGCCCACATCTATTATAATGAAGTTGCTTAAACTTCTGATGATGCTTTTATTTCTGGCACAGACAGTATGATGTTGATGTTATTATTGTATTATGGTGCTGTTACATCAGAATTCTGTTTGAACAAAGATAACAAAGTCTTGTCTTAGAATTGTGTATGTGTTCGTCTTTTGTTTACTGTAAGCTGAATAAGCAAATCATGAATATTTGAATGACATAATTTCGGCATTTACGAGATTAGAGTTCACTATACTGACTGATATGACTCATAAAACTTTTATTCCACTTCTGGGCAGTGGGTGGAGGTTGGGAGCATGTGAATTTGGAACATTGTTTGACCCTATGATACAATTTTGGCTTTCGTGTATATAAAAGCAATTTATTCTTGTAGCTCGTAAAACTTGTAAACCATAATGGGTGGGGTGTTGATACTTGGTATGTAACAAAGCTTCCTTATAGTGTGTAGATGCACACAGTGAATTTCAATATTTGATCTGACCCCCGACTCATGGATTATCTTCCCTTTTTGGACTTAGAATTTCACAATTGCATGTTCCTTGTTTTACTATCAAAGCGGTAGGTGGGGCATCCGTGTTCTATGAACACATTTTCTAGTTTCATATACATGTACTAATGATACATCACAACATAGAAACAGGTCATGTAACAGAAATACATGTACATAATGCCTCATACATTGATAATGTATCAAATATATTGACGTTACAATGTTCGTTTTGGCCTAATTGAATTCATGGAACTTTTCCATGCAATTACTAGTTAAAAACAGTTCTGCCATTAGGCAGCAAACAGTTTGTTTCGGAAATAAAGCTCGTAAAATTAGACAAAAGTAATGAAGACATTAAGTGCATGTTCTTGACTTGGATCTGGTGCGGAGCTGCTGATTGTTGTAGTATTGGAGGGTAAGCATTCCTTAACCATTTCAACACTACAGACCTCTATAGCAGTGTTTGTGAACAGTGTACATCCATATGAGTCGGCTCGTAACTCTTTTTGCACAATTTTCAGTCATCTAGTAAAAAAGATGATTGGGTTGGTCAGAAAATTATTACATCGATCACAGTCCATTTAAGTTATTTATGGTTGAAAGGGTATGGTGGATCTAGCCTTACAATGTTTCACACCTGGGGTCAGTTGTCTGGTGTGTTGATGACACCTGGCAATAAATCAGGATTTGTATGATTTTAGCGCTGAATAAATATTATAATTAGGGCCCTGCAGAGATTCGTGTTTCGCCTTGTCTGTCTGTGTCTGTGTCTGTCTGTCTGTCTGTCTGTGTCTGTTCATTTTTTGGAAGTTTTTGTAAGAGTTTCTCAAAGCACCTGCGTTGACAGACCACATTTTCTAGTTTCAATGCTGAATTTCCTGTTTTAAGTAATGCCGGCTAGAATTTTAATTCCAAACCAAATTCAGTGAGGTACTAGCTAGCTCAACCCTACTTTCAACACAGTATTCAAAATATTTATTACACTAGCCATAGCCTGCCTGTATCCGACATTAATTTATTCAAAATGTCCAAAATATTTTTGTTATTTTAGTCTCCGCAACTGTGTAATGTACAAACACATAATAATAAACTGTTCAAATGATGATCACGACATATACCTGGTTTAACGGTAACTGGGAAAAAATATATTTCTTACTTTTGTTTGCATGGAAACAATTACTGTATTATAATTCCAGCACAAAAATATTTACACAATTCCCTAACATTTGATTGGTCCGTAGCAAGTCTCTGTCCAAAGTTTATATCCCAGTAAACTCCCATGCCGAACTACTTTCCGTAACCGTCAGGTGCAGTTAAAATAATTCTGAAGAAAACGGAAAATAAACACATTTTCTTGATGAATTTATTTAAAATGCTGGAATTATAAGGAATGAATGGCATTTTTGTGGAATTTACCGGGGATATAAACTTGGAAAAGTCGCGGGAATACTGGACGAGGCCTTCCGACCTTCGTCCAGTATTCCCGCGACTTTTCCAAGTTTATACCCCGATAAATTCCACAAAAAGGCCATTCATTCCTATAATACGGTACATGGAAACAATTACTGTATTATATGGTACTACCCCAGAGCTCCAGATAAGGTGCGTAATGATGTATTTTACACACTTATATGCACATTGATTATCAACAGTGGGAGTACAAAATACTCACAGCAATGTGAAAATATGCATTGATTGTCAAATTGAGTAGTGGAAATACTGTAATAAGATTGAAAATGTACTTAGTTGAGCTGCAAAAAGCAAACAATCAACTAAGTAAATGTTCACCTCTATTACAGTATAAATAAGTGAATAAGTAATAATACACTCAAATAAGTGAATGTTTAAATTTGTTTTGATCATTTGTTCCCTATTTAATAATGAAGAAAATAAATTTTCCATTTGTAGAAATAAAATATACATTAAATCTGAAATCAGGTGGTACAAAACTCTTTAGACACAAAGCTTACCTGGAGCGCTGCTGCCCATTCCCAGGGGTTTACAGATTCTGTGATTACAATTTCGATGGAACATCAGATTGTCTGGCAATGATGGTATACAATCATGAATTCTGACTGCCATTTATCAATCAATGTGTTACCCCTTTGACTTTTCCTTAATAAGATAGGACATTCTGTCTATAGGATAATGGATTTACTATGCCAGGACAAAACTGCTTTTATCACACAACACACAAAAACAGCCAACACATTGTTATCATTTGTCTGATACTCAGATACAATTTGTTTGTTTGTCCGTCTGCCTGAGATTTGCGTTTTAAGTTTTTGGCTACCTACTGTCTTTTTTACTGTAAGTCGTTTTTGCTTGTAACTTCATATCCTTATGTGTCATCATCCATGTTTATGCCCCCGGTCTTGGTAGAGCTGGAGGCATAAAGTGTGGACTTTATCCGTGTGTCTGTGTGTCTGTCCGGCACATTAAGAAGTTCAGAAGTTCGCAGGATTACTTAAATATTACCACACGTCCATGCTGCCCTTAACATGACATTGACCTTTTGACCTTGACCAACTTTGAACTTTTTCACACAGAAGTTCGCCAAAGTTTATCAATTCTGTCATAACTTCTATATCCCTTGTTGGATTACTTTAATATTTGTACATCATACTTGTGGACAAATGCTACACATCCATGCTGCCCGTAATGTGACTTTTACCTTCACACCTTTGAACTTTTTCACACATTAAGAACTTCGCCAGAGTTTCTCAATTCTGACGTAACTTCTATTTCCTTTGATGTATTACATCATATTTGTGGACAAATGCCACACATCCATGCTGCCCTTAATATGACCTGACCTTTTGACCTTTGTAACTGTGCTTATGAATACTAATCAGTTTTGCTAAATTAACTTTTGCCACAGTTTCTCCAATCTGCCACCGGCATTCGTGAGCCGACAGGCCACATTTCTTGTTTCATTCTGTAGCCCACCGATGCGGCATCTATACTCAAGGTTAAGGTCAAATGACTTAGAAATGTGCATCAATGTTTTTGAGGGGTATTGATTTCTTTGTCTTGTGGGTGGGCACGTACTGAGCCATGGCCATCAGACTTGACTTGTATCCAGCTCACTTGGACTGTTTACAAAATCAACAACCATGAGTGTCAGTTTATCAATACCATGCCAACAGTTGTCATAGCAGTAATAACAAACAGTAATCATTGTCATAATCAGCTCATTAGCCAGGTTTTTTGAACAAAAATCCAGGCTATTGGATTGGCGAAAGCCGGGTGGGCGGGCGGGTGGCGTCCACAATCAATGTTAAGTTTTCGTGTTTGAGTCCATTTCTTTGGTACTGTACCACCTAGGACCACCACACTTTCACAGCTTCATGATCAAGGGGTGCCCACCACATATCACTATCCAACATGTCACTTTTTTTTTAACTTAACCCATTTTTTCCGCAGTCGACTTAGCCATTTTCAATGTTAAGTTTTCGCGTTTTCAATGTTAAGTTTTCATGTTTAAGTCCATTTCTTTGGTACTGTACCACCTAGGATCACCAAACTTTCACAGCTTCATAACCAAGGGGTGCCTACCACATACAACTATCCAACATGTGACCATTTTTTTACCTTCACCTATTATTTCTACGTAATTGACTTAGCCATTTTCAACGTTAACTTTTTAACGTACGTCTGGTTAAATTTTTTGGTTTTTTAAAATTAAAACTTTTTCGTTATACTATATCTCTGCAACTGCTTCGCCCATTACCTTGAAACTTCAACATGGGGTATTTATCATCATCCATATTTTCATTCTAACCCCCAACCGTGCGGCCCCTGTGCGCAATGTCAAGGTTCCAAATTACTTTGAATTTATTTGTTAAAGTTTTTCGTGTACTATATCTCTGCAACTGCTTCACCCATTACCTTGAAACTTCACATGGGTGTTTATCATCGTCCATATATTTTTTCAATTCTAACCCCCAACCGTGACGGCCCCCCCCTAAGTGCGCAATGTCAAGGTCAAATTACTTTGAATTTATTTGTTTAAAGTTTTTTCGTGGTACTATATCTCTGCAACTGCTTCACCCATTACCTTGAAACTTCACATGGGTGTTTATCATCGTCCATATTTTCATTCTAACCCCCAAACCGTGCGGCCCCTAGTGCGCAATGTCAAGGTCAAATTACTTTGAATTTATTTGTTAAAGTTTTTTCGTGTACTATTAATCTGGCAACTGCTTCACCCATTACCTTGATACTTCACATGGGTGTTATCATCATTGTCGCACCCGCTTGCGGAAAGCGCGATATCGTCGGCATTTTGGCATACGTCCGTCCGTCCGTCCGTACGTCCGTCCGTGTGTCCGGTTAAAGTTTTTTCGTTAAAGTTTTTCCATCTATTATATCTATTTTTTTAGTGTCCATGCCTCGCCCCAAGGCGCGACATGCAGGCCACGGCCATCTAGTCTACAAAAAGTGGGTATAATTATGTTATCCAAGTGTCCATGCTTGGAAAAAACCTGGCCTTCGTGGCTTTGCCTCGTTTCTTGTTTTACAATGATGCATTAACCCTTAGACCGCTATCTTATTATTTTTTTTGTCTGCTGTTTATTTTCTATTTTCCATTTTGATCATGAAAAACATGTTTTGACAGCACTTTAGAATAATTTTCAACATGCTTTGACAGCACTTCAGAATCATTTCCATTGGAAATGATTCTGAAGTGCTGTCAACCCATGTTTTTTTTTTAGAAATAAGGCAAGATATAAAAGCAGACGACAATTGTTGTGAGTAGCGGTCTAAGGGTTAAATTCTTTTGTCTGCTTTTTATTTTTTCTTCGAAAACATTTTCATGATTCCAAAATGCTGTCAAATCATGTTTTATTGAGAAAGAAGGCAACCGTAAACAACAGCTGATGACAATTTTCATTTCCCCGCCTGTTACATACACATTTCATTTGCAACAGAGGAGCACTAGGTGAATACAATTCATTAATCTGGATAAATCAACATGACCTTAATTACGCTCTAATTTTTAGGGGGATCAGATTATATTTTAATTAGCGGATTACATGGTTTATTGGATTTCTGAATTGGTAAACCATAGGTGTTTGGCACGGTAAAATGTAGCTACAATAATTCGCCTCCGATATGCGAGAAGTATGGAGCGGGGTAGCAATTTTGTTACTAGGTAAAATGCAGCTTCTAATATGCTGGTAGCCGCTCCGCCTGGTCGTATACAATGTCTACTTCTTGGCATACTACTGATGTTTCCAATGAATTATTTAGCACCTATGTCTGGCTCAAGCCCTTAACTTCTTGATCCTGTGGTGAACTGGTCAAAAACTCAGTGAGGCCAAAATGCCAATTCTATGATCGCTAATCATACATAAATATGCATAAGACTAAAATAATTGTATTTGTCACAACACCATTTTCATGATTAAAAAAAATGTTTTGTCCGATGATTTAGTCCAAGAACATTGTCAAAAATATTATTCTGGATACCACTCAATTCGGACTGTCAGTATGAAACATTTGTAATTTTAGCACTGTATATTGCTATCACAGTCGTTATTTGACAAACATAACGCCTGCGACCTTGACCTAATTTCTTGCACTGCATTGTATATAATGTATGTCACAAAACACTGCATTACTTCTTGGGCTTACATGCAAATTGTGTTTTTCTCTTCATTAAGAACATTTTCATCTGCCAAATTTATTTGGAAAATCTATATTTTCAGTATTAGATAATGTAGAAAGTTGGTCTCTTCTGAAAGAGTTGTTCGATTCAATGTCAGTTGCAGGGAAATACCGTCATTCTAACTAATTTTTGGCAAATAGTTTGTTATCTGTGACTCTAGAAATAGGGATTATGGGTTTTGCGACCGCACAGTCTGTTCAGGATCTGCTCACCATTCCATCAACGAATCTCCCGTCATGCTTCAAACAAGCAATGTAGATCGTCATCAGGTTACAGGCGTGTGCTATTTGGTCATGAGTCCATATTTACATGTATACATTTGTCCATATTTGTGGCTGTGACTCCCAAAATGGTGCTTATGGGTTTTGCGACCAGTGTAGATCCAGATATAAGTCTGATCAGGATCACAAATCCCATAAGCCCAATTTCTCCAGTCACAGCCACATTTGATAGATATCTTGGAGAGTAGAGGAATAATTACACTGGTGTATCCAGATTCCAAATTTCTTCAGTATTTGCATAAGAACATCTATCACAACATTCTGATCATCAGCATGTTGATAGATTAATGTCTGAATGACAACTTGATGGCCTGTGATCAAACTGTCTGCCGATGTGCAGTGGATATGCATATATGATATGTATAATTGGCTGGGCACATCAATAATCTGCCTGCAGATCAACATGGTCGGTACGCTGAGTGGAAGTGATCCATGGGGAATCACGTTACTAAAATTGGCAAGAATTTCAAAATATTTGCTTTTCTGGCATAGTCCAGGTTGGTATACCACTACAAGAATAAAATGAAAAGGCGATCAAGTTGTTACAACTATTTTTTTAAAGCGTAAGACCTGTGTTTTTAAAAAATTCAACCCACAAAATATGTGCTGCCACCGACATTTGCATAAAAGATGTAAGACCTGAAAATTTGGATGTTGGTTGTATAATTCTTCGCTAGTGCGCGAATAATGACATATTGAGTTTGTGGTTTGTTAATTGCGAAAAATAACTTGCAATCTACTCCTGTATCATCCGTAGCCTGGGAGTTATGATTTCCACTCATAGGGTTAAAGGTACATGCCCACTCAGTAGGCGCGAAATGTTCTGTATATCAGAGACATCATCTGAGACATTTCCTGGCAAAATAAACATTAATTCACCATTCCCACGTATTGATTGGCATTATTATTCACTATTTATACCCCCCGCAACGAGTTGTGGGGGGTATACTGCAGTCAGGTTGTCCGTCCGTGCGTCCGTCCGTGAGTCCATCCGTGCGTCCGCGTAAACTTAACATCAGAGAAATATTGTTATAACTTCTATTTCCTTCATCTAAAATGCTTGATATTTCACACATGCATTCCTGTAAGGCTCTACTACCATGCTGTGCCAAATACACGACCGTCCAACCACCCGGTCAGATCTTAATGTCAGTCATTTCACACATAGTAAGTAACCACTTACCAGCATCAGAGAAATATTGTTAAAATTAACATCTATTTCCTTCATCTAAAATGCTTAATATTTCACACATGCATTCCTGTAAGGCTCTACTACCATGCTGTGCCAAATCCACGACCATCCAACCCCCGCTGATACCAAGGTCAAGGTCAAATACTTAGTCTCTTTACAAAACTTAACATCAGAGAAATATTGTTCTAACTTCTATTTCCTTCATCTAAAATGCTTAATATTTCACACATGCATTGCTGTAAGGCTCTACTACCATGCTGTGCCAAATCCACGACCGTCCAACCCCCGCTGATCCCAAGGTCAAGGTCAAATACTTAGTCTCTTTACAAAACTTAACATCAGAGAAATAAGTTATAACTTCTATTTCCTTCATTGAAAATTCATAATATTTCATATGCTGTGACAAATCCCCGCTGATCTCGAGGTCAACATCACATACATACCGTATACCTCCAATTAACGCCCCCCCCCCCCCCCCCCCCCCCCCTCCTAATAAACGCCCCCCTCCCCCCAAATAAATTTTTTTTTTTTTTTTTTACCAATGACCGCCAATTTCAAACACAAATAATCCTTAAATCCTTATTTGTGTTTGAAATTGGCGGTCTTTGGTAATTTTTTTATTTATTTTTTTTTATTTTTTTTATTTTTTTTATGGCTAATAAACGCCCCCCCCCCCCTTTTGTAAAATGTAACGCCTCCGGGGGCGTTAATTCGAGGTTATACGGTAGTCTCTTTACAAAACTTAACATCAGAGAAATCGGTTCTAACTTCTATTTCCTTGCTCGGATCTGCTTCACATTTCACACACTCATTGCTCCAATGGACCTCTACCACCCTGTGACAAATTCACGTTCATGCCGCTCGCGCTAATCCCAAAGTCAAGGTCACAAGCCCACACACTTGGAAATTATTACATATTTTAGGGGTACCTGGGCCCACGCGGGGGGTATTCCGTAAGCCTCGCTTACTGACCAATCTAGTTATTCTCTGTATTTAATTTTTGATGTGCAATGATCATACTTTATAATCTGTCGAAAATATTATTTTTTCAGGTGACACATTTAATAAGTAGCAATAATTAAAAAATATCATACCTCATTTGCATATGAAAATAGCCTGATACCACCAAGAGTCACTATCAGTAAAATAAATGTTGCTATGATTATATCTGTATAGCGGACACTGGTGGAATAGTGACACAATTATACTCTTATTTAATTCCTATAAAGAACATTTTGTGCCTACTGAGTGGGCATGTACCTTTAACTTCCTCTGCAGATTAGCGAATCAGATCTGATTATATTGACTTTGTATGGAAAGTATCATTTTTCTATGGGAATTTAACATACGGGGCTAAAAATAATTTTTGATTTTTGTAGACTGATTTTCAAAATCTAACTTTTCTTAGTTACATAATTTCCCAGCTATCTACATGTACACAGGTTTTGGAGTAATTTTTCTTCTCTTTTTGTTTGACCCTCACCTTCACTTCGCTTATGACCCACGCCCAAACACACAAAGTCAAGGTCACTGGAGACTTATGTTCACCTTGTTTGTACGGCAGATGCGCTTAAGTTTTTAATCTTTTCTCAATAACTCCACCAATTTCAATAATATTTTCCCACAATGCCTGTCTAGGGATTAGCTTCGTAATAACGATACCCTTTTACTATCAAGGCTGCAGGTGGGGGCATCCGTCTTCTACGAACACATTTTCTAGTTTTATAATATATTTTATCAGTATTGGATTTACTTTCAGCGACGGGATATCTGTGAATTACATTATTTAAAATTGATGGAAATAGTGTGTATAGTGTGTATAGTGTGTATAATAGTTTTGCGACCAGTGTAGATCCAGATCAGCCTGTGCATCCACACAGTCTGATAAGTATCTGCACCGTTCACCATTCCATCATAGAAACACACAAGGAATATATATATTGTTATCGGGCTACTGGAGTGTTTTATTGCATCAGAACCTTCACAGGTCACAGATTCCATAAGCCACAGTTCTCTAGCCACAGCCACTTTTCTCTAGACTCCTGAAGAGATGGCCAAAAATGAGTCACACAGCAAGTTGGCTAGACACCCAACAGCTCTCATCAGCAGAATATTTTTGTTCAATATTGGAACGCATCAACAATCAACCAGTGGCGACCAATACAGTTAAACCTTTCACCCATACATAACTGGCATGGATTTGATATGTTAATCTTGCAACCAATCTATTTGTCACAAAACCATTTTCAGACTAGTCCATTTATGAAAAGGGGGTGTTTTTGTTCGCAAAAAAAATAAAATTACTTGAAAAAAGTGCAGATCCTGATGAGACGGCTCGTTACGAGCCGTCTCATCAGGATCTACACTTTTTGCAATTACCACTATACAGGAATGTGGTGTTGAAAGGTTAATTAATAATTTTGTGCCATTTGTGACTGTGATGTAGTAGCCACCATTAAGCATACAAAATGCTTTATTTCCCATGTGAGACTTGCGCGTATTATCATCAACATTATTTATAGTATGTGTGGGCTAATTCTCAGCATATCTTTCCAAGATTTGTCCTGATTGATAATGATAGAGAGGGTAGAGAGAATGTGCACAAATATACATGTTAGAAGTTTATAGTTCTACACGATTGTCCCAGATCGCAAAATACTTGCACATTTAAATGATATTAGATATTGTACCTAATGAGAAAAATCTATTTAAATTAACCCTTTTCATGCTGAGGATACGCCATTGTGCTTGCGGAAAATGCTAAATATTTTCCTTCTATGCGCTCAGAAGTACATGTCACGACCACCATTTGAACGGCCTGTTCGAGACGGTTCAAATGAGTGGTCGCAACATATACTTTCATTGAGAAATAACGAAAATAAAAATAAAATATTTTTAAAAAATCATACCCGTAAAGATGTATTCCGCGCATGTAATTGGTTAATACAGAAACTGTAATATTTTCTGTAAATGATGTGGTCAGTTTGCTCTGAACATTTCATCAACTTTCAAGATAATAACTTTTGTCAATATTTTTTACGAAAAAATTGTACATCTTAGTACGGTGGAACCTGTCTAAAGCGGACACCAATAAACATGTGATCATAGTTCTGTAGCCGATTTCACCAACATTGCAAAGTATACTTTAGTAGCAAAGTATACTTTGAGGGAGAAATTTTCATTTTTTTTTTAAATTTATTAATTTTGATTATACTGAATTTATTACATTATCACAGCCATTTAATGGCTGTGATAATGTAATAAATTCAGTATAATAATTCTGCATACTTTTAATCATGAAATATATGCATTTGTTAGTTCTATGTGAAATAATGCATTTCTGGAAAAATAAATGATTACTCCCTCAAAGTATACTTTGCTAGTAAAGTATACTTTGCAATGTTGATGAAATAGGCTACAGATGTGTTACTTGGTCATTGATCTCGGGTGATAATGCCTCTGTTCGTGATTGCATAGCACACAACTATTCCTCGGAATAATCAAATGCCTGCTTTACAGTGAAACCTCGCTAAACCGGACACCCTGGGGACCTAGGGTGTCCGGTTTAGCGAGGTTTCACAGTAGGTACAAAATCACATGGTCTGTCAAATTCCCAGAATATATATCTGAATATTCAGGGTTATAAGTGTACTTGATGTTGTTTAGCATATATTCCAGTAGCCTATTTCACCAAAACTGCAAAGTATACTTATCTTGCTAAGTACACTTTGAGGGAGAATATTTTCAATTTAATGATAAATTTATTAATTTTTAATGTACTGAATAAAATGGCTGTGATAATGTAATAAATTCAGTATAATAATTCTGCATACTTTTAAGCATCAAATATATGCAGTTCTATATGAAATAATACATTTTGGGAAAAATAAATGATTACTCCTTCAAAGTATACTTAGATAGATAAGTATACTTTACAATGTTGGTGAAATAGACTACAGAGCTCGAAATTAACACTGGGGGGTCCTGTGGTGAGGCCAGTAGTTCTAACACAGGACCAGTACAAATTTCAAGCCAGTTGTCCTCCTGGCTAGTGAAACAAATTACCAACACATCTCAAATTTCCTAATAAATTAGGCTGAATTTTGCCTGAAATTTTGCCTGAAATTTTGCCTGAAATGTCCTAAAAACATTGGAATAAAAAAGTATATGACAACGAAAAATGAAAACGTATGTGAATGGCTGGTGTATCATGCCAATAGTCACAAAATCCCATGTTCATGGTGCATATAATGTGCAAGTAGTGATTCACATGGTTCATATAAGAAACCTAATTTCGTTTTGGGCAGTGCACATTTCAAGCTTTAAATATTGCATGTTTTAAGGTTTTTAGGTTGCTTAATTGTCGGACCAGTAAAATTCCTGCAGGACCAGTAGATTTCAGAACTTACTTGTCCTGCTGGCTTAAGTAACTAAAATCTGTTAAATTCTAGCCCTGGATTCACATACAAGCTGAAAATAATTGATGACCACAGGGTCTTGTTGCAACATACGTGTTCCTCTAGTCAGTGTTCCTCTAGTGCAGTGTTAAAATCGTCTATAATCTAACTTGATTGATTATGTAAAAATTCATGCTGGCATCTGGAGTAATTCTCTTTGCAAGTATTTGCACTGACTGTTTTCATTCGAAGAGGATGTATCTGTTAATACGCTCAGAAATTTCCGTTAGAAGGGGAAGGCGTGGTTATGTGTAATTGTGTTATTCTTATCATGATCATCAACTCTACTTGAATGTTGAAACTCTGAAAATTGAATATGCTATTAATTAGGTTCCTGGCAAATGCACAAGTAGTAGCTGTTCCTGACATGCATGCAGACATACCAGGGCCTGCGAAAACCAGTGTATCAGTATCACTATTCCTGCCAGTGTGATTTGGTTTAGCGTCCTAGCAACAGCTAAGGTCATAATAGAGACGGAACCACAGTTTAACCCTTAGACCACTACTCACAACAATTGTCGTCTACTGTTGCTTTTATATCTTGCCTTATTTCTCAATAAAAACATGTTTTGACAGCACTTCAGAATCATTTCCAATGGAAATGATTCTGAAGTGCTGTGAAAGCATGTTGTAAATTATTCGAAAGTGCTGTCAAAGCATGTTTTTGATGATAAAAATGTTAAATAGTAAATAAACAGCAGACGACAAAAGAATTAAGATAGCTGTCTAAGGGTTAAAGTCTCATCCGACAGACCAGTGGGATGGAAATAATATGAAAGTATTTTTGATGCCCTAGACGTCTCAGGTTTGAACCCACAACCTCCAGATTGGAAGCCAGGTGTTCGAACCCCTAGGCCACAACCTTTCCCAGTGCCAGTGTCGGACCAGCCTAATTTTTTTTTCTTCATCTAAATTGCTTGGCCCTGCATGATACTCTTAAAATTGTGTTGATGGACCTAAGCACCATTCCATTCCGTCTTTGTTTCATTCAGTAAAATGGAACGTCAGGCATCAGCATCTCAGCACACGATCAGCGAGCAGACTGTGACTAATGTGTCTCTTTATTGTGAAAGCAGGTAGGGTAAGTCACGTGTCCCCCCCCCCCCCCACCCCCCCCCACCCCCCCCCCCCCCCCCCCCCGCAAACCCCCTTCCCATGCACTAACTGTATCTCTGAGTTCCAGTAATGTTTGTACGTGTATTTGGGCCACCGGCTGACGAGGCAAGAGCAACATTTGAGAAGCGCCATGTGATTTTGTACAAAATTTATTATATTTTTAGCCAGGTTTTTTGAAAAAAAATCCAGGCTATTGGATTGGCGAAAGCCGGGCGGGCGGCGAGTGGGCGGCGGGCGGGCGGGCGGCGGGCGGGCGGCGTCCACAATCAATGTTAAGTTTTCGTGTTTGAGTCCATTTCTTTGTTACTGTACCACCTAGGACCACCAAACTTTCACAGCTTCATAATCAAGGGGTGTCCACCACATATCACTATCCAACATGTTACTTTTTTTTTAACTTGACCCATTATTTACGCGCAATCGACTTAGCCATTTTCAATGTTAAGTTTCCGCGTTTTCAATGTTAAGTTTTCGTGTTTAAGTCCATTTCTTTGCTACTGTACCACCTAGGACCACCAAACTTTCACAGCTTCATAATCAAGGGATGCCCACCACATATCACTATCCAACATGTTACTTTTTTTTTAACTTGACCCATTTTTTCCGCGCAATCAACTTAGCCATTTTCAATGTTAACTTTTCGCGTTTTCAATGTTAAGTTTTCGTGTTTAAGTCCATTTCTTTGGTACTCTACCACCTAGGACCACCAAACTTTCACAGCTTCATAACCAAGGGGTGCCTACCACATACAACTATCCAACATGTGACCATTTTTTTACCTTCACCTATTATTTCTACGTAATTGACTTAGCCATTTTCAACGTTAACTTTTTAACGTACGTCTGGTTAAATTTTTTGGTTAAACTTTTTTGTTATACTATATCTCTGCAACTGCTTCGCCCATTACCTTGAAGCTTCACATGGGTGTTTATCATCGTCCATATTTTCACTCTAACCCCCAACCGTGCGGCCCCTGTGCGCAATGTCAAGGTCAAATTACTTTGAATTTATTTGTTAAAGTTTTTTCGTGTACTATATCTCTGCAACTGCTTCACCCATTCCCATTGACCTTGATACTTCACATGGGTGTTTATCATCATTGTCGCACCCGCTTGCGGAAAGTGCGATATCGTCGGCATTTTGGCATACGTCCGTATGTCCGGTTAAAGTTTTTTCGTTAAAGTTTTTCCATCTACTATATCTATTTTTTTAGTGTCCATGCCTCGCCCCAAGGCGCGACATGCAGGCCACGGCCATCTAGTCTACAAAAAGTGGGTATAATTATGTTATCCAAGTGTCCATGCTTGGAAAAAACCTGGCCTTCGTGGCTTTGCCTCGTTTCTTGTTTCATAAATAAAGTTAAAAAGTTGACAGTTTTCAGAGTACATGATGTACTCTGAAAATTTTGTCAACTTTTGACACCATTTACGGAAAATATTGTAAATGTCCGAAGGTACAAATCACATGGCGTGTCTCATTTGTGGTTGTGACTGGAGATATGGGGCTTATGAATTTGTGACCAGTGTAGCTCACATAGCACCCTCCTGTAGCTTGGTATTGATATATATTGTTTGTTAACAGCAGGTGGTTCATTGATGGAATGGCGAACAATGCAGATCCTGATCAGACTGTGCGGATGCACAGTCTGATCTGGATCTACACTGGTCGCAAAATCCATAAGCACCATTGTGTAGTCACAGCCACATTTCATGCTCAGTATGCGTCAATGTATTAAATTTCTTACATAGTTTCCATATCTCATCAAAAATCTGACAACCAAAAGTGTTTGAGTCTACACTGGTTAATATTTATAGTCGAATTGCACTATCACTTTTTGTAGAGAGCTGGCATAGTGATGGCTGGTTTCCATACAAAACATGTGTTATTTTTGTCGCATCTGCTTTAGCAGAAGGCATGAGTATAGATAGTCTCTGCTTTTTTTGTCGCCGTCGTCCGAAGTGTCAAAAAGTTTGTACAAGCTTCGTCATCATGGCATAACTTTAATATTACTTGACGGATTGCTTCAATATTTGGACACTTGATACATGTGAGCATTTAGAACGCACTTATGCCGCCATTAACATGACCTTGACCTTTTTTACCTTCAAATATTTGCAGAAACACTTAACCATTTGTTTTTGCATCAAAAAGCTTATACAAGTTTCTTCATCTTGATATAATTTTAATATTACTTAACAGATTGCTTCAATATTTGGACACTTGATACATTTGATCATTCGGAACAGTCTCATGCTGCCATTAACATGACCTTGACCTTTTTTTTTATCTTCACATGTTTGCGGAAACACAGCCATTTTTTTATGTCAAAAAGTTTCTTCAACCTTGACCTTTTTCGTGTTTTAAGCATGCACTTCTCTGACGGTTTTTGTGATGCTTACTTTAGCATATGCCATGATCATGTTACAGTCAAATGCCTCGGCATGGCGCGACAACGTGGCGGAATTCTTGTTTTTAGCTCACATGAGCGAAGCTCATGTGAGCTAATGTTACCGCAATGTGTCCGTCGTCGTCCGTCGTCCGTCGTCGTCCGTGAACATTTTCAAACGTCTTCTCCTCGGTAACCATTGGGTCTATAGTCACCAAACTTCATGGTCATGGTCCTTAGGTAGGGGGATTACAAAATTGTTAAAATTACGTCATTACGTAATCCAAGATGGCCGCCGTCTAAAAATAGCACAAATTCTTCAAAAATCTTCTTCTCAAGAATCGCCAACCGGATTTCGACAAAACTTGGTAGGAATGATCGATGTACAATGCTCTTTCAAATTTGTTAAAATGGTGACCCCGGGGTCAAAAATGGGCGTGGCCCGTGGGGTCAAATTGGGGTCAAATTTTATTTTTGACCGAATATGGTCATGTCATATATCAAATTGAAGGTATCAATGAGGCGATCACTCTGGTGCATTTTTCGTCAAAATCGGATGGTTGTGTCATCCAAGATGGCCGCCGAAAGGTCAAAAGGTCGTTCTTTTATTAGAGATTTCAAAATTCTTCTTCACATGAACTGCTCGGCCCATGGTAGCCAAACTTAAAAGTTATGGTCCATGGGTGAAGCCTTTTCAGATTTGTTAAAATGGAGGTCATCGCTAATCCAAGATGGCCGCCGTCTAAAAAGAGCATAAATTCTTAAAAAATCTTCTTCTCATGAACCGCTAGCCGGATTTCGACGAAACTTGGTAGGAATGATCGATGTACAATGCTCTTTCAAAGTTGTTAAAATGGTGACCCCGATGTCAACAATGGGCGTGGCCCGTGTGGTCTAATTGGGGTCAAATTTTATTTTTGACCGAATAGGGTCATGTTATATATCAAATCGAAGGTATCAATGAGGCGATCACTCTGGTACATTTTTTGTCGAAATCGGATTGTTATGTCATCCAAGATGGCCGCCGAAATGTCAAACGGTCTTTCTTTTAATAGAGATTTCAAAATTCTTCTTCACATGAACCGCTCGGCCCATGGTAGCCAAACTTAAAAGTTATGGTCCATGGGTGAAGCCTTTTCAGATTTGTTAAAATGGAGGTCATCGCTAATCTAAGATGGCCGCCATCTAAAAATAGCATAAATTCTTAAAAAATCTTCTTCTCATGAACCGCCAGCTGGATTTCGACTAAACTTGGTAGAAATGGTCGATTTACAATGCTCTTTCAAAGTTGTGAAAATGGTGACCCCGGGGTCAAAAATGGGCGTGGCCCATTTGGTCAAATTGGGGTCAAATTTTATTTTGGACCGAATATGCTCATGTCATATATCAAATTGAAGGTATCGATGAGGCGATTGCTCTGGTGCAAGAATTGCTCTGGTGCTTGTCGGAATCGGATGATTATAACATCCATGATGGCCACGAAAAGGTCCATTTATTCGAGATTTTGAACGTCTTTTTCTCAGGAACCACATGGCCGATGCTGGCCAAACTTCATAGGAAGTTAAGATCCTTGGGTGAAGCTTTTTCAGATTTGGTAAAATGAGAGTCATCGTTTAATCCAAGATGACCGCCATCTAAAAATAGCACAATTTTGTTCAAAACACATTCTCCTCTGGTGTTCATGGAGTCCATGGTGAGCGAATTAGGGCCATCATGGCCCTCTTGTTTATTCACAACGTCTCAACGGGCTGGACAATCTAGCTGCGGCCACTTTGTATACTCATTGGATGTATTTGCTAGCACCAGAATTGACTGACCAGCCACTAGCAATCTCTTTTATCACATTTTGTAAATGTTCAAGTGATTCATGGAAGTGCTGACTGATCTTTGGTTGTACCGCATGTCAGGATTACCCTTTCAGCACCACAGGCCTGTATAGTGGTATTGGCAAACTGTGTAGATCCAGATGAGCCGGCTCGTGACGAGCCGTCTCATCTGGATCTGCACTTTTTGCAAGTAATTTTCATATTTTTAATAACAAAAAACACCCCCTTTTCATAAATTGACTACCGGTAGTCTGAAAATCATTTTGTGACGGTTGGATTGGTTACAAAATTAACATATCAAAATCCATTCCAGTTACTTAGGGGTGAAAGTGTTAAAAGTCGCCTTTGTCAGCCCGGTGGCCATTTTCAGTCTCAGTTGCGGTGCCTGTGTTTTATATGCCAGTAATTTTATGTATGTACATGTATTGTAATTTGTTGTTGAAGGTTCTATTGCAGCGATGGGCCATTCTTTGCATGCTTAACCATTTTACAGGTAAGTGGAATGGGTTTTTTACGTGCTAATTTTCTGACCAATCCAAACGTCGCAAAACGATTTTGAATGCTCATTTATTAAAAGGGTGTGTTTTTGTTCTCAAATATATGAAAATTATTTGCAAACTGCAGATCCTGATGAGACGGCTCATCTGGATCTACACTATTTGCCATTACCACACTATATAGGACTGTTACATTGTTGAAATGGTTAAATCTATGCAATGTATGAGTGCATGTGTATATTAGTTGTGTGACTGAACAAAGAAAATCCTTCCTACAGTCTTCGAACCTATAACCTGAAAGTTTCGCACTTGGATTCTATGTGGGCTATTTTAAGTAACAATCTCTGAAAACTGTACCATGAGAATATTGCAAAAATGCGTATCATGGTATACCATCTTTTACTTAACATTTTGAACCCGAAATTCCGCAGTTTATGCAAACAGTGATGATCCAGATGAGCCGGCTCGTAGCGAGTCGTCTCATCAGGATCTGCACTTTATGAAAGTAATTTTCATAATTTTGAGAAAAATACCCCCTTTTTATAAATGGACTTATTACCGGGTAGTCTGAAAACCATTTTGTGACGATTGGATCAAAATCCATTCCAGTTACTTAAGGGTGAAATGGTTAAACCTGTTATTCTGAGCATATGATCAGTATGGCAGTGTCCGCGAAACTACCAACATTTTACAGGACATTTTGGTCTGGTAAACTCGAAATTTTTAAGCAAAAATTATTGTGTGTGATATTTAAGAACTTTTTTAAGTATATCTGCAGTCATATATTTATATCGGTCCGGCGACTTCCGGCAATTTTAACGGACATGTGCGATGGACCGATTACTTTCGCGGAGACTAAGTATGGTACGAGGCTTGCTCCGCTCCGCCCCTACTGTCTGTTCTACTTATTGCTGCCGACGAACATTTGGCTACTGAACACAATTAACTGAAAAAAATATTTAAAATGAATGTAAAAACTTTTTCATCAATAACAAAAAAGTAACCCACCCCAATTTTTTTTATTTGATGAAATTCTATCAATTATTGCGAAAAAAGGTTTGTCTTTTGGCTCATGTGGCACCTGTATCCAAGGTTAAGGTCAAATGACTTAAAAAAAAGTTTTTGAGGGGTACATCCATCAGTGTTACTGATTTCTTGTTTAGTGCATGTAGACACCACACCATATGTGATATGCCTATGATTTTGTACCTCAGAACATTATGCGATATCTCATAACAAATATTACAAAATTTATTTTCCGTAAATGAATTCGAAAATTGATGAAATTTTCATACCCAATGTGGTATTCTCCGCATTAGCTATGAAAATCTTGTCATCTTTCGACGTCATTTACAGAATATATCACAGTTTTTGTAAGTATATTTCATAAAATATCACACATGTTCTTAGGTACAAAACCACAAGGCGTGTCTCGTATGTTTTATTTTACCACTATTATACATTTACATTCCGTTCATTGGAAATCTGGGCAAAATCCTTGCGTTTTGTGTTCATTTCAAGCCAGAAATGTTATTTCAATGCAGTAAACTTGAGCAAGATACAACTTCTTCCCGTCGTAGCAGCGTGGATATTTTTGTTGAAAATATCTCTGCTTTCTTCCACGAAAGGTAGGGTATGGTGAGTTTTTATTGTGCCCTATTTAATCTTGAAGCATGTTGGCATGTAGCAAGTGTAATCAACTGTTGGAGGATGCCTGTGTATTATATATAGAGGATCTTGCATGAGTGATGATTTAATAGGAGAACGTGGACGGTGTAAATTAACGATAGGGTTCCTCCTTATAGGAATCATGATTTGCCTGGTTTGGCCTCCAGGTACGTTTTTATCTTTGGCTCTTTTGTTACCTGGGAGTTGAATTGGGTTATTGCCCATTATAAAAGTAGCAAGATTATTACTGATCCTACTGCTTTTGGGAGGGGGCCAAGTGATTCTGGTGTGGCGAGGATCTGGCATCAGATCGAGATTATTCTGATTTCAGAGCTGAATATATATATTTTTTTTATTGTAAATATTCAGTTCTGAGTTTGGAATTTTCCCCCCCATTTGTACATGTACTTGAAAATGTACTTGTACAGGTAATATATGGGATTTAGTACTATTTACCGATTGACCCGGCCTTGAACGACCTTAGTTGTTGATATGCCGTTAAACCCCAACAAACAAACAAGTTTATAATAACTATCCTGAGAAATTTAAGCAAAGATAATCATTTGATGATATCATTTAAATTTTTTACTGACTTTCCAAATGAAATGTAACGATATGTAAAGGTTAATAACTTACACAGTCTCGGGCCTTCCACAACTCAGCCATCCGACACCTTGGATCCTTGGCCTTGGACCTATGAACCTTGGCCCTGAAGCATCAACAACTTGGGCCTAAATTGTGAAACATAGGTCCCGGTATAATTCTCACAATTACTGGGGGCACGTGTATTATAGGTCAGGCACTTACATTAGGATCAATGTGGTATTACTATTATTGTAGGGGGTGCTGTATATGTGTACTCCTTTTTGGGGTATGTCCGCTATTGTACGCCCGAGTACTGGCTGACGATTGGCGACCAGTCCATTCAGTTATACATTTTGTAAGAAAATTACAGGTACTCGCCAAGTTGAATGCAGCCGTGGAATTCTTCTGTGTGAGAGATATGCCAGTAAATTGCCAACATTTTGATTTAACAACTTGTTTTATTATTATGCTGTTATAATGGCTCCTTGTGAATGTGTATGATGTTAAGCATGCATGTCTCTGAATGCAATATACCAATATTATATGTGTCTGCGATTGGAGAAATAGTGTAAATCCAGATCAGACTCGCACAGTCTGATCAGGATGCACTCTGCTCGCCATGCCATCAATGCAACACCCGTCTTGCTTCTAACAAGCAATTAGTATGAAAGTTATTGTAAATCTACAAAGTCAATATCGTGTCATATTGCCCGTCTGAACCATATCCCCCTTTGTTTTCTTAATTAGATCATTTCCAGTCCTAGAGCTCCAGATAAGCTGCGTATTTGCTTAAATACCTTATTAAAATTGCCAAAAACCATATTGAAATCAGAAGTAGCGAGTATCAAAAAGCAATAACAATTTTGTGGTACCTTATCATGCTGCAGAAAACAATAAACAGACCATAAATATAGCATATCTTTTCTTATTTTCCATGAAAACACATCTTGGTATTTAATGAAATGCCAAGAAATGTTTTCATTTAGAAGCAAACTATTCAATAATTGCTGTCTGTTGATGTGTAAACAGTAGTGTGATTTTATTTTACCCAATTAAATTTTTTAAATACTCAATTACTTCAGAAATGATGGGGTGAAAATACTCCGTTACTATTTCCTTATCTGGAGCCCTGCAGTCCGTTATGTTTCGGAGGTGATTTCCAAACTTTTTTGTTTTCGACTCGGCCTCGAACCGCCGTCATTTTGATGTGATCCGTATTGACGGGCTCATATTACCCATTAACCTGACCAAATCAAAACACAAGAAATTTATCTGCAGTGTGGCAAAGATCGTTATCGGCCTACAGGAGTGTGTCATTTGATCAGAAACGACATGTGTCTCAAATCCCATAAACTCCATTTCTCCAGTCACAACCACATATATGTACCGTATATTTGAGAGATAGGAGATATTTGTCGAAGAATCACAGTACAGATTTTATCTGTTTAAAGGTCAGTGAGCCACAGAAGCTGTATAACGTCTGTATTTCACCTTGATATGGACAGGTATATGCTGTGATTCACCTCCAGAGATTTTTTACACACTGGCACACACCTACCCCCCCCCCCCCCCCCCCCCCACCCACCCCCCCCCCCCATCATCATTTTCTTTATTTCTTTTCGAAAGTATCTGTTGTTACCACTCATCTGAACCGTCTCGACGAGATGGTTCAAATGAGTGGTAACAACATATACTTTTATTATAGAGAAACAAACAATACCGGTAATCAATTTTGCTAAAAAAAAAGTTTTGTATTCAAAACAGAATTTCCAATTTCTCTTACAATATAACTATTAGACATATCGGTATCTGTACTACTATATAATAAAGGTGGGCCTGTAAGAGGCCGTAATTGTAAAATTTAAATTATGCTTCGAGGCAATTTGTTTCAACAAATCATGTGAAAATTGCACTTAGTTTTCACAATTTTATCACAAATTTCAAAATTTGGGTGAAAATTGTGCTTCGTTTTTTTTTCCACGAAACTAGAGGCACAGGTCCATTCATATTTTTTGGCAAAAATCATGCACTGCCTGGTATTGGATGGAATGTGTATTGTAAGGTGTTTTATAACAGTGAATGGTCACCACTAATCTGTTGCCATGTAACTGCCCCTTCCTGTTGATTTTCATTGTTTTTAGCCAGGTTTTTTTTTTAAAAATCCAGGCTATTGGATTGGCGAAAGCCGGCCGGGAGGGCGGCGGGCGGCGGGCGGCGGGCGGCGGGCGGCGTCCACAATCAATGTTAAGTTTTCGTGTTTGAGTCCATTTCTTTGTTACTGTACCACCTAGGACCACCAAACTTTCACAGCTTCATAATCAAGGGGTGCCCACCACATATCACTATCCAACATGTTACTTTGTTTTTAACTTGACCCATTTTTTCCGCGCAGTCAACTTAGCCATTTTCAATGTTAAGTTTTCGCGTTTACAATGTTAAGTTTTCGTGTTTAAGTCCATTTCTTTGGTACTGTACCACCTAGGACCACCAAACTTTCACAGCTTCATAACCAAGGGGTGCCTACCACATACAACTATCCAACATGTGACCATTTTTTTTACCTTCACCTATTATTTCTACGTAATTGACGTCTGGTTAAAGTTTTTTGGTTAAAAGTTTTTTGTTATACTATATCTCTGCAACTGCTTCACCCATTACCTTGAAACTTCACATGGGTGTTTATCATCATCCATATTTTCATTCTAACCCCCAACCGTGCGGCCCCTGTGCCCAATGTCAAGGTCAAATTACTTTGAATTTTTTTGTTAAAGTTTTTTCGTGTACTATATCTCTGCAACTGCTTCACCCATTAGCTTGATACTTCACATGGGTGTTTATCATCATTGTCGCACCCGCTTGCGGAAAGCGCGATATCGTCGCCATTTTGGCATATGTCCGTCCGTCCGTACGTACGTCCATGTGTCCGGTGAAAGTTTTGTTTTCGTTAAAGTTTTTCCATCTACTATATCTATTTTTTTAGTGTCCACGCCTCGCCCCAAGGCGCGACATGCAGGCCACGGCCATCTAGTCTACAAAAAGTGGGTATAATTATGTTATCCAAGTGTCTATGCTTGGAAAAAACCTGGCCTTCGTGGCTTTGCCTCGTTTCTTGTATGTATATGATTTATATGTGATTGGAGAAATGTGACTATAATATGAGATTTATCCTGATGAGTATAAGTTATTGTTCACATATTGGACTTTTAAGGAATTAAATGCGAGGGAGCGCTAGCGACTGCAGCATTTAGTTCCTGAAAAATCCAATATGCGAACGATAACTGACTTATAGTTCAGCCCAATGTACAATGCAATGTCCCATCCGTGTATCGATTTTCTATTTCCTGTCGAAAAACAGTTAATATTAAATCTGGTAATATACACAACTTATTGGGGTTAAACGTTGCAATATTTGAAATAAGTGGAGCACAATACTGTTCAGCGATTGGCTTAGCAAGTAGGTTGAACTATAACGATCTAGATTATTTGTTAGAAGCATGATGAGTGTTTCTTTGATGCAACGGCAAACAGTGCAGATCCTGATCAGATGTGCACAGGCTGATCTGGATCTACACCGGTCGCAAAACCCATAAGCCCTATTTCTCCAGTCACAGTCACAAATATGGGATGCCAGCTGATAGAAATGACATTAGAACATGTGACCAGTGGAGATACAGATCATCAGTTGTAACCATACAGTCAGTAGTTTTGTAGATAATGGTGGGTGGCAGGTGGGAGCATGCGATGGGTAATTTAACAATCGGGATTCATCCTTACAGTAATTTATCCCGACCGGAGACCTGGTTTGGCACCTCACGTACGTCGTTGGCATTCTTGTATGTGGCAGTTGAATCTGGTTATATCCCTTATGTGAGTATTACGATTATTCGTTATCCTATTACTTTTAGGGGAAGGCGCCAAGTGACTTTGGTGTGGTATGGACCTGGCACCTGAGGGGCCCGTTTCACTAAACTTCGTACGACTAAAATGTTCGTAAGTGCAAACTTACGATCGTCTGTAAATTTCAGTTGATAGATTTACATTTATTGACGGCCTATGCTAAATAAATGTAAATCCACTAATTGTTTACAAGAAAACATTGTTAATGTGAAATTTACAGACTATCATAATTTTGGACTTACGAACATTTTTGTCGTAAAAAGTTTAGTAAAACGGCCCCCTGGTCAGGTTATTCTAATTTCAGGACTGAATGTATCTCCATGTAAATATTCCGTTGTGATTTTCCCCCCAATGCAGCCGGTTAAATATGGGATCGAACCCGATGGCCCGGCCTTAAATGATATTAGTTGTTGATAGGCCATTAAACACCAATCAATCAATCAATTGTCAATAATGCTCATTCAGTGACATAACCATTGGTGGATTTATTCTATGGTGAACGTTCGGTTGTAGGCCTCGACTAGAAAGATACACATTCTGATCTGGGGCTATGCTGGTCTCATGTCATCAATTTCTTTTTCTCAGCCAAGGGCCCAATTTTGCAAATCCTTGCACAAGATTGAGATTTTTGTCCTGCCCCCTAAAATTATCCCCTCACTGATCGTCAAGAGGGGATATAGTGTTATCCATGTACGTACGCTAGTAACACCTTTAATTTCTTAATAACTTATGGACCACTTGACCGATTTAAATAATATTTGGCCACAATTTGTGTCTAGGGGTGGTGCTTTGTATTGCATACGACCATATGACCACTGTCCGACCGGTCAAGGTCACTGAGCACTTATGTTAACGTTGTTTGTAAGACAAATTATTATTTTTTTACTTTTTTTATTATCAAGATGCCAGCAAGGGGATTTGCTTAGTGATAATGATTCCCTGGTTCTGATTTGTTTTGACTTGGTCATAACCTCAATATGCCACTTTGTTATAACATGTTATATCATATTTATTTTAATAACCTCCCATGATGGATACTGTCAGATTATATATGATTACCTGTACTCTGATTGTGATGGAAGAGTTGGAGCTTACACAACCACCTGTGCAATCTTGCCCAGATTATCAACTTTTCTGAACATCTATTGGCAATGCTTTAGCACAGCTCATGCTCAGTCAATCAAACATAGTATTCAAATATTTGGAAACAAAGAAATTGACAAATACTGGCAAGATTAGCCAGGCAGTAGCGTATTACGTTACATGTTGTGGCCTGTCTAGCTCCTTATCTGCACACAGGCACTTTATGGTATGAGCAACAATTATTATTTACATTGGGTCGGGATCGCTAGTTCAGTTATTTTAACTCCCACGAAGGTCAGGATCCTGCGGTTACAAAAAATTATTACTGAATTGGAGAGCCGGACTCGAGGCACACTAGTACCACTTCCGTTGGTTGAAAATATGGTGAGTGTCCTACCTTCTAGATATTTAATATCGGAGTAAAATTGGGTATGATTTAAAGAGGCTTTTCTCGCTCATACCACAAAATGCCTGTGGATCTGCAACCTGATTTGGATCTATACAGAAGCATGTTATGGTGGCATATATTTGCCATCGTGATGTCGAAATGTTGACATAATTTATTGCAACATGTCATCTTAAATAGCACGACATTGGGATATATTTTGTCGACAATATGTGATCACAAGTCGGCATATTTCGACATACCGTGATAGTTTAACACCACATGTTGACATAACGTGATAAGTTAACACAATATGTCGACATAATGTGATAAGTTAACACATTATGTTGACATAACGTATGATATTTTTTCTCAACATGTCGACATAACGTAATAAGTTAACACAACATGTCGACGTCTGGAAGACGAATTCATATAAGTCATAGTGGCTTGTTTTCGAATCCCATCTTTCTTGTATTGTAATGTATATTGTTATTTGTAATTCATAAATAAATATTGTTTAATCCAATGTGATAAGTCGGCATAATGTGATACTTTAACACAACATGTCAAAATAATATGTGATATTTTATCTCAACATAATTTATCTCAACATGTCCACATAGTTTCACGTTATGTCGACATGTCATGATAATTATTTAAGTCAATATGTTGTGATAAAGTATGTCAACATCTCGATGGCAATATATGCCACCATAACATGCTGGCCATCAGCCTCATTTCCCCTTCACAGTCGCATTTGCATGTAAAAGTTAGCATCCATTAACATGACAAATGACGGTGTTAAATGATCTTGTCCTCTATTTTGTACACCAGGGATTTGATTGTGCGATTATATGAGACTGGGGTGCTAATTTACATTTATCCAGAGTTTCTTGCATTGCTCAATCCGCATTTGAGCATGATTAATTTCAATATGTAGCACTGTATGATATATTCTTATTCTATTAATCTGTTACACAAGAGTAGAACTAATAAAAGCTTGTATAATGCATGTCAATGACATACCAAATGTAGGAAATTTATCAATATTCCTTATTAACCCATTTCATGCTGAGAATACGTCATTTTGTTTGTGGAAAATCCTAAATATTTACCTTCTATGTACTCAGAAGTATATGTCGCGACCACCATTTGAACCGTCTCATTGAGATGGTTCAAATGAGTGGTCACAACATATACTTTCATTGAGAAATAACAAAAATAAAATAAATTTCATACCCGTAATGGTGTATTGCGAATGTAATGGGTTAATGCAATACAGAATATATATTGTCCAAGCAAACATTGTACTGAATTGAAGTTGGCATGTTTGCATGTGCCGCCGTTAAATGACTGTCGGTGTTCTTTCGTTAAATCTTTAATTTTGTTGAAAAAAAATGATCAAATTCATTCTTCATATTTGCAACACATGTAACACTAAATGTTCATTCTTGTAACTTTCACAGAAACAAAAGAAGATATAAAAGCCACCATGTAAACCATCACATCGACCGGAGATGGTTTGAATCGGTGGTCACAGCATGGTTTCAGTGTGTTCTTCGTTAGAGAAATAATAAATATAGCAATCAAATGACAAAATTGATATTGTTACCTGTAACACCAGTAAAATCTAGACCCATACCAGCCTGCAGAGTTGTGAGGTCTTATTCACTGTTCACATTTTAGATCCGACAATGATCAATGCAGATTATGGTTTCTTCTGGTCACAGATACATGTACTCCCAGTTTTGTCAGAGTGTTACTTAACCCTTTAAACCTGAAAGCCCGCTACTATATATATATAGCAGTTTATGCAAACAGTGCAGATCCAGATGAGCCGGCTCGTAACTAGCCGTCTCATCAGAATCTGCCCTTTTTGTAATTTTCATAATCATTTTTGAGAAATTAAAAATACAATCTTTTCATAAATGGACTACTATCTGTTTCACAAAACCTGCCCAAATTTTACGGCCATATAAACAATGCAAACACAGTATTGTTTTGATAATATTAAATTAAAAAAAATAAATTATTTTGTGAAATTTGGTCACAAATTGATTTTATTACGAAAAATTGATTTGTCTATGAGAATTTAACATGGGGGACAAGGAGGCGGAGCTGTGGGCGGAGTCAAAACATGAACAATTTTGGAATTTAACTCTGAAACCTAGCTAGATAACTTAGAAATGATCTAAGAAAACAAAAGTTAAATTTTGAAAATCGGTCCAGTATTTCTGAAATTCAAAAATTTCCCCATGTTAAATCCCCATATAGACATCTTCACTCACTCTGTGAAGATGTCTATGGGGATTTAACATGGGAAAATTGTTTTTTTCGCCATAAAATCAATATCGGACCAAATTTCACTAAATAAAAAGAAGGCTCATTCCTAAATTTTGCTTTAATTTAATATTATCGAGAAGAAATATTTTGTTTGCATTGTTTATATAGCCGTAAAATTTGGGCAGGTTTCGTGATTTCAGACAGTAGTCTGAAAATCATTTTGTGGCCTTTGGCTTGTTTGCAAAATTAACATATCAAAATCTGTTCCCGTGGATCTACACATTTTGCCAATACCACTATACAGGCCTGTCCAGTGGTATTGAATGTTAACCCTTACTATGCTGAGTTAAATTTTGTCGTCTGCTGGAAATGTTTTATTTTCAATATTTCTTGACAAAAACCTGTTTTTGGCACCGCATCAGAATCGTCTCAGCTGGAGACGATTCTCATGTGCTGTCAAAACTTTTTTCTTTTCTTTTTTAAGAATTAAGGCAAAAATGAAAAACAGCAGACGACAATTTCTGTCTACAGCGTAGTGAGGGTTAAAGTCATATTCCGAATAAAATAGGCTGACCTATACTTGCAGGGAGCATGACGAGTCGTCTATAGAGCTTGGGACGCCATGTGAGAAGATGACACAGGTGTTCAAGACAGCGGCAGAACCACAGGCCTTCGCCCGGGCAAGGTTTGTATTCATAGTATTCCTGTACTTGGGGATAGCAACGGGGGCATATTGTGTTGCTCTTGAGGTTCCGTACATCCGTCCATGCGTCCGTACGTCTGTGTATATTTACATGAAAAAGAGTTTCTCCAGTTAGAGTCCAGTATGCCACAGGTGCATATCCATGTTTTACAAACATAATGTCTACTGTCTGATTTCAGGGCTGAATATATAGTTTTTTTATTGTAAATATTCAGTTCTGATTTTTGGATTTTCCCCTCATTTATACATGTACTTGAACATGTACATGTACTTTGTACAGGTAATATATGGGATTTAGTACTAAACCCATTGACCCGGCCTTAAATTACCTTAGCTGTTGATAGGCCGTTACACCCCAACAAACAAACAATCATGTTGCTGCCAACAAACTTTTGGCTATTAAATACATTAAATCTAAAAAAAGTACTTTTTCATCAAGAACAAAAAAGTCACACTCCCCAAAAAATTTATTTGATGAAATTCCATCAACTATTGATTTTATCGCGAATTTTTTTTTTTCCTATGGGAATTTAACATGGGGGCTAAAAATAGATTTTTAAAAAATAATTTGTTGTTTGTGGTCCGATTTTCAAAATCTACCTTTTGTTTTCTTATTTAGATTATTTCCATGCTATCTACTGTCTGTTTCACGAAAGCTGCCCGAATTTTACGACTATATAAACAATTCAAAAACAAGATTTCTTTTGATAATATTAAATTAAAGGAAAAATTAAGAATGAGCCTTCTTTTTATTTCGTGAAATTTGGTCAAATATTGATTTTATTGCGAAAACAAAATTTCCCCATGTTAAATCCCCATAGACATCTTCACGGAGTGTCTATGGGGATTTAACATGGGGAAATTTTTTTGAATTTTAGAAATACAGGACCGATTTTTAAAATTTAACTTTTGTTTTCTTCGTTAGATCATATCCAAGCTATCTAGCTAGGTTTCGGAGTCAATTTCCAATTTTTTTCGTTTTTTTACTAATCCCACACTCCTTTACCTCTTTTTCCCCCATGTTAAATTCCCATAGAGAAATCAATTTTTCGTAATAAAACCAATATTTGACCGAATTTCATGAAATAAAAAGAAGGCTCATTCTTAAATTTTCCTTTAATTTAATACTATCGAAAAAAATATTGTTTTTGAATTGTTTATATGGCCGTAAAATTTGGGCAGCTTTCGTGAAACAGACTATAGACAGGTTTCAGAGTCGATTTCTAAAAATGTTCATTTTTCGACCCTCCTGGACACCTTCCTCCTCCTTTTTGCCCCATGTTTAAATTCCCATAGGAAATCTTTCTTTTTTTTGGCAATAAAATCAATATTTGATGAAATTTCATCAAATTATTTTGTTTGGGGAGGGTGACTTTTTTTGTTATTGATGAAAAAGTACATGCATTTAAATATTTTTTTAGATTTAATGTGTTTAATAGCCAAAAATTTGTCGTCAGCAAAACCTGGAACAGACAGTAGTTTGACATTATGTGAACAATTTAGTTTACAATTCAATTGGTGCTTTTGCATAGTCTGATCATTTCTATACTGTCTGGAAGTATATGCATGAAAACTGAGAAAAAAGTTTTTACCCATATTACAAATAAGGTAGTGATATTTCAAACCTTATTTGTAATATGGGTAAAAACTTTTTTCTGTTGGCTTCTGAAGATTTTGCAAAATACCATCACTAAACACCAGCTTTTAATCGTCACTAAATGCCCGCTTCTACGCCTTTGCAATTCACAAATAACAGCTTCTAAGAAGTTAGCTAAATAAGATGGGAATAGCTGCAAAATGCCAACTTCCAAAGCCATTACAAAATGTCAACTTCTAAATGCTTTTAATGTCACCTTCTAAAGACATTTAACCCATTTCAGGCCGAGGATATATCATTTTGTTAATGAAAAATTCTAAATATTTTCTTTATAATTTTTATGTACTTAAAAGTATATGTGAGACGGCTCGAATGAGTGGTCACAACATATACTTTCATTGAGAAATAAGAAAAATAAAAATGAATATGTAAAATATTTCATACCCGTAAAGATATTCCGAATGTAATAGGTTAAAAGTGTCATTTGAAAGGTATTACAAAATGACAACTACAAAGTTCTAGTTTCTAAAGCCATAACAACGTAACAACAACGTAACAACAAGGTATCAACTCATAAAGAAATTATAAACTGAAAACGTTGTCACCCTGCCAAAGTTTTTCTAAAATATCAAGTTACAAAATGACTGCTCCCAAACCATTTTCAAAATGTCAAGCTACACATTTTCATTTATTTTGGTCGCATAACAAACCTTATACCTGTAACACTGTTCTGTTATAATGTGAGACTACACGATAAAACATGGGTGAAATGCAGTTGATCAAGCTGCATATTTCTTTGTTCAATATGAATTATATTAGTTTATTTAAGGGTCCTGCTATGCAATTACAAAGAATTCATTACTCATGCATACCATTCTATGTTGAATGCTGACAAACACATTATAGAAGCATTTTCACATTCAGAACGATATCAATTTTCCACGGATGTCATAGAGAATCCAATCTATCCACATTTCACGTTACACTGGTTACCACTGATGGTAGATAAGTGATTGGCACTCACGTCACCAGGACAAGTTGACAATTATTGTCAATCAATTACAGCGCTGATGGTATGTTTTTCGTAGAATATTGCTGTCCCTGTTTAAATGCATCTGAATATGAATGTAGGACACGCTTTAAAGTTGCTTGTCTGGTGCCTTTCAAATATCAGCCCTACCTATAATACACATGTTGTTGTCTTTTGACATCTGTTGTTCAAGCCCTATTATATAGAGGTCAAGATCTTGGACACATTTCCATTTGATATGAAATTCTGAAACAAGTCGGTACTTACTGAAAGATATATAACTCTTTGCATGCTAGCGGCGAAAAAATCCGCCAAACGAATTAGGAGTATATGTTTTATTTCTCTCTGTAAATATGTCTTGAAATTTCATTAGAATTGAGTCCTCAGGACTCAATTCTAATGAAATTCCAAGACCTATTCATGATATTTGTTATGAATTCTTGTCCGCTAGTTTTTAACTATTTATAGCCCACAAGTTTCCCAGCATGCAAAGAGTTAAAAGAGATTTATGAAGCTTGTCAGCATTGTATGCACGTCTCCAGCCTCTGGCAAGGTTTTCATGTGATAACTGATAATCTCTTATACGGTAGTTGATTTTGAAATGAATATGGTTGAGATATGTACGATTTTCAAATGTTATTTTCCATTTAAATTTGGTCCAAGTCCTGTCCCAGCTGCATTCTGTTTACTCTATATAGGCTTGCGGCTACAAGACATAACCTTATGAAAATAATTCGCAACCATTGCCGACATACAGGTTCTTATGTCCATTTCCTTAGTTGGATCAGTCTAATCGTTTTGCTGATGGCAGTAAGCATACTGCAGTGACTGAATGGCCAACAGTGTAGACTAAGAGTATCCATGATATGCACTGATGTGGGACAAGGATATTCCATCCGAGTGTCAGAATATGTCGTCAGAAACGAGGCTTTGCCGAGTTTCTGACGACATATTCTGATCACGAGGGTGGAATGTCCTTGTCCCACACCAGTGCATATAACGGCTACTTTTTCTCGCCCCTATATTGAACGTATTTGCGAATCTCAAAATATTTATCTGACCTAAAGTATTTGTTGAATTTATGTGACTTTGATATGTCCAACGTATTCGCCAAGTCAATAAATGGGTTAAAACAAAGTTTTCTCCCACGAATTGGCTGCTAATGCGATCTCGGTGAACAATTTACAAATTGTTATCAAACTGTTCAACGTCATCAACATTCAGCCGTGGTGATGCCAAAATAGACGTGGCACGTTGCTGATGTCATCAACATTAAAACGACGTCATGACGCTATCACGTAAACCCGTCAACAACTACTGGAAATATTAAACATCATCGATATTCATTCATTGAAAGACACATATTTTTCCTGAAATGCATTATTTCGTATAGAACTAACGACTGCATATATTTGATGATTAAAAGCATGCAGAATTATTATACTGAATTTATTACATTATCACATGGCTGTGATAATGTAATAAATTCAGTATAGCCCTGTGATAATGTAATAAATTCAGTATAATAAAAATTAATAATTTATCCTAAAATTGAAAATTTCTCCCTCAAAGTATACTTTGCTAGAAAACTATACATTGTACTTTGCAATGTTGGTGAAATACCAGGCTACTTGTCTCAGAGCACCTGGTGGGCGAGAATACGCAGTCTGCTCTGATTCTACGCTATTTGCAAACTTCGTAAAGTATCTTACCTCAGCCTGGGCCTATATGTAGATGATGCCACTTGATGCTTTCAGAATGTCTGATGCTCTGTAAGTTTGCTGTAGAACATAATAAATGTCCATGTATCTTGAGATCATTCATGAACAGTCTTGTTATATTAACCTATGTATACCTACATGTTGTCTGAGTCTGAATATATAACATTGTCTGTCTTAATGTGCATGTGCAATATATTAATGAGCAAAGTAACATATATTGTTGTTGTTTTTATCTTTCTTTTCTTTTTCTGAAGAAAAATAATAGTTTTTACCAGCAACATTGTGAAGTTGAATATTGTAATAATAATGTATCATTGGTTTAACTCTTTGCATGCTAGCGGCGAAAATATCCGCCAAACGAATTAGGAGTATATGTTTTATTTCTCTCTGTAAATATGTCTTGAAATTTCATTAGAATTGAGTCCTCAGGACTCCATTCTAATGAAATTCCAAGACATATTCATGATATTTACGGGGAGAAATACAAGAAAATATGATGAATTTTTGTCCGCTAGTTTTGAACTATTTATCGCCCACAAGTTTCCCAGCATGCAAAGAGTTAATAACCACATGACCAATATAATGTTAATAGAAATGTCTTCTCTTATTTACATGGCTAATCTTCTACAATTTTGTGAGGCAGTTGATTAATGTTTGACATTGTATTACTGTTTAACCCTTACAATGCTGAATTAAATTTTGAGTCTGCTGTTTATATTTTTTTTCTACATTCTTCTCATCAAAAACATGCTGTGACAGCACTTTAGAATCATTTACAATGCTGCCAAACCATGTTTTATTGACAGAAAAGTTAAAATATGAAGCAACAGCAGATGACACTTCGTTTCCCAGCATTCTAACGGTTAACTGGTGGTGGGCTGTTTTAGTCAGTAATAAAGTAGATTACAACAATGTAGTCCGGCCGAACTATCACCAAACCCTGACTTGGTGCATACACAGTGGGTTTTTTGGTGATTTTGCATCTTGTTTTGTTTTGTCAACTACTTAACACTTTTAGCAATAACACAATAATAGTTGGCCATTATGTCTGTCTAGGGATGGTGCATTTTTTCACATACACCCCACATCTGAAAACCCAAGGTCAAGGCCACTGAGGACTTGCGTTCATTTTATTATCAAGGCTGACAGCGAGGGGATTAGCTTAGTGATTACAATGCCCTCGTTACAGACTATAAATGTCTGTGGGTCAAACACCGTAATAACCCTAAATATTCGTACGCCATTAATTTTGGGAAACACATATAAATATATGGTTTCATAACAGAGATCTTGCCAATGTTTAAGGCTAGTATGACAGTATTGGATTAATCACTAACAATGTATTTGGATACAATTTGCTTTCCGAAGCAAATTGTGTCCGAATATATAGGGTTATTACGGTATGCCCTCTGGCATTCTCTGGACCATAAAAAAGAAAATAACCTGTTTCAGTGATATAGTGAAGGTAAAACAGTTAAGCGTCATGTTTATAGTGACTTGAATGTGTCACGTGTCTACATGCATCAAACTCCAACGAGCAGTCTGTACCAAAACTATTGACTAGTATTTCCATGGTTACAAAATAATTATTTCAGGATTATAAGTAGAGAATCAGTATTAATTTTGAGCTTATCTCCTGTAGAGATAGTCTTCTCTGATGTGGAAGTTGATGACCATACGTGGTACTACACAAGCTCATCGATGGTTCGCGAATAGGATTATTTGTGACTGTGACTGAGGAAATGGGGCTTATGGGTTTTGCTACCTGTGTAGATCCAGATCAGCCTGTGCATCCGCACAGTCTGATCAGGATCTGCACTGTTCGTTAATCCATCAATGACACGCCCGTCATGCTTTCAACAAGCAATATAGATCACTATCAGTTTACAGGATGGTTCTATTTGATTGTGAGTTACACTGGTCTGAAATGCCAGTGACAACAACATATGTGACTGAGGAAATGGCGCTTATGGCATTTGTGACCACTCAAGCTACTGGTCTGCTATCGTACACCTGCAGCCTGATGACCTACTTTCTTGTTTGAATTTATTTTATTCTCTAAAATCCTGGTTGACCTTTCAAGGCTTTGTGCACAGTCATTTCTCAACAATCCCTTTGTGCGACTAAATGAAGTGGGTGGCAGGTGGGAGCATGCGATGGGTAATTTAACCATTAGGATTCATCATTACCGGAATCCCGATCGAAGACCTGGTTTGGCCCTCAGGTACGTCTTTGGCATTAATGGATGTGAGTTGAGTCTGGTTATGCCCCTGGTTATACACTTATTTATTTCCTATAAAGAACATTTTGTGCCTACTGAGTGGGCATGTACCTTTAAACACGGGATCGAACCTGTTGGCCCGGCTTTGAATGACCTTAGCTGTAAAATAGGCTGTTAAACACCAATAATCAAATCAAATCAACTAAATGAAACTTGCTTCTTGCATCATTCACCACAACCCAGACACCCATCAATGTCTTTGACATATCTTTTTCTTCATTATTGAGCAATTTCAAGGTGTATGATCACGTGGTTAACAACAACAACAAGTACTGAAACTTCCAGAAGCCCTCCGATTCAAAGTATGTATTCTTTTATTTTGTCATTATGTAACGGATTTTGATGAAATATAGCGCATCAAACGCATCTTGTTAAGCTGCATTTGGTGGTCTCGGTACTTTGGCCCAAACTTCTGTCGTTTTTGCGAAGAATCGATTTCCGTGTCAGTAGACACGGAAATCGATTCTTCGCAAAAACGACATAAGTCTGTGCCGAACTCCTGGGACCACAGAATGCAGCTCATGAAGACGCGTTTGCTGCGCCATATTTCATCCAAATCAGTTGCCTATTAAGGAAAATATCAAATAATACTTACTTTGGAGTGGGTGCGCTTTCAACACTTTCAGCCATTGTTGTTATTGTTGTAACCAAAGTGATCATGCACCTTGAATTTACTGCTCTAAAATGTCTGATAACGGTCTATATTGCTTGTTTAGAAACATGACGGGTGCGGTGTGATATTGATGGAATGGCGAACAGTGCAGATCCTGATCAGACTGTGCGGATGCACAGGCTGATCTGGATCTACACTGGTTGCAAAAATCATAAGCCCCATTTCTTCAGTGACATCCATATATAAGTTAATTGTTGACTGTGTACAGGTATCAGATGTACATGTATTGCAGAGTTAGGCCAGCTTATCAGATCAATCTACTTAGTTTCAGACAATAATATGAATTTATGGTAATTATAATATTGTGATTTATTGATTATATTTTTTGTCACATGTGGATCACAGATTAAATAGGTCAGCTGGTGAAAAAGTTGTTGACCTCAATTTCAGACAATTTTTTTATCCCATCGCGTAGCGAAAATGGGATATAGGGATGCAAAGGTTGTCCCTCCGTACGTCTGTTCCTCTGTCCGTCTGTCTGTCTGATAACATTTTCCATTCTTCTATAACTTCTTCATTGTATGACCGATTGGCTTGAAACTTCATGTACATGTTATCATCATCCATATTACCCATGCTCTCCCCATGCCCATGGTGAAGGTCAAATAATTTTGAAATGTCCCGTTCAGTAGATTTTAAATTTCAATTTCTTTACCATCGACAGATTTGCTTAAAAATACATGTGCATGTTTAGCTTGTTTACTATATGAGCAATTGGTTTAAACCTTTCTGTGGATGTTTCCCATCATTGATATTTTCATTCCCCGCTCCACCCATGCTCTCTCCGTGCCCCAGGTCAAATAACTTCGAACTGTCCGTCCAGTAGTTGTACGCGCGTAGCTTTTTATTGCTACAATTATCCACAGTCGCTCATGTACAAGGATACACTTGTGAAATATGAAACCAAATTCAAGATACAGTGTTGAATTTGCAATTTTCTGACTGATATACAATACTTTCCTCACCCATTGGACAAACGCATCCTGCATTTTCCGAAATGGAAATGATTCCAAAGGGCTGTCAAATCATGTTTTTGATGAGAAAAAAGGGAAATAGGAAAGAAACAGCAGACGACAAATTTTAATTCAGTATTGTAAGGGTTACCTTTAATCACTTTCTGCAAGTCACGAAGTTTGACAATAACTGAAGCATCCATTTGCTGTTGAGCATATTTTCCTGTGCATGTTTCATATGAATGGACAATCATCATCACTCTGGGATGGTAATTATGATAGCAATGGTCTTTCTCTTGCAATATAACACTGTATTTACATGAACAGGCTTTTAACAGGCATTTAAAGTGTAAAACGGTTGTAATGCAATAAAATAAATCACCTGAAAAGCAGAATGTTGATTCACCATTCATACTGTAGGGCAAAGGTTAATCAATGTCATGATTTATTAAACAAACATAGTGGTTTTAATTGGAAAATCAATATTAATAGTGTTGACACCGTTTTGCATGACAATACAAGGTATCTTTTTAATTGCTGTGACCTAGATCTGATTGGCATTGAATGGAGATGATTGGGTCACAGGCCGAGTTAAATTGAATGACGAGTTAAATTGAATGACGCACATTTTGTCCTATGTTTGGTAGTTTCAATTGAGGTTGGTCTGGTTGGGAAATCAGACGTTATTGAGGTTCAACCATGATAGCCCCAGATCAGATTTATGATAGTTGCTAGTTTGTTAGTGAGCTGTTATTGCTGACAGCATAAATGTGGCTGTGACTGGAGAAATGGGGCTTATGGGTTTTGCGACCAGTGTAGATCCAGATCAGCCTGTGTATCCGCACAGTCTGATCATGATCTGCACTGTTCACCATATATGCATTCCAACAACGAAACACCCATCAAGCAATATAGATCGTTATCAGGTTACAGGAGTGTGCTATTTGATCAGGAACTACACGGGTCACAAATATTATTAACCCATTTCTCCAATCACAGCCACAAATATATATTATGATCCACATTTAACCCTTTCCCTGTTTTGCGATATTTCGACTCTTCCAAATCGAAAACATCTGAATAAAAGAATCAAATGCTGGGTCAAATGATGGTTAAATTATCTGATAGAGTAGAAAACATTGTGGGAAAAGGAGAAATTGCTTTCTAAAGACATCTTCTGCAGAGGCGTGAAAAGTCGTTTCTATCAGGGGAAGGGTTAAAGGATATTTTTGACAAGGTGTAGCTCCACATCAGCTAGCAAACCCATGTAGCCAACTACGGTTCAACCCATTTCATGCTGAGGATACGCCATTTTTGTACGTGAAGAATTCTATATATCTTCTTTATGTATATGTTGCGACCACCATTTGAACCGTCTCATTGAGACGGTTCAAATGAGTGGTCACAACATATACTTTCATTGAGAAACAACAATAAAAATAAAATATTTAAAAAGCTTCATACCCGTAGAGATGTATTCCGAATGTAATGGGTTATTAAAGTTACTGCACATATTTGAAAAAAAAAATTACGTTTTGGCTCAGTTCATCTGTCTGTGTCCTTGCCACTTCTGATTTAATACTGTTGGGTCTGAAGTCACCATACTTGCCTGCCAACTATCATCACCAAGTGGTGTGCCCACATACTACGACTGTGAAACAAATGACCTTCAAATGACTTTGACCTACTTTTTCCACTTTACTGGCTAAACAGTGACTGGAGAAATGGGGCTTATGGGATTTATATCGAGCCCGAGCCCTGATAGGCTAACACACTCTTGTAGCCTGATAAGGAACTATATTTACTGTCCGGTGTATTATATGTGAGTCACTGACTGACTGGCGAACAGTGCAGGCCCTGATCAGACTGCGGATGCACAGTCTGGTCTGGGTCTACACTGGTCTCATTCACCATAAACCTCCATTTCTCTAGTCACAGCCACATTAACTCTTTGCATGCTAGCGGCGAAAATATCCGCCAAACGAATTAGGAGTATATGTTTTATTTCTCTCTGTAAATATGTCTTGAAATTCCAAGACATATTCATGACATTTATAAGGAGAAATAAAAGAAAATTTAATGAATTGTCATCTGGTATTTTTGAACTATTTATAGCCCACACATTTCCCAGCATGCAAAGAGTTAAGGATTATAAAACTATACGTACAATTGACAAGGATCTGCATGACAATAAATGCATTTTGTCAGACAATGGCGTATTCTAACCCGCGTGGAGGAGGCCACGTATTCATTGTCCAGTGGGGCACAATGACACAGAATATAATAGAACATGTTTTTGAATATCGTTATGTATGAGATAATATTGCGCTTTTGTATATATTATCATATCTTCCGTCTCCAGATAAGCTTATATGAACCGTCTCAACGAGAGTTCTAGTCAGTGGTAAATAATAAATATTGTATCCCTAGACTTCAATGGGTTAAATTATGATATTTTCAATAACTGATACATGTAGTTGGAAAAATCATTAAATGTCAGAAAAAAATCATTAAATGTCAGGAACAGTTCAGAATGTAATTTTCTAGCTTTTATATACGTGGAGATTCCAAGTAACACATTTATATGCAAACATAAATCGGATTCACTGGTTTGGGGGTGCGGGGCTATCCATGAGTCTCTTGCTGTAGCTCCTAAACAAACAGGTAGAGACATTTAGCCATGTGATTTTGTATCTAAGAAAATGTGGATATAATACGATTTAATATGCTATGCCGAGTTTATGGTATCAATCAATGGTGGTTAATAAATATTGCATTAAATCAACACATGTTAGATTCTATTTATTACATAAGCACGTCATACCTGTACTGGTCAACAAACTTGTTTTCTGTAACAAGCTAATTTGCATATTTATTACACTACTGTCTGTTTCACGAAAGCTGCCCAAATTTTACGGCCATATAAATAATTCAAAAACAATTTTTTTTTTTCGATAATATTAAATTAAAGGAAAATTTAAGAATGAGCCTTCTTTTTATTTCGTGAAATTCGGTCAAATACTGGTTTTATTACGAAAAATTGATTTTCTATGGGAATTTAACATGGGGGAAAAAGTGGTAAGGAAGTGTGGGAGGAGTCAAGAAACGAAAATTTTTGGAAATTGACTCCGAAACCTGGCTAGATGGCTTGGAAATGATCTAACTAAGAAAATAAAAGTTAAATTTTAAAAATCGGTCCAGTATTTCTGAAATTCTAAAAGATTTCCCCATGTTAAATCCCCATAGACATCTTCACTCCGTGAAGATGTCTATGGGGATTTAACATGGGAAAATTTTGTTTTCGCAATAAAATCAATATTTGACAAAATTTCACGAAATAAAAAGAAGGCTCATTCTTAAATTTTCCTTTAATTTAATATTATCGAAAAAAAATATGGTTTTTTGAATTGTTTATATGGCTGTAAAATTTGGGCAGCTTTCGTGAAACAGACAGTAGTGTACTATATTTTCAGTGTTTTACAATGCAAGATTTTTTTCAGGTGACTCATATGCATGATGGGTTCAGAAAGACGATAGAAATCTTTCACTAAATTTTTACTAATCGATTTCATCACTTTCTAAGCATATCTGAGACCCAGTGCCTTAAAGAGTAAAACATATATAATTAACCCTTTCAGCCCTAAGTAACTGGAATGGACTGATACGGTATGTTCATTTTCCAACCAATCCAATCATCACAAAATGATTTTCAGACTAGTCCATTTATGAAAAGTGGGTGTTTTTTTCTCTCTAAAAATATGAAAATTACTTGCAAAAGGTGCAGATCCTGATGAGATGGCTCGTTACGAGCTGGCTCATTTGGATCTATGCTGTTTGCAAACATCACAAAAGAGATATGTAGTGTTGAAAGGGTTAAACCATTTTCAATTAATGAATCGATAAGTGACCTTTCATTTGACACCAATTGCAGATTTCGGCATGCAGTTGTCAGTGCCATGACGGGAGCACCACGGAAGTTGCAAAGTAAACGACAACAACAAATGGCTGATGTTGTCCGACAAAAAATGAGACTGGAACGGGCCACACAAGAAGGGAAACGACCAGAAGGTAACGTCAGTACGGTCAACAATCTGTAGTTCCGGTATATTGTCGTTTTGCAACATTTGTCGTTATTTGACACGAGCCATGTAATTTTGTACCTAAGGTGATGTGTGATATCTCATGAAAAACGTGATATTTTCTCTGTGAATGACGTCTAAAGTTGAAGAAAGATTCAGAGCAAATGCATAATAGGCTTGCGCATTTACTACAGGAAATATCACAGTTTTTAGCTCGACTATTCGAAGAATAAGTAGAGCTTATGTTGTCACCCCGGCGTCGGCGTCGGCGTCGGCGTCACCATCACGCCTTGGTTAATATATAACCCCTGATCTATATTTGACCTTGACCTACATTTCCTCTTGAATTACTTAGTTAATTCCCCTTGGTTAAGGTTTTTAGTCAACCATGGTTAAGGTTTTTAGTCAAGCGTGTACATGGAATACTATTGTGCATACAGACACCATACTTGGACAACCTTTTCTCATAGGGATGTACATCAATAACCCCTGGTCTATATTTGACCTTGACCTACATTTCCTCTTCAATTACTTAGTTAATTCCCCTTGGTTAAGGTTTTTAGTCAAGCTTGTATATGCAATACTCCTGGCCCTACACCCACCATACTTGGACAACTTCATCTCCTAGGGATGTACATCAGTAACCCCTGATCTATATTTGACCTTGACCAACATTTCCTCTTGAATTACTTAGTTAATTCTCTTTGGTTAAGGTTTTTAGTCAACCTTGTAGATGTAATACTCCTGGCCCTACACCAACCATACTTGGACAACTTTATCTCCTAGTGATGTACATAAACAACCCCTGACCTATATTTGACCTTGACCTACATTTAACCTTGAATTACCTAGTTAATTCCCCTTGGTTAAGGTTTTTAGTCAACCTTGGTTAAGGTTTTTAGTCAAGCTTGTACATGGAATACTATTGTGCATACAGACACCATACTTGGACAACCTTTTCTCATAGGGATGTACATCAATAACCCCTGATCTATATTTGACATTGACCTACATTTCCTCTTCAATTACTTAGTTAATTCTCCTTGGTTAAGGTTTTTAGTCAAGCTTGTATATGGAATACTCCTGGCCCTACACCCACCATACTTGGACAACTTCATCTCCTAGGGATGTACATCAATAACCCTTGATCTATATTTGACCTTGACCTACATTTGACCTTGACCTACATTTCCTCTTGAATTACTTAGCTAATTCTCTTTCGTTAAGGTTTTTAGTCAAGCTTGTAGATGGAATACTCCTGGCCCTACACCAACCATACTTGGACAACTTTATCTCCTAGTGATGTACATCAACAACCCCTGACCTATTTGACTTTGACTTTGACCTACATTTAACCTTGAATTACTTAGTTAATTCCCCTTGGTTAAGGTTTTTAGTCAACCTTGGTTAAGGTTTTTAGTCAAGCTTTCTACATGGAATACTATTGTGCATACAGACACCATACTTGGACAACCTTTTCTCATAGCGATGTACATCAATAACCCCTGATCTATATTTGACCTTGACCTACATTAGTTAATTCCCCTTGGTTAAGGTTTTTAGTCAAGCTTGTATATGGAATACTACTGGCCCTACACCCACCATACTTGGACAACTTCATCTCCTAGTGATGTACATCAACACTCCCTGATATATATTTCACCTTGACCTATATTTCCTCTTCAATTACTTACTTAAGTCACCTTGGTTAAGGTTTTTAGTCAACCTTGGTTAAGGTTTTTACTCAAGCTTGTACATGGAATACTATTGTGCATACAGACACCATACTTGGACAATCTTTTCTCATAGGGATGTACATCAATAACCCCTGATCTATATTAGACCTTCACCTACATTTCCTCTTCAATTACTTACTTAATTCTCTTTGGTTAAGGTTTTTAGTCAACCTTGTAGATGGAATACTCCTGGCCCTACACCAACCATACTTGGACAACTTCATCTCCTAGTGATGTACATCAACAACCCCTAACCTATATTTCACCTTGACCTACATTTAACCTTGAATTAATTAGTTAATTCCCCTTGGTTAAGGTTTTTAGTCAACCTTGGTTAAGGTTTTTAGTCAAGCTTGTATATGGAATACTATTGTGCATACATACACCATACTTGGATAACTTTTTCTCATAGGGATGTACATCAATAACCCCTGACCTATATTTTACCTTCACCTACATATAACCTTGAATTACTTGGTTAATGTTTATAGTCAAGCTTGTATATGGAATACTCCTGGGCCTACATCAACCATACTTGGACAGCTTCATCTCCTAGTGATGTACATCAATAATCCCTGACCTATATTTGACGTTGACCTACTTTTATCCTTGGATTACTTAGTTATGTCCCCTCGGTTAAGGTTTTTAGTCAAGCTTGTATATGGAATACTCCTGGGCCTACAGCAACCATACTTGGAAAACTTCATCTCCTAGTGATGTATCCCCTGACCTATATCTGTCATTGACCTACCTTTAACCTTGAATTACTTACTTAATTTCCCTTGGTTAAGTTTTTTAGTCAACCTTGGTTAAGGTTTTTATGCAGGCCGCAGCCACCTTGTTTGTCAAGCTATGTGTACATCGACAACCCTCGTAGTCGAGCTATGCTGTTCTCCTACAGCTCTTGTTGTGAATATTGTTCATGAAATTGTTTCCCTCATTCTAAGGTTTAAATTTTAATGCCAAGAACAATAACTCAATTTTTTCTCAATGATATGGTAAGGTGAACGATAGGAATTTATATGATACATTCTCATAGATTTTCCTAGATATGTTTTAACCCTTAGAATGCTGGAAACAAAATAAAATCATAGTTTAACAGCACTTTAGAATGATTCTAAAGTGAAATGTTTTTCATGAGATATCACACATCACCTTGGGTACAAAATTGCATGGCCTGTCTGAAAGCCTATTTTCTTAGAGAAACATGGAAAATAAAAAAATAAACAGCAGACAACAAAATTTAATTCAGCATTTTAAGGGTTAATTCTTGAGTCAGCCTAACGGTTATATTAAAAATGTCAAACGTTTGCTACATTCTAATATTTTGCTCCATTCTAATATCCGTCTTTGACTACATTCTAATGTTGTAGGCGATGTCTTGGGTAAATTCACCTTCGCTTCCGATAGATATGCTGTCCTTGAAAGTGCTGGTCACCTAGATGTGGATATACTTTTTCATAGAAATATACCGTAAGTACCGACATATTCTGCTGGTATTAACTTGTTACATGCGGAATACACCTTTATGGGTATGAATTTTTTTTAAATATAGTGTATTTTTTGTTATTTCTCAATGAAAGTATATGTTGTGACCACTCATTTGAACCGTCTCGACGAGACGGTTCAAATGGTGGTCGCGACATATACTTCTGAGCGCATAGAAGGGAAATATTTAGGATTTTTCGCAAACATAATGGCATATCCTCCGCATGAAATGGGTTAAATTCATGTTCTGTTTGAACATATTCACAATTGAATTACCAACAATGTGGACCTTTCCAAACCAGGAGGTTTCTAGGGTGTCCGATTTATGGAGATTGCACTGTAATGTTTGGAAGCATGATATGTGTATTTTGAGGCCATGAATCCCTGCACGTCAAACATTTTATTCATGTGGAGAATTTTACTATAAATTTGCCACATGATCAATAAAAAACACTACCATGTAAAAATATGTTAAAGGTACATGCCCACTCGGTAGGCACAAACTGTCCTTTATATCAAAGACATCACCTGAGACATTTTCTGGCAAAATAAACACTCATACACCATTACCCCACGTATTGATTGAACTTATAGATTTTATATCAGACGTAAATGCCCACACTGATATCAGGGGCGATAACCGTGTTTCCTTAAAATGTTAACGGACATTACTATTTATTCTCTGTATTTATTTTTTGATGTGCAATGATCATACTTTATAATCTGTCGAAAATAATATTTTTTCAGGTGACACATTTAATTAGTATAAATAATTAAAAAATATCTTAACTCATTTGCCTATGAAAATAGCCTGATATGTATACCACTGAGCGTCACTATCAATAAAATAAATATTATTAAATGATTATATCTGTATAGCGGGCACTCGTAAGTTTTAGAACTGGTGGAAGAGTGACACAATTATACACTTATTTAATTCCTATAAAGAACATTTTGTGCCTACTGAGTGGGTATGCACCTTTAAATCCAATCATGTCTAATGAAAATCTTGTGATTTTTCACGTCTAAAGAGGTTATAGTAACTTTATAGAACATATTCTTTTTGCTTGGGATGTTCGTCTCTGATTTTTGTCGAGCCCGCTTGCGGAAAGCGAGACATAGTGAATACAATGACGTCTGTGTGTCCGTCACTTCCGTCCGTCCTTCCGAAATCTGTGTTTTTAAATACCTTATATCTCTGCAGTCCTAAGTCACATTGACTTGAAACTTCATATGCTTATTAGTCATCATCCATATATTCATGTTGTATCCCACTCATGCGGCCCCTGTGCCCAAGGTCTAGGTCAAATGACTTAGTCTAATAGAAGTTTGCGTTAAATTTTTGTCAAAATATACGTTAAAAAAGTTTTCACATACCTACTATCTCTGTAACAGTAAGTCAGATTTGCTTGAAACTTTGTATGCTTATTGGGCATCATCCATATATTCATTCTGTGTCCCACTCATGTGGCCCCTGTGTCCCAAGGTCAAGGGCAAATGACTTAGAAGTTTGCGTTACAATTTGCGTTTGCTGCACAATTGTTACTCCAATTTTTCTTCCAACTTCCAATACTTCCTTTTCATCATCTATATTTTCATTCTATAGCCCACCCATGTGGCCCAAATGACTTTTGCGTTAAAGCTTTTACATATCTTATATCTCGACAACCCTTAATTCAAACTTCAAATAAATACACTCTGAAATCATCAAATGCCTCGGCGGGCTCGACATGCGGGCCGCGGCCATCTGGTTTTTCAAGGTGCCAGATGAAAGAAATCATTTAATCTTTAACTTGCGTCCCACCGGAGATGGGTCTAGCTGTTATAATTGTCTTCCTTATGCACACGGCATTTGTGAGCACAGAAAATATTCTCATCATGCTTTGAATGTTACCTCCTGCTGAAGCTACACAACGTTTCTCATGGTTAGTATTCCCTTGCTGAGGGAATATAGTGTTAGTCCATGTGCGTGCGTGTATATGTACATACGTACGTTTGTAACACCTTTCACTTTTCAATAACTTATGAACCGCTTCACCGACGTTGATAATATTTGGCCAAAATGTGCGTCTAGGGGGTCAAGGTCACTGAGGACTTGTATCACGTTGTTTGTAATTGTAAGGCCTTGCAAGGCAAATGTTTTTTCGTTTTTGTCTCGCCCGTGAAAGCGGAAAGCAAGACTTAAGGTTTTGCTTTTCCGGAGTCGGCGGCGGAGGCGTCGTCATCATTCAATGTTAAGTTTTCGTGTTACGGTCATTACTTCAACACCTTATCAGCTACAGTCATCAAACTTTATACATACCTTTACTATGATATGTAGATGAATATAGGACTATTCTTGGGGCCCCAGGGTCAGGTCAAGGCGGAACAAGGCGAGACATTTGATTTCGCAGAATTCTTGTTTTTTATTATCAAAGCTGCCAGTGAGGGGATTAGCTTCGTAATAACGATGCCCTTGTTTTTCTTATTTTTGTCTCGCCTGCGAAAGCGGAAAGCGAGACATAGGTTTTGCTTTTCCAGAGGCGTCCGTCGTCGGCGGCGGCGGCGGCGGCGGCGGCAGCGTCATCATTCAATGTTAAGTTTTCGTGTTACGGTCATTACTTCAACACCTCATCAGCTACAGTCATCAAACGTTATACATCCCTTTACTATAATATGTAGATGAATATAGGACTATCACTATTTTTTTCTTGGGCCCCAGGGTCAATGTCAAGGCGGAACATTTGATTCCGCGGAATTCTTGTTCATAACAAGTATATGTTGTTACCACTCAGTTGAACCGTCTCGACGAGACGGTTCAACTGAGTGGTAACAACATAATTATACTTTCATTGAGAAATAAAGAAAATAGAAAATAAAAGCTGGTTAATTTTCTACCTATGAATCAGTTTCCCCACATGATATTGGTTAAATAAGCACTTAGCTATTGACACTCTCTAATTAGTATGTTTGGTTAGAATGTGTGGTAATTGTGGATTGTTCTGTATGTGTTGATTTTTGCCAAATGTTATCCTGGTAATATCATTATCACAGGGAGATTAGCATGTGTGCAATCTGATCAATGCTTATAGTCATACAGTCATTATCTCCCGACATTGTATACAGTATTCACGTTGTCCGTTTGCGTGTGAGTCGGTTCGTCAATACGTCTTTTTGGAGCAATATTTACAAAACAGTTTCACTAAACTTTGTAAGACTAAAATGTTCGTAAGTGCAAATTTATGACAGTCTGTAAATTTCATATCAGCAATGTTATCTTGAAAACAATTATTGGATTTACAGTTATTGAGCATAGGCTGCATATGCATATGCAGCCTATGCTCAATAAATGTAAATCCATCAATTGAAATTTCCAGACAATCCTAAATTTGCGCTTACGAACATTTTAGTCGTACAAAGCTTAGTGAAACGGCCCCCAGTTTCGTTAATTTTCGAATAACTACACACACATATTTGTCATCATAAGAGGATGACCAATGCATAGCTATAAGACGCATGTCGCTATGTCCAAGGTCACAGTCAAGGGAACAACAAAATGTCCATTTGGGGCTATACATGTATATCCAAAACATTACAACAGATTTTCAAATAAATACGCCAAAAAAATGTTGGCCATCACGAGACAACATGACACACATAAGAAACTGGTACCTATGTCTAAGGTCAAGGTCACACTTGGAGGTCAAAAATCAAAAAATGGTAACAAAAATGTGTGTTCGTAAATGTGTGTTCGTGCCATATATACAAAACGATTGACCTTTGATCCAACTGTGCTCTCTGTACCTCGGCCTATAAGCATGATAAGGGATATAAGTTTTCTAGATTTGATTGTTAACCCATTCCTTTCGGAATACACCTGCAATTTATTAAATATTTTATTTTTATATTAGTTATTTCTCAATGAAAGTATATGTTGTGACCACTCATTTGTAGACGGTTCAAATGGTGGTCGCGACATATACTTCTGAGTGCATAGAGGGAAAATATTTAGGATTGTCCGCAAATATAATGGAGTATCCTAAGCATGAAAAGGGTTAAATATTCTTTCTGCTGCCAGTTATAACTTGGATGCTGGTTTGACTGCAGGTTTACCAGGATCTTCACATCTACTTTCTGTTCCACGTTTTGCTGCCGACAAACTTTTGGCTATTAAGCACATTTAATCTCACAAATGATTAAATGTAAGTACTTTTTCACCATGTTAAATTCATACAGGAAAATCTTTTTGTATACAACGAGTTGTGGGGTGGGGGGGGGGGGTATACTGGACTGCAGGGCTTCTAAAATTTTCCGTTTGTCAGTTCTGGACCGATTTTTGAACTCTCAGACCGATTGAGATTTGAAAACTAGTCTTAAAAATCGGTCCGAGAAAAATTGCCAGTCGGCTGCTATTTCGCTATAAACCTTGTAAATTTAGCGTTTTTGACCACCAAGTAATGTCCATTTTATGACACATATCCGCGGGCCATATCCGTGTTAAAACAGTGTCGCTGTGTATTCAATTTCTCCGAGTATCGATTTTTCTTAACACACGCGTGATAATTGGGACAGGTGTATAGCAGCTTAGTGACTTAAATAGACTGGCTTCAGCGTAAAGATACGAGAGTTCCTAGACTCGCCATTTCTGATGATGTTAAAATAAAATAAAGAAACCATGCATTGTGTTTATCTGTGTTCGTAATATTTAACCCCAAGTAACTGGCACGGACTATCGGCCCGGGCTATTCCATATTAAGTTAGGAACTGTAACATTACGCTGTATTAGGGGTCATTTTTGTGTATAGAAAATGTTCAAATAAAATGTACATGTACATAGGAATGCCGCAGATCCTGATGAGCCGGCTCACATGATCAACAATTCGCAAACGTAGTGGCTAGCTGCAGTACAACGCAATTTTATTTAAAACACGACACACACCTCAACAATAAATAAATAAAAAACGAAACCAGAAACAGATTTGTAAAATTTTAATTTATTTTAGTATAGCGAAAATTTACCTGCAATCAATCGGCATCATGATTCGTCTTTGCGCTATTTAGACACACCACGTGACCCGGTGCATACACAATTTTGTCCACTTTATTGTTTATAAACACGACTTATTTATCCCAATACAACATTTATCCCATTATTTCTAGTACTTCTTTGTTTGAACTTCAAAAGTTCAGTTAAAGATTTAATAGAGGGGGGGCGGGGGTCTGCTCCTTCAGGCCGACAGTGTTATGTCTGGACTCTGGACTGATTGTGGCATTTTGAAATTTTAGAAGCCCTGTACTGGAGTGTCATGGTGTCTGTGCGTGCGCATGTGTGCGTCCGTCACTTAAACTTAACATCAGAGAAATATTGTTATAACTTCTATTTCCTTCATCTAAAATGCTTAATATTTCACACATGCATTCCTGTAAGGCTCTACTACCATGCCAAATCCACGACCATCCAACTCCTTCTGATCAAGGTCAAATACTTGGTCTCTTTACAAAACTTAACATCAGAGAAATAAGTTATAACTTCTACTTCCTGCATTGAAAATTCTTAATATTTCACTCGTGCATTCCTCTAAGGTTGTACTATCATGCTGTGAGAAATCTACGACCGTCCAACCCCCGCTGATCCCAAGGTCAAGGTCACATACTTAGACAAACTTAACATCAGAGAAATATGTTATAACTTCTATTTCTTTCATCAAACATTCTTAATATTCCATGCATGCATTCCTCCAAGGCTCTACTATCATGCTGTGACAAATCCCCACTGATCTCGAGGTCAAGGTCACATACTTAGTCTCTTTACAATACTTAACATCAGAGAAATCAGTTATAACTTCTATTTCCTTGCTCGGATCTGCTTCACATTTCACACACGCAAAGGACCTCTACCACCCTGTGACACATTCACATTCATGCCATCACCACTAAGACCAGAGTGAAGGTCACAAGTCCACACACTTGGATTTTGTTTACATATTTAGGGGTACCTGGGCCCACGCGGTGGGGGGGGGGGGGGGAGTATTCCGTAAGCCTCGCTTACTGACCACATTGAAAAACATTGAAATCTTTTTCAGATTTAATGTGTTTAACCCTTTGAACCCGAAATCCCGCTATATCGGTTTATGCAAAAAGTGCAGATCCAGATGAGCCGGCTCGTAACGAGCCGTCTCATCAGGATCTGCATTTTTTGAAAGTAATTTTAATATTTTTGAGAACAAAAACACCCCCTTTTCATAAATGGACGAATCTGAAAATCATTTTGTGACCATTAGATTGGTCGGAACATTAGCATATCACAGTCCATTCCAGTTTCTTAGGGTTGAAAGGGTTAATAGTTTGGCAGCAAAACATGGAACAGACAGTATGTCATACTAATGGCATAGTGCCTCCATTGTACACTAACATACGTCTGTCTTTCCATTAAAGTTGGCGCAGAATAGTTGTACCGTCAAACAAAATTGCACCTTGGCAGCCCAGTCAGAGAAATTATAGCCTTGCCGCTAATGTTCTCTCCATGTCTGATGGCAAAACATAATAAATTACTGCATTTAGTAATGTAGTCTCAGAAAAAGGACCTTTGTCATTTGCGATAGCCCTGGGGTCCGTATCACTAAAATTTGTACGACTAAAATGTTCATAAGTGCAAAATTATGATTTCACATTAACAACGTTTTCTTGTAAACCATTATTGGATTTACATTTATTGCCTATGTTCAATAAATGTAAATCCATCAATTGAAATTTACAGATGATCCTAAATTTGCACTTATAAACAGTTTAGTCCTACAAAATTTAGTGAAACGGGCCCCTGTATCTGTCGGGTATTCGGGGAATTTTAATACAATGTCACAATGTCTATAACTGGAGAAACGGACTTTTGACCTTTGCGACCAGTGTAGACTCGGATCACCTGTACACAGGGCTCCAGATAAGGAATTATTAATTGACACTCCATCATTTCTGAATCAATTGGGTATTTCAAAATTTTAATTGGGTAAAATAAAATCACACTACTGTTTACATATCAACAGACAGCAATTATTGAATAATTTGCTTCGAAATGAAAACATGTATTGGCATTTCATTAAAATTGTCTCCTTGGAGGCAATTCTAATGAAATACCAAGATGTGTTTTCATGGAAAATAAGAAAAAATATATAGCATAGCGCTATACTATAGAGCAAGGACATTTGACCTTTGTGACCCAGACCAGCCTTCGGACATTTGACCTTTGTGACTCGGACCAGCCTTCACATTCGCCATTCAGTCAGTGAAACACTTCAAACTAGAGCAATCACATTTGACCTTTGTGACTCGGACCAGCCTTCACATTTGCCATTCTGTCAATGAAACACTTTTAACTAGAACAATCACATTTGACCTTTGTGACTCGGACCAGCCTTCACATTCGCCATTCTGTCAGTGAAACACTTCTAACTAGAGCAAGGACATTTGACCTTTGTGACTCGGACCAGCCTTCAGACATTTGACCTTTGTGACTCGGACCAGCCTTCACATTCGCCATTCAGTCAGTGAAACACTTCTAACTAGAGCAAGGACATTTGACCTTTGTGACTCGGACCAGCCTTCGGACATTTGACCTTTGTGACTCGGACCAGCCTTCACATTCGCCATTCAGTCCATGAAACACTTCTAGCTAGAGCAGCCCCGTGCAGGCACCGGGGCGGGATCAACTGATCCTGAGAATAGTGCTGCAGTAGACATTGCTTGTCGTAAAAGGCGACTAATCTGGCTTAACGATTGGGTTCATACTTTCCGGAACCCACTATACCGGATTTGGCCCTCATGTATATTTTTGGCTTTCTTGTATGTGAGAGTTGAGTCAGGCTATGCCCCATATATAAAAGTAAGATTAGCGCTAATCCTATTACTTTTAGGGGATGGGATAAATGATGCTGGTGTGGCGAGGGCCTGGCACCAGATCAGGTTGTTCTAATTTCAGGACTGAATATATATTTTGATTGTAAATATTGAGTTCTGAAGTTGGGATTTACCCCCCTCGGACAGGTGGATACGGGACACGACCCCGTTGACCCGTCTGCGTGTAGACTCCCTGAGGCTTGTACCTCTATGTCAGAAAAGCGGACGTTAAACCCTATTCACTCACTCTAGCTAGAGCAAGAACATTTTACCTTTGTGACTGACCAGCCTTCGGACATTTGACCTTTGTGACTCGGACCAGCCTTCACATTCACCATTCAATCAGTGAAACACTTCTAACTAGAGCAATCACATGTGTGACTCGGACCAGCCTTCGGACATTTGACCTTTGTGACTCGGACCAGCCTTCACATTCGCCATTCTGTCAGTGAAACACTTCAAACTAGAGCAAGGACATTTGACCTTTGTGACTCGGACCAGCCTTCCCATTTGCCATTCAGTCTTAACAGTATGGATGCATATCCTGGTCTGCGAATGAGCTAGCAGCTCGGGAGTTAGACAGACCACAAATGTAATAATCCCAAATATTATATGCTACCCAGTGACTTACTGTGATTCTGGAGGGATTTATTTCCTCCTAGACGTTCGCGAGACGTAATTCACATCACGTTTTGACGTCATTTCAGGCGAAGAAACAATTCTTACGCTAACGTCAAACTTTTAAATTTTGGCAACTTTATAAGCCGGTCTAAGAGCATTTCACATTTTTCGAGGAACATGTATTATACAATGTATTCCACTACCATTTTCAAATACCGGATTTATTTTCCTTGACATTTGTAAATCCGACAAAGAAACTCATGCTTGAGATGTCTCCAGAAATAAATCCGGTATTTCAAAATGGTAGTGGAATAAACTCTATTTATACTTTCTTTTCTTTTTGTTTCTCCCTGTAAATATCATGAATATGTCTTGTAATTTCATTAGAACTGAGTACAAGGTGTGGGATCACGTGTTTCCGTATGAGTGACGTCATGTTTTTTAGATGTGTTCACATTTCCATTTATAAATATCTTTCTAATGGAATGACATATTTTTATGAAATATACCGCAGCAAATGCGGTACACGTTGCCCTTTATTGTATAGGCGGCTTTAATCTCATAATTATGTCGTTTTGATGAAGAATCGGTTACTGTAAATGTAAATAAAAACTAGAGCATGTGAATGTAAGAAATAAACGGTACTCGATTATTTGTAACTTTCAGAGCACCCATAAAACACATACCGGTATGCGCCATCGTATCTGTAGCCGATTTCATAAACATTGCAAAGTATACTTTAGTAGCAAAGTATACTTTGAGGGAGAAATTTTCAATTTTATGATAAATTTATTAATTTTTATTATACTGAATTTATTACATTATCACAGCCAATTTGGCTGTGATAATGTAATAAATTCAGTATAATAATTCTGCATACTTTTAATCATGAAATATATGCAGTTGTTAGTTCTATATGAAATAATGCATTTCAGGAAAAATAAATGATTACTCCCTCAAAGTATACTTTGGTAGTAAAGGCTAACAACCACCAATTAGTTTTACTATACAACTTAACCGATTCCTCCAAATATGGCCATTCTCTCACACTTTCACTATTCGTATGGATGCTGTGGAACCTACCTGTTCATAACCTGCAACCTGTCTGCACCGGATTTTCACTAATTAAACAATATGTTCACTTACTCCTAAGAAAGAAAATTTCAACATTGTCCTGTCCGCCATTTTGTTTATCATCAAAGTGTCATGTGACGTAGTGTTCACATCACGTGACAAGCAGGCTCAGTAATTTCTTTTAAATGCTAGAAATATGCTGGAAACTGGTGTTAAAAACACCCAACATGTTTCTCAAGTAAAATTGGGCTGTAATGGATCAGGATTTACAAGCAAACTGGGTCTGTGGCCTCAAAACGTCTGCACTATTTTTTTATACCGGACTACAAAAGCATACCCCCTGGCCGATGTGTACTATATTTAGCACAGTGATACCTATAAGCGCATTTTTTTGCTATAATATCTCAATAAACTGCCTACCATTGTCTTGTCTGACATATTTCGTGACAGCAAATGTAATTTGACATTATTTAGAAGACTAACTTTTCAACAGTGGCAATTTAAGAATGGTCATATAATTATGGCTGTCCAGCTGCGGAAACTTCAGTCACCAGAATTTTCCAGAGTATTATTTTCTCATATATTTCTTAGGAAAAGTCTATATTGTTGATGCACTTGTAAACAATTATTATAAAATAGATGGTGCTTGTCAAAAATATTGGCTGTTCCACAATTATGGGGTTAAAACGATTAAATTTATCGAAAGTCGGGTGATTTCGGAGTATTTTTGTCATTTTTTTATCATAAAAACAGGCGAAAAAGTGACTTTCGAAGTATTTAGTCAATCTACATGTTGTAATTTGCATAGAAACATTTGTCCGCATAACTTAGTGACATGCCAGAATGATACGTGTCAAATTAAATTGAAACCAGCCCAGTGTATGAGTGCTGCCAGCGAATTCAGACATAGAAGTGTTAAAATGTCACAGGAAATTGAATCACGTGTGCCCGTGTTGACACTTGTTTCCTTAGGGTATAGACACTGCCTGTTAAATGAGCAATGCTATCCCATATATATTTCTCTACCGATATGCACTGCTCAGAGTGAACTTGGTTAACCTAATGAAAACATGCCGGACAATAAGCATAGGAGGCGGGGTAAAACATGCGGATTTCAAACGGGGCGGGTAAATGAAAATAAAGGTAAAAAACTTTCTTCTCACTCACCAAATGGAACAAATCATAGGTACATCAGGCTAACCAAAGACTCATTTGAATCCCGGGTTAATGTAAATGAAAATAAAACGTTTACCTGTAAAGATGTTGATGGTACGGACAATGATGTAACTGTTCTGCGCTCTCTGTCGAGGCGTCCGAAACTCATTGACGAATGCGCCGTACCGCAAAATGCATCCGTACACCCCGATCTGTTGATAAACAAATTATATCGACCGTATGAGGTCCAGAAGATGTTTACTACTGAAATAAACAGTCATCGCGCCTTTAATACGCACTGTAGTGGCGAAATGGTATTTGATGCGGCCGCATCAAGAAAATGGGGCATTTGTTGGGCTGAGCGGCTAAAATGCACCCGATGTAGATATAAAAGTAAATATTATAAACTATATGAAGAGGTTCCGTCAAGTCGAAAGGGTAGGAAATCAGGGAAAGCTAATGTGGGTTTGCAGCTGGGCCTTATGAGCACACCAATCAGTAATTATGGTGCTTGTCGGCTGTTGGTAAACACAAACATAATTCCGCCGACGTATAACTCGATGCAAAAGCAGTCAAATAGGATAGCAGAGTCTATGGTTGGCTTAAACACTAAAAGTATGCATGAAATCAGACAAACTGTGGCCAGAGAGAATGAACTCTGTGGCAATAAACGTAGCAAGACGGTTCGAGTTGAAGGTGACTCTTGCTACAATAACCCAATATTCAATAGCGACAGTACACCATTTCAAGCGGGTACAATCGTGACAACCACTATGTGCGAGAATAATACCAAAGATAAATTAATCATTGGGGCATTTGTTGGCAGTAAGCTGTGCATAATAGGTAGTAAGCTAAGAAATCAGGGTGGAGATATCAGCTGCCCAAACCATCATGGTCACTGCACTGCCAACCTCCCCGAAAATGAGTCAATAGGTAATGAAGCGAAATGGAATGAAATAGTTACGAAGCAGATAAATAGTGACTTACATGTTAGTCATTACACGGGGGACGGTGATAGTAAATCACACAAAGGTGTAGATGCCGCTCAACCAGGGGTAACGGTAACGCATCTAAAAGATATCCGCCATCTGAGTAACTCCCTGAAACGAGAAATAAACAAGGCGCCATTTAGCTCGAACATGTTTCGTGGGGTCAAGAAAACAAACTTGAGAAACCGATTTGCTCTCTCTGTAAGATCCAGGTGCATTGCAGAGTTGAGGCAAGCACATGCCAAACATTTTGGTAACTTAGAACAAATAAAGAGCATAATGCCAGGAATAATTTGCACAATAGTCATGTGTTTCAAAGGTTACTGTGGCAAGCAATGTTCACAGTATAATTTCTGCTAAATTTAAAATTTGGATTTTTTTTCTGGAAAAATGTAGCCAAGAAGTACTGGCGTAGACCCTGATCGCGCAGCCAAATTTGGTCATAATGTTTGCAAGTGTCAACCGAGTCAATAAATAATGTTTAGAAAAACGTTGCTACCTGTTGGGGAGCTATACACTTGATACCGGTTAGTAATCAAATACACAGTGCCAATTAAAGCGACGCGCCACTTTAATATGGCTGAACTAGTCAGTAACAGGCTCATCTGGCTCCCTGATGCATCTCAAATCTGTGTAATTAGTATGTAGACATGTACATAATGTAGATAGGTATACAGTTAATTTACCGTAATTAATAAAACAGGAACTATTAGCAGATACAGGGTGGATATGTGACGCCGTCGAGTGCATGGCTTAGACAGCGCTTTTCGCTATGGCAATTCTTTCGAGAATTATTTATAATTGTGGACTCGGCACTCAGGTGGGCCGGGTTAACACACAGGGAACAACCACATAAATGTGATATTTCAAGGTGCCTGGGTATTTCAAACACATTATGGTGTAACATGAATGCTACTCTATGTGTATAATAGTATTTTGTTCTTGCATCATTTGGAAATTTAACTTTAATCTTTCCATATTTGACTCGTACACCTGTGGTTATCCTGACCCACTTGATGCAACCATTTTCATTAAATAAAACTGATTTTCCAGCAATTCTGTCCTTTGTTCTCTTAATAAAACTTGCTGTAGCCATGATTAAAACCGTTTAGAATTGTTTTCAAAGAAAGCAGACGACATCCAACCACCAATTAGTTTTACTATACAACTTAACCGATTCCTCCAAATATGGCCATTCTCTCACACTTTCACTATTCGTATGGATGCTGTGGAACCTACCTGTTCATAACCTGCAACCTGTCTGCACCGGATTTTCACTAATTAAACAATATGTTCACTTACTCCTAAGAAAGAAAATTTCAACATTGTCCTGTCCGCCATTTTGTTTATCATCAAAGTGTCATGTGACGTAGTGTTCACATCACGTGACAAGCAGGCTCAGTAATTTCTTTTAAATGCTAGAAATATGCTGGAAACTGGTGTTAAAAACACCCCAACATGTTTCTCAAGTAAAATTGGGCTGTAATGGATCAGGATTTACAAGCAAACTGGGTCTGTGGCCTCAAAACGTCTGCACTATTTTTTTATACCGGACTACAAAAGCATACCCCCTGGCCGATGTGTACTATATTTAGCACAGTGATACCTAAAGTATACTTTGCAATGTTGATGAAATAGGCTACTGGTGCGCTACATATCATCAAAGAAAATCTACTGTAAAATGACATCGCAGATTACGTCACATCGGATAATCGGGTTCGGAAACCACGTGATCCAACACCCGGGAGTCCGGAGGATGCAATTCTTATAATGAAATTCTAAGACATATTCACAGAGAAATAAGAAACATTCTCCCAATTAACCAATTACATTCAAGGAGAATACACCTTTACGGGTATGAATTTCTTTTTATATTTTATGTTAAATTTTGTTAGCCGGGTTTTTAACAAAAATCACAGATATTGAATTGGCTAATGTTAATTTTTTGTGTTTTGTTGATTTCTCTGTTACTGTACCACCTAGAACCACCATACTTGCACAACTTCATAATCAACAGATACCCATCACATACCACTATCCAAGATGTGACCTTTTTTTACCTTGACCATTTTTTCTGCGAACCTTAATCGACCTTTTCAATGTTACGTTTTCATGTTTAGGTCCATTTCTCTTTTACTATACCACCTAGGACCACCACACTGGCAAACCTTCATAACCAACGGTTGCCCACCACATACCACTATTCCGCACGTGACCTTTTTTACCATGACCTATTTTTTTCACGAAATAGACATAGCAATTTTTAACATTAAGTTTTCGCGTTTAGATTCGTTTCTCACTTACTTTACCACCTACGGTAGTGCCATCATACTTGCACAGCTTCATAACCAACGGGTGCCCACCACATACCACTATGCAACATGTGACCTTTTTTTGTTACCTCAACCTATTTTTTCCGCTTCATCGCGGTGTTAAATTCAATGTTCAATGTTAAATTGGACAGCACTCATCAGGCAGCCTGCAACTGCATGTAGATTTTCTCATACACTGGCTTCTGTTGTCACCTTAGGCCAATGACAGTTGTCGTTTTCAATCGTGGTCATAATAACATTAATAGCCAATTGTCTGTGATCCAATTGTCTATGCCTTGCAGAAAACCCGGCCGTCGTGGCTCTGCCTCGTATCTTGTTATTTCTCAATTTATGTATATGTTGTGACTACTCATTTGAACCGATTTTCCATAAATAAAATAACAGATTCTCAGCGTTTCTGTAGACACAGACCATTAGCTGTACCGACTACAGAGGCCATAAGCCCCATTTTTTCAGTCACAGTGACACCTATGTTGCCTTGCAGAACATGGACAGCTATAACTACCCACAGAGCAGCATGCGAGATGAGCAGTATTCCTGAGTATGATAAATTGATCACCCATTCCTTTGGTTCTTTTATGCAGAAAATACTGTTCTATCGCATCATTTAAAGGGGCATATCAGGACTTTTTAAAAAAAAAATACCATAAAAAATAAAATGGGTTTTCATCATGGTCCTGTGTAAAGTGGTTTAATTGAAGATATGTGACGATACTAGGACTGCTTGGTTGTTTCAATTTTCACTGATATCTGTACCAGTACATAAGTATCAGATTTTCAATATTGTTGAACGCAACAAGATAGGAAATCCGATATTTATTGAACTATCTGGGTTATTTTTTCTAAAAATCCTGATATGACCCTTTAAGCTGAAGTTTAACAAAATTAATAGCACCCTTTTACTCTTCTTTTCTGAATTTAGTAATATTAGTGAAATATGACTGTTATTGGGGAAATGAGGCGTATTGCATGTTGGGCTAGTCTAGGTCCTGATCTGTGTTCACACTGCTGGAGCCTGATAAGGATCTATATTGTTTGTTAGACATATGACTGATTGCTAAATAGTGCAGACCTTGCGTAGATGCGCAGACCTTGCGTAGATGTTAAAGACTAAAAGTTATTTCAAGTAACATCATATGTGGCTGTGACTGGAGAAATGGAGCTTATGGGATTTGTGACCAGTGTAGCTACTGATCAAATAGCACACTCGTGTAGCCTGATAACGATCGATATTGCTTATTAGAAGCATGACGGGTGTTTCATTGATGGAATGGCGACATGTGCAGATCCTGATCAGACTGCGGATGCACAGGCTAATCTGGATCTACACTGGTCACAAAACTCATAAGCCCCATTTCTCCAGTCACAGCCACATATCTCTACAAATCTGGGTCAGATTGTCTTGACATTTCATATACTTGTTTATCGTCATCCTGAATCGCCATTCCAGGTACATATAGATCCCATACCCAGTGTCAAGGTCAATTGACTGAAAATATTTCTGTGCTACAATATGTACGCTAAATTTCCAGGGCATGAACATTCCACTTGTACACTCGTCCTGACGAGTGGGAATGCATGCAGGAGGACGAGTGAGAATGCATGCAGGACGAGTAGACATTCAGAGTTTTCTAATGTAAATTTCTTATTTTTTTCCATCTCTGTCGAAGTAAGGATGACTGAAAATTTTAGCAATTTTCGTGCCCTGATTTCATATGTGTGTTTATCATCATTATTTTATTTTATTTCCTATCCGTGCGGTGTCCAAGTCCAAGGTCAATTGACTGAAATTTTCATTACATTTTTTTTTGTGCAAATATTATTTTTTATTTCATATAAATTTTCAACTTATATCTCTAACTACATACTGGATCTGGGAACATCAAATACCTTGGCGGGTGTGAAATGCTGACCATGACCATCTAGTGATATGCACTTGTATCAAAGGCCATATGTCACATTTCTCCAGTCACAGTCACAGTCACAAATATTCTTGGTGCATCTAACTTTTCCCAGTTGTGTGTAAGCTTCAGGGGCCCGTTTCACTAAACTTGGTACGACTAAAATGTTCGTAAGTGCAAATTTAGGATCGTCTGGAAATTTCAATTGATGGATTTACATTTATTGAGCATAGGCTGCATATGCAGCCTATGCTCAATAAATGTAAATCCAATAATTGTTTACAAGAAAACATTGTTAATATGACATTTACAGACTATCATAATTTAGCATTTTAGTCGTAAGAAGTTTAGTGCAACGGCCCCCTGGACATCTGTGCAGGTATACACTGGCCAGAGTGCAGCAATACTCCTTCTTGTCAGTTTTCCTTTTCAGCCAGTGTAACTATTAATTTAACAACATCTGTGTCATGACAAATTCTTTTACATAATAATAAAATAAATACAAAAACTATTTTTATGCCCCATTCGTTTGGTTGGAAGCGGGGCATATATTGTCTTGCTCTTGATCTTCTATCTGTACGTCAATGATCATTTGTGTTACCGGTAATATTTTTTCGGTTACCTATCATCACTGTAACACCATAGCTCCAGATAAGCTGCGTATTTGCTTAAATACCTAATTAAAATTGCCAAAAACCCAATTGAAATCAGAAGTAGCGAGTATCAAAAAGCAATAGAAATTTGATGGTACCTTTATCATGCTGCAGAAAACAATAAATAGACCACAAATATAGCATATTTTTCTTATTTTCCATGAAAACACATCTTGGTATTTCATTAGAATTGTCTCCAAGGAGACAATTCTAATGAAATGCCAAGACTTGTTTTCATTTTGAAGCAAACTATTCAACAATTGCGGTCTGTTGATGTGTAAGCAGTAGTGTAATTTTATTTTACCCAATTAAAATTTTGAAATACCCAATTGCTTCAGAAATGAATTGGAGTGACAATACTCAATTACTAATTCCTTATCTGGAGCGCTGAACACTACATCAGATTGACTTGAAACTTTAAATTTGTTCGCGTCCAGCATACTAGGGGGCTTAACCATGTATTACAAATCTCCATATTAATTACTTCTCGAGCACAATAAAATTATTTTATTAATATCCCTAAAAATAATTATAGTTAAATAGAATTTTAATATTTTTATCAATTCAGTGAAGATTCCATTTGAGGAAAGTGTGAAGGGTCATCCAAGAATTAGTGAGACAAGTAGGATTATCTAGTTAAGCAAAATGACTTAATTGTCTCCCAACATTTATTCAAAGTAACATCCCTTGTTTTCAACTATACATGTTTTAACCCTTTCAACACCACAGGCCTGTATAGTGGTATTGGCAAACAGTGTAGATCCAGATGAGCTGGCTTGTCAGGATATCCACTTTTTGCAAGTAATTTTCATATTTTTGAGAGCAAAAACACCTCCTTTTCATAAATGGACTAGTCTGAAAAACATTTTGTGACTATTGGATTGGTTGCAAAATTAACATATCCAAATTCATTCCAGTTACTTAGGGGTGAAAGGGTTAATCAACACATGTTCATATATCACACGTGTGTCCACAGCGTCTTCCAACTCATGTAAGTCATTGAAAATGACACCAACATGTGGTTCTAACAAGTTTGACAAGTAGGTCGTAGTCTGGAGCACTTCCCAGTTGTATGATGCTAACAATGACGTCACCCATGTCGCTCCATGCACTGCGGCGTTGTGAAGTATAATGATGCCAATCAATACATGGGGTAATGGTGAATTAATGTTTATTTTGCCAGAAAATGTCTCAGATGATGTCTCTGATATAAAGAAACTTGTGTGCCTACTGTGAGGAAATTTTTGTAGAACATGTACTCCTGGGGGCCGTTTCACTAAACTTTGTAGGACTAAAATGTTCGTAAGTGCAAAATTATGATAGTCCTTAAATTTCACATTAACAATATTTTGTTGCAAACAATTATTGGATATACATATATTGAACATATGCAGCCTATGTTCAATAAATGTAAATCCATCAATTGAAATTTCCAGACGATCCTAAATTTACACTTACAAACATTTTAGTCGTACAAAGTTTAGTGAAACGGGCCGTGATTAACAGTTCTTCCAGTTAGAACTCAATGGTCAATTAATATCCCATTCATATCGTACACAAATCATCATCTTCATGTTTCCTTGTTTTCGTCTGAATTTCGTAGGTTTAGGTTATACTAGAATGCCATTCTGCCTATTGACTTTTTAATTCATGGTCATATGAGCGAATCCATGTTCCATCTCTAGCAACAATTTATATTTAGAAATGATTTTCCTTCTTGTTCATGCCATTTAATTTAAGCAATGTCTCTGTGACAACCATTCTATGCTGATTTTCTTCAGCTGTTAACGTGGAACCCATCGAGTGGCAATTTTTATCCTGCACAGAATCGTATGAACAGATCCCTGACTGATTCCGGTTTTGTGGCAATATTTTCACGTGTATCGTCTATCAGTGTCTATAAGTTCCTTAATTTTTACGCCCCCGGTCTCGGCAGAGCCAGAGGCATATAGTGTTTGGTCTGTCTGTCCGTGTGTCCATGAGTCTGTTCGTCCGTGTATCCGGCACATTAAGAAGTTTGCCGGAGTTTCTCAATTATGTCATAACTTCTATATCCCTTGAAGGGTTACTTAAATATTTCAGCACAACATACGTGTGGACAAATGCCACACATTCATGCTGCCATTAATATGACTTTGACCTTTTGACCATCACAACTTAATGAACTTTTTCAAACATTAATATTTGACTTTCACAACTGTGCTATGATTACTTTACTTATCACTTTTGGTTAATTCTATTTGTTACAGTTTCTCCAATCTGCCACGGGGAGCATTCGTATGCCGACAGGCCACATTTTCTTGTTCCAACATAATATGTGTTTGTTACCTCAGTTTTTTATGTACCCCAAATTTTTTTTTGCGGTAAATATAGTTTCCACCATGTCCTTTAGTCCGTTCGTTACCGTATGTATATTATTGGCGGTTGTTCCACTTTTTTTATTTTAATGTTGTTCGCTGTTCGTCGTTTGTGAACGCGGCCACTGCGACATTTGGGCTACAACTGGTTGAAAACTCTAATTTTTATATTAAATACAAAAGAGATTATGAATCGTATCTCACCAATTCTTGGATGACCCTCGTACGTGTGTGAAGTAACATGTTTACTATGAGCATGAATTACCCCGTATGTTACTGTTTTTGTTCAGAGTTTACACCGCTGGTTTGATCAGATTTGTTCAATGCTCATTCTTTTTCTGGTTTTTATGCCCCACCGCCATAGTCAAGGTGCATGATCACGTGGTCACAACAACAACAACAATTACTGAAACTTCCAGAAGCGCCTCCCATTCAAGCTACGTATTCTTTTATATTGTCATTATTATGTAACGGATTTTTATGAAATATGGTGCATCAAACGCGTCTCGTTAAGCTGCATTTGGGGGTCTCGGTACTTTGTCCCAAACTTCTATCGTTTTTGCGAAGAATCGATTTCCGTGTCTACTGACACTGAAATCGATTCTTCACAAAAACGACATAAGTATGTGCTGAAGTCCCGAGACCACCAAATGCAGCACATGAAGACGCGTTTGCTGCGCTATATTTCATCAAAATCTGTTGCATATTAAGGAAACTATCAAATAAATTTACTTTGGAGTGGGCGCGCTTTCAACACTTTCAGCCATTGTTGTTGTTCTAACCACATGATCATGCACCTTGATGGTGGAGGGGGCAATTAGTGTTACCCTTGTCTGTTCGTCCTGTCAGTCCATCACAGACCTTGTAACTCATAAACAGTTTCAGGGCTCCAGATAAGGAATTAGTGATTGAGTATTGTCACTCCATCATTTCTAAAGCAATTGGGTATTTCAAAATTTTAATTGGGTAAAATAAAATCACACTACTGTTTACACATCAGCAGACCGCAATTATTGAATAGTTTGCTTGTAAATGAAAACATGTCTTGGCATTTCATTAGAATCGTCTTTTTGGAGACAATTCTAATGAAATACCAAGGTGTGTTTTCATGGAAAAATATGCAAAAATTGTGGTATGTTTATTGTTTTCTGTAGCGTGATAAAGATACCACAAATTTTTCATTGCTTTTTGATACTCGCTACTTCTGATTTCAATTGGGTTTTTGGCAATTTTAATTGGGTATTTAAGCAAATACACAGCTTATCTGTAGCTCTGCAGTTCAAACCAAAATAGTGGACACTATATAGAGAATAGTAGGTTAGTGCCGTGAATGGGAAAAAATATCTGGCAAGGCTCAGGAAACGGGATGGGCGAGGCTCTGCCGAGCACATCCCGTTTCCGTGCCGCGCCAGATATTTTTTCCCATTCACGGGACTAACCTACTATTCTATTTATCCCGTCAACACCTACAAATGGCTGTAAAATGCAAAAATAGTATTGACTGGATATCAAAAATGTTTCACGGCACCGTGTTTCACGGCACATACGCACTGTGTTGACGGGATAAATATCGTTATCAGGCTACAGGAGAGTGCTATTTGACTAGGAGCTACGCTGGTCACAAATCCCATAAGCCCCATTTCTCCAGTCACAGCCACATATGTGGAGGCATGATACTTGGTATGTACCTTCCTTATGCTGAGTATATGTGCAAAGTGGATTTTTATTTTTAATATGATCCATGTGTCATTGATCGTTTTCCCCCTTCAGACTTAGAAATTCCATTTTTTCTTTCTAACTTGCAAAACCTTTAAACCATAATAGCTGGAGGCTTGATACTCGGTAAGTAGCTTCCTTATTTGTGTAGATGCACAAAGCAAATTTTGATTTTGATTTGACCCCCGGGTCATGAATTATCTCCCCCTTTTGTTTGGACTTGAATTTTGCTATCAAATGTTTACTATCAAAGCGGTAGGTGGGGCATCTGTGTTCTATGAACACATTTTCTAGTTGGTTTTTATGCCCCACCACGAGGAGGGTCATTTAGTGTTACTCTTGTCCGTCCGTCCGTCCCATCCTGTCTGTCCGTCCGTCCGACGTCCATCACCAACCTTGTAACTTGTAAAACTTTTAAACCGTACTAGCTACAAACCTGAAACTTGGTATGTAGCTTCCTTTTGATGAGTTGATGCGCAAAGTTTATTTCAATTTTTGATTCAACCCCCAGGTCATGGATTATCTCGCCCTTTTCGACTTAGAATTTCCCAATTTTGCCTTCTAACTCGTAAAACTTTTAAACCATACTAGCTACAGACCTGAAACTTGGTATATAGCTTCCTTATGATGAGTAGATGCACAAAGTTTATTTCTATTTTTTATTTGACCCCTGAGTCATGGATTATCCTCCTTTTACCTACTGCTTTTGGGAGGGAGCCAAGTGACTCTGGTGTGGCTAGAACCTGGCATCAGATCAGGATTATTCTGATTTCAGGGCTGAATATATAGTTTTTTTATTGTAAACATTCAGTTCTGATTTTGGGATTTTCCCCCCATTTGTGCATGTACTTGAACATGTGTACATGTACTTTAACATGTACTACTTGTACAGGTAATATATGGGATTTAGTACTAAACCCATGGACCCGGCCTTAAATGACCTTAGCTGTTGATAGGTCGTTAAACCCCAACAAACAAACTCCTCCTTTTCAACTTAGAGAATTTTCCAAATTTGCCTTGTAACTCGTAAAACTTTTAACTGTACTAGCTACAGACCTGAAACTTGATATGTAGCTTCCTTATGATGAGTGGATGCACAAAGTTTATTTAAAAAAAAATTCTACCCCTGGGTCATGGATTATCTTCCCCTTTTTGACTTAGAATATCATCATTTTGTCTTGTAACTTGTAAAACTTCAAAACCGTAACAGCTGGAGATTTGATATGTAGATGCACAAAGTGAATTTCTATTTTTGCTTTGACACTGAGCCATGGGTTATCTCCCCCTTTTGTACTTGGAATTTTGCCTCGTTTACTATCAACGCGATATGTGGGGCATCTGTGATCTATGAACATATTTTCTAGTTTTTTTATTTAACCGCATTTGAAACGCTTTCATGTTATCTTGCATCATGCCCCATTTCTAACAGTTTCTAGGTAGGTTGAACAAACATTGTACACATGCATGCATACTCTTATTTGCCTGTTTCCGAATGTTTTTAAAAAAAAAATGAAAGTATTAACTGTCAAATTATTTCCCCATTACTGTGTTTGGTGGCAAAAAATGTTGTCTGCTGGTTTTTTTCACTCCATTTTTCTCATCAAAAAATTGCTTTGACAGTACTTTAGAATCATTTCCATCGGAAATGATTCTAAGTGCTGTCGAACCATGTTTTTATTTTTGTGAAAGAAAACAAAATTATATGACTTTAAACAACAATTTTCAATTCCCGGCTTTGAGTAGCCCCCTCTCTAATAGTAGCCCCCTCTGTAGCCCCCTCTCTAATACTCTCTAATAGTAGCCCCCTCTCTAACAGTATCCCCCTCCCATATTTGCATTATTAAATGGCTTTTGTACGTGAAAATTACATAATATTATGATCCCCGTGAATTCAAGGTGTGGGATCACGTTTTCCGAACGGTGTGACGTCATCTATTTAGATGTGTTTACAGTAGATTTCCTTTAATATCTTTCTAATGGAATGACATATGGTTATGAAATATACTGCAGCAAATGCGGTACACATTGCCCTTTATTGTATAGGCGGCTTTAATCTCATAATTCTGTCGGTTACAGTAAATGTAAATAAAAACTAGAGCATGTGATTGTAAGAAATAAACGGTACTCGATTCTTTGTGAAAGTTAAAAGTTATTGTAAATAACTTTCAGAGCACCCATAAAACACATATCTCATCGTATTTGGTGCGCTACATATCATCGAAATCCGTCCGTTTGTTGGGAAGGTTTTAAAAAAAATCTAGTGTAAAAATTACGTCGCCTCGGAAAATCAGGTTCGGAAACCACGTGATCCCACACCTTGGAATTGGCGTTTATTAGAATAAATACGGTAATCTGGTACTTGTATACCTAATACTCAAGCTGACTGCCCTAATGGACTATGATGAAGTCTGTTTTTCGGGGTGTATCAATTGCAGAAGAAACAAGATAACACAAACAAATGATCAGACAGATTAATTTCATGATGTAGTAATTTGGTAGGTCTTACACCCAGAACAGTGGAGCTTGTATTGCCAAATGGCACTGATGTTGTTTAATTTGTATCATTAGTGTAATATATATCTCAGTATTATATATATACATCTATACCAATGTACTTACTCTATATTATCTACTTTATTTTATTATGCCCTCGCCACCGAATGGTGAGGGGAGCATTATAGTGTTATCGACATCTGTACTTCCTTCTGGCAATACGTTAATGCTCGGGTAAATGTTTTATAATTGTTTCCTTTTCCGTAACGGCTTCGTATTTCACACATGCATTTTATTCCTCTGATGGTCCTCTATCATGCTCTGTCAAATCCACGATCCTCGGACTGCAGCTAAACCCAAGGTCAAGATCACATACAAAACTTTAATGCTCAGGTTAATGTCTTATAATTTCTGTAGCCTTTCACATAACTGCTTCATATTCCACTTGCATTCCTGTGATGGTCCTCTATCATGCTGTGACAAATCCACGATCCTCAGGCCCCCGCATGTCTGATTTACAGTGGAACATCTCCAAACCGGACGTCCACCCTGGGGACCTCCCAGGGTGTCCGGTTTGAAGAGGTTCCACTGTATACAGAGCTCCAGATAAGTATTTCACACATGCATTCCTGTGATGGTCCTCTATCATGCTGTGACGAATCCACAATCCTCAGGCCCCCGCTAAGCCAAAGTTCAAGGTGGCATACTTAGTGCGTTCAATACAGTCAGCTCATCGGGTTTTTGCAAAAATCCACCACGCCATCACGGTCATTTAATCCTTTCAACACTGGTCCGTCATGGACTACTGTAGTGGAAGCGTAGTGGAGCTAATTTCCACGCTGGCTATCGTGGATCCACGATGGCGCTGTGACGGACTCCACGCCGCAAGGTGAACAGTAGTGGAAGGGTGATTATCGATATCGTCATCACGGCCGCACACCACACAGGGTGGACGTGGTTACATGTTCTAGCTGTCATGATGTTCCACTACACAGCGGGGATATTGCAAATAATGAGTATTTATAAGTACGTTAAACGTTGTCTATTGTTTTGATAGCCCATGAGTAGTGATATATATTATTTTTTTTAATCAAGGTCATTATAATAATTATCCAACTTGGTCGTCATGGACCCGTGATAGAAAAATCGGTGGTGGAACAAATTGTTCCGTTGGCTGGAGACATGTGTAGATCCTGCTCTGCTCATCTACACAATTCTAGAAATGTCGGTACTACAAAGTCTATAGTCTGTTTCACGAAAGCTGCCCAAATTTTACGCCCATATAAACAATGCAAAAACATATTTTTTTCGATAATATTAAATTAAAGGAAAATTTAAGAATGAGCCTTCTTTTTATTTCGTGAAATTTGGTCAAATATTGGTTTTATTACGAAAAATTGATTTCTCTATGGGAATTTAACATGGGGGGGAAAAGGTCGAGGAGTTGTGGGAGGGAGGAGTCAAAAAATGAAAAAAATTGGAAATTGACTCCGAAACCTAGCTAGATAGCTTGGAAATGATCTAACTAAGAAAACAAAAGTTAAATTTTAAAAATCGGTCCAGTATTTCTGAAATTCTAAAAAATTTCCCCATGTTAAATCCCCATAGACATCTTCACTACTCCGTGAAGATGTCTATGGGGATTTAACATGGGGAAATTTTGTTTTCGCAATAAAATCAATATTTGACCAAATTTCACTAAATAAAAAGAAGGTTCATTCTTAAATTTTCCTTTAATTTAATATTATCGAAAAAAAATATAGTTTTTGAATTGTTTATATGGCCGTAAAATTTGGGCAGCTTTCGTGAAACAGACTATAGGACACATCCTGAATAAGTAAAATGGGTGGGCAGTCATTATTATCCATGACGAAGGTATTAAACATAATTAATATAGATATATATTCATGGTCAGATCGTCCATATTGTAAATAATTAATAAATCAGTCTGATGCAATCGCTATAATTCATTTCATAGGAAAAGGATGTTATGTTGTATAATACCACCGATCAGCGTGGAATTTCCACTACACAGTGTGGAGTCGTCATGGCGCCACGCTGTAAGGTGGCCAGCCACTACATAGGATGGACGTCTAATCCCTTGGACAACATTCCATGTCCGTCTTTCTAAGTGGAATTTTGCAAAAAAACAAGATGAGTTGACTACCTTAATTAACCCTTAGACCGCTACTCACAACAATTGTCATCTGGTGTAGCTTTTATATCTTGCATTATTATAGGAATGAATGGCCTTTTTGTGGAATTTATCGGGGTATAAACTTGGAAAAGTCGCTGGAATACTGGACGAAGGCCGGAAGGCCTCGTCCAGTATTCCCGCGACTTTTCCAAGTTTATATCCCCGATAAATTCCACAAAAATGCCATTCATTCCTTATAATTCCAGCATTTGAAATAAATTCATCAAGAAAATGTGTTTATTTTCCGTTTTCTTAAGAATTATTTTAACTGCGCCTCACGGTTACGGAAAGTAGTTCGGCATGGAGTTTACTGGGATATAAATTCTGGACAGAGACTTGCTACGAGCCAATCAAATGTTAGGGAACTGTGTAAATATTTTTGTGCTGGAATTATTTTTCGATAGCAACATGGTTTGACAGCACTTCAGAAGATGCTGTCAAAGCATGTTTTTGATGATAAAAATGGAAAATAAACAGCAGACAACAACAAAAATACGATAGCGGTCTAAGGGTTAACACTTAGGTGAAATTCATATAATTTGTTTCCTTTCACATACCTGCTTACACTGTGCACTTACACTTTGTGTTCTCAAATGTGCCCTTGTAGTCTTTGGCTGCCAGCACGGTAGGGGCCTTCATGTTTCAACCTGCCACATTTCTAGTTTCCTTAGTAATATGTATCCTTTACTATTCAAGAAGTGCAGGCTGCAGTTTGACATATACAGCGAAACCACTCTAAACCGGACACCCTGGGAGGTCACTGTAAATCAGGTACATGTATTTGATCATTCTGAGCCATAGTTGTGTGCTATGCGACATTATCATCTGAGATAAATGACCAAGAAACTTGTCAAAAATAAGATCACAGGTGTTTGCTTGGTGTCCAGTTTAGAGAGGTTTCACAGTACAATAGAAACTTGGGATGTCAGATTTAGAAATGTTCCAGTTTATATATAAGAACAGTTTCTGCAGTTTTCCACTAACAATTGGTGTTGCATGTACATTTATACCCTATTTATTTTAAGAGTAGCCCCCTCTCTAATAGTAGCCCCCGCTTCTATATTTTCACTCAAATCATTTTATTTGAATGGCGAAACTGGGCTGACGGATGGGCGGCTGGGCTTCGTCCAATTCCAATGTTAAGTTTTTGTGTTTTGTCCATTTCTCTGTTACTGTACCACCTAGAACCACCATACTTGCACAAGTTCATAACTGACGGGTGCCCATCACATACCACTATCCAATACGTGACCTTTTTTTACTTTGACCTATTTGACCTTGCCTCGACGTGCCTATATTGTGACCTTTGGCACTCTTGTTTTTTGTCGCGCCCGCTTGAGGAAAGCACGATATAGTCGGCACTTTGGCGTACGTACGTACGTACGTGTGTCCGGTTAAAGTTTTTGGTTAAGTTTTTTGGTTAAAGTTTTTGGTTAAGTTCTTTGGTTAAAGTTTTTGGTTAAGTTTTTTGGTTAAGTTTTTTGGTTAAAGTTTTTGGTTAAAGTTTTTCGTTATACTATATCTCTGCAACTGCTTTGCCCATTACCTTGAAACTTCACATGGGTGTTTATCATCATCTATATTTTCATTCTACTCCCCTCCCGTGCGGCCCCTGCGCCCAACCAATGTCAAGGTCAAATTACTTTGAAGTTTTTGGCTAAGTTTTTTGGTTAAAGTTTTTGGTTAAATTTTTTGGTTAAAGTTTTTTGTTATACTATATTTCTGCAACTGCTTTGCCCATTACCTTGAAACTTCACATTGGTGTTTATCATCATCTATATTTTCATTCTACCCCCCTCCCGTGCGGCCCCTGTGCCCAATGTCAAGGTCAAATTACTTTGAAGTTTTTGGTTAAGTTTTTTGGTTAAAGTTTTTGGTTAAGTTTTTTGGTTAAGTTTTTTGGTTAAAGTTTTTCGTTATACTATATCTCTGTAACTGCTTTGCCCATTACCTTGAAACTTCACATGGGTGTTTATCATCATCTATATTTTCATTCTACCCCACTCCCGTGCGGCCCCTGTGCCCAATGTCAAGGTCAAATTACTTTGAAGTTTTTTGTTAATTTGTTTGGTTAAAGTTTTTGGTTAAGTTTTTTGGTTAAGTTTTTTGGTTAAAGTTTTTGTTTAACTTTTTTGGTTAAGTTTTTTGGTTAAGTTTTTCGTTATACTATATCTCTGCAACTGCTTTGCCCATTACCTTGAAACTTCACATGGGCGTTTATCATCATCTATATTTTCATTCTACCCCCCTCCCGATCGGCCCCTGCGCCCAGTGTCAAGATCAAATTACTTTGAAGTTTTTGGTTAAGTTTTTTGGTTAAAGTTTTTGGTTAAGTTTTTTGGTTAAAGTCTTTCGTTATACTATATCTCTGCAACTGCTTTGCCCATTACCTTGAAACTTCACATGGGTGTTTATCATCATCTACATTTTCATTCTACCCCCTCCTGTGCGGCCCCTGTGCCCAATTTCAAGGTCAAATTACTTTGAAGTTTTTGGTTAAGTTGTTTGGTTAAGTTTTTGTCGCGCCCTCTTGCGGAAAGCGCGATATAGTCGGCACTTTGGCGTACGTACGTGTGTCCGGTTAAAGTTTTTGGTTAAGTTGTTTGGTTAAGTTGTTTGGTTAAGTTGTTTGGTTAAAGTTTTTGGTTAAGTTTTTTTGTTAAGTTTTGTGGTTAAAGTTTTTGGTTAAGTTGTTTGGTTAAGTTTTTTGGTTAAAGTTTTTTGTTATACTATATCTCAAACAAGCTTTGCCCTTACCTTCAAATTACATGGGTGTTTATATATCTATTTTCATTCTACCCCCTCCTGCGGCCCCCTGTCCCATGTCAAGGTCAAATTACTTTGAAGTTTTTGGGTTAAGTTTTTTGGTTAAAGTTTTTTGGGTTAAGTTTTTTTGGTTAAAGTTTTTCGTTATACTATATCTCTGCAAATGCTTTGCCCATTTATCTTGAAACTTCATGTGTGTTTTTCATCTCTATATTTTCACTACCCCCCCTCCCGTCGGCCCCCTGTGCCCAATGTCAAGGTCAAATTACTTTGAAAGTTTTTGGTTAAGTTGTTTGGTTAAGTTTTTGCGCACCGTTGCGGAAAACGCGATATAGTCGGCATTTGGCGACGTACTGTGTCCGGTTAAAATTTTTTGGTTGGAAGTTGTTTGGTTAAGTTGTTTTGGTTAAGTTGTTTGGTTAAAGTTTTTGGTTAAGTTTTTTTGTTAAGTTTTGTGGTTAAAGTTTTTGGTTAAGTTGTTTGGTTAAGTTTTTTTGGTTAAAGTTTTTTGTACTATACTCTGCAACTGCTTTGCCATTACCTTCAAACTTCACATGGGTGTTTATCATCATCTATTTTCATTGCTACCCCCCTGTGCCCCCGTGCCCAATGTCAAGGTCAAATTACTTTGAAGTTTTTGGTTAAGTTTTTTGGTTAAAGTTTTTGGGTTAAGTTTTTTGGTTAAAGTTTTTTTCGTACTATATCTCTGCAATGCTTTGCCCTTATCTTGAAACTTCACAAAGTGTTTATCATCATCTATATTTTCATTCTACCCCCCTCCGTGCGGCCCCAATGTTGCCAATTTCAAGGTTAAGGTTGTTTGGTTAAGTTGTGTAGTGGTTAAATTGTTTATTTTTTGGTTAAGTTGTTTGGTTAAGTTTTTATTGCCGCCCGCTTGCGGAAAAACCGATATTATCGGCACTTTGGCGTACGTACGTGTGCCGGTTAAAGTTTTTTTTGGTTAATTGTTTGGTTTAAGGGGTTTTTTGGTTAAAGTTTTTGGTTAAGTTTTTTTTGTTAAGTTTTTTGGGTTTAAATTTTTGGTTAAGTTTTTTGGTTAGGTTTTTTGGTTAGTTTTTTGTTATACTTTATCTCTGCAACTGCTTTGCCCATTACCTTGAAACTTCACATGGGTGTTATCATCTATATTTTCATTCTACCCCCCTCCCGTGTGGCCCCTGTGCCCAATGTCAAGGTCAAATTACTTTGAAGTTTTTGGTCAAGTTTTTTGGTTAAAGTTTTTGGTTAAGTTTTTTGGTTAAAGTTTTTCATTATACTATATTTCTGCAACTGCTTTGCCCATTACCTTGAAACTTCACACGGGTGTTTATCATCATCTATATTTTCATTTTACCCCCCTTCCGTGCGGCCCCTGTGCCCAATGTCAAGGTCAAATTACTTTGAAGTTTTTGGTTAAGTTTTTTGGTTAAAGTTTTTGGGTTAAGTTGTTTGGTTAAAGTTTTTCGTTATACTATATCTCTGCAACTGCTTTGCCCATTACCTTGAAACTTCACATGGGTGTTTATCATCATCTATATTTTCATTTTACCCCCCTTCTGTGCGGCCCCTGTGCCCAATGTCAAGGTCAAATTACTTTGAAGTTTTTGGTTAAGTTTTTTGGTTAAAGTTTTTGGGTTAAGTTGTTTGGTTAAAGTTTTTCGTTATACTATATCTCTGCAACTGCTTTGCCCATTACCTTGAAACTTCACATGGGTGTTTATCATCATCTGTATTTTCATTCTACCCCACTCCCGTGCGGCCCCTGTGCCCAATGTCAAGGTCAAATTACTTTGAAGTTTTTGGTTAAGTTTTTTGGTTAAAGTTTTTCGTTAAGTTTTTTGGTTAAGATTTTCGTTATACTATATCTTTTTTTTTAGTGTCCATTGTCCATGCCTCGCCACAAGGCGCGACATGCAGGCCGCGGCCATCTAGTATTATCAAGTCTGGCAGTGAGGGTATTAGCTTCGTTGTAGCGATACCAGTTCTTGTTAGAATAATTACGGTATGTGGTTGTAACTGGAGATATGGGGTTTATGGGTTCTGTAACCGGTGTAGCTTATGATCAAATAGCACACTCCTGTAACCTGATAACGATCTATATTGCTTGTAACAAGCATGACAGGTGTTTCATTGATGGAACGGTAACCAGTGCAGATCTGATCTGATATGGATCTACACTGGTCGCAAAACCCATAAGCTGCCATTTCTCCAGTCACAGTGACGGGTGTCCTACAGGTTTGTGTAGCCCTAACAGTTTTCCTCGGTGCGCTCAAGCATAGCGGAAAACTGTTGTCTTCAATACACGGAAGTGTAGCACGTGCAGCAAGCTGGTTTCACTAAACTTCGTACGACTAAAATGTTCGTAAGTGAAAATTTAGGATCGTCTGTAAATTTCAATTGATGGATTTACATTTATTGAGCATAGATTGCACATGCAGCCTATGCTCAATAAATGTAAATACAATAATTGTTTACAAGAAAACATTGTTAATGTGAATTTACAGACTATCATAAGTTTGCACTTATGAATATTTTAGTCGTACGGCGTTTAGTGAAACGAGCCCCAGGACTGGTTGTTGTCACGTGGTGTGCGGGTTACTTTATGAAAAGAAAAATGTAAAATAAACAGCAGACAACAAATATTAATTCAGCATTGTAAGGGTTAATAAGCCTGGATTTATGAGATGAGAGCAGATTCGTTTCCTACATGTAATTGGTGTGGGGAACAAATCACTGTTTATTGTGTGTATGGCTAATTAATACACGGGAGAATTGTCACAATATGCTGTTTATGAAATCTGCTAGCTACTGATGAGTAACCAATCAGTGCCAATCAAGTAACCTGCGTCACTTTAAGGTCAAGTGGCTGAAGACGTAGACAAAAAGAAATAGTGGAATCTGTAGAGGAATCTTTGTTCTGATTCCAGTAGCCGATTTCATCAACATTGCAAAGTATACTTATCTAGCAAAGTATACTTTGAGGGAGTATTCATTTATTTTTCCCAAAATGCGTTATTTCATATAAACCCAACCACGTACTGCATATATTTGATGATTCAAAGTATGCAGAATTATTATACTGAATGTATTACATTCTCACAGCCATTTTGGCTGTGATAATGTAATAAATTCAGTATAATAAAAATGAATAAATTTATCCTTAAATTGAAAATTTCTCCCAGTATATACTTTGCTAGATATTAAAGTATACTTTGCAATATTGGTGAAATAGGCTACTGATATAACGAAACCTGGAAATGTACCAATATCAAACTTTATTGGTTTTGTCAGTGACTTGACACTACTACTAATTCAGCAGTGTAGTTTGGAATATGGTATACATATTTATCATTAGTGCAGTCGTAGTTAGGACCCGTTATGTGAACACGGCCTTGTTACTGTATCCTATTCCACACATGGAGTGGCCAAGACGGCCATATTTGTGTGTTCCAACCATCAGCCAGTTTAACCTCTTCTGGCGTTTGACAAAGAGCTGACAATGCAAAGTAGTACATATGATATAATGTAGCTTATACGAAACTGGCATATATATATATATATATACATATTATATTCCATTACATTTACAAACCAATTATCTTTGAATCAATGGATGATCAGGTATAGAACATGCCAACTCAGTAGGAACAAAACGTTCTTTATAAGAATTACAAAAGTGTATACACTGTTCGCCATTCCATCAATGAAACACATGTGATGCCTCTGACAAGCATTTTACATCTGGATCATTATCATTGATCAGGAGCTACACTGGTGACAAATCCAATGAGCCATATTTCTCTAGTCACTGCCACATATAGTTGTTACAAATGTCGTTAACCCTTACTACGCTGAATTAAATGTTGTCGTCTGCTGGAAATGTTTTATTTTCAATATTTCTCGACAAAAACCTGGTTTTGACAGCACATGAGAATCGTCTCCAGTGGAGACGATTCTCATGTGCTGTCAAAACCAGTTTTTTGTTAAGAATTAAAGCAAAAATGAAAAACAGTAGACGGCAATTTCCGTCAACAGCGTAGGAAGGGTTAAGTACCTTTTGTCAGCCAACTACCCATAATTATGTACTACAGATTGTAATCCAGAACAAACTTTATACCACATATCAAACAAGCCATGTGATTTCGTACCTAAGCAGATTTGCAATTTTTCATAAAAGTATTTACAGAATGTAAATGTCAAAAGTTAGTAAAATCTTCATAACAAATATGTAATTCTATTCAGCTCTGAATGTTTCGTCAACTTTCGACATCATTTACGGAAAATATAAAAAAAATTGAATAGTTTTCATGCGATATTGCACATCTTCTTGGGTACAAAATCACATGGCTTGTCTCAGTTATAATTGTATATGAATACTAATCTCTTTTGGTCAGTACACAGGAAGGGAAAATGAGTAACCAATATTATTTCAATTAATGCACAAAGCATGAAGGTGCCAGGAAAATTGTTTTGGAAAATAATAAATATTTGTATTGTAATTTCATTTGCCTAACAGTATATTCTGCCAAAAAAAGAGGCTAATAAACTAATACAATGGTAGGATACTACATATGTATAGCACACAAGTAAACCAAAATGCAAAGTTACCCTTACACCGCTATATTATTTTTTGTCGTCTTCTGTTTTTTTTCTATTCTCCATTTTTATCACCATGCTTCGACAGCACTTTAGAATCATTCCGACATGCTTCCATGTTTCTATTGACAAGTAAGGCTTGATATAAAGCAACAGGAGACGACAATAATTATTGTTGTTGTGTCAGTCTCAGGGTTGAGCCATGTGTCTGATATGTTCATCTCTGTGCATGCTGTATGGTGTATACTTGATGGGTGACATATTTACACTTTCTTATTGTTTCTTTTTTTATTTTGCAGAACAAATACTGCTCTTTCAGTAAGTATCATTATTTACAATGTATATATATTTGCTAAAATCATGTCACATTTTAGATGTATATAGGGATGGATTGTGGCCGAGGGGTTAGAACACCTGCCTTCCAATCCGGAGGTTGTGAGTTCAAACCTCGCCTAGGGCATCAAAAATACTTTCATAGTATTTCCATCTCACTGGTCTGTCGGATGAGACTTTAAACTGTGGTCCCGTCTCCTATATGACCTTAGCTGTTGGTGGGACGTTAAACCCTTTCACCTTTATTTTTTTTTAGATTTATGTGTAAGAGCAGCACGTTTATCGCCATTCAGCATATGTCAGTATAGCCTATATCACCAACATTGCAAAGTATACTTTTCTAGCAAAGTATACTTTGAGGGAGTAATCATTTACTTTTCCTGAAATGCATTATTTCATATACATGTACATGTAGAACTAATGACTGCATATTTGATGATTACTAGTATGCAGAATCATTATACTGAATTCAAAGTTATTACATTTATCACAGCCAAAATGGCTGTGATAATGTAATAAATTCAGTTTAATAAAAAATAATAAATTTTTCCTAAAATTGAAAATTTCTCCCTCAAAGTATTCTTTGCTAGAAAACTATACTTTGCAATGTTGGTGAAATAGGCTACAGAATGATTGCATGCTTCATGCTTGCCTCACGAAAAAAGTTCAACTGTTTTACAGCATCTACCGATAGCAATTATTCTAGCTATCATGTGCATATCCAAGAAAACGTAACCATTACGCAAACACGTCTTATTTGGAATTAATAAATCACTGAACTACTTTCGGCAAGGGAGATAATCAATATCACGCGAACTATTTTCATACGAGCCAAGCGGTTTGTTCTGTTTATGATTAGAATATATAGTTTTAAGCTATCTCCTGTGATATATAATGATACATTACTTTGTTATGTTATGGGTACTAATACATGTTGTTTCAATAGCGTATCTCTGTAACGGTATTGTTGTAGATGGAGTTGCAAATAATTTAATAATTATTACGTTCAAATGGTGGCGTAATACTGATAGCACTTCTGTATAACTGTGATTGTCATAAATGGCGCAACAGTCGTGAGGTTAAGGTCGCCGGCTTCAATGATTTAATTACAGATTCCCGAAAGGGTCGGGGATTCAAACCTCGACGTGGTATAAAAATAAAATTCTCCATATATATTATTTTTGTGATTTTAATATTTTTTAATATTTTCACAATTTTATGATTTTAATAAAAATACCTATAAATTGATAGAAACTTACCAACAATTAAAGTGTCTGTCTTTAAGTAATATATACACAGACAGTTTGTTACTGATGTTTTAAGTTTAAGTAATATACACAGACAGTTTGTTACTGTTTTTTTAAGTTTGAGGTACTGTCTATACTGTCTATACCATATAATGTTTTACTGTCCCAAAATCTTTTTTTTTTGGCTGTCACAATTAATTAATTTTCGGACAGCAAACAATTTTTTATGAATTTGAAATAATTATTGTCCTCCATCTGCTCACAACACTGTTCGAACTGCGCCTGTGGCTACCACGACCAGAATTCACTGGCCGCAAACACAGTAGCCATCGGCGTCTATTTATTAAATTATTATTTTGTATTTTATTTGAATTCCGCGTGAACGCTGCATTTTGTGTCAACACCATTTACAGAAAATATTGGTGATTTTCTAAACGAATATCGGAGAAATGCGGCTATATATTTTGTCAATTTTCAACACCATTTACGGAAAAAAATTACTGATTTTTTAAAACAATATCGGCACAACTAAATACGATGATAGAATTTTTGTCAACTTTTCAACACCATTTACGGAAAATATTACTGATTTTCTAAAAACAATATCGGCGAAGGTGTACTGAACTAATCATTATTTTAAATAACCAGCCGTCTAATAGATCTGTGTATAATCGAGAGTATATCGTTAATTGTCATGTTGTCTCCGACAGTGAGGTGTTGCGGCACACATCAAAACGACACGTCAATTTCAAAACATTGCCTAAGGGTCACAGCTGTGTGGTGTCATCAGATCAACACCTCGTCACACACAACTACGCATTATCGATTTTTTCCCCACACAGAGCGACGTGTATTTACAACTAGATCTGTGTAATGTGTCGGGTGTAGCCAAAGACCATACATAAATTCGTAATTAGTCACAGATGTAGCCTTAAAATATAATCGATTTCCTTAAATTACGTCCGCATGTTGACAGATATTTCAGAGCAGACGTCATCGTAATTTGCCGTTATTTATTTCCAAAATTAACCATATATTCTGTAAATGGCGTTGAAAGTTGACAATAAATTAAGACCAGATCAGTACGTTAAATCGCTATCGACGAAAACTGACGATCCGATGAGAGAGTAATACCGTTTAAGCGTATCCAATGTTAAATATACATCGTTATTTTTTTATGACTTTCGTAGTTTTTACCGAGAAATTCAAACCGTTTCCAATTATTGGGGAACATAATATCATGATTAGCACATCGTTTCACTAAGCGGGGGTTACTCAGGAAATGGGATCACACGGTCTATTGTTTACACTGGATTAATGGCGGCCTCCATGAGGTCTCAGGTAAATCTTATTTTTCAATAATACGACTGTGGTTTCTTCCTTTTAGTGATAACCATGTTCCAGCCGTTAACACTTATTTAGCAACATTACTTAATATGTAGTTAGTCTGAACATTCTGCAGACAAATCTGAATTGGACGGAATCGAGCGTTGTTTAAACTTAGTCCGGTTCATATGCACAGGTCAAAATATGAACTGAAAATGGCGCTTTGTGTGACAGAAATCCGTACGCGGACGAATAAAAAAAATATTTTGTTATAAATATCACATACAGCGAAACAGCGGTAGCATCTACTGTTTTAATAATATGCATACATATTGTAATTAATGTTTAATAGTGATATACTTATGAATAATATACGATACTATGGTTTATACTCCAGCACTATGTTTTTAGGCTGTGTGATTTGCCTCAATATAAACTGGATTAATTAATACTTATATTCATGCGCTTCATGACAACATCATTACATTTAAAATATACAAATATTACTTAAAGGGGTACCGATATGATACATTTTAATAATATAAATATTGAAAATACACATTACAATCGCTTACAACATAAGATATTGATTGAAAATAGTCACTGCATCGTGACCTATTTGACCGCATTACCTATTGCGCGGCAACCTCACCAAACCCGCTGTTTACATAGGTAACCACGGGTTTGGTGAGGTAGGCTCGCTAATACAATGTTTGCGTAATGCGGTCTCGCAGTGCGATATGTAGGTGCATCAGTGGTTAAGATGTTTGCCTATGTAATTTGTCATTGAAGGTTCCAACCACTGTAACACAGTGTCATCCTAACTTGCCTCATAAAATAACATGTTCTTTTTGTATTTATTACCACACTAGTACATGTAATTTGAATATTTTTATCTAGAATATATGTATGAGAATAAAGAAATAACTTCAACGTTTCTGGATAAATTGCGCTTATGGTCTGTGATGACCCATATAGACCCAGATCTCTCTGCACATCCACAATCTGATCAGAAACTGCACAGGTCTCCCTTCAATTAGTGAAACACCAGTCTAAAATAACAATTTTGATCTTTGTCAGGAGTCGGCTTCGATCAGGCGTCAGCGAGCAGATCAGGAGCTAGACAGGCGAGAAATGCCATCATAATTTCTAGTCACAGACACTGAATAATGAATGAAAAGCTTCAAAGTTTTTACCAAATATATATGCGGCTGTGACTGAAAAAAATGGGGCTTATTATCCCCTCGCTGATAGCATTACTCCATGTACGTACATGCATATGTTGGTATGTACGTTGTTAGTACGTTAATATTTGGCCATAATGTGTGTCTAGGGATGGTGCTTTGTTTGGCATACGACCCACATCCGATTGCTCAAGGTCAAGGTCACTGAGGACTTATGTTCATCTTGTTTGTAAGGCAAAACTTCTTTTTTATTTACTATCAAGGCTGCCAGCGAGGAGATTAGTTTCGTTTAACGATGCCATTTCTCGTTGGGTTTTACGATCAGTGTAGATCCAGATCAGCCTGTGCATCCGCACAGTCTGTTCAGGATTTGCACCGTTCACCATTCCATCAATGAAACGCCTGTCATACTTCTAACAAGCAATTTAGATCGCTATCAGGCTACAGGAGTGTGCTACTTGATCAGAAGCTACACTGGTTACATGTCCCATAAGCCCCATTTCTCCAGTCACTTTCATGTATTTGACATGTAGAAATGTTGTAAAATCTTCAGAATGGAAGTACGACGGTGGCGTTCAAGAACGGATCAGTAAAGATAGCACCGGAGTCTGCTCAACCAGACATGTTCACCGATATTGTCACCATCGAGTTCGAAACTCGTGAAGGCTCGGCCAAATCAGGGAAAGATTTCAGATATAAGAAAGAAGACTTGGTAAATATTGCTGATTATACCCTCGGTATATAGGCCATGGGCCAAATATGGAAACCCTCCCCCCCCTGTGGTACATAAGCAGACATATTTTTCTGATAACTATAATCAATTACGAGTGTAATGCAACTTGTCTGCGCTCTGTAACCCGCTGGATGAATGTATGGCACCATTTTGAAGTATACCACCCAGCAACTTTTTGCCATATTAAAAAATCACACTTTTTGTAAAAATGTGACAAAATTATATTGTTAAACACGGAAATCTGCTGTTGTTTTACAGGTTTTGAGAGATGTTTATAGCAATACTTTGTATTTAAGTAGAATTTAGGACCGTCCGGTCCTTTTAAGCAAATATTTTGCATATTTAATTACCCCACCCACTCCATTTCAATGGTAAACACATGTATTGCCACACATCTCTTCCCATACGGTATTTATAAATTGTAACTATGGAAAATATACATGCATGTGCTCATGAAACATGTGCAAACTATAGTTCCTGTTTTTCTTCTGCTTACTGCACATGACACTAAGTTAACCACAACTGAATTTGAAACCGTTACCCCACCCACTAAATCTACAATGTACATTTTACACATATTGAGTTTCATTAGCTGTCTCCACTTACATTTACTTTTGACTGGTACATATGAATAGTCAACTACTTCAACATGACACTGGCGTCATTGCATACATAAAAATATCGTGAGTTGTCCTGATGAAAGTGCATGGAGTGAAGTATGTATAGCAGCAAGTGTGAAGAAAAAAGGGAATTTCCCCACATTATCGGGCAAGAAATTATTCGATATTTACAACAAGATCAATGCTATATTGTGAAATAGAACATGTTAAATGTGAGCATCGATATAATGCACAACAAAACAGTTATAGACATGCGTATACTGATTTGCGTATGCTTATACAACAAGGTAATTAATTTTCAATCAAGGTTTGAAGCATCGCGCCTGTGGCGGGGACAATCCCCACAACATCAGGTAAGAAACTATTCATTATTTGCATCACCACATCAAATATGGTTCATGAAATCATTAACATATACATAGCATCACATATATATAGACATACATACATACATACATACAGTTACATAATGTGTCCAGGGCTTTCATTGTTCTTGATTTGTGCATGATTATACAAGGTAATTAATTTTGAATCAAAGTTTGAAGCATCGCGCCTATGGCGGTGACAATCCCCACAACATCAGGTACGAAACTATTCATTATTTGCATCGTCACATCAAATATGGTTCATGAAATCATTAACATATACATAGCATCACACACGCACGCATGCACGCACGCACGCACACACGCACGCACACACACACCGTTACATAATGTGTCCAGGGCTTTCAGTGTTCTTGATTTGTGCATGATTATACAAGGTAATTAATTTTCACTCAGGAATGAAAGCCTCGATACCAGGTAAGACATATTTCGATATTTACAATAACAGATGAAATAATATATGGTACACAATATCATTCATATCAGCATATTCATATTAGCATATATAGACATACGTACAGTTACATAATGTGTCCGGTGCATTCGTTGTTCTTGATTCACGTATGGTTGGTTACAACAAAGTAATTCATTTTCAATCAGGTTCGGAAGCATCGCACCTGTGGCGGAGACAATACCCATGGCATCAGGTACGAAACTCTTCGATATTTTCTGACATCAACAGCGCTCAGGTATTATCCTAACATGCTGTACAAATCGTAGATACATATCTAGTGAATCCGGCTTAAGAGAAGCAACCTAGTCATATGCTTCATCCGCATCAAACATGCTATCTAGTAAGCTGTCAGGGCTCATGGGCATTTGTTTCATCAACATCCACCGTATCCACTTCTTCCTCTTCTTCTACCAGTAGATCTATCATTTCAGTTTGCAGGTAATCCCCCTCTGTCCATTTGCACTCTAGTGTTCCGTTTATGACCTCCCACCCACGGCCATTTGGTGGCGGTATGCATGCATTCGATTGGTCAGTGCTGTACCAAATGAGGGTTTGGGTGTATTAGCTCTCATTATTATACATTCTCAACGATGACCTGCTGGTGGCAGAATGCTAAGATCAAGACGCCATTGTAACTTGACAGCAGCTCTCCTGACTTGGGACTGAACTTTTGCAGGAATAGCTCCATGCGCAGTTTGTTTATGTCTGTAATACTAGTACTAGTACTCCTGTACATCAGACACACAAAGTGTTCAAGGTCTTCGAAGAGTTGTGGTTCTACAGAAGGGGACAAACCCAGCTGCATGAATGTATCAGTGAATTCTGGGTGCTTCTGAAGTAGTTTTAGCGGTGTCACCTTTCCACGATGAACGAAAGCACTCGTGCTGTCACAGCCGATGAATGCATGAAGTGCTGGCAATGCCAAACACAGCTGCGTACCAACCTCAGCAATGATACCGTGTATGTCAAGCAGTCGTCGTTTGTTGCCGACACCGGTGTCAAACAGCACACGCTGTTTCACCAGCTGTGTAAACCCGAGTAACAGTACAAACACGTCGGTATCTGGAGATCTGGCAACAATTGTATTGTTCTCTGATAACCATGCAAACAATACAATACCAGTCGTGTGTCTGCTTCCTCTTGTGACAAATTCAGTTCTTCTATTTCGTCAGTGTGTGTTGATATGCCATACATACTAGTAATTTGACGCATTTGGTTTCACACACAAACACAATTGTTCTTCCCTTCTTACCTTGTGTGTGTATTTATCTTGCATCCATTCATTAAGTAGGAGTTTTCACAATTGTGTCTTGTTGACATCGTTCGAGAGGAACTGCTTCCAGTCACGTGGAACATTTGTCAGCGGTCCCTTGATCAAGTAGGTATTTGTGGTACCTCTTCGTTGTCGTTCATTGGTTTTAATTGACAGAGGATGGTACGTGTTTGTTACAAAATCCACGCGTTCTGCTTTCGGCATTTGGTGATATAGACTCTCCACCAGATCTGCAAATGTGTTGGGCAAAGCAGTTTGCATATGTAGAATTGCATTTCTGTCAATGATGTAGCTCACCTGTTCTAGCGGAGGCCTGTAAACCATATGCGTCTGCCCTTCCAGTTGGTGCATCAATTTCGCTTTGTCAGTCCTTGCCGGTGATCCATCAGCTGTTGCAAGCGACCATGGAACTGGACCTAACGGGTAACTGAAGACCTTAGCCATGTCAATGTTGTTCCGGAGTGCAATGGAAACGAGCTGTCCAAATACATTCCGTTCTGCTACTAGTTCCTTTGACATTCGCTGTGGACTCGTGTCACCGATTTTGCAAGCGTTGCAAATGTTTTTGAGTTGTTGTTGCTTTATTGGCGCATGGAAGCTGGCAGATATTTCTACAAACAGACTTCAGTCTGCACCTGGCAGCTAATTTGTGACGTTGACTGACAAAATGTACCGAAATAAATTTGAGACCAGCGTAACGCCAGATGTGACAGTATGATAATGGCACATGCTGTTCGCTATTCAATCTATATTATGAGAATGTCATTTCTATTGAATATCTTAGATCCAGAACAGACTGCATTTCAATACATGTGTAAGTCAAGACATCCATAGGTCGCATATGTCGTAAGATTAGGCCATGGGCCAAATATGGAAAACTTACCCCTGCGTAAAACACACATTATGTTACGCAATTGTCATGTATATTGATATCCATCATATGGCATTAATTTGCGGTGTAAAAAGTGGTTCAAATGCCACTTATCATGAGTTAACATGGAAAATTGTTAACATAGACAATTGTTGAAAAAACGCCTTTTTGGCGGCCATTTTGAAAATTTCCACCATTTATATCATGCTGTTAAGTCAATATGTATTACATAATTGATATGCATATTGATATGCATTACAAGGTAGTAAGTTACAATGTTTATAGCGGTTCCAATAACACATTACAGCAGTTACAGTGCAAACGTTTCGCAAAAACACACTTTTTAGCGGCCATTTTGAAAGAAAATGGCGGCCATTTGGTAAAAAAAATAGATTTTGAATGTATATCACACACTGTTTTATATTCAATTAGGGAGTAGATAAGAACGATTTAGAAAATTTAAATCGGTTCTAATACCGGTTAACAGGCGATGAAGCTAGTCCTGTAAACCAAAACAATTGTTTTTGACGGCCATCTTGGAAAATGGCCGCCATTTGTTCATCCAGCGGCTTTTTAATGGCAGACCTTCTGGAATGACAGACAATTGACTACTGAATTTGAAAATCATAGTGGCGTTATGTACCACAGGGGGGGGAGGGGGGGTTATTGGTGGCCCAAAGACTAATATACCGTACAAAGAATGTCGAGGTGTATATAGTTTTCATATTTGTGTCTGTCCGGGGCAACGTCTGGTGGTTTAAGAGGTTAGGGGTATGGCCTAACACAAAAGATACTTTTGATCTTGCCATAAGCTCTTAAACTCTGTTGTTGTTTAGGGGTATTTTCTTTGTTCTTCAAACAATGGAAATACACCATAAACCCAAAATTGGAAAGTCTGTCCGTCTTTTGTTGCAAGAAGTACAGACCCAGCTTAGCCTGATTTTCATTCAATCACAATAATAGAGATTTCTTTTAAACAGTCTCCGAATGGAACAATTAGCAGGTAGGGGCTGATGAAATTAGGCTGCCTGCTGAAAAGGGTCCCTCAACTCTTTGCATGCTGGGAAACTTGTGGGCTATAAACAGTTCAAAACTAGCGGACAAAAATTCATCATATTATCTTGTATTTCTCCCCGTAAATATCATGAATATGTCTTGAAATTTCATTAGAATTGAGTCCTCAGGACTCAATGAGGACTCAATTCTAATGAAATTTCAAGACATATTTACAGAGAGAAATAAAACATATACTCCTAATTCGTTTGGCGGATATTTTCGCCGCTAGCATGCAAAGAGTTAAGATATTTGCAGTTCAGTCTACATTTGTTTGGTATTGGCAAAAGGTTTAGATTCAGATAAGACGGCTCGTGACAAGCCTTCTCATCAGGATCTGCACTTTTTTCAAGTAATTTTCATATTTTTTGAGAACAAAAACACCCCCTTTTCATAAATGGACCTGTCTGAAACATTTTGGCTACAAACAAAGCCACTAGATTCTAATTTGATTGTGTGAATATGCAATATGGTCATGATCTATAATTATTGTTTATTTTGTGAAGTACCTGGACTCAGCCATCAGCCCCCCAAATCACAATTGAGTCAATTTTGTCAAGGCAATAATAATAATATTATATGACTGACAAGTCCAGCCAATGAGACGCTTGCGAGACGAGTCTGAGAGTGATATTCTAAATGTGATATTGACCTGGATGCGCGAGTCACTGATCACGGTTCAACGGCGAGCCATTTGAACAAAACTACGCAAATAGATCATCCAATCAGCAACAAGCTTTCCAACATACTTAACATACTATACATAAATCATATAAAAAAATAATTATTGACTTTTGAGTCGGTGTACACGAGATTTACGGACCTTCAAAAAGTCATATGACTTCTCAAAAGTCAATAATTGTATATTATTCTCCAATTTCAGGTGTTCAAAGAGAATGAATATAGGAAGACAGTGTCTATCGACATCATAAATGATAATCAGTTTGAGAATGATGTTGACTTCTATATTATTCTGAAAAATCCCCACGGCGGCAGCGGTCTAGGTGATCCCAGTGTGACGCGGGTAACCATCATCGACGACGACGGTAAGTGTTGTATCGAGAGAGATACTACCGTCATAAGTATATGGGCCAGTGTATGACATTTGTTATCTTAACGCACTTGAACATGTCCACGAAAATTTAGTTAAAGAATTGGTGATCTCTTCTTTAAAGGTACATACCCACTCAGTAGGCACAAAATGTTCTTTATAGGAATTTAATAAGTGTATAATTGTGTCGCTATTCCACCAGTTCTAAAAATTACAAGTGCTCGCTATACAGATATAATAATTTAGTAATATTTATTTACCGATAGTGACTCGCGGTGGTATCAGGCTATTTTCATATGCAAATGAGGCATGACATTTTTTAATTATTTATACTAATTAAATGCGTCACCTGAAAACAATATTTTCGACAGATTATAAAGTATGATCATTGCACATCAAAAAATAAATACATAGAATACATAGTAATGTATGTTAACATTTTACGAAATTTACGTCTGATATAAAATAATATACCGTAATTACCCTAAATATTCGGACACCAAAACCAATTGTTATAAGTGTCATAAACATTTATCAACTTGATTATGTTGTCCAATGAGGCCTCCGAAGCATTCTGTGAAAATGGCAAATAGTGCAGACCCTGATCAGACTGCTCCTTCAGGAGCAGGCTGGTCTGGGTCTACACTGTTTGCTCACATATTGGTGTCCGAATATTTAGGGTAATTACGGTAATACAATAATGCCAATCAATACGTAGGGTAATGGTGAATGAATGTTTATTTTGCCAGAAAATATCTCGGCTGATGTCTCCGATATAAATACATTTTGTGCCTACTGAGTGTTGAAAGAAGAAGAACATTTCGTAAGTTTTTGAAGTTCTCTACGGAAAGTAATTTTTTTCAAATCTCATACACTGATTTTGCTTCAGGAAAAAAATATTGAATATTTTTCAGATTTCTCCCGAGTTTGTTGTAACCCACGTTTGAACCATCTGCTACAGTGGAACCTCTCTAAACTGGACACCCTGGGGCCCCCAGGGTGTCCAGTTTAGAGAGGTTCCATTGTAACTCTGGTTGTGTACTTGTGTACATTGCAGTTCCGAAGAGGGATTATCATCACAGATAAATTTCAGTGAAATACACCTGCAGTGAAATACACCTGCAGTGAAATACACCTGTATTTCAGGTGAAATACACCTGCAGTGAAATACACCTGCAGTGAAATACACCGTGAAATACACCTGCAGTGAAATACACCTGCAGTGAAATACACCTGCAGTGTGCAGTGAAATACACCTGCAGTGAAATACACCTCTCTAAACCGGACATGGAGAAATGTTAGTTCTACTAAATTTAGATCGGGTTCATTGCCAATTATCTCTGATGATAATAACTGTTTGGGATCGCAAAACACCCACACGCGTCTTGAAGTAGTGATCTGTCCGTTGTACAGTGGAACATCTCTAAAACTGACACCCTGAGGACCTGCCAGGGTGTCGGTTTAGAGAGGTTCCACTGTATATTGATCAAGCTGGGGTTTGCTAAGTGTCCGGTTTAGAGATGTTCTGCTGTGTATTGGGACAGATAGAATAAGTGTTCACAACATATTCCTTCAAGATGAAGTGAGCAACGTAGTGGGAACATTCATTTGGCTTATATTTAATGGTGGAAATTGGCGCGAATACTTTCCATACCCGGTGTGTAGTAGTGGGGACATACATAGAACGTATACTAATCAGCCTGCATGTGTCACCGCTAGTTGCATGATTTACGTTTGAACAGACATACAAATATGCAATTACTTCTATTGCCTCACCCACTTCAGTTGAAAGTGAGACATTGTGGTCACAATACCGTAGTTGTTGGTGGCAGCATACGTCCTAATATTGCCTGCCTCCTGATATGTTAGTCCGATCTTTACCAAACTTCATCAATAATTGTTTCACATTGATTGCTAGTCACCCATTTTTTTTCCCGGTGACCTTGATGGGTGAGACACTCGCCGGCGATCGCCTTGTAATCTCTGCATGCATGTGAAAGCCTGATTGTCTAGACATTTTATTGCTCCCATTGTCAAATCAGTCTATCATATGTGGCTGTGACTGGAGAAATGGGGCTTATGTGTTTTGCGACAAGTGTAGATGCTGATCAGCGCTGAATATATTTTTTCTCGATGTAAATATTCCGTTATGATTTTGGGATTTTCCCCCCATTGCAGCTGTTTAAAACGGGATCGAACCCGTTTGCGCGGCCTTTCGTGACCTTATAGCTGTTGATAGGCCGCTAAACACCAATAAACAAACAAACCTACAGGAGTGTGCTATTTGATCAGGAGCTACACGGATCACAAATAATATAAGCGTCATCTCACCAGTTGTTTATGATTAGAACGGGATCTTGTGTTACACCCCTTATCGTATCACCGTTTTCTGCTAATATACAATTGTTGCCTTTTTGTGAGGTCGATCAATATGTGGTTTTATCGACCCTATAAAAGTGATAGCAACCGAGGACAAAGTCCTCGGTTGATATCACTTTTATAGGGTCGATAAAAACATATATTGACCCAAAAAAAAGACAAATACAATTTGATTTACCGGTATTATAAATTGAGAAATTTCCATGTAATCGATTTCAATATTGTTTTGTTTCTCCAGTTCCAAAAAGTTTTGAAATCGTTAACATCTTTCTTGGTAAGAATGCTATATTGAATCTATTAACTACTCGTATGAACATGGCTCACTAACAGAACTACAAACTCAAGGAATTATAACACTTATACCAAAGAAAGAAAAAGATACACTATCCATTAACAACTGGTGACCTATTTCACTTTTAAATGTAGATTATAAGATAGCAACTAAAGTACTAGCAAATAGAATGAAGAAAGTATTATATTCTCTAATCAATCCGAATCAAACTGGTTTTTTAAAAGGTCGATATATCGGAGAAAATGTAAGAACTCTATTAGAAATAATTGATGATGCTAACGATAGTAATACACCAGGTCTTATATTTTTCGCAGATTTTTAAAAAGCTTTTGATAGCATTGATCATAAATTTATAATTAAATGTCTAAAGTACATCAACTTCGGAGATTCTTTTAACCAATGGGTATCTCTTCTATAAAAATACGCAAAAAGTTTCAAATAACGGCAATTTTTCAAATTTCTTCAAAATTAAAAGAGGTGTAAGACATGGCTGTCGTATTTCATCATATATTTTTATTTTATGTATATAAATACTATCTCGAAACATCGATAATAATGAAAATATTGAAGGACGAAATCTTGGTGGTAGCCATACAAAACAAACACTTTTTGCAGATGACGCCAGCTTTATACTTAACTGTTCCGAAAAATCATTTAATGAATTAGTAAAAACCTTAGATTCTTTTGCAGTTACCGTAAAGATTCTAATAGACGCCCGGGTGTCTATTAAAATCACCACTGGCTCCGAAGTCCAGGGTGGGCGTTTAATAGAGGCAAGTGTTATTCAGCAAAGGGAAAATGGTAAAAAAATATACGATGTTCTGCTATCTGAACAAATACATAACTAAGGGACGTTACTCTCAAACGCCAGACTTGATTGTACTGTCTGTCAGTTTATAAACATTTGGGCCAAGACGTTTCGGCCCACTCGGTCATTATGGTACAGTCGGTAGAAATGTTAAATTTAATGATAATGTATATCAAGACAGCGTCAATCATTAATGCTGATCAGATTTACGCCCATGGACGTTTCGTCAGCGTCAGCGTTTCGGATCTGTCGGGTTTGAGATGCTTTGAAAATGGCGTCTCCGTAACCGTGTAAATTCTGATCACCCTGTGTCTGTGCAAATAGCTACTGCTGATGAGGAATTTACTGTGACACCGGAAACAGTCGAAAATTTGCTTCCACTTTTGAAAGTGAAAGTAGCAATTACGTTTTTTCCCCGATTTTAAAGGAAGTTGCTTTCGAAATAAATCTAATTGGACAATTAGCTCCAATTTTGTTTCAAGTTGTTACTGGGCATTTATTAGAGGCACTAATTTCGTGAAAATCGGTAAACAAATGTGTCATTTTCAATGTAAAAAGTGGGGTTGGGCGTCTATTAGAGCATGGGCGTCTATTAGAATCTTTACGTTATATCAGGCCTAAAACTAAATAAAATAAAAATGCACAATACTAAAAATAGGATCCCTTAAAAATAACGCAAATGTGTGGTGCAACAGTAAACACTACACATGGACATCAAACCAAGCCTCCACTTTAGGAATAACTTTTACAAACACGAAATCAGAACTGCATGGACTAAATTTAGATAAAAAAATAAAATCGTTCCAACATGTGTTAAATAACTGGAAAAAATTGAACCTTACGCTAATCGGAAAAATAGCAGTTCTTAAAACTTTTGCTTTCCCAAAGCTTGTATGTCCTTTAACAGTCGTCACACAACCACCAGACAAAACAATATCCGAAATAAATAACATCATGTTCGATTTTTTATGGGATGGAAAACCAGACAAAATATCAAGAAAAACTAGTATTCAAGACTACAAGGATTACGGTTTAAAAATGATTGATATACCGGTACACTCATTTGTTCATTCATTAAAAATGATTGATATACCGGTACACTCATTTGTTCATTCATTAAAAATGATTGATATACCGGTACACTCATTTGTTCATTCATTAAAAATGATTGATATACCGGTACACTCATTTGTTCATGCATTAAAACTGATTGATATACCGGTACACTCATTTGTTCATGCATTAAAAATGATTGATATACCGGTACACTCATTTGTTCATTCATTAAAACTGATTGATATACCGGTACACTCATTTGTTCATGCATTCACTAAAAGCCTCCTGGATAAAGCGTATTCAAGAATCACACAGTAATTGGAGCAAAGCCTTATAATAAGGCTGAACTAAATACATACGGCGGAGAATTACTCTTTAAATGCAACATTAATCAGTACGATGCAAAAAATATGTGTAGAAAATATACTTTCTTAAATGAACTAATTATTTCATGGAGTAAAATCAACTTTACTATGTTATCTGAAGATTCGCATAAATCAAATGAAGTTATATGGAATAATTCAAATGTAAGAATTCAAACGGAAATACCATATTTTATAATGATTGGTTTAGCAAAGGAATAATGTTTATTAAAAATATATATGATTACAGAAAAAAAAGACTTTTACACATTTCTAGAAATAAAACAATTGTTCAATTTAAATACCGGTGATTTCCTAAAATATTATTCGCTTCTAGTAAGCATTAAACATGATTGGAAAACAAAAATTAAATCTGAAACGATAGATTACAATACACCGAACTTCCTTTTTCAAATAATAACATCAAAGGATAATATAAGTAAAGTATTATACAAAAAGCAAATACATGTAGAACAATATAAAACAACAACTAATAAACCCGGCTCTCGTTAAATGGGAAAATGAGTTTAACAATCAAAATATACAATGGAAACAGATCAAAATAATATAATCAAAATAGAAGAAACCATTGCCTTTATGAAGAATAAAATGACTATATTCAACCAAAAATGGAATGATTTTATATTAACTATCTAATACTATCAGTACATTATTACATAGTCATTAATACACCTTTTTTAAGAACCATATACTTAAGTTACAATGGTGCAATCACCCTGATAGTCAGGAACTTTTAGAAACATTTAATGGTACAACTCTGACCTACTTGAAGAATATACTGGCGTTGTAATTACCATCACTATATTCTACCTACAACTATGATTCAAACAAAATACATCACTCCATTTATCTGTCTCCATTATCCATTATCTCCATTTATCTGTTTTTCTTGCATTGAATCACATTCCCAAAAACATCATTGACGCATGAACTATATTCTCATGAAACTGGTGTAGATTTTGATATCATTTAGTTTGGTCTTGTAATATGATACTGTGTTCGGACATATCGCCTCAAAATAGCAAATGATATTTCTAGTATTTTCTTTTGCACAATTAAATCAGTAGGTGAAATGTTACAAAGGATCTACTTTACGTTTATCATCCAAGTGCACTGAGAATCTCTTATTTTTGTTGATATTATGTGACAATACGAAGCATGTTCTTTAATATATGTCCGACAACAGTATCCATTCATGTTTGACATTTGTTTCATGTATATCATGTCTATTTCTTGTTCTTTGTGATATGATACATGTATTAATGAATAAATATGGAAATGGAAAAAAGAATGCTGGTGGTTTGAAACACGAAATGTGATTGGTTGAAATGTTACATACGTCATGAATCAGTTCGGCCCTTAGAAATTTTACACGTTTATGATCGGAAGCTCCGCCCCTAGGTCGATATAACTATTTGATATGCTTTTCGCAGGTCAATATCACTTTTTTGTCGAGCCCGCTTGCGGAAAGCGAGACATAGTGATCACAATGACGTCCGGGTGTCCGTCCGTGCGTCCGTCCGTGCGTCCGTCCGTCCATGCGTGCGTGCGTCCGTCCGAGCTTACAAATGGATACATATGTGGCGAGGAGAACAATAGGTTATGTAATATGCTATTGTTCCGTGATTTTATGTGGCTAATAATTGGGTTTATGTGGCTACAGAACAATAGGGATGAACAAAGGAAAAGGTTAGGGTTAGCCACATAAGTATTCATTTGTCCGGCCGAAATCTGCATTAAAGTTTTTAAATACCTTATATCTCTGCAGTCCTAAGTCACATTGACTTGAAACTTCATATGCTTATTAGTCATGATCCATATATTCATGCTGTATCCCACTCATGCGGCCCCTGTGTCCAAGGTCAAATGACTTAGAAGTTTGCGTTCCGAAATCTGCGTTAAAGTTTTTAAATACAATGTACCTTATATCTCTGCAGTCCTAAGTCACATTGACTTGAAACTTCATATGCTTATTAGTCATCATCCATATATTCATTCTGTGTCCCACTCGTGCGGCCCCTGTGCCCCTATGTCAAGGTCAAATGACTTAGAAGTTTGCGTTAAAGTTTCTGTCAAAATTTGCGTTAAAGTTTTCACATACCTACTATCTCTGTAACCATAAGTCCGATTTGCTTGAAACTTTGTATGCTTATTGGGCATCAAACTTCAAATAAATACTCTCTGAGACCATCAAATGCCTCGGCGGGCTCGACATGCGGGCCGCGGCCATCCTCGTATTTAATATCACGTGTCTAGTAATTAGCCAATCGTGTACATAGAAATTTCTCAATTTATAATAATATTGGCTATCTTTCAACATTATTTCAAAATATGGACATTTTCAAAATAAGATAAGGGAGGTAATTACAAAGCCATGCTTGTTTATGTTTTATTCAGTATCTGTGTGTCCTTATGAGTTAGCTCACTTTTCAGGTCATAAAAATGGTGGTGAGACACTTTCTCATGTTGTGTTTTAGTTACATTATTTTATTCTTCCCTAGACAGATGAAAGGGACATTATGATTTTTGTGACTTGCTCACCAAGTACAGAGATGCCAACCATTACGATTTGGGCGTAATGATTACCATTTCAGTTGGCCACTATTACGCCCGTCCCCTCTAGAATTACATCCAGAAGCGGCTGGATGTCATTTTACAATCAACAACAAGAACAAATTTCCTAATTTTGATTTACCGGTAGTAAATTAGTCAAAATAAAAGTGTTTAAATGTGAAATTACGATATAAAAATCAATTAGGAATGAAGCATATGTCTTTTCTGACTCAGTGAAAGAGGTAGTATTTACGAAACTTTAAAGGTACTGTCATTTCGGCTAATTCTGCGCATCGGCTAATGCGCAATTCACATCAAATTTAGTCTTGTGTACGTCATAATAAAATGTGTGGAATTCTTACCCAAACTGCGTTGAATATTCAGGAAATTTTGACTGAATATGGGGATGTCAATGACATACATTGTTTGGAAAGCCTTAGGTGCGCAGAATTAGCCGACACCATTGTAAAAGTGTTTTTTTTCACAATGTAATGGGTTTTCGTGGGTGAAAATTGTTTTTCTCACAATGTTTCGGATGCACAGAGTCGTAAAGTATGGAAGGTAATATCTGCCATAATTCTATTATAGGCTTGATGCTTGCTTGCTGATGACATTCTAAGTTCTACCCGTCTTATTACAATTCTATGTGGCTTGATGCTTGCTGACTGGTGCCATTACAACTTACTTTCAATGTTATTTTATTCGTCATTCGTGTTTGTGACATTTGAAATCTTCTTGGCTGATTAAACATATAGCGTGACCTAGATCTATAGAGCCGCCCCTAACTACTATTTGCATATGGAACTAGCTTGATACCACCGCGAGTCTCTATGAGTACATTAAAGATTACTAAATAATTATATCTGTGTAGCTGGCACTCGTAATTTATAAAAGTAGTGGACTAGTTGCAATTATACACTTATTTAAGTTCCATAAAGAAAAGTTTGTACCTACTAGATGGGACCCCAGCTTCAACAATAATTAAATTTCTATTTTAATTAGTCAAGATCCAGAGCAGAATGGGTGCAGGTTATTGGAAATTAGGTCCCACAACATCCATAAGAAAAATGAAAGTAGCAGAGAATAGCAAAATGTGTGGTAATGGGTTAGTGTTTTAGGGAAAATCAATGGTGGTGGGCCACCTTAGTCTGATCCCGGACGGTTATTGGTTTGCATCGGTAACGGGCCAGTTTGACAGTCAACCTGTGTAAGTTACCATATGTGTAACTTACTATAAAAACATGTATGTATAAAACACATTAGTAAGTCAAACACCATACATACATACCGGTATGCAATTTATTTAATATAGGTTAGAGAATAACAAATGGTGCGAAATCGTCAAGACGGTAAAAGTAGTCCTGTATGAACACAATCGTGCGGGTGTTTTGAGGTCACTGACACAGTTTGCTTGCAAATCTTGATCCATTACTACCCAGTTTCACTTGAGGAACATGTTGGTCATGTGATGTAAACAGAGTTTCCGTGGCCAAAAATAAATGTACACAATATTGGGGGACATGACGAGGTTGGATTTTTCTGTCTTAGGAATAAGTGAAGCAATTGTTTAATTCATGCAGAACCAGTACAGACCGGCTGCAGTTCATGTACAAGTAGGTCCCACAACAGCCATACGAATAGTGAAAGTAGGAGAAACTGACCTTATTGGATGGGATTCGGTTAAAGTGTATAGTAAAACTATTTGGTGTCTTCTAACCTATACTGTGATCATTTGTAGGTGAAATCTTACATCAACACCGGCATTGGAGGTGTGCCTCAAACAGCCAATCACATCTCGTACTATTATGTATTAATCAGAGGATTCCTAACATTGACAGCAGTGTCATAATGAGGCATTACTAACCTATATATTGCTTGCATCATTCTGCTTGTGGCTTGATGCTTTCTGCTTGCGTGTTTCCGCTTTCGGACTCTGGCTTGATGCTTACTTCCTGCGGCTTAAAAGTCCTTACTGCTTTCGGCCTTATTCAAAGTGCTAAGTGCTTGTTTTTACTTTCTATTGCAAATGCTTAGTACAATAAAACAGGGACACAAATAAGGACGTATCAATAATTGTAATGTAAATAAGACGAATGAACAAAGCAATCTGCAGAATGGACATGTAAGAAAGACAAATACAATTACCACAAGCAGATTTCAAATGTAATAAATACAAATGACGAATGAAATAACATGAATATAAGTTGTAATGTCATCAGCACGCAAGCATCAAGTCACATAGAATTATGGCGGATATTACCTTCCTTAGTAAAGTACATAAAGTACAACAGCACACCCTAACGCTGTATGCATTGAACTTAATTTTTTTTAGTGAGCTATATACTTCATATTCATAATTTAAATCATCTGTTGAAAAGGAGTATGTACGGTAGTTCTTATGAAATGCCAAGACATATATTTACAGAGATAAATAAGAAAAATACTCCTAATGCGTTTGCTGTTATTTTCACCACTAGCATGCAAAAAGAGCAAGATGTAAGATCGTGGTAAATGTCGCAAATATTCATAATGTCTCTTCTCGTTTGGTGGCTCGTTGATAAAGTGCATGAGAAAACATACAAGGTGTATACTATACAGGGGTGTGAATTTTCAGTATATATCCTGAAATCCGGATTTGAGGTTCCTGATAATTGCAAAAATATACTAATGTCAACATGGGAAGCACATTTTTACACATTTGAGGGTGCAAAAATAAGTTTGTTTAGCCATTTTCAGGATTTGGCATTTGACATTGTTCCCACCCCTGACTATACCACACGTTTATAAGAAGTACAGCGTAACCTATCCAAGCCAGAGCCCTGCCCGTTTCACTAAACTTTGTACGACTAAAATGTTCATAAGTGCAAATTTAGAATCGTCTGGAAATTTCAATTGATGGATTTACATTTATTAAGCATAGGCTGCATATGCAGCCTATGCTCAATAAATGTAAATCCAATAATTGTTAGCAAGACTACATTGTTAATGTGACATTTACAGACTATCATAATTTTGCACTTACAAACATTTTAGTCCTGTGAAGTTTAGTGAAACGGGCCCCAGGTATCTAATTTGGACAGGTTTAACGATCTTGTCTTGATTGGAAAACAAAAAAAAACGGACACGCAGGATAGATCCCATGGTTGCAGATTGGAGAGGATTCCCTGTAGCCGAGAGCCTCGATATTTGTTTCACAATTTCTCAGAATATTTTTCACCATAAACAGAAATTCCTGTCCAGTCTCATAGACAGACCATAAAACTAAACTATCGTAAACTAGGTAAGACATAATTATTGTCATGGCAAGTCAAGTGACAATTTATTGGACCAATTTTGTCAGTTTGCATGACATTTTACAACAAGGATGTACTGATGGAGGTTCCAAGTGGTAGCTTTTCTAAAATGCTTTGATTTAACACGGCACTGGCTCGATGACCTTGCATGTCGGGACCGACAATTTAAGTCCCCATCCTATATGACTAGGATATAGCACAAAGTTGTCTTGCCCAAGGATTCGGCCATTCACAGCGGTCGAGGTGGGATACGAACCCGGGGTCTCCCGATCCGCAGTCCGATGCTCTACCTACTGAGCTAATCCGGCCACCTTGGGTAGCTTTTCTCATGCACTTGTGCCATAATTTATAGAGTTGTGTTCTTAATTGAAGGGGTCAGTGGAACAAGGGGGCTAAGTCGAGACTTAGCCCCCTTTTTCCTCTGATCCCTTTAAGTGACAGTGAACTATTATCACTAGAATTTGTATTTTTCATGGCTTCCTTTTATCATGGATATCTTCCCCCTTTTTGATTTTTGCAATTTTGCCTTGTAACTCGTACAACTTTTATACAATAACCAGGTAGAGGCTTCAGCTAATCTTGGCAATGTTTGTCAATTTCAAAATACTTGAATACTGTTCTTGAAATCAAGCAGCTTGGTTGACTGAGCTTTAGCTGTGCTACAGCTCAGGCTCTGAAAATCACATTGCTTGGTTGCAAGTTGGAATTGCCAATACAGTCAAACTTGCATTAATTAAGTGACCACCCAAGGGAGACACCAAAAATGGTCGCTTAGAACAATGGTTTGTTAACACACCAAAAAAATGGAAATCCGGGTACTGGTATGTCCGGTTATATGGTTTAATATTCGGAATCAGGAAATCGCGAATATTAAACAATAACATAGAAATATATACATTAGAATACTACCGGTAATGTTTACTGTGCACTTTTCTGAATTATTCAGGCTTTATTTCATCAAAATAGATCAAAGAATTTGAATGTTATTGCGAAATAAAATCGCCCAGCTGAAATCGCAAATCGGCATGAGTTAATTCCCTTCAGTAATCACTAAGAGCGAGTTCGAGCTTAAACTACGGCTAATTTCAATAGATTCATTATATGCTGAAATCTGCTGGGAAACATTAGAAAATAGACGACATTCACATAAACTGTCGCTTTTTTACAAAATGAAAAACGGCATTTCACCTAATTACCTTGTAGATATCCTTCCGCCTCAAACACGAACTACTCGTTACAATTTAAGAAATGCTGACAACCTACAGACCATACGATCCAGAACAACTCTCTTTTATAACTCATTTCTTCCCTCTTCAGTCCGAGACTGGAACTCTATGTCAGATAACACACGGAATGCTCCTTCACTTAGTTGTTTTAAAACCAAAATTAAAAAAATCACAGACAAGGTTCCAAGTTATTATTACAGTGGTCAACGGCATATGCAAGTAATACATACACGACTCCGGACAAAATGCAGTGCTCTTAACTATGACCTTCATTGCAAAAATATTGTTGAATCACCAAATTGTATCTGTGGTCAAGTTGAAGATGCCACTCACTACTTTTTTCTCTTGTCCAAGATATGCACTACATAGAAACCAACTAATAGATGATATACAAGCTTATTGTCAACCGACCCTCCATACTATACTCTATGGTAATATACAACTGCGGACGATCCTACTAACGAAACAATATTTACAGCTGTAAGAATGTACATAGAGAATACAAGTCGCTTTCAAATGGTACGGTGGAACCTCTGTCAGCCGGACACCTTGTAAATGGCTGTGTGGTTAATTCTGGTGGGTTTTATTTTTATTTTTTTTTATTTTTATCTATCTCTCATGGTACAGTCTGTTCGTGATTGCAAGGCATGAAAGAGGTGTAGGAGTGATCATATGACTGATTTACAGTGGAACTTCCCTATGCCGGACGCCCTGGGGACATCCCAGGGTGTCCGGTTTGGAGGGGTTCCAATGTGTCTGCTTTTGAACATCATCACGACAACCAAGACTTAATGTGGGCGTGGGTGGCTTGGTGTGTGAACATATTTTGTTTTCTCGAACTGCCGCAGTGGAATTATTTTTTTTTTCTCTCTCTATTTTTGTTTTATAATAACGAACTAAAATAGTTGTCTTTTCTTTTTTTGTTAAAATTGTTTAATGCATGTATATTTACATATTGTCATCTATAATACATCTACCGGGTATCGCAGGAAGCAGAAACTATGAGCATAAAGCAAAAATAAAATCTCAATTTTATGCTAATGGCAGTATTAATTATGTTTGTTATGTCCTGGTTCTTGCAGCCTGTGATACCAAGTTACACGTCAGGGAGAGGATTTATATAAGCTTGCTTTCAATCCAATCCCATTTGTATAATTCTGTATTTACTATGATTGATGCATTACTTGTAAATAATATACAAATAAAATATGTTTAAACTAAACTATGGTTACTATAGTTGAACTATAGTTCAACTAAACAACCGCGAACGCAGACTGCCGGACTGGTTCGACCAGTGACGTCATACATCTACTATAGTTCGACTAGCCAAAAGACGCCTGTTTCTCCAGTTTCAAGGTGGCGGCGAATAGGTAAAAAGTTCTAGAGAGCGGGAAATTTACTTGGAAATTCTCTACTAGACATGCGCAATGCATCTACTATAGTTCAACTATAGTACGAACCGAACTCGCTCTAAGGAAACTAGCGATTCGGAACGAGATTCACGTCAATAATCATAAACAATGCAACATTCACACTTTGACAGTGACAGGGGATTTGTTTCCTTTGTTTGTCAAATGCTTGAGGCTAATTTCACCTGGAGAAAGTGACATTCTGTCAATTAATGGTTGTTTAATAAAACTAGCATTGCTTTTGGTTACAAAATAAGTGACCGGTGGTCGCGTTAAGGGAAAGTCGTTTAATACACTGTCATTATAGGCCAAATGGTCGGGGGGGGGTGGGGATTGAAAGTGGTCGCTTAAGACAAAAGTCACTTGTGCAAGTTTGACTGTAGATGTGCACATTGATAATCTGGGCACGGTTGACACAGGCAGTTGGGTAATTGTACAGCATATTTGCCAGTCACACATACATTTGTAGTTCCTGGTTCCACCATACTGTAATAACCATACATATTTGGACACCATCATTTATTTAGGGTGAAACACATAAAAATGTATGGTTTCCCCACAACAGTGAGCGGGCCAATATTCAGGGTTAGTGTGGTAGTAGTGGTCTAATCACAATAACAATGTATTTGGATGTAATTTGCTTTGGGAAACTCCTATTTAATAGGGGTTTCCCAAAGCAAATCCGAATATTTAGGGTTAATACGGTACTCACAGACTTACTCTTTTTGCCACACATTCTAGCGCACTTTGTTATCTTCTGACAATTCTTGTTATTGATGATACTCGTAATCGGGGTGCACATCTGTACAACTTGCACATCTGTAAATCTACAGCTGGTAGACAAGTTAGAAACCACCGAATATATATTGGCTGTGACTGGAGAAAATGGGGCTTATATAATTTGTGACCACTGTTGGTGCTGATCATTTAAATAGCACTCTCCTGTACCCTGATACAGTGCAGATCCTGATCAGACTGTGCAGATGCAAAGGCTGATCTGGATCTACACTGGTCGCAAAACCCATAAGCCCCATTTCTCTATTCACAACCACATATATATGCACACTTCTGAGAATACATTTTACAGTAACATATATTAGATATACGGTATTCAATGTGTAAGATGATTGGTAATTGCTATTATATTGTATTTTATAAAGGTAATTAAAATTACATCAATCATTGGATAAAAATGATATTGAACAATAATTTGTAAATTGAAACCCTGCCTATTCTACACAACATATTACTCCTGCATTAAATATTTGATATGGAACCCAGCTAACAAACAAGGTATGATGACATGAGATCAGCACAGCCACAGAACAGCCTACATATTTGCGTTATTTAACGATCGGGGTTCATTCTTACCGGAATTCCAACTGGAGACCTGTAGCCTATTTCATCAACATTGCAAAGTATACTTTAGTAACAAAGTATACTTTGAGGGAGAAATTTTCAATTTTATGATAAATTTATTAATTTTTATTATACTGAATTTATTACATTATCACAGCCAATTTGGCTGTGATAATGTAATAAATTCAGTATAATAATTCTGCATACTTTTAATCATGAAATATATGCATTTGTTAGTTATATATGAAATAATGCATTTCAGGTAAAATAAATGATTACTCCCTCAAAGTATACTTTGCTAGTAAAGTATACTTTGCAATGGTGATGAAATAGACTACTGGTTTGGCCCTCACATACATTTTTGGCATTTTGTATGTGACAGTTGAATCTGGTGGTCATACCCCTTATGTGAGTATTACAATTATTCGTAATTCTGTTTTATGGGAAGGGACCAAGTGACTTTGGTTTGGCATGGACCTGGCACCAGGTCAGGTTATTCTAATTTCAGGGCTGAATATATTTTTTCTTGATGTAAATATTCCGTTCTGATTTTAGGATTTTGCCCCCAATGCAGCAGGTTAAAATGGGATCGAACCCGTTTGCTCGGCCTTACATGACCATAGCTGTTGATAGGCCGTTAAACACCAATAAACAAACAAACAAACAAACAAACAAACAAACAAACAAACAAACAAACAAACAGGATCTGCAATTGCTGCTGGAAGGTCCCATTATGTGCCATTGACGGGCAAATGCACATTGGAACATTTGTTGTAGGTCTTGACTCTCCTGCAAAGTTGACTGTCTGTGACTGGAGAAATGTGGGCGTTATTTGTGACCAGTGTAACTCCTGATCAGATATCACTCCTGTGACCTGATAAAGATCTATATTGCATGTTAGAAGCATGATTGAATGACGAACAGTGCAGATCCTGATCAGACTGTGCGATAACCCTCATCAATAACCCTCCCCAAAAATATTTATTAGATGAAATTCCATCAAATATTGATTTTATTGCGAAAAACGATTTTCCTATTGATCCTCAAGGATCAAAAAACAAAAAAAATTGGAAATTGACTCCGAAACCTGGCGAGATGTAACTAAGAAAACAAAAGTTACATTTTGAAAATCGGTCCACAAATAAAAAAATATTAAACAAAAATCTATTTTTAGCCCCCATGTTACATTCCCATAGGAAAATCGTTTTTTTTTTCGAAATAAAATCAATATTTGATGGAATTTCATCAAATGATTTTTTTGGGGGAGGATGACTTTTATACCCCCCTCAACGAGTTATGGGGGGGTATACTGGAGTCAGGTTGTCCGTGCGTCCGTCTGTGCGTCCGTCCGTGCGTCCGCGTAAACTTAACATCAGAGAAATATTGTTATAACTTCTATTTCCTTCATCTAAAATGCTTGATATTTCACACATGCATTCCTGTAAGGCTCTACTACCATGCTGTGCCAAATCCACGACCGTCCATCCCCCGCAGATCCCAAGGTCAAGGTCAAATACTTAGTCTCTTTACAAAACTTAACATCAGAGAAATATTGTTATAACTTCTATTTCCTTCATCTAAAATGCTTAATATTTCACACATGCATTCCTGTAAGGCTCTACTACCATGCTGTGCCAAATCCACGACCATCCAACCCCCGCTGATACCAAGGTCAAGGTCAAATACTTAGTCTCTTTACAAAACTTAACATCAGAAATATTGTTCTAACTTCTATTTCCTTCATCTAAAATGCTTAATATTTCACACATGCATTCCTGTAAGGCTTTACTACCATGCTGTGCCAAATCCACGACCGTCCAACCCAAATCCCCGCTAGATCCCAAGGATCAAGGTCAAAATACTTAGTCTCTTTACAAAACTTTAACATCAGAGAATAAATTGTTTATAACTTCATATTTCCTTCATTTGAAAAATTCTTATTATTTCACTTGTGCATTCTTCTAAGGTTGTACTATCATGCTGTGACAAATCTACGACTGTCCAACCCCCGCTGATCCCAAGGTCAAGGTCACATACTTAGTCTCTTTACAAAACTTAACATCAGAGAAATATTGTTATAACTTCTATTTCTTTCATTGAAAATTCTTAATATTTCATATGCTGTGACAAATCCCCGCTGATCTCGAGGTCAACATCACATACATACCGTATACCTCCAATTAACGCCCCCCTCTTAATAAACGCCCCCCTCCCCCCCAAAAAAAAAAAAAAATAAATAAATATTTACCAATGACCGCCAATTTCAAACACAAATAATCCTTAAATCCTTATTTGTGTTTGAAATTGGCAGTCCTTGGTAAATAAATTTTTTTTTTTTACTGGCTAATAAACGCCCCCCCCCCCCCCCCCCCCCCCTTTTGTAAAATGTAACGCCTCCGGGGGCGTTAATTCGAGGTTATACGGTAGTCTCTTTACAAAACTTAACATCAGAGAAATCGGTTATAACTTCTATTTCCTTGCTCGGATCTGCTTCACATTTCACACACTCATTGCTCCAATGGACCTCTACCACCCTGTGACAAATTCACGTTCATGCCGCTCGCGCTAATCCCAGAGTCAAGGTCACAAGCCAACACACTTGGAAATTTTTACATATTTTAGGGGTACCTGGGCCCACGCGGGGGGTATTCCGTAAGCCTCGCTTACTGACCAATCTAGTTGTTATTGATGAAAAAGTACTTACTTTTAAATATGTTTTAGATTTAATGTGTTTAATGGCCAAATGTTCGTCGGCATCAAAACGTGGAACAGACAGTAGTTGCCTTTTCTTGACTGCGGTTCCATGTTTTCTTTCCTACTCTTTGACGTTGGCTCTACATTTCTTACTATCATCATTTTGTTACATTCAACACTTTCTATTGCTCTTTTATGTTTATGATTTGTCTTGTTTTATTGCAATCTTCTTGGATTGCGGCCATAATGTGTGGAAGTGCTTTGCTCAAATGCTCAAGGTTGTAAAACTTTCACTTAGCTATAGTTAACCCATTTCAGTCTAAGGATACGATAATTTTTGTAAACAATTTTCTTTATTTTGTTTATTTCTTCATGAAGGTATATGTTGTTACCACTCGTTTGAACCGGCTCATCGAGACTGTTCAAACGAGTGGTAACAACATATAATTTTGAGATGAAATAAAGGAAATCGGGATTTTTTTCTCGTAAAAGAAAGTTTCCTGCTACTATAATTGTATCCCGTCTTTAATGGGATAATAGAGAAAACTGGGGTGGTCCTTGATGCAAGGACAGAGGGTACTGATTGCCAGGTTAATGATAAACTATGCTATCAATATCAAACAGGATTCAGATTTTGCCTCATCTCTCAGTTTGTTTATGGACCAATCATACCATATGATATGATAACCTGGTTCATGTAATCAAATTCAATTTTGAGTCTTTTGATTTGTTGATTCTTCGCAAATTTTCATTAGTTGAATGTTGTGCCACTAGTTTGTTTTGCTGCATTGTATCAATGTCCTTGTCAGCTAGCAGCCCATTTCTGCTTGCAGAGCCTGGGGAGTTTGAGTTCAGCCAGGACCACTGTATGGCTGACCTCAGCACAGGACAGGTAGTCGCCAAGGTTGTCAGGGAACATGGCTTCGACGGTACCGTCACGCTTCAATACTCAACCATGTAAGTTTCACTGTCACACTTCAATACTCAACCATGTAAGTTTCACTGTCACACTTCAATACTCAACCATGTAAGTTTCACTGTCACACTTCAATACTCAACCAATTAAGTTTCACTGTCACGCTTCAATAACCATGTAAGTTTCATGTCACACTTCAATACTCAACCATGTAAGTTTCACCTTCATGCTTCAATACTCAACCATGTATGTTTTACCGTCGTGCTTCAATACTCAACCATGTAAGTTTCACCGTCACACTTCAATACTCGATCATGCAAGTTGCACTGTCATGCTTCAATACTCAACCATGTAAGTTTCACTGTCTCGCTTCAATACTCAACCATGTAAGTTTCACTGTCATGCTTCAATACTCAACCATGTAAGTTTCATTGTCACGTTTCAATACTCAACCATGTAAGTTTCACTGTCATGCTTCAATACTCAACCATGTAAGTTTCACTGTCACGTTTCAATACTCAACCATGTAAGTTTCACTGTCACGCTTCAATACTCAACCATGTAAGTTTCGCTGTCACTTTTCAATACTCAATCATGTAAGTTTCACTGTCGTGCTTCAATACTCAACCATGTAAGTTTCACTGTCTCGCTTCAATACTCAACCATGTAAGTTTCACTGTCGCGCTTCAATACTCAACCATGTAAGTTTCACTGTCACGTTTCAATACTCAACCATGTAAGTTTCACTGTCATGCTTCAATACTCAACCATGTAAGTTTCACTGTCACGTTTAAATACTCAACCATGTAAGTTTCACTGTCACGTTTCAATACTCAACCAATTAAGTTTCACTGTCACGCTTCAATACTCAACCATGTAAGTTTCACTGTCACGTTTCAATACTCCACCATGCAAGTTTCACTGTCATGCTTCAATACTCAACCATGTAAGTTTCACTGTCTCGCTTCAATACTCAACCAATTAAGTTTCACTGTCACGTTTCAATACTCAACCAATTAAGTTTCACTGTCACGTTTCAATACTCAACCATGTAAGTTTCACTGTCGTGCTTCAATACTCAACCATGTAAGTTTCACTGTCTCACTTCAATACTCAACCATGTAAGTTTCACTGTCTCGCTTCAATACTCAACCATGTAAGTTTCACTGTCTCGCTTCAATACTCAACCATGTAAGTTTCACTGTCACGCTTCAATACTCAACCATTTAAGTTTCACTGTCACGTTTCAATATCAACCATGTAATGTCACTGTCATGCTTCAATACTCAACCATGAAGTTTCACTGTCACGTACTTCAATACTCAACATGTAAGTTTCAATGTCACGTTTCAATACTCAACCATGTAGTTTCACTGTCACGTTCAATACTCAATCATGTAAGTTTCACTGTCTACGCTTCAATACTCAATCATGTAAGTTTCACTGTCACGCTTCAATACTCAACCATGTAAGTTTCACTGTCACGCTTCAATACTCAACCATGTAAGTTTCACTGTCACGTTTCAATACTCAACCATGTAAGTTTCACTGTCTCGCTTCAATACTCAATCATGTAAGTTTCACTGTCACGCTTCAATACTCAATCCATGTAAGTTTCACTGTCACGTTTCAATACTCAACCAATTAAGTTTCACTGTCACGTTTCAATACTCAACCATGTAAGTTCACTGTCTGTTCAATACTCAATCTGTAAGTTTCACTGTCAATTCATCTCAACATCAAGTAAGTTTCACCATCACGCTTCAATAGTCAACCATGTAAGTTTCACTGTCACGTTTCAATACTCAACCATGTAAGTTTCACTGTCACATTTCAATACTCGACCATGTAAGTTCACTGTCAATCTTCAATACTCAACCATGTAAGTTTCACCATCACGCTTCAATAGTCAACCATGTAAGTTTCACCATCACTTCAATACTCAACCATTTAAGTTTCACTGTCCCACTTCAATACTCAACATGGTTAAGTTATATCCTGAACCATGTAAATTAAATACTCAACTATGTAAACTCAATACTCAACAATGTAAGCTTAATACTCAATGATGTAAGTTCAGTATTCAACCCTGTAAACTCAATACTCAATGATGTAAATTCAATATCCCAACCATGTAAGTTCAATCGTCAATGCTAAATAAACCATGCAAGTTCAATATTGAACCATTTAAGTTGAATAGTTAACCATTTATTTATATTGAATACTGTCAATTAAATACTCAACCATGTAAGTTAAATACTCAACCATGCAAGTTTCAATAAATATAGGAGAATGATGATCTTAAACAAAGTAAGGTCAAACAGAGCTCTAGATTGTTATTACTGATAATTAATGAACTGCATTGTTATAGTTCCTTTCATAATACACCTTTACAGGTCTGAACTTTATTAAATATTTAATTTTATTTTTTGTTATTTCTCAATGAAAGTATACGGTTCAAAAGGTGGTCGCAACATGTACCTCTGAGCGCATAGAACGACAATATTTAGGATTTTCGGCAAACATAATGGCATATCCTCAGCATGAATGGGTTAACTCTTTGCATGCTAGCGGTGAAAATATCCGCCAAACAAATTAGGAGTACCGTAAAGATTCTAATAGACGCCCATACTCTAATAGAAGCCCACCCCCCACTTTTTACGTTGAAAATTACACATTTTTTGGCCGATTTTCACGAAATTAGTGCCTCTAATAAACACCCAGTACCGACTTGAAACAAAATCGGAGCTAATTGTCCAATTAAGAGTTTTTTTTATTTCCATTATTTCGAAAGCTACTTCCTTTAAAATCGGGGGAAAAAACATAATTGCTACTTTCACTTTCAAAAGCGGAAGCGAAATTCGACTGTTTCCGGTGTCACAGTAAATTCCTCATCAGCAGTAGCTATTTGCACGGACACAGGGAGATCAGAATTTACACGGTTACGGAGACGCCATTTTCAAAGCATCTCAAACCCGACAGATCCGAAATGCTGACGCTGACGAAACGTCCATGGGCGTAAATCTGATCAGCATTAATGATTGACGCTGTCTTGATATACATTATCATTAAATTTAACATTTCTACCGACTGTACCATAATGACCGAGTGGGCCGAAACGTCTTGGCCCAAATGTTTATAAACTGACAGACAGTACAATCAAGTCTGGTGTTTGAGAGTAACGTCCCTTAGTTATGTTTTTGTTCAGATAGCAGAACATCGTATATATTTTTTATCATTTTCCCGCTGAATAACACTTGCCTCTATTAAACGCCCACCCTGGACTTCGGAGCCAGTGGTGATTTTAATAGACGCCCGGGTACGGTAATATATGTTTTATTTTTCTGTAAATATGTCTTGGAATTTCATGAGAAATAAAAGAAAATATGATTTTGTGTCCGCTATTTTTGAACTATTTATAGCCCACAAGTTTCCCAGCATGCAAAGAGTTCATATGTCTTGTATTTACTATGAACACATTTATTTTCCAGAGATGGAACTGCTGTTGGAGGGCTAGAAATAGATTCCAAAGTTGACTATCTATCCCAGCATGGGAAGATAACGTTTAAACATGCAGAAACCAGCCAATTGATCACCATTGACATCAATAAAGACGCAAAGGTAACTCATCGTTTTCCGGTTTATTCAACATCATTATTCATACATTCTGCAACATAGTTGTTCTCAGTAAGACTGAATTTCACTACTGTTTCACGAAACCTGCCCAAATTTTACAGCCATATAAACAATACAAAAACAATATTTATTTTTGTAATATTAAATTTTATCAACATTTAAGAATGAGCCTTCTTTTTATTTCGTGAAATTTGTTCAAATATGGATTTTATTACGAAAAATGTATTCGTTTATGGGAATTTAACATGGGGGGGGGGGGGGGGGTGGGGGTGGGTGACTTTTTGGAAATTAACTCTGAAACATGGCTAGATAGCTTGGAAATGATCTAAGAAAACACAAGTTACCGTAACTTTTGAAAATCGGTCCAGTATTTCTGAAATTATAAAAATCCCCCCCATGTTAAATCCCCATAGACGTCTATTGGGGTTTAACATGGGGAAATTGTTTTTTCGCAATAAAATCAATATTTGACAAAATTTCACAAAATAAAAAAAAGGCTAATTATTAAAATTTGCTTTAATTTAATATTAATACCGAAAAAAAATATTGTTTTTGACTTGTTTATATAGCCATGCAATTTGGGCAGCTTTCATGAAACAGACAGTAGTGTATTATTTTGTAGTGATGGAAGTGATCTGAGTTACTATCTGACTAAACCAGGCTTATTTCGGACTGTGATTTGAACGATGGGGCTTTATAGCGAGTCTTGCTTCGGATCTCCTTGAGCATTTCTGCTGCCAGATCATGATCTATATTGTTTACTAGAACTGTGCGGGGTGTTTCACTGACTGAATAGTGAAACGTATGGACCATGTTAAGACTGTGTGGCTGCAGTGGATGATCTGGGTCTACTGTTCGCAAATACCATAAACCTCATGTTTAAAGTAGCATTTCACTGAGCTCCAGATAAGCTGCGCATTTGCTTAAGTACCCAATTAAAATCGCCAAAAACCCAATTGAAATCAGAAGTAGCGAGTATCAAAAAGCAATACAAAATTTGTGGTACCTTTATCATGCTGCAGAAAACAATAAACAGACCACAAATATAGCATAGTTTTCTTATTTTCCATGAAAACATATTGGTATTTGGTAAATGCCAAGACATGTTTTCATTTCGGAGCAAACTATTACTGTCTGTTGATGTGTAAACAGTAGTGTGATTTTGTTTTATCCAATTAAAATTTTGAAATGCCCAATTGCTTCACTAATGATGGAGTGACAATACTCAATTACTAATTCCTTATCTGGAGCCCTAATTTCACATCAACTTTTCATACAGATCAGGTTCAGTTGTCATGCAGCCCAATATGAATGCACATTTTTTAATTTTGCAAAAATGTGCATTCATACAGGGCTGAATGATTTGGTCACTGACAGAATGGCAGTAAATGTAGACCATAATCAGACTGTGCAGAGACACGGGCTGGCAATCTGGATCTACACTGTCCATCACCACAATAAGCCTACTTTTATCAGATTGTTGTTCCTACATGTTCGCCAGCATTAATCTTGCCCAGAGTATCAACGTCTCCGAACATCCATTGGCAACACCAACTCGCATTCAAGCAGCTTGATTATCTGAGCCTGAGCTGTAGCACAGCTCAGGCTCAGCTAATCAATCTGCTTGACTTCACACACTATATTCAAGTATTTTGAAATGAAGACATTGACAAATATTGGCAAGATTAGCGCAGGCATTCGTGTATCCGTCCGTTCATTTGTTTACCTTAGCACTATGATATATCCACAGGCTCTGATGTTGGGAGAATGCCACACACGCAATAATCATCTCCAAAACGACATTAATTATAGCGTGCATTGGGACAAAAACATAACGACCGCTTTAAAGATCGAATTTGGTGTAATAAAGTAAAACATAAATTGAGAGCCTTTGGAAATAATGACTTAAATCACTGAAATTATCTTATTTTGCCTGGTAATTATGTTAGGGTACTGTTAGAATAAATGGGCCTCCCATGAATGAAACTAGACCATATATACACACATTCATTTAGAATATTCAAATGGAGGTTTCGTGGGCAAATTATTTTGAAGTAATTTTCCGGGCAAATAATTTTGAGGTAGTTTTCCCAAAATAAATGTATTACATGTACTTAAACATTGTTGTATCCCCTCATACACTTCTGTGATTTAATTAAATGTGACAGCCCATGTGATTGTGTACCTACCTAAGAAACATACATGTATTTACAATAGTTTTAACTATCCTGAGCAATCTGCTATTTATACATTGTTACTGCTTTTTGTCTGTCCACAATTTCAAACATCATCTTCTCCAGAACCGCTGTGCCAATGTTTGTCAAACTTCACAGAGATGATATATGGGTGGGGGCACGTCAGATTTGTAAAATTTGAGGTCGTCACGTAGTCCAAGATGGCCACCATGGAAATGTAGGTCAAATTCTTAAAGAAATCTTCTCACAAACCGCCAGACCGATTTAAAAATAACTTGGCACGAATGATTGATAGTCAATTCTGTTTCAGATTGTTAAAATGGTGGCCCAGGTGTCAAAAATGGGCGAATATGACCGAATATGGTCATGTCATCAAATCGAAGGTGTCATCCTTTTATTAGAGATTTCAAACGTCTTCTCGTTCACCGCTTGGCCGATATTGGCCAAACTTCACAGTTATGGTCCGAAGCCTTTTTATGCCCCCGCCACCGAATGGTGAGGGGGGCATATAGTGTTACCGGTGTCCGTACGTACGTACGTACGTACGTACGTACGTACGTACGTATGTACGTCCCGAAACCTTAACGCTGGGTAAATGGCTTATAGTTTCTGTTTCCTTGCTCGGATCTGCTTGACATTTCACACACGCATTGCTCCAATGGTCCTCTACCGCCCTGTGACAAATCCACATTCGTCCCGCCCCCGCTAAGCCCAGGGACAAGGTCACAGACTTGGTGCGTTCGAAACCAAACCTAACGTGGGTAAATGCCTTATAATTTCTGTTTCCTTGCTCGGGGAGTCTGCTTCACATTGCACACACGCATTGCTCCAATGGTCCTCTAACCGCCCTGTGACAAATCCACCATCGTCCCGCGCCCCCGCTAAGCTCAGGTCAAGGTCACAGACTTGGTGCCGGTTTAGAAACCTTAACGCTGGGCTGGTTTAAAATGGCTTATAATTTCTGTTTCCTTGCTCGGATCTGCTTCACATTTCACACACGCATTGCTCCAATGGTCCTCTACCGCCCTGTGACAAATCCACATTCGTCCCGCCCCCGCTAAGCCCAGGGTCAAGGTCACAGACTTGGTGCGTTCGAAACCTTAACGCTGGGTAAATGCCTTATAATTTCTGTTTCCTTGCTCGGGTCTGCTTCACATTGCACACACGCATTGCTCCAATGGTCCTCTACCGCCCTGTGACAAATCCACATTCGTCCCGCCCCCGCTAAGCTCAGGATCAAGGTCACAGACTTGGTGCGTTCGAAACCTTAACGCTGGGTAAATGGCTTATAATTTCTGTTTCCTTGCCCGGATCTGCTTCACATTGCACACACGCATTGCTCCAATGGTCCTCTACCGCCCTGTGACAAATCCACATTCGTCCCGCCCCCGCTAAGCCCAGGGTCAAGGTCACAGACTTGGTGCGTTCGAAACCTTAACGCTGGGTAAATGCCTTATAATTTCTGTTTCCTTGCTCGGTCTGCTTCACATTGCACACACGCATTGCTCCAATGGTCCTCTACCGCCCTGTGACAAATCCACATTCGTCCCGCCCCCGCTAAGCCCAGGGTCAAGGTCACAGACTTGGTGCGTTCGAAACCTTAACGCTGGGTAAATGGCTTATAATCTGTTTCCTTGCTCGGATGCTTGACTTTCACACAGCATTGCTCCAGTAGTCCTCTACCGCCCTGTGACAAATCCACATTGGTCCCGCCCCCGCTAAGCCCAGGGTCAAGGTCACAGACTTGGTGCGTTCGAAACCTTAACGCTGGGTAAATGGCTTATAATTTCTGTTTCCTTGCTCGGGTCTGCTTCACATTGCACACACGCATTGCTCCAATGGTCCTCTACCGCCCTGTGACAAATCCACATTCGTCCCGCCCCCGCTAAGCCCAGGGTCAAGGTCACAGACTTGGTGCGTTAGAAACCTTAACGCTGCGTAAATGCCTTCGACTGGGTGCGTTCAAAACCTTAACACTCGGGTAAATGGCTTATAATCAAATATGCCTCGTTTTCTTTGGCTGCCAGCGGGGGCATTCGTGTGCCGACAGGTCACATTTCTAGTCATATTTGTTATAATGGAGGTCATCTTATAATCCAAGATTGCCACCGTAGAATAGAAAAGTAGGTCAAATTCTTAAAAAATCTTCTCATGAACTGCCAGGCTGATTTCAACGAAACTTGGCAGGAATGATCGACTGTCAATGCTCTTTCAGATTGTTAAAATGGTGGCCCCGGGGTAAAAAATGGGTGGGGCCCGAAGGGTCAAATTTCACATTTGACAGAATATGGTCATATCATATATCAATTCGAAGGTATTGAGGAGACAATCACTCTGGATCATTTTTTGTTAAAATTCAATGATTATGTCAACCAAGATGGCCGCCAAAAGGTAATCCTTTAATTAGAGCGTTCAGACGTCTTCTTCTCGTGAACCGCTTGGCAAATGTTGGTCAAACTTCACAGGGATGTGATCTATGGGTGGGGGCATGCGAGATTTGTACATTTGGAGGTTGTCGCATAATCAAAGATGGCCGCCGTGGAAAAGTAGGTCAAATTTAAAAAAAAATCTTCTCACAAACCACCAGACGAAACTTGGCAGGAATGATCGATAGTCGATGCTGTTTCAGATTTGTTAAAAATAATGAACAGCTCAGTCTCAGACAATCAAATTGCTTGATCGCGAGTTGGCATTGCCGATTGATAATCTGGGCAAGATTAATACAGGCGGTTGTGTAGCACAGGATCAATTGCTTACCCATGTATTCTGATCAGGTCTGCACTGTCTGGCCGGGAACAAAGACAATCATATCCAATGTTTATAAGGAAAAACAGATTGTTTTCAAGATAAAGAGATTAGTTGATCTGGAGCGATTTGTGGAAAACAAAAAGCTATATATGTTTTTAAAAAAAACAATCAACATAAGTGTCATGATGGGACACATGGCAGACATGCCAACCATTACGACTTGGGCGTAATGATTACTATTTCAGTTGGCCATTACATTCGTCCCCTCTAGAATTACGGCTGGATGTCATTTTATAATCAACAACGAATTTCCAAATTTTGATTTCCGGTACAATAGTAAATTAGTCAAAATAAAGTGTTTGAATGTGAAATTACGATATAAAAAAACAATTAGGAATGAAGCATATATAGATCTTTTCTGACTCGGTGAAAGAGGTACTTTTGCAAAACTTGAAAGGTAAAGGTTCATTTTCGCAATGTAGTGTGTTTTCGCGGGTGGCAATTTTTTATGCCCATTTCGGATGCACAGTCGGGTATTGGGCACATAAATGCAGTTTGCTATGCATACATAAAGTACAACAGCACACTCTACTGTTGTATGCCTGGGGGCCGTTTCACTAAACTTCCTACGACTAAAATGTTCGTAAGTGCAAAATTATGATAGTCTGTAAATTTCACATTAACAATGTTTTCTTGTAAACAATTGTTGGATTTACATTTATTGAGCATAGGCTGCATATGCAGCCTATGCTCAATAAATGTAAATCCATCAATTGAAATTTACAGACGATTCTAAATTTGCGCTTACGAACATTTTAGTCGTAAAAAGTTTAGTGAAACGGTCCCCAGGAGCTTAAATTTGTTTTAGTGGGCTTCATATTCATGTATAATTTAAATCGCCTCAGGCTCTTGAAATGGAGTACAAGTAATTTATTTATTGAATTTAAAGTTTTCGTATTTGGAAGTGAGGGTGGGTGCGAGAGATATGCCTTGAAGCTGCCTGGCATAACGGTGGCCCGCGTCGTTAGGCCGTGTGTCGATGCTGGCCGCGCGCAATCATTAATCTTTGGCTTTGTCCAATATGTTGACATCTCTGACATGGATGTGCCATGACTTCTTCTGCATGCATGTTTCAATGTAACACAGTTAGCTAGTAGTAATACATCAGTATTAACCCTTTCAACACGAGTCATCTTTCTTAATATTTGCAAACAGCGTTGATCATGACTCGTATCTCGTCAAGATCTGCACCATTTCTGGATATTTTATAATTTTTTACAAAATGGCCCCCTGCATAATGGACAGTCTCAAACTAAACATGGAATATTCTATGCCGGCTACTTAGGGGTGAAATGGTTAAGAATAACGTCACTCACAGAAAATATCAGGTTCTGTAAATTTTCATGAAAATTGCAAATCTTCTTTTATTTGGTACACATTAAAATCACATGGCCTGTCTCAATTGTCTATGACAGATGCATGCTTGTTTGTGGTTTAAGCTGATACTATACTGTTTGTCATACCTCAGATAAATATTTCTTGTTTTGATTGGTCAGCTTGACGGGTCAGTGCTCCAGATAAGGTGCGTATTTGTATAAATACCCAATTAAAATTGCCAAAAACCAAAAACCCAATTGAAATCAGAAGTAGTGAGTATCAAAAATCAATGAAAAATTTGTGGTATCTTTATCATGCTACAGAAAACAATAAACAGACCACAAATATAGCATATTTTCTTATTTTTCCATGATAACACATCTTGGTATTTCATTAGAATTGTCTCCAAGGAGACAATTCTAATGAAATACCAAGATATGTTTTCATTTAGAAGCAAACTATTCAATGAGTGCGGTCTGTTGATGTGTAAACAGTTGTGTGATTCTATTTTACACAATTAAAATTTTGAAATACCCAATTGCTTCAGAAATGATGGAGTGACAATACTCAATTACTAATTCCTTATCTGGAGCCCTGCGGGTAATATGGGCCACTATTACCCGTCTAGCCCAAATTGTGGCGGTTCAATGCTACAAACAGTTGTGGAAATCACCTCCGAAACTAAGAAAACAAAAGTTAGATTTTGAAAATCGGTCCAGAAATTGCCATGTTATTAACCCTTTCAACACCACAGACCTCTATAGAGACAATGTTTGCAAACAGTGCAGATCCAGATGAGCCGGCTCGTAACGAGCCGTCTCATCAGGATCTCCACTGTTTGCTAATAATTTTAAACGTCGTACAGATTACGCTTTTAGAAGAATGGGATAATTTGAATGAACAAAGTTAATGAAATAGCGTGAAACATTGGCATGGAACATCCTATTAAGTTACTTGGTGTTGAAAGGGTTAACAAATTTCTACTCGTTTATGTCTGGATGACGTCCAGTAATATTTTCAACATCATGACATCGTGCCGTTTGGCACCATATTTCTATGACGTTAAACATGCACCAATACACTTATAAAACTAAATCTGAAGAAATATAAAAAATGTACGATATGACAAATGCGTTATTGTGATTGTACAAAGTCAATATGGTGTACTACATCCCCCCTCGGCTGCACCTCGGGTGAATATAGATTCAGACGGGCAATATGACACCATATTGACGTTGTAGAAACACAAGAACTTTAATTATATTATAATACTAATAGGTAGTGTTTTTCTGACTTACAGATTACACAGGTACATGCATGTAATAGTGGTATTGCAGATAATGTCTTTTTCTTCGCTTTTTACTAATTAATTTTTATACGACCGTTTTTAAAAAACGGTACGTATTATGTTTTGTCGCTGGGCGGGCGGGCGGCTGACAGAAAAAGTGCATAGTTTGTGTACACAACTCCTCCGAAACCGTTCAGTCGATCGATCTGAAACTATACACACGTCTTCTACACATATTGAAGATGTGCACCTTGGTGTTTTTATGCCGAACAAATATTTTTTAACAAAAATATCACCTTTTTCACTTAGCCATTTTTTCTACATTTTTCTATACAATTCTATATACGGAACAGAGTTTGTGTACACAACTCCTCCGAAACCGTTCAGTCAATCGTTCTGAAATGCTATAGACTTTAAAATTATCATTAATGTTTCTTGTCTTGGTGACAGCTTCACATTTCTGCCCATATTCAACGGGCATATTTTGTGACTTGCGGCACTCTTGTTAGGGTCCAATAGAAGCTGTATATGTTTATTGCAGTTAAGGCATTCAGTGTTTGCTGTCGTAGTGCTATCAATTAGGCCATCCATGAAAGAATCAATAATATTATCACAATGGCACTTTTTTTCTCCAAAACTGATTAACAAAAATGGCCATATTTTTTTACAATTTCAGAGTAAGTGCTGAGATTTATTTTGCCCAATTTCAGTATCTAGTAGGGAAAATATTTTTTTCTTTGATATACGAGCGTGGGACTATAGTGGAGACATGACGTCATAGATGATGACGTAATTATGACGCCATGAACGTTACTGTTAATGAATGCAAGTGCCAAATTTTAGTCAAGTTGGATGAGTTGTTAGAAAGATAATGGTCGAGTGACACTACTTATTGACCCACCCTTGTATAATTTGAGAGGTTACATGTCTTAACCCTTACTACGCTGAATTAAATTTTGTCGTCTGCTGGAAATGTTTTATTTTCAATACTTCTCGATAAAAACCTGTTTTGACAGCGCATGAGAATCGTCTCCACTGGAGACGATTCACATGTGCTGCCAAAACAGGGTTTTTGTTAAGAATTAAGGTAAAAACGAAAAATGACAATTTTTCGTCTCCCGCGTAGTGAGGGTTAATGTCATCTCATGCTTGGGCTTACTATTTTTATTTTCTTGTAGAAGTAGATTATCGTATAAATATGTACATGTGTTACATGAGTACTTGCCATGGATAGAGTCCTACACAACTGCCTACATTAATCTTGCCTAGATTAATATCAACGTTTTTAGCTCGCCTGCACGAAGTGCAGAAGAACTTATGGCATACCCCCGGCGTCATCGGCGTCGCCGTCGCCGGCGTCGTCCACAAACTTAACTTTGGGGTAAATGTCTTATAACTTCTGTTTCCTTTCATGAAACACCTTATTATTTCATACATGCATTCCTCAGATGACCCTCTATCATGCTGTAGCAAATCCATGACCCACCACCCAACCCTTACGGTCCCCAGGGTCAAGGTCACAAACTTAGCACATTCACAAACTTAACGTTGGGTAAATGTCTTATAACTTCTGTTTCCTCAGATGACCCTCTATCATTCTGTAGCAAATCCATGACCCACCACCCAACCCTTACCCCAAGGTCAAGGTCACAAACTTAGCATATTCATAAACTTAACGTTGGGGTAAATTTCTTATAACATCTGTTTCCTTTCATGGAACGCCTTGATATTTCATACATGCATTCCTCAGATGACCCTCTATCATGCTGTAGCAAATCCATGACCCACCACCCAACCCTTACCCCAATGTCAAGGTCACAAACTTAGCATGTTCATAAACTTAACGTTGGGGTAAATGTTGTGTAACTTCTGTTTCGTTACAGGGAACACTTTGATATTTCATACATGCATTCATCTGATGAACCTCTATTGTGCTACAGCAAATCCATGACCCCCCCCCCCCCCCCCCCCCCCCCCCCCCCCCCCCCCCCCCCCCCCCCCCCCCCCCCACCCCCCCCCCACCCCTTTCCCTAAGATCAACATCATAAACTTAACATTGGAGTAAATGTCTTTTTATAACTTCCGTATGCATTCATCTAATGATACTCTATCGTGCTATAGCAAATCCATGACCCACCGCCCACCCCTTACCCCAGGGTCAAGGTCACAAACTTAGCACATTCATAAACTTCACGTTGGGGTAAATGTCTTATAGCATCTGTTTCCTTTCATGGAACGCCTTGATTTTCATACATGCATTCCTCAGATGACCCTCTATCATGCTGTAGCAAATCCACAACCCACCACCCAACCCTTACCCCAAGGTCAAGGTCACAAACTTAGCATGTTCATCAACTTAACGTTGGGGTAAATGTTGTGTAACTTCTGTTTATTTACAGGGAACGCTTTGATATTTCGTACATGCATTCATCCGATGATCCTCTATTGTGCTACAGCAAATCCATGACCCACCCCCCACACCCCTTTTCCCAAGGTCAAGGTCACAAACTTAGCACATTCATACATACATTCCTCATGTGAATAGCTATCATGCTGTAGAAAATCACCAACTTAGTGCGTTCATAAACTTAGCGTTGGGTTAAATTTTGTTTTACTTCTGTTGTCAGGGAGCGCATTGATATTTCATACATGTTATGCATTCATCTTAATATGCTATATTATGCTATAGCAAACCCACGACCCACCTTGCACCACTGACCCCAATGTCAAGGTCCACCGCACACCCCTTAACCCAAGGTCAAGTTATATAATATTCATGTTTTTTTTATGCAACTGAGCCAAGTTTGAGTGAAGGCTGCCAACAGGCGAGCTTCGTTGTCTTCTGACAACTCTTGTTGAACAACTATTGGCAATGACTTGTAATTACACAATTTGATTGCCTAAGCTGTAGCACAACTCAGACTCAGCCAATCAAGCTGCTTGATTTCAAGCACACTATTCAAGTATTTTGACAAAAGGAAATTGACTAATATTGACAATATTAACGCAGGCGGTAGTGTACATGTTACGTAGTTTTTATGCCACCGAGTTTCGAAGAAACGGGTGGCATATAGTGTTTGGACCGTCCGTCCGTCCGTCTGTCCGTCTGTCCGTCACACTTTTCGGTTAACCAATTTGTCACAGTTTCTCAAATATGCTGCAGGTGGCATCCGCGTTTGACAGACGCATTTCTTGTTTTGTCATATAGTTAGGCCGTAAAAAATAAGTACTTTGGGTTCTCAGACACGGGGTTTGTGGATTGTGAAGCGAGAAGGCGGATTTTTATGCCACCGGGTTTCGAAGAAACGGGTGGCATATAGTGTTTGAACCGTCCGTCCGTCTGTCCGTCTGTCTGTCCATCCGTCTGTCCGTCCGTCTGTCCGTCCGTCACACTTTTTGGTTAACCACTTTGTCACAGTTTCTCAAATATGCTGCAGGTGGCATCCACATTCGACAGACGCATTTTTTGTTTAAATATGCTTTATATGTGTTTGTTTGAGATGTACGTCTCTAATTTTTTTTATGTTTCCAGATTCATATATGCATCTGACAACTTTATGGCCTTATATAATAGAACCGTTATTGTTCACAGCTAGTTCATAAACACGACAGATTATACCAAGTAATGTATTTCGTGTGTATAATTATATGTGTGTGTTTGTGATCGTTTAAGCCAAAAGTTAGCATATATAAATATGTAATATATGTTTGATATTCCAAATTGCAAGAAACGTAAGACATATGCCAAAATAAAAATATTAATAGAATGCTTAGCCGTCTCGTATGGATTTTCCATCACGGCCGCAGTTCACAATTTTAGTGCAGTATTTATATTGCAAAGCAATCGTGTTATTTCCATATTTCTTTTCTAAATATGAAAACTATATGTTCTGCAAAAAATACTACATGACTGTACAATAAAGTAATTAGCATATTGTGAATGGATAATGTTGTAATATTGCAGCATTCCAAACTGAAAGCATTTTTCCCTACATTCTTCAGTTGTTTCTAGTGCAGAGAATTATTATCCCCTTGCTGATAGGCAAGAGAGGATATAGAGTTAGTCCATGTATGTACGTACATACGTGCGTGTGTTACAACACCTTTCATTTTTCAATAACTTCACTGATTTTGATAATATTTGGCCACAATCTGTGTCTAGGGATGGTGCTTTGTTTTGCATACAAGCCACGTGCGACCGCCTAAGGTCAAGGTCACTGAGCACTTGTTATCTTCACCTTTTTTGTAAGGCAAAAATGTTAAAAAAATGATAATATTTTTTTAGTGTCAAGGCTGCCAACGAGGGGATTAGCTTAGTGATCACGATGCCCTTGTTACTATGGCAACACATGAGACGCCGGCTGACACGGGGACTGTTTGTCATTGATGAGAACTAAAATATGCCGTGGAGTGCTCTCACTCTTGATTTACAGTGGTGTCCGGTTTTGAGAGGTTCCACTGTATATTAGTTGAAAACATAAAGTCCCTTTTGCTAACCGGCGGCCTCTGCTTGCTTCCTTTTGGCTGTCAGACTGATGTATTTATGTGAGAAACACGAAACACCCTTCTATTAAGACCTTTGAGTAAAGTACACACTTGATAATTACTGTACTCCGGAAATGATATAAAACATACATCCAAAGAAAACATTCAGATTCTATGTTTATTGTCCGAAGACAGATGGAAAACATACAACACTTTCAGTGTTGTGACTTGCAACATTTATGCAAGATAGAAACGAAGGCAGATTCATATGAATTTGTGTACGTATTGAAAGTGGGAGTACAAAATACTCTCAACAAAATCAAAATACGCATTGATATTCAAGTTGAATAGTGAAAATGCTGTAATAAAGTTAAAAATTTACTTAGTTGAGCTGCAAAAAGCAAACACTGTTTGCTTTTTGCAGCTCGACTAAGTGAATTTTTATATTTGTTTTATTTGGTATCATTTGTTCCCTGTTTAATCAATGATACAATTGTAAACATAAAATGCACATTGAATTCGAAATATGGGAGTATAATACTCTTTAGATACAAAACTTATCTGGAGCTCTGATGCTGAGTGGTTTTACTCAATGGTCTACACATTTTACTTCTTCACGACTTGTTCTGTGTGTTCTATATTCTCCTGTATAATCTAGTTGCAGGAAGTAACTCGGCATAATACTCCCGTATCGTCCGTACCCAGAGTTACGGCGCCATACATAGGCGTCACCTGCAGAGTAGGGAGTTTAGCTGTTAATTGTGACATATTTTCTGTATACATTGTAGTTCAATTGAAAGAAATGTCAGTATTGTAAAAGTAAAACAACCTTGTCATTCTGAAATAACTTTTATCATTGTAGTAGGACTAGAAAATTAAATATTGCCTTTCCAGTAACTGGACACCAACATAAATTTTACATGGGGGGGTATACTGGAGTCAGGTTGTCCTGTCCGTCTGTCACAAAACATAACATCAGAGAAATTTGTTGTAACTTCTACTTCCTTCATCAAATATTCTTAATATTTCACCCATGCATTCCGCTAAGGGTCTACTATCATGCTGTAACAAATCCACGACCGTCCAAACCCCGCTGATCCCAAGGCCAAGGTCACATACTTATATAGTCTCTTTACAAAACTTAACATTGGAGAAATCTGTTATAACTCCTATTTCCTTCATCGAAAATTCTTAATATTTCACACATTCATTCCTCTAAGGCTCTACTATCATGCTGTGACAAATCCACGGCCGTCCAACTCCCGCTGACCACAAGGTCAAGGTCACATACTTAGTTTCTGGACAAAACTTAACATCAGAGAAATATGCTATAGTTTCTTTACAGAGCTGAACATCAGAGATATAAGCTATACCTTCTATTTCCTTCATCCAAAATTCTCAATTTGTCATGCATGCATTCCTCTAAGGCTCTACTATCATGCTGTGACAAACCCATGACCGTCCGACCCCCACTGATCTCAAGGTCAAGGTCACATAGTCTCTTTACAAAACATCAGAGAAATATGTTATACCTTCTATTTCCTTCATCGAAAATTCTTAATATTTCACCCATGCATTCCTCTAAAGCTCTACTATCATGCTGTGACAAATCCACGACCGTCTAACCCCAGCTTATCCCAAGGTCAAGGTCACACACATACTTAGTCTCTTTACAAAACCTAACATCAGATAAATTAGTTATAACTTTTATTTCCTTCATCGAAAATTCTTAACATTTCATGCATGCATTCCTCTAAGGGTCTACTATCATGCTGTGACAAATCCACGACCGTCTAACCCCAGCTTATTCCAAGGTCAAGGTCACACACATACTTAGTCTCTTTACAAAACCTAACATCAGATAAATTAGTTATAACTTTTATTTCCTTCATCGAAAATTCTTAACATTCCATGCATGCATTCCTCTAAGGGTCTACTATCATGCTGTGCCAAATTCATGACCATCTAACCCCCGCTGATTCCGAGGTCAAGGTCACATACTTAGTATCTTCACAAAACTGAACATTGGAGAAATCTGTTGTATTGGGGTATTCCGTAAGCCTCGCTTACTCAAATCTAGTTAGATTCTAGCTTAAATTGCACAACATGTGTCTACATATGTAAATTTAAGACAGAACTATTTAAATATGTTCATTTGATAATACATGTACTAACCTTCATTTCTGTGGAATAAGTATAGAAAATATACTATAATGAACAGCTAAAGCGCGAATTGGCTCTTATTCGCTACTCTGCAGGGGAAACCTATTGATGGCTCCGTAACTATGGGTACGGACGATACGGGAGTATTCAGAAGAATACTTCCCGCAACTATTGTACAATCGAGATGATGCTGGTTAACAGAACTAAATCAAACACATATATGGGCTGTACACTGATCTAACCCATGGAAGTCGATGGTTACAATACATTTTATTAAAATAATCTGATTATTTTGTTTATTTCTTCATAAATGTATTTTTTCTGTCACCGCTCATCTGGACCATCTCATTGAGACGGTTCAGATGAGTGGGGACACTGCCAATCACATACTAGTATAGCGATTCAAAATCACGTTTGGGGTGGAGCTTCGCGACTGGGCTGGGTATACAATAAGTAATTTATAGTTCACATATTCTTTTTACTAAACTGATTTCTTGCTCGCTAGTGATCGCTAATGCTCGCTCGAAATTAATTTATTAAAAATTCAATATGTGAACTATAACTATTACATATCGTGCATCTGGTCTATTAAGATAAGTGTCTTGTGACATTTCTGCACATCATCGTCTGAGATCCACGGACGACCTATAATGAATCTGCATACCAGGGTATGTGCTATTTGCCATTCAGACACTAAGTTGCAGTTGGCAAATAGCTTCGCTCGTAATCTCATTAGAAGAATTTGCAGATCTTGAAAGTCCAATATCTATAATTATTGTAATCCTCTGTTAGGTGTCCATCAGCTCGCAGCCTGTATATTTGTGCAAGTTTGTTATTCTGTCACAAATAAAATGCCGCTTCCACTATAATATGTCTGTATTTATCTGATGCACCATGAGAAACGAAGTTTATTTGCAGGTTCAACCGCATTCTTGTAACCTTAGGATTGACAGTTTATATCAAGTTATCAGGACACAAGAGTTTTGCTTTGCGAACTAGTCGGGAGCTTTATAGTTTGCCCTACTTTCTAAGCCAATCGCTGGGCAGCATTGTGCTCTACTTATTTCACATATTACAATACTCTTTGCATGCTAGCGGTGAAAATATCCGCCAAACGAATTAGGAGTATATGTTTTATTTCTCTCTGTAAATATGTATTGAAATTCCAAGACATATTCATGACATTTATAAGGAGAAATAAAAGAGAATATAATTAATTGTCATCTGCTATGTTTGAACTATTTATAGCCCACACATTTCCCAGCATGCAAAGTTAACTCCAATAAGTTACATATTACCAGAATTAACCCTTTCAACACCACAGGCCTGTATAGTGGTATTGGCAAAATGTGTAGATCCAGATGAGACAGTTAGTGGATAATGTATGCTCATAGGCCAATGAGCTTGCAATTTCTGACATATAATTACATATCCATGTTGGATTGGAGTTCAAGGTCTCTGGCGAGCCAACAGGTGGGATGCAATAAGAAAGGCAGACCCAGTGGCTTGGTGCGAAAGTCTTATATTACCCGGCCATTAACATGACCTTTTTTACCTTCACATAGTTGCAACACTTAGCCATTTCTATGTCAAATCACATTATTGCAGAAACACTATGCCATTTTTACGTCAACAAATTTGTACCAGTTCTTCATCATCATATGCCTTTAATATTACTTGATACATACAAGCACTTATGCCCCTTTGACCTGTTTGATCTTCACAAAGCAGATCCTGTTTGCCATTCAATCAGTGAACCCCCATCATTGTTCTAGCAATCAATATAGACCGTTATCAGGCTACCGGCGTGTGCTATTTGATCATTATTACGTAACGCGTATTATTACCAAACGGGAGCACATTCTTACACGTGCAGTAATTTAAATGAGTCACGGACGCTTCTAATGACGTTTAAAACATGTTATCACATCTTTGACACATTTCCGGGTGTTGTTTCAGCTCGTGTGCAAGGTATGTGCATGAGGATGTGATAAATAAGTTACATCACGTTTGTCCGCATGTACGAGCGATAATCTGTTCGCTTATCTCCTCGTACATGCGGACGAACCGTGATCTAACTTATACATATCGACACTGATCACAAATCCCATAAGCTCCATTTCTCCATTCACAGCCACAATTTAGGGGCAAGTGAGAGTGTGTAAATTAATTTTCTCTGGTCCAACCTACCCAGTTTATGTTAACGCCTGAGAATATGAAGAAAATTAATGTTAATGCAATAAATTAAAACTGCCTATTATTGTTTTATTGTCAATCATGGAGTAGTAAACATCACCAACTTTTATTGCATCTGCAGCCGCACCACAATCACAAAACTGTTAACTAATTTTAGCGCAGATGTTAGTGTGCAGAAGGTGCAGGAAGTTATTTGAAGCAAATTTTAAGATACTTAAAGGCAGTCTGATAGTTTTGAGAGTTTTACTGTATAGCCAATGTCTTACAATGATAACGTCTACGTGATATATTGCCTTAAAACCATGTTATCCACTCGCCAATAGGCAAGAGGGGATATAACGTTAGTCTATGTACGTACGTACGTTAGTAACACCTTTCATTTTTAGCTCGCCTGCACGAAGTGCAGAAGAGCTTATGTCATACCCCCGGCGTCGTCGGCGTCTGCATCGGCGTCGGCGTCAGCGTCGTCCACAAACTTAACGTTGGGTAAATGTCTTATAACTTCTGTTTCCTTTCACGGAACACCTTGTTATTTCATACATGCATTCCTCAGATGACCCTCTATCATGCTGTAGCAAATCCATGACCCACCACCCAGCCATTACCCCAAGGTCAAGGTCACAAACTTGGCACATTCATAAACTTAACGTTGGGTAAATGTCTTATAACGTTTGTTTACTTTCATGGAACACCTTGTTATTACATACATGCATTCCTCAGATGACCCTGTATCATGCTGTAGCAAATCCATGACCCACCACCTAGCCCTTACCCCAACGTCAAGGTCACAAACTTGGCACATTCATAAACTTAACGTTGGGGTAAATGTTTTATAGCATCTGTTTCCTTTCACGGAACGCCTTGATATTTCATACATGCATTCATCTGATGATAATCTATCATGCTATGGCAAATCCATGACCCAGCGGCCATCCCTTACCTCAAGGTCAAGGTCACAAACTTAGCACATTCATAAACTTAACATTAGGGTAAATGTCTTATAACTTCTGTTTCCTTTCATGGAACGCCTTGTTATTTCATACATGCATTCCTCAGATGACCCTCTATCATGCTGTAGCAAATCCATGACCCACTACCCAGCCCTTACCCCAAGGTCAAGGTCACAAACTTGGCACATTCATAAACTTAATGTTGGGGTAAATGTATTATAACATCTGTTTCCTTTCATGGAATGCCTTGATATTTCAAATATGCATTCATCTGATGATACTCTATCATGCTATAGCAAATCCATGACCCACCGCCCATCCCTTACCCCAAGGTCAAGGTCACAAACTTAGTACATTCATAAACTTAACGTTGGGGTAAATGTCTGTTTCCTTTCATGGAACACTTTGCTATTTCATGCATTCCTCAGATGACCCTCTATCATGCTGTATCAAATCCACAACCCACCACCCAACCCTTACCCAAAAGTCAAGGTCACAAACTTAGCATGTTCATAAACTTAACGTTGGGGTAAATGTTGTGTAACTTCTGTTTCTTTACACTTTGAACACCTTGATATTTCATACATGCATTCATCTTGATGATACTCTAGCGTGCTATAGCAAATCCATGACCAACCCCCACTGCTTTCCCCAAGGTCACGGTCACAAACTTAGCACATTCATAAACTTAACGTTGGATTAAATGTCTTATAACATCTGTTTCCTTTCATGGAACGCCTTGATATTTCATACACGCATTCATCTGATGATACTCTATCGTGCTATAGCAATTCCATGACCCACCGCCCACCCTTACCCCAAGGTCAAGGTCACAAACTTGACACATTCATAAACTTAACGTTGGGGTAAATGTCTGATAACAACTGTTTCCTTTGATGGAACGCCTTGATATTTCATACATACATTCCTCAGATGACCCTCTATCATGCTGTAGCAAATCCACAACACACCACCAACCCTTACCCCAAGGTCAAGGTCACAAACTTAGCATGTTCATAAACTTAACATTGGGGTAAATTTACATTGGGGTAAATGTTGTGTAACGTCTGTTTCTTTACACTTTGAACGCTTTGATATTTCATACATGCATTCATCCGATGATCCTCTATTGTGCTACAGCAAATCCATGACCCACCCCACCCCTTTCCCCAAGATCAACATCATAAACTTAACGTTGGAGTAAATGTCTTTTTATAACTTCTGTTTCTTTACAGGGAACACCTTCATATTTCATACATGCATTCATCTGATGATACTCTATTGTGCTACAGCAAATCCATGACCCCCCCCCCCACCCCTTTTGCCAAGGCCAAGGTCACAAACTTAGCACATTTATACATGCACTCCTCATGTGAATAGCTATCATGCTGTAGAAAATCACCAACTTAGTGTGTTCATAAACTTAACGCTGGGTTAAAAAATTAAATTTTGTTTTCCTTCTCATTTCAGGGAGCGCATTGATATTTCAGACATGCATTCATCTTAATATGCTATATCATGCTATATCAAATCCACGATCCACCTTCCACCACTGACCTCAATGTCAAGGTCCACCGCACACCCCTTATCCCAAGGTCAAGTTATATAATATTCATGTTTTTTATACAACTGTGACAAGTTTGAATGAAGGCTGCCAACAGGCGAGCTTCGTTGTCTTCTGACAACTCTTGTTCAATAACTCACAAACCGATTCACTGATTTTAATAATATTTGGCCACACTGTGTGTCTAGGGATGGTGCTTTGTTTTACTTACAAACTGCATCCAACCACCCAAGGTCGAGGTCACTTGTGTTCACCTGGTTTGTAAGGCCTACTTGATTTGCAATGTTAATCAAAATTTGATGTCCTTTGGTACCTGACCCGTAGCTGACAAAATTAAGGCGCTGTGCAAACAGTGTAACCTCATATCAGCCTACACATCGGTGCAGTCACTGTCTATTCTGTCGGTGTAGTAGCATTACTGTACTGAACAATCAGCTGATTAGCTCATGATCATATTGTGCATGAAGGTCTCTCTACACCAATGTGTATCATATGTGAAGCGCCGTGTGATTTTGTACCTAAGGTGATGTGCGAGTTTTCAAACAAATTTTTTACAGATATTGCAATATATTTACAGACATTGTGATATTTTCTGTAAATGATGTTGAATGTTGCCAATTTTGACAAAAAAGGGATTATAGGAATGAATGGCATTTTTGTGGAATTTATCGGGGTATAAACTTGGAAAAGTCGCAGGAATACTGGACGAAGGCCGGAAGGTATTCCCGCGACTTTTCCAAGTTTATATCCCCGATAAATTCCACAAAAAGGCCATTCATTCCTTATAATTCCAGCATTTGAAATAAATTCATCAAGAAAATGTGTTTATTTTCCGTTTTCTTAAGAATTATTTTAACTGCGCCTCACGGTTACGGAAAGTAGTTTGGCGTGGGAGTTTTCTGGGATATAAATTTTGGACAGAGACTTGCTACGGGCCAATAAAATGTTAGGGAATTGTGTAAATATTTTTGTGCTGGAATTTTGAGGATATATCCTGTAACCCTGCAGGATTTGAGGTTCCTGATAATAGCAGAAAAATATGAATATATCAACATGGGAAGCACACTTTCTCTCGCAATTGTGGGTGCATATGTTTGTTTAGCCATTTTCAGGATTTTGCTTCTGTTCCCACCCCTGGGGCCCGTTTCACTAAACTTTGTATGATGTAAATGTTCGTAAGTGCAAATCTAGGATCGTCGTCTGGAAATCTCAATTGATGGATTTACATGTATTGAGCATAGGCTGCATATGCAGCTTATGCTCAATACATGTAAATCCAAAGATTGTTTACAAGAAAATGTTGTTAATTTTGCACTTACGAACATTTTAGTCGTACAAAGTTTAGTGAAACGGCCCCCTGTTTTGTAAATATTTTTCATGAGGTATCGCACATCTTCTAAGGTACAAAATCAGTTGACCTTTCTCATATTGTGTTTGCCTTTTCGTCAAGTAGGATCTGATTTATGAACAGATTTGTAAATGTAACCTTGGCATGCATGGTTGATTATCTTCTGTATTAACCCTTTTCATCTTATTGATAACAAGCATTACAAAGCAAGCTAATATTAATTAACACTATCTCAGCAAGCAGCATGCATTTGTGTACAAATTTGGATTACATGCTCAGAATTATTTTTATAATAATCTCCTGGCTCTATTGTACATACATGTTACTAAAGTGACACCTTTTTATTTCCAGGGCCCTAAAAATTTCATCATCACACTTAAAAATCCAAGTTTAGGTGCCAAAATTGGGACAAGAAGTGCTGTTGTATGCAACATTACCAAAGGTAAGCTCATTTATTGTTGGACCAGCTTCTGTTTTCGTTCAATGAATTTCTTAATATTTATAACATATGCTCTAATGTTATTTGTTTTATAATAAATACCAAGCTAGTATTTCTTAAAGTTTACCTTGCGTCATTAAATTGATGTCTTTCAGTAACATTATGTGACGTCATTCGACTAATGAAACATCAGTGAAAGTAGTTTTGAATCCATTGTGACCCGGATATGCGTATCTAGTCAATGCAGGGTATGACAATTTGATATTATCAGGTAACCTGCCCTGTATGCCCGAATACTTTATGACTGAGAATATATAGAACATATATTTGTATCAGGCATTGACCTGATACAAACATCCGGGTTACAATGAAGTGAAAACTGACGTAAACAAGTCCGCGTTCTGTCCATAGATAATGACGTCATCCGTGGTCATTTTCGAGCATAACACTTTACTTGATGAATAGAATACCAGGTTACTGTCTTTTGATATCAAGTATGAGGCTCGGCTTGGCAAACCTTGGAATTCCTACGCGTTTCCTACCCTTGCCTGATAAACTTGATATCAAAAGACACCAGCCTGGTATTCACTAATATTTTAGACCAATGCAAAGCTTTTTCCCTGGTAAAACTGATTATACTCTACCGCCTGCGCTAATCTTGCCAATATTTGTCCATTTCATTATTTCAAATACTTGAATATTGTGCTTGAAATCAAGCGACTTGATTGGCTGAGCCTGAGGTGTGCTCATCAAGTTGTTTGATTGTTGAAATGTTTGATGATCTGGGTAAGATTAACACAGGCGGTTGTGCAGGCCTCGACAATCCACTCGTTTGCTCGAATTGACAAATGATCTGGACATTGATAATTGAAGAGGCAGTGTGTCATAAAGATTAAACATATAGGAACGTATGAGTTGAAGTCCAATCTGGACGTGTTGGAAAATTACAAATTTGTTGAGACTTGGGGGCCGTTTCACAACTTCGTACGACTAAAATGTTCGTAAGTGCAAATTTAGGATCGTCTGTAAATTGCAATTGATGGATTTACATTTATTGAGCATAGGCTGCATATGACAATCTGGACAAGATTAACACAGGCGGTTGTGTACATGTTGCTTGTATCTACACTGCATCTTGTCTATGTTGGCACAGCTCAGGCTCAGACAATCAAATTGCTTGTTTGCGAGTTGGCATTGCCAGTAGATGCTCCGAAACATTGACAAGATGGGCCATTGGAGTGCACCATCCCTACATGATCTTAGCTGTTCACTTTTCACTTTTTCTTGCACCTACACCTGCATCATGTCTAGGGGTGTAATGATTCACCGAAAATTTGATGCACCACGATATTTTTCCGACGGTGCAATTCACGATACGTGACCCTGATATTCTATTCGATACTGTCTTCACAATTCAATGCTTTGGAATAAAAATTGCATGATTATTGTTGGGGCAATTTTACGAATACTAATACTAAAATTAAATTATCAGGAAGAATTACACGACCACATGTCAGAACAATTGCAATTCCAACTTTCAAGTTTATTGAGATCAATAACACGGTGCTGTATGGCAGAAATACTAACCGTAAATATTAGGACTCCATTTCCTGTCTGAAACCAGGATATGAAATAAAAAGTTTTTAAAGCTATTATTCGCTGTTAATCTGACATGTTGTGGTTTAAATTATCTGTAAATAACATTATTATATTATGAAACAGTTGTCAATTAGCATTCCATAGAAATGTACTTATTTTAAAGCACAATAATAAGCGTGTGATAGAAAATGGGTGGGGTATTGAATATTAGTGAAATTAATTTTTTTGGAAAATTTATAATAACACAGTTTACCTATGCCATGGTGGCGACCTCTATTGCCCATCTACCACATTATAAAGAGGCTCCAGTATATGGGGGGAATATGTTTTATTTGAATTTATGCATTTTTCAAGAATATTGACCATTGAAATTGTATTTTGTGAATGAGGTACTAGTATTGCAATACATATCGTATCGTGATCCAAATATACGACTAGGGGTGTAACGATACACCTACGTGACGATATGATACATATCTTGAGGTAGGTGTATCGTTACACACCCCTAGTGTCTGTTTCACGAAAGCTGCCCAAATTTTACAGCTATATAGACAATTCAAAAACCATATTTGTTTCGATAATATTAAATTAAAGGAAAATTTAAGAATGAGCCTTCTTTTTATTTCGTGAAATTTTGTCAAATATTGATTTTATTGCGAAAACAAAATTTCCCCATGTTAAATCCCCATAGACATCTTCACGGAGTGAAGATGTCTATGGGGATTTAACATGGGGACATTTATCTTGAGGTAGGTGTATCGTTACACCCCTAGTCGTGTCCATGTTCACAGATGTGATCGGTGACCGACTGGCTGAGGTTGTCAGCGACGATGATGAGCAGGAAGTCACGTGGAGCGCCCAGTTTATCAGGTACCCTAGTCCCTCTTGTTATCCCCTAACCGATAGGCAAGAGGGGATATAGCGATTGTCCATGTAGTACGTATGTGCGCACGTTAGTAACACCTTTCATTTTTCTATAACTTCACATGTGTATCTAGGGATGGTGCTTTGTTTTGTAGAGGTCAAGGTCAAGGTGACTGAGGACTTGTGTTCACCTTGTTTGTAAGGCAAAAATATTTGTTATTATTATTATTATGCTCCATGAACATTTTTTTTCGGGGGAGCATATAGTTACCGCTTTGTCCGCCACCCGCCGTCCGAGTTTTATGTTAAAGTTTTTCAAATTGCTATATCTCTGTGACTGCTTGGGATATCAACTTGAAACTTCATATACACATTGATCATCATCCATATTTTCATTGTATACCCTACATTACGCAAACATTGTATTAGCGAGCGCACCCCACTACACCCTCAGTTACCTACGTAAACAGGGGGTCTAGTGGGGTGCCCGCACAATAGGTAATGCGGTCAAATAGGCCACGATGCAGTGATAGTTTTTGATCAATAAATTATGTTGTAAGCGATTGTAGTGTGTATTTTCAATATTTATATTATTAAAATGTATCATATCGGTACTCCTTTAAAGGTACATGCCCACGCAGTAGGCACAAAAATTCTTTATAGGAATTAAATAAGTGTATAATTATGTCACTATTCCACCAGTTCTAAAAATCACGAGTGCCCGCTATACAAATATAATCATTTATTAATTATCAATTTACTGTTAGCGACGCGCGGCGGTAATAGTCTATTTTGATACTGTGTGGGGACGACGACTTTCACATCACGGCTTGCGGTGCGCATGCGCAGTATACTATGCGCGCCTGTAGGCTTCCCAATATGTAAACAAGAATATCAACATGTCGAAACGTCCAGGACGGAAATTGTATGAAACGGCGTTGGCCAAAAAAAAGGCGAAATGTCTGAGGGACAGGCAGTACAGAATGGAAAGAGTTACGTGGAGATTTAGATTTGGACTTCTCAATTTCCGATACTTCACTGCGCATGTCATATAAAATGCGATTTAACACCAATTAACACCAATTAACACCAATTAACACGCGCCGTAGTTGAAAATAACTTGTTAGTGGGTAGACAAATGGCTCATATAAGGCATGACAGAAAATGAAAAGTAGTAGTACAGTGTAACCTGCTGCGTGGGTATGTACCTTTAAGTACTATTTGTATATTTTAAATGTGTTGATGTTCTCATGAAGCGCATGAATATAAGTATTAATTAATCCAGCTTATATTGAGGCAAATCACACAGCCTTAAAACATAGTGCTGGAGTATAAACCATATTATCGTATATTATTCATAAGTATATCGCTATTAAACATTAATTACAATATGTATGCATATTATTAAAACAGTAGATGCTATCGCTGTTTCGCTATGTGATATTTATAACAAAACTTTTTTTATTCGTCCGCGTACGGATTTCGGTCACACAAAGCGTCATTTTCAGTCCATATTTTGACCTGTGCATATGAACCGGACTAAGTTTAAACAACGCTCGATTCCGTTCGATTCAAATTTCTCTGCAGAATGTTCAGACTAACTACATAAGTAATGCTGCTAAATAAGTGTTAACGACTGGAACATGGTCATCATTAAAGGAAGAAACCACAGTCGTATTATTGAAAAATAAGATTTACCTGAGACCTCATAGTTGTCGTCGATAGCGATTTAACGTACTGATCTGGTCTTAATTTATTGTCAACTTTCAACGTCATTTACAGAATATATGACTGATTTTGGAAATAAATAACGGCAAAATACGATGACGTCTGCTCTGAAATATCTGTCAACTTGCGGACTTAATTTAAAGAAATCAATTGTATTTTAATATCGGCTACACCTGGGACTAATTACGAATTTATGTATGGTCCTTGGCTACACCCGACACATTACACAAATCTAATTATAAATACACGTGTCGCTTTGTGTGGAAAAAAATAAAATCGATAACGCGCAGCCGTGTGACGAGGTGTTGATCTGATGACATCACACGGCTGTAAATGTTTACCCTTAGGCAATGTTTTGAAATTGACGAGTCGTTTTGATGTGTACCGCACACCTCGCTGTCAGAGACAACATGACAATTAACGATATACTCTCAATTATACACAGATCTATTAGACGGCTGGTTATTTAAAAAAAAGTAGTTCAGTACACCTTCGCCGATATTGTTTTTAGAAAATCAGTAACATTTTCCATAAATGGTGTTGAAAAGTCTATCACCGTATTTAGTTTTGCCGATATTGTTTTAAAAAATCAGTAATATTTTCCGTAAATGGTGTTGAAAATTGACAAAATATATCGCCGGATTTCGCCGATATTTGTTTAGAAAATCACCAATATTTTCCGTAAATGGTGTTGACACAAAATTCAGCGCTCACGCGGAATTCAAATCAAATAAAAAATACTAATTAATAAATAGACGCCGAAGGCTACTGTGTTTGCGGCCAGTGAATTCTGGTCGTGGTAGCCACATGCGCAGTTCAAACAGTGTTATGATCAGATGGAGGACAATAATTATTTCAAATTCATAAAAAAAATGTTTGCTGTCCGAAAATTTAGCTTATTCTAAAAGAGCCAAAATAAAATGCAATACTAATTGTGACAGCCAAAAAAATATATTTTGGGACAGTAAAAAATTATATGGTATACACAGTACCTCAAACTTGGTAATTCAATCATAAAAGTCGGCGACCTTAACCTCACGACTATTGCACCATTTACGACGTTTACATTTGTACAGAAGTACTATCAGTATTACGCAAACATTTGAACGTAATAATTATTAAATTAGTTGCAACTCCGTCTACAGCGATGCCGTTGCAGCTATACGCTATTGAAACAACATGTATTAGTACCCATAACATAACAAAGTAATGTATCATTATACAGTGGAACTTCGATGGGTCGAACCCTGGTAAACTCGTCAGCCATGCTTGCCTCGAACTAGCCTTTAGGTCCCGGCAGAATTCCTATATAAATACGTTAAAACTACCCGGCATAGGTCGAACTTGCGAAAGTCGAACAACCCTCAATGCCTCGAATCACTGTCACGCCCGGTCGTGTATAAATCCACTATAAACACCACAAAAAATCAAACATGTCAGACGATTGTCTCCAGACTAGTTGATTGACTTTCACACCTATTGTTAACAAATCTCAAGTGGTCATTTGAGCGTATACAATAACGGCAGTCGTGACCAGCATACGTGGTAATTATGCATTGACGATAAGGTATTTAGACGTGTTGTGATCGAGCAGATGAAGCGGAAGACTACGAAGCAAGGCGAGATAACAGACTTCTTCAATACCGGACGTGTATAACTTTCATGTATAACTTGTACTGGGTTCCATGTGATAGTAAATTATGATATGCAGTGAATGTGGTTCCGGGTCCGAAGTAGTGATGGGGCAACTGGACATGCCATCTATTGATTATTTTATCAGTGTATGACGAGCGATGTAATTTTATACCTACAAGCATGCGCATCATTTTATGGCAAATACATATTTGTCATGAAATTACGCAAATGCCAATAGGTACAAACTCAGAGATGCTTTCACATGATCGTATCGGACGGGACAATCAAGTCCGCCAATTGTATTTCGTAATCATTTTCTGTTGTTCTCATGTTCTATTGCTGTATAATGGCTATGTAAATAAAAACACACATGAGTTTGCCGGTTCTTTATTTTATTAAAGCCTGTTTCTGTTAATAAACGACTGTGACAATCGACCGTAAATGTAAATGTAAGCGCATTTATATGAAACAACGTGTCATGATGACTTGTTTCACTTAGTACACTGACCAACTCGTAGATCTGAAATGGTTACAGTAGAAAATCCCGATGGGTCGAACAACGGATGGGTCGAACTAAAACTTAACCCCGCAGGCAGTTCGACCCATCGAAGTTCGACTGTATATCACAGGAGATAGATTAAAACTACATATACTAATAAACAGAACAATCTGCTTGGCTCGTATGAAAATAGTTCCCGTGGTAGTTGTGTATTGATTATCTGCCTTGCCGAAAGTAGTTCACTGATTTATTAATTCCAAATAAGACTTGTTTGTGTAATGTACCAATGCTGCCCAGGAACCCAAGGTCAAGGTCAAATGACATTAATAAACTTTTACATTAAGTTTTTCAAATTGCTATATCTCTGTGACCGCTTGCGATATGAACTTAAAACTTGATATACACATTGATCACCATCCATATTTTCATTGTATACCCTACCCATGCTGCCCAAGGTCAAGGTCAAATGACTTAGAATTTTGTTTGTTAAAGTTTTTTTCAAATTGCTATATCTCTGTGACCGCTTGTGATATCAATTTGAAACATCATATACGCATTGATCACCATTTATTGTGATTAATAAGCATACTACACCAATACACAGGGTCAAGGACTTTGAATTTCAATCCAGGTGTCATCGGGGAGCATTTGTCAGATTTACCAACCATCTAGTTATCAAGGCTGCCAGCGAGGGGATTAGTTTAGTGATAACGATGCCCTTGTTATATATGGAGATGATGATGTGTTGTTAACCCTTAAGAGGCGGGAACCGAAAACTGTTCTTCCATAAAAATATGGTTTGACAGCACTTTAGAATCATTTCCATTGGAATGCAAATCGCAACAATGGCGTCAAGCAGAGCTTCAGAGAAATTGGTGTATTTTACACCCTTATTTAAGCAGAATACGCATTGATTATCAAAAGTGGGAGTACAAAATACTCTCGGCAATGTGAAACTATGCATCGATTTCACTACTCAATATGAAAAATACAGTAATAAAGTTGAAAATTTACTTAGTTGAGCTGAAAAAAAAAACTGAAACAGAGGCCTGGTTGGGAATACTGGCTTAGTGAATTAAAAAAATGAGAAGATTTTTGCAAACATTTCTCAGGAATTCTGAAGAGGCATAGCTTAATGAATAAAAGAGTGTCATTTTTGCAAAATTAGGAAAGTGTGGACGGCTCCAAAACATTTTATGACCACGGTGACCAGTTGATCTTTGTTTGTATTTCAGTGCGATGTCGATAGGCATGAACACAGACGAAGACGGGGAAGAACAGCCACCAAAATGTTCAGATTATATTTTGCATTTCCTCACGTTCTTCTGGAAGATTGTTGGGGCCTGTATACCACCCGCGTAAGTAGTCAGCCTGTAGTGCATGATGCATGTTGTTTTTTTGACGTTTTTATAGCTGTTTAACCCTGCAATGCTGAATTAATTGGTGTCATCTGCTGAATATTTTTTATTTTTCCATTTTTCTCATCAAAAACTTGGTTTGGCAGCACTTTAGAATCATTTCCAATGGATATGCTTCTAAAATGCTGCCAAACCATGTTTTTACTGAGACAAAAGACAAAATATGAATTATCAACAGACGACTATTTTCGGTTCCCGCATTCTAAGGGTTAACGGCTATATTTCAAATCGCAAAATGGGTGGCAGGTGGGAGTATGCGATGGGCAATTTAACGTTTGGGGTTCATCCTTAAAGAATTCCGACTGGAGACCTGGTTGGGCCCTCACATACATGTACGTCTTTGGCATTTTGTATGTGACAGTTGAATCTGGTTATACCCCTTATGTGAGTATTAGTATTATTTGTAATCCTATTTTAGGGGAAGGGACCAAGTGACTTTGATGTGGTATGGACCTGGCACCAGGTCAGGTTATTTTAACCTTGGGGCTGAATATATTTTTTCTCGATGCAAATATTCTGTTCTGATTTTGGGATTTTCCCCCCAATGCAGCAGGTTAAAATGGGATCGAACCCGTTTGCCCGGCCTTACATGACCTTAGCTGTTGATAGGCCGTTAAACACCAATAAACAAATAAACAAATAAACCAAATTGCTAAAAGTATGTTTTTTTCCCCGATTCTCAAAGGAAAATTCCCCAAATGAAGTTCTTTTTATTATCTTCCATTACTTTCTGTGGAGTCATTTAGTATTCAGTTGTGTTACTGTCATTAGTGAAAATGTTTACCTGGTGTTACTTGTATAGGCATTAATATCTGTCCATCTTTATTAACGTTAAAACTGATTTTTTATAAAAAAATATTATATTTTTCCCAATTCGGATGAATCCGCGGCAAAAATTCCCAATTCCAGGTGTATGGATCATGTTCCCAAAATGGCAAACATAAACCATGTGGTGTCTAAAGAATGCCACAATGGACTTTGATAGCCAGTGATAAATAAAAAAGGGCCAAAATAGTGCCATGGTGTTGTGGCGGCCGTGGTTGTTGGCTTCCAACTACCAACTCCCAAGGCCAGTGTTTATGAAACTATGATATGCTGTACCGTTCTCGTGCTAGAAATAAGGAAGTTTGTTTGGTTGAGGGGCTAATCAAACTGTCTCAATTTTGAGAACTTATCTATGTTAATGTTGCCCAGCTAGATTATGAACATCTGTTTCATTGCCAACTCGCAATCAAGCAATTTGATAGTCTGAGCCTGAGCTGTAGCACAGGGATTTAACATGTGGAAATTGTTTTTTCAATGAAATAAATATTGGACCAAATTTCACGAAATAAAAAGTAGGCTCATTCTTAAATTTTGCTATAATTTACTATTATCAAAAAATATATTGTTTTTGCTTTACTAAAATCTGGGCAGGTTACGTGAAACAAACAGTAGTGTATTTAAATATATGGTTCAACAATGTCCAGCCGTGGCTAAACGTTTGCCGTGGCACACAGGAACTGTTTGAACCCCAAGGCCGCAGACCGCGTGTTCAAACATTTCCCGAGTTCCACGGCAAACGTTTACCAACGGCTGGACATGGTCGAACGTTATTGTTACATTTCCGTCGGAAATATCATGCAATTTAAGCATATATATATATATGTAGTACTTTCGGTACTTTGATAACCTGCTGATTTACACATGTATATTCCGGAGCAGCAGTACACGTCGCGTGATGCAGCCGCTCCAATTTCAAAAGTTCAGTGTGACCGTTGTTAACTGGTCTCATGACGTTATGACGCGTTCTAGTAAAGTCACGATACAAATGCATTGCGTAGGTGCTGGCTTGGCCCCGGAATGAACATTGTCTACAGCCATAGTCTAAGCAATATTTAGAATAATTTGAAAAAAAGAAGAATTATCCACAATCCAAAGCTAATAATATGAAATTAGAAATGTTAAATAAGGTGATGCGTAACAATATGTGTAATAAAAATTAATATTTCCACCGAAAATAAAATACAAATTGGTTAGATAATATTTTGCGGTTTCTCATTAAAGTTACATACCCACTCAGTAGGCACAAAGTGTTCTTTATAGGAATTAAATAAGTGTATAATTGTGTCACTATTCCACCAGTTCTAAAAATTACGAGTGCCCACTATACAGATATAATCATTTAGTAACGTTTATTTTTATGCCCCCTCCACCGAATGGTGAGGGGGGCATATAGTGTTACCGGCGTCCATCCATATGTCCGTCCCGAAACCTTAACGCTCGGGTAAATGGCTTATAATTTCTGTTTCCTTGTTCGGATCTGTTTCACATTTCACACATGCATTGCTCCAATGCTCCTCTACCGCCCTGTGACAAATCTACATTCGTCCCGCCCCCACTAAGCCCAGGGTCAAGGTCACAGACTTGGTGCGTTCGAAACCTTAACGCTCGGGTAAATGGCTTATAATTTCTGTTTCCTTGTTCGGTCCTGCTTCACATTTCACACACGCATTGATTGCTCCAATGCTCCTCTACCGCCCTATGACAAATCCACTTTTGTCCCGCCACGCTAAGCCCAGGGTCAAGGTCACAGACTTGGTGCGTTCGAAACCTTAACGCTCGGGTAAATGGCTTATAGTTTAAATATGCCTCTTTTTCTTTGGCTGCCAGCTGGGGCATTAGTGTGCCGACAGGCCACATTTCTAGTACTGATAGTGACCCGCGGTGGTATCAGGTTATTTTCATATGCAAATGAGGCATGATACTTATTAATTATTTATACTAATTAAATGTGTCACCTGAAAAAATAATATTTTCAACAGATTATAAAGTATGATCATTGCACATCAAAAAATAAATACAGAGAATAAATAGTAATGTCCGTTAACAGTTTAAGGAAACATGGTTATCGCCCCTGATATCATTGTGGAAATTTCTGTCTGATATAAAATGTATAATAATGCCAATCAATAGGTGGGGTAATGGTGAATGAATGTTTATTTTGCCAGAAAATGACTTGGATGATATCTCTGATATAAAGAACATTTTGTGTCTACTGAGTGGGCATGTACCTTTAAGTATTGGTAGTGGTATTCTGCATGTATTTGGTTGACCGATCTGTTACCGTTTTCAGAACATACTGGGGTGCGTGGCCTGCGTTTGTGTTGTCCTTGGTCTATATTGGCCTTCTCACTGCTGTTGTGGAACAGGTAAGCTACGTACGATGTTAACCCTTTCACCCCTAAGTAAATGGCATGGATTTTGATATGTTAATTTTGCAACCAATCCAATCATCATAAAATGATTCTCGGACCTAGTCCATTTATGTAAAGGGAGTGTTTTTGTTCTCAAAAATGTGAAAATTACTTGCAAAAAGTACATATCCTGATGAGACGGCTCGTCACAAGCCGGCTCATCTGGATCTACACGTTTTGCCAATACCACTATACAGGCCTGTGGTGTTGAAAGGGTTTATGACTTCATGAAGTTACACAGGCAAGTCTGTAATGCATGCATACTTGGAGCAGCATGTACGGAAAGTTAATCAGCGAGCGGATTATCGATCGTAACAAGCGGACAATAAATTATGTTACCAACGTAATTTATCCCACCCCCAAGGGCATACCTGTACCATGTTTGTTTCTTCTAATAACCCGGTGACAAAACTCTGGGAATATGGGTGAAGTGAGATAAATTTGAAATATATGGGATACACTTTCCATGCGAATGTGACGGAGGTGAGACCATGCACCTCACTGGTGGGTTTTTAACTCTTTGCATGCTGGGAAATTTGTGAGCTATAAATAGTTCAAAAATTCATTATAATTATTTTCTTTTATTTCTCCCCATAAATATAATTTTTATGTCTTGGAATTTCATTAGAAATGAGTCCGGAGGAGGACTCCATTCTAATGAAATTTCAAAACATATTTAGAGAGTGAAATATGAAACACTAGTGTAACTTGTTGGATGTTATTTTCACCGATAGCATGCATGCAAAGAGTTAAAAACCTGGGTTGGAATCTCGCTGGGACCGCTGGACTGCTCGACATGTTCTTGTGCAAACACTTTTATCATTTGTTATCTTTAATGCTCTTTGTTACACGTATATAATGCACAACATACAATCTTACACATAGTTGACATAGTAAAAAAGTAATATAGTTTGTCCGTGTATGTTTTGAAAAATCGCTTACATGGCAATATATAGTGATTAATAAGGTAAGGTAAAGGCTGTATTGTTAACCCATTTCATGCTGAGGATACTCCGATTTTTGTTGAAAAAATCTCATTATTTTGTTCATTCATCGATAAAGGTATATGTTGTTACCACTCATTTGAACCGTCTCGTTGAGACGGTTCAAATGAGTGGTAACAACATATACTTTCGAAAGTATATAAAGAAAATAGGATATTTTTCTCTCAAAAGGTTCATACTACTAAAAGTGTATCCCGTCTGTAATGGGTTAAATAATGTTTGCTTACTGGATAAAGTCATTCCATTTTATTTGAAGTTTTTTTAGTTATCTCTCATGGTGTCAATATTTTCTTCATAATTTTTATTGTTTGTTTAAGATATGCGTTAAAATGTTCCAATGTCCACTTTTATCTGAGGCAGTGGTCTCATGTGGTGGTCCTGTGTATCTGATTTAGAAAAGATTTTATAGAGAACCCTGCTTTTATCTGGAATGGACTGTGATGTTTGTTTGAAAATGTTGATAGTGCAACAGTTTTTCTGCTTGCACATATTCCGAAACTAGTTTCCCACCCAATCATGATGTATATGTGGCTGTGACTGGAAAAAAATGAGGCTATGGATTTTGTGACCAGTGCTGATCTACACTGTTCACCATTCTATCAGTAAAGCACTCCTTATGCTTCTAACAAGATATATATAGATTGTTATCAGGCTACAGGAGTGTGCTATTTGATCAGGAGCTACACTGGTCGCAACACCCAAAAGCCACATATGTGATCAGGGGCCCCGTTTCACTAAACTTTGTAAGACTAAGATGTTCGTACGTGCAAATTTAGGATCGTCTGGAAATTTCAATTGATGGATTTGTTTTTATTGAGCATACATATCATATGCAGCCTGTGCTCAGTGAATGTTTTTCCAATAATTTTGCACTTACAAACATTTTAGTTGTACAAAGTTTATTGAAACGGCCCCCCAGACCCGACTCACGCACAACTATTACCATTACAGTTGGGCCACTTGATAGGGTGTGTGGTCGGGCTGAAGACCAGCGTGACTGGAATCACCATTATAGCGCTGGGTACCAGTCTGCCGGACACGTTTGCCAGCCGCACTGCCGCTAAACAAGACGAGCACGCTGATGCTGCCATTGGAAACGTCACAGGTATAGGGAGATACTGGCCTGGCTCCGTGATTATAATACTTTCTGAACTTGTACTCCAACCTCCGGTTAAATGCGGGATTGTACCCGTTGGCTCAGCCTTAAATGACCGTAGCTGTTTATAGGCCGCTAAACACCAATAAATCAAATCAACCAACCTCGTGGTCAAAATTGAGAAGTTTGCTATGCTCAGTCTTGTGTGATGAACACTGGAAGATTTCAAGTACAAATTTCGAGAACAATGTAAGGAATGTATATAATCACGGGCATTGGTGGTGTAACTTAACTTGAATTCTATGCATATTTTCCATGACTGCCGGTGTCAAAGTTGTTTGACACCGCTCACAGCTGTGTTGAAATGTACAGCACATGCTGTTTGACCATGTTACAGACCATGCTCATTGCGGGGCCAAGCCAACACCTACGTAATGCATGTGTCTCATGACGTTACTAGAACGTGCCAGTACGTCACCAGACCAGTTCACAATGGTCGCACTGAAATTTTTAAATTGATGGGGCAACGGCGGCCCCGGAATATGTAATTGTAAATCAGCTGTTTGACTGGAACAGGTTATCAAAGTACCAAAAGTACTGCATATACAGTCGCACCTGTACTAACGGCCACCTGTATTAAGCGTCTCCCTCCGTTAAGCGGCCATTTTATTTCCTCCCAATGAAAATTACTCTAAAATGCACCTGTATTAAGCATGAACCTGCCTAACGCGGCCAATGGCCAGGCAAAATCGTCCGTTTTGACTCGAAATCCTCGTTTTAGCGACCATTCTCGGCAAAATATCGGAAATTCTGAAAAAAAGATGGAACCAAATTCGTTTAGGTAATCCCCATTTCCCACCCAGTGACCTAAATCTCGCTAATTGCAGGCCTGCCAAACTGTTTACAATACTTTGTTTTATGACACCCGATTGTTTGACCAAATTTTCATCACATCATTACGCGATTCACTAAAATCATGCCTACCCGCTGTGACAATAAAAGTCACGGGTCGATAGTTTCAATAATCCCATAGCCAAACATTGCTTCTGGCTACTATAATTGTCAGTTCAAAACACGTGTTATTCTCGTGGCCAAGTTATTTATACAGTACAGCCAATTGCTGGTAAGTAAAGGCAACCCTTATTGGCATGATTGACAGGTTACTGTGGCGAAAGACGTCGGCAATATATCTATCAGCGATTGATCATGAACCCGGTATAGTCAACTCCCTCCGAATACTCTCAACCAGACAAACACATGCAAACACGCGTTTTAATGGGCGCCAGATCCGAGTTGTTTCTGGCTAGTAAAAATAATAAGCTGGGTCGCCCGGTGACGAATGAATTTCGTAGTTGTCTACACACATTTTTGTCAGCTTATGACGCTTTGTGGGATACCATTTCCGAAATAAAATTGTGGGTATACCCACTCGAGACGCCAACTGATGAACCGAGTCGTGACAAACACAGCGGAAGCCTATGATTGCAACTTTCTTTTTCGCCGAAAATATATTCTAATGAAATCCTTTGATGCCGAAAACAAATATTGTTTATTACATTACTAACTGTTTATTTCAACCAAATATGGCTAACTGTATTGTCAGAAAACATGAAAAAGCCTGTAAATATCACGGACAATTTCGGCGATTTTGTACCTACGTAGTTTCGTCCTTTTGCAACTTTTTCCAATCGATGTTAACGTAACCCGATTTTTATGATAATTCAATTTGGTATTAACTAAATATACAGAATTTATGCACATCCAAGTTCATAAATGATATTTTAAGTGAATTTAAACGGATTAATTTGCTATTCGTCTAAAGTATTTACATAAATGCTGTTTCATTACATGCACACAGTTAAAAGAGGTTCAAATGGGTGGTAGAGCTGGGACGGGTAGTAATTTTGGACCCGGGTACCCGGGACCCTATTACCCGCGAGTACCCAAGTACCCGGTGTTCAATTATTTCCCTTGGAATAAAATACATTCTACTTCCATTAGAGTTGTGTTTCCTTTGTCCCATGACCTCCGGACATCATTATGGCCAGTAACACAAACAAAAGCCAAGTTTGGCAATACTTTTCTTTAATTCAAGAAAAACAAAAAACAAAATGTAATCTGTGCAACCTGGAGTTAAGTTACAGAGGTGGGGGAACAATGCTTGCTTAAGACAAGTTTGACTGTATTCTCAAAGTACACGACAGTTCCGACGGAAATGTAACAATAACGTTCGACCTTTGTCAAGCCGTGGGTAAATGTTTGCCGTGGCATGAGGGAACTGTTTGAACCCCAAGGCTGTAGGCCGCGGGTTCAAACAGTTCCCTCGTGCCACGGCAAACGTTTACCCACGGCTGGACATTGTCGAACCTTATATTTGCTGTCCTGTGTTGCAAATGTAAGCTACTCTGGTGGCTCATTTGATTGTATGTAAGAATTTGGATCCAACGTTAACATTAGCTATTTGGTATGTTGTCAACAAGGTTTAGAGCTTTATATAAATGTGCATTTAATTTTTTCCAATAAAAACTGATGCAAATTTTTGCATTAAAGGAGAAATGCAACATGTTTTTATATGTCTATATTATTTATACAGAAACTGACAGATAATTTTACTTAAAACAAAATGTCGAAAATCCTACACAAATATTCCATGTTAGTCAAAAGTTATACAGGTTTAAATAATCTAATGAAAAACATCTAATAAAATTGAATATAGCGATGAAGTGACATGGTCGAATATTTACCCATTACACCAAGTAAACAATCACCAATTAACAAATGAGCAAAGGTACATTAGTAAGCTAATCAACATTACAAGGTGGCGTCACGACTTTCAGTGAATTGCTTAAATAACCAGCATGATATACTGTCATTATACCCCCCGCAACGAGTTGTGGGGGGATATACTGGAGTCAGGTTGTCCGTCCGTCCGTCCGTCCGTGCGGGCACACATTAGGGTACTTATGTGGCTAGCCCCACAGGGTTATGGACTTAGTAAAGGATAGGGTTGGTTACAATTAGCCACCTAAAAAATCCTTTTATGTGGCTAAAAATCTAATATTTAACATGTGATAAGCCACATAAGTATAGTACTGTAAGAACGTCCGTCTGTCCGTCCGTGCGTCCGTGCGTCCGGTAAACTTAACATCAGAGAAATATTGTTCTAACTTCTATTTCCTTCATCTAAAATGCTTAATATTTCACACATGCATTCCTGTAAGGCTCTACTACCATGCTGTGCCAAATCCACGACCGTCCAACCCCCGCTGATCACAAGGTCAAGGTCAAATACTTAGTCTCTTTACAAAACTTAACATCAGAGAAATATTGTTCTAACTCTTATCTAATCTATTTCTATCTTCAATTCTATTTCCTTATCTAAAATTAATATTTCACACATGCATTCCTGTAAGGCTCTAATACATGTTGTGCCAAATCCATCACCGTCCAACCCCCGCTGATCCCAATGTCAAGGTCAAATACTTAGTCTCTTTACAAAACTTAACATCAGAGAAATAAGTTATAACTTCTATTTCCTTCATTGAAAATTCTTATTATTTCACTTGTGCATTCCTCTAAGGTTGTACTATCATGCTGTGACAAATCTACGACTGTCCAACCCCCGCTGATCCCAAGGACAAGGTCACATACTTAGTCTCTTTACAAAACTTAACATCAGAAATATGTTATAACTTCTATTTCTTTCATTGAAAATTCTTAATATTTCATATGCTGTGACAAATCCCCGCTGATCTCGAGGTCAACGTCACATACATACCGTATAACCTCGAATTAACGCCCCCCTCCTAATAAAGGCCCCCCCCCCCATTTACCAAGGACCACCAATTTCAAACACAAATAATCCTAAATCCTTATTTGTGTTTGAAATTGGCGGTCCTTGGTAAAAGCACCCCTTTTGTAAAATGTAATGCCTCCGGGGGCGTTAATTCGAGGTTATACGGTAGTCTCTTTACAAAACTTAACATCAGAGAAATCGGTTATAACTTCTGTTTCCTTGCTCGAATCTGCTTCACATTTCACACACTCATTGCTCCAATGGACCTCTACCACCCTGTGACAAATTCACGTTCATGCCGCTCGCGCTAATCCCAGTCAAGGTCACAAGCCCACACACTTGGAAATTTTTACATATTTTAGGGGTACCTGGGCCCACGCGGGGGGGCTTCCGTAAGCCTCGCTTACTGACCAATCTATTTTCGGCTAATTCTGCGCATCGGCTAATGCACAATTCGCGTCAAATTTTGCCTTGCGTATGTCAAAATAAAATATGTGGATTTCAGAATAAACAAGCTGATCAATTGCTACACTGTGGCACAATTTTATCACATTCTGATAGTTTGGTAAAAAGATATTCTGAATATAGTCAAAATGTGTAAAATCATCAGACCCTGCTGATGGAATAGCTGTCTTATTTATGAAATTAACTGTTAGACTAATAACTAACCTGTCATGATGTCACTGGATAGTTCTGCTTCAAGTTTAATACCTATTTAGCTGTGCCGATCCAATATTCTGTTCGCCATTTTGTTTACAGTACCAGATGCACAGCATTAGCAGAAACAAATGTGACGTTGCAAACATGCATGTGATGTCATACATCACGCAATTTACGTCACTTGCTGACGTCAGAACGTTATGACATTTTGCCCGCCCTGACGACTTTGAACTGCGATGAATATTCAGGAAATTTTTACTGAATATGGGGATGTTAATGACATTTAAATTTGTTCAGAAAGCCTTAGGTGCGCAGAATTAGCCGACACCATTGTACTTAGCAAATTATGTCAAACACTCAAATATATCCAGGTGGACCAATTTATCGCAAAGAACCTGAGGTAGGTGTTAATTGATTTTGTTTGATAATAGGTTTTGAAAATTAGTGCAACCAAATCGATATTGGCAGCCACGCGCTTAGGCGATTTATCCAAGCGTTTATGTGATTGAGATAGCGAAGAGATTTTTAACATATTTTTATACGGAGGGGACAGAATGAACAGTCGAGATAGAGAACATATACAAGATTAGGGCATGGTGGAGATAGAGAACATATACAAGATTAGGGCATGGTCGAGATAGAGAACATACCGTAAATATTCTAATAGACGCCCATGCTCTAATAGACGCCCACCTCCCACTTTTTAGGTTGAAAATGACACATTTGTTGGCTGATTTTCACGAAATTAGTGCCTCTAATAAACGCCCAGTACCGACTTGAAACAAAATCGGAGCTAATTGTCCAATTAGATTTGTTTGCTTTCCATTGTTTCGAAAGCAACTTCCTTTAAAATCGGGGAAAAAACATAATTGCTATTTTCACTTTCAAAAGCGGTAGCGAAATTCGACTGTTTCCGGTGTCACCGTAAATTCCTCATCAGCAGTAGCTATTTGCACGGACACAGGGTGATCAGAATTTACACGGTTACGGAGACGCCATTTTCAAAGCATCTCGAACCCGACAGATCCGAAACGCTGACGCTGACGAAACGTCCGTAGGCGTAAATCGGATCAGCATTAATGATTGACGCTGTCTTGATATACATTACCATTAAATTTAACATTTCTACCGACTGTACCATAATGACCAGAGTGGGCCGAAACGTCTTGGCCCAAATGTTTATAAACTGACAGACAGTACAATCAAGTATGGCGTTTGAGAGTAACGTCCCTTAGTTATGTTTTTGTTCAGATAGCAGAACATCGTATATTTTTTTTATCATTTTCCCTTTGCTGAATAACACTTGCCTCTATTAAACGCCCACCCTGGACTTCGGAGCCAGTGGTGATTCTAATAGACGCCCGGGCGTCTATTAGAATCTTTACGGTATACAAGATTAGGGCATTGTCGAGATAGAGAACATATACAAGATTAGGGCATGCTCGAGATAGCCGAGGAAACTTATATTAAACAATTAGGATGTAATTCTGGACTTTAGTGATATTCGAGATACTGGTATTTAAAAAAAAAACATTTTAACATTTAGAAACAAATTCATCATAGAGGTCTTTTACCTAATTAACAATATCTATATAAATAAGTTTAATATATGTGCATTAGTTACTTGGTATTTTTATAGAAAATAAAAATGATGATGCAGTTGTACAGGTAGTTATTGATTTCAGCCAATTGTCATATGGGAATGTTGAGATGTTGCGACGTGCGTAGTCCCTACTGTCTGTTTCACGAAACCTGCCCAAATTTTACGGCTATATAGACAATACAAAAACAATATTTTTTTTGATAAAGTTAAATTTTATCAAAATTTAAGAATGAGTCTTCTTTTTATTTCGTGAAATTTGATTAAATTTTGATTTTATTACGAATTTTGGAAATTGACTCCGAAACCTATAGTCAGGGCGCGTACGTATTCCCGTGGACATGGAATGATAAATTTTGGCAACTAGTTGGACTGTCTTTTGTAATGTAAATGTATTAGCATGTAAAAAATCGATGTTGCCATTTTTTCTGACAATTTTTTACATATTTTTTTCACATTTTTGGAACATACCCCGTGTTGCGTCAAAAACAGAGAAAATGCGCACAGTCGCATTGTGTTCCACATGAAACCAAGCTGGAAAACTGAATAGAGAACACTGAATCTCTCAGAAAATCTTTATGTAACCTATGTTGCTGTAGTAGTGTGATGTCAGCAAAACGTGATCCCACAGAAACCGTGTTATTCAAGATGGCCGCAAAGATGGCCGACAACAATTAACAGAAATATATCGTCTACACTAATTACTATTGAGTGACATGAACAAAACGACTGGGGATGGAGTTCGTAAAATCCATTGTATATCTCAAGTTTAAAAATTAGTCTGGTTAGGTAATTCAAGATGGCCGCCAAGATGGCCACTTATAACTGAAAAGCAATGATTTTTAACTATAATGATTATCGTATGATGTATGCTTTATTTGTTCTAAGAAGTTCACCATCAGTGAACATTATTTAAGAAATTAGTACTGAGCGACACCATATCCATGAACGTGTAATACAAGATGGCCGCCAAATAGAGCATCGAGTAATAAAATACTAACGTTTAAGCTAATTGTCATCGAATGATGATACCTTCTATCCGTACACTTTTGTGGACTTTAAGATTGTAATGAAACATGATGTAACCTGCCCCCAATTTATTTTATCGATGATATTGTTACCACTTAGACAATTATACACTGCCCATTTATTTTCTGATTACGTAATATCAACCTTGTTGATTGTTGTTAGTGTCTGTTGTATATGATCAACTGGCACATATTTGTACTTATTTGCTATGGTTCGCATCACATTGAAGAATCATAGTCCTCCTCCTCATCTTCACCGAGTCCCACAATATAATGACTTACATTGCTGCACAATTCGTCATCTGCTCCACACTGACATATGTCAGACAATTCATATTCTGTGAATCTCGGTAGCTCCTCGTTGAACGGCATATGTGCTATGCAAAATGATCTTTGTATCAGCCTCTTCTTGTGAGCTACGCAGGTGCTGTACATTTATACCGTTTGCAAAATCATCTTTTCTTGAAGTGACAACGAATGTCTTTTCACTGTTTTCAAAATGTTGCAGCGATTTCTGAGCCGGGTAAACAGTGAGCTCAGCTTTTGTTCTAGTGTCCGATAGGAACTGATTTGCTGTGACCTTTCCAAGAGGTGTGGTATCTGTAACGTGAGACAATCCCTGGCTTGTTATTATGTCGTCTCTCGCATGCGACTTCTTTCAGGGAACTGTCATATCTATCGAAAACCAGGTGTATCTCGTCAAAACCGTTATTTTTGTGGTGCTTCAATATAGTAACAACGTGGTCAGACCAATCCACACAAGTATTGACCCACTCTGGTTTTCCCATTGACTGAACTACAGACATTCCGCCTATAACAGTAAGTAAACATTCTTGGACGGAACTGGGGCTTGATCGGCTTCCGTTTTGTGTGATGAGTCACACGATTCAGGTGCAATTGAAGCTTCCGTTTTGTACGATGATTCACAAGATTCGATCGCATGTGCCTTCCAATACTTCCATCAATCTGCTCTTGTCTGTACGCCGTAGTAGTTCCCCAGTCATTCCGAACAAAATACGTGGGACTGAGGTGAACTCATGATGTCCGATGGTTTCTTTCAAATCGATTTGTGGCCTTGATTGAGCAACAATCAGCGAAACAGTTCGATCATCTTTCATCCCGACAACTTGGCCAGCCAACTTATGCTTTGTTGTCTTTCTGGCACTGCACTCTTCCACATCTTAAGTTGGACCGTTTTCATTTTGTTCCAGCTGTGTGATCTATCTTGGATGATTCTTTCGTCACCAGATGATGTGCATATTGTTTGGCATATCTCATCGCGATTGCATAAATCTTTTCTTTCGAAATGACATTCACAAGGTCTTTGGTCTCGCTAGTAAATGGATTGTTTGACTCTACAAAAACAATCTTCAGCATAGCTATGTTATGCTCTTGTCCCTTCCAGACAACCTATTTGAGGTCATGGTGTTGTACTCTTTTTATTGATTCTAGCCCAGCCATTTGCTGTGCTTCTTCGGCCAGTCTACCAAGCTCTGATGCAACCAAGAAGAATCACTCGCGTGCAATGGGGTTGAGATTAATACCCACAAGGCCTTCAGTTAATTTCATGGTGCGATTGATGTGTTCAAGCGCGTGATCAACACCAATGACACAAACTGGTATGTTGTTCTTGTTCGATGAAAAGTTTCCAGCAGCGAACTCCTGATATATCTCTGCGTCAGTCGTTTCAAGAGCTCTCATCTCGGCAAGATCTCGGCATCTCTCTAACACAACTCGTTCATTTTGTCACGACGGACGTCTGCACAACTTTTGTCAATTTGCTGTGCACATCAGGTCAGGATTTTCCTTGAAGAATACATCAAGATAAAGATCATCGACTGTAGTAATATTAGCTTCGAGCGCGCTTTTCATGTGTCTAGCTTCAAATATTTGACGTGTTGTGGCTGGACCATATATGTCTGCCGCAGTCGGTGCTTCATCCAAACCGCAGTCCTCAACATAGCTGCCAACCTATCTGAGGGTTGCCATTACCGTAAGCATAGCATCCAGTCTGAGCATCCATTTACCCAAGCAATCATCTCGGCCCATGTCCAACTTCTTGGCGCACTTATACAGAGCCACATCCTGAGTGAGTACTGTCTTCCGGTCAGCACCAATTGATGTGCTGTGCATGTTTTTCAAAACTGTCAGCGTTTGCTATTCGTGAGCAGGTGCTGCTACCAAAGGCAGAGCAGTAACTTCAGTCAACGGTTTTGTTGATGCTAGAGAAGAATTGTAGGCTATCCATGTTGGGATATTGTACTTTTCAGATTTGCTAGTTTTGCTGTGAGACGCATTTCATCTTCGACTGCTTTCGGTAGATCTTTGTCAGCTCGCTCGTTGAAGGTGGTATCCATGTATTCGGACTCACAAACCTTGCTTGTGCGCATAATACTAGGTGCATGTAATCAGACTGTGTCATGTGGTGTTGTAAGGCTTGATGGTACTCTTACCAGAGCCAGGCATGAAACTTGAAATGTAGATTTTTTGCTAGTTTGCACACTAGGTGCATAGTAAGGGACCAGATCGGTAACAGTTGAAGACTTCAGGGAACGCTCTTTGGCCAGACCAGGTGCAAAATATGGAACCGTAAACGATTCATGAATCCCATCGTAATTTTTACCCTTCACATTGCTCCCAACCAAAGCAAGTTGGTAATACAATAATGACCTTTACGTGAACCACGGGTCAACATTTCAACAAATCTGAAAGAGCATCTGTGGTCGAACAAGTTTGTAGTTTCGTTCAGATTGACTTTTGGGATGGCGGCCATCTTGGATTGCGTTGCGCCACCATTTTTTTATTACATTTGAAAAGGCTTCAGCAAAGAATAATCCTGTAACATTTGACCAACATCCGCCTAGCGGTTCCTGAGATATAGCATATAGCAGTTGGTAACTGAAGAATGATCATTTTACCTTTCAGCGGCCATCTTGGATGACCTAATTTTACGTAATAATGACATTAGCTTGGTACTTGACCATCCCATTTGATCAATTACACTCTCCATAAACGCGCTCGCGACGTATTACAATTACCGTTACAGGGGTACCGGTCCCGGTTGGTACCGGTACGGCTTATAGAGTTCGCCCAAAAATGGCGACCGACAGCCGTAGTTAATGCTTCTAAAAATAGATAAAAACTTGTCGATACCTAAAAATAGTAACATACATCGGATGTTGACATAACTGTATCTGACGATACAGTAAAAACGAAACAGAATGTAGCATTTTAAACGTCACAATGTCGCCATCGCATGTCAACTGAAGATTTACCGCGGAAATTGACCTTTGACCTTTGTTCAAGATCAAGGTCATTGAAAGTCATCAGAAAAAATGGCAACATCGATTTTCTTGTTGTTTACACTTTACAGAATACATTTATAATGGTTGCCAAAATTTATCAGAGCATGTGAACGGGAATTTAGAATGGTCGCACTGGCGCCTGCACTACTAGCTAGATAGCTTGGAAATGATCTAACTAAGAAAACAAGTCAAATTTTAAAAATCAGTCCAGTATTTCTGAAATTCTAAAAAATCTTCACGTCTATGGGGATTTAACATGGGGAAATTTTTTTTTCGCAATAAAATCAATATTTGACCAAATTTCACGAAATAAAAAGAAGGCTCATTCTTAAATTTTCCTTTAATTTAATATTATCGAAAGAAATATTGTTTTTGAATTGTTTATATGGCCGTAAAATTTGGGCAGCTTCCGTGAAACAGACAGTAAATCAGAATGCACAAGAAACTGGTCACAATTCAGACAATCTAACATTATTTATACAGGGATGTGAATTTTCCTCTTTATTTTTCGTGTCCAAACTGCTAAAAATGATAATGTCTTGGAGGGGGTTGTGTTTGCACTTGTTTTTGACAAATTTATTCACAATTTCCTGGTCACATCTCTATTTATGTCCCAATTTTCATACTACAGTAACGGTATCCGGCTTTTAACCCTTTAACGACGAGAATCAATTATACTGCTATGAAACTTTTACAAGAAAAAAAATCCCTATTTTCTTTATTTCATCTCGAAAGTATTTGTTGTTACCACTACAAATGAGTGGTAACAAAATATACCTTCATGAAGTAATAAACAAAATAATGAGATTTTACAAAAATGATCGTATCCTTGGACTGAAATGGGTTAACCCTTACACGCTCTAATATTTTTTTGTCGTTTGCTGTTTATTTTCTATTTTTATCATGAAAAACATGCTTTGACAGCACTTTAGAATAATTTACAACATGCTTTGACAGCACTTGAGAATCATTTCCATTGGAAATGATTCTGAAGTGCTGTCAAACCATGTTTTTATTGAGAAATAAGGCAATATATAAAAGCAACAGCAGACGACAATTGTTGTGTGTAGCGGTCTAAGGGCTAATGGTTGTATTTCAGGCAGTAACAGCGTGAATGTGTTCCTGGGACTCGGCATCCCGTGGGTCCTCAGTACGATGTACCACTACAGCAAGGGCACCACGTACCGCGTGGCCACCGAAAATCTCACTCAGAGCGTCATCTTATTCTCCTGTCTCGGCGCCATCTGTATTGTGCTGCTCATCGTCCGCAGAGTGGTAAATATCATCCTCTTTCGTTTACCTGTGTTTATGTATGTGTGCATGGTCTTTGACTTGAATCCAAGGTCCCGTCTCAAAATGTGGCTCGTGTGTGTGTGTGTGTCTGTGGTCTTTTGGATAAGACTTTATTAAACCAGGGTCCCGTCCCAAATTGTGGTAGGGATGTCGGAGTTTTCCCCGATTTAGGGTTGGCCTTCTGTCCTAATGTTAAATTTGGCCGTTTTCAAAGTCTGTTTTTTTATCAATATTGGACGATTTAGTTAATAAAAAACATACACGCACATTGTGTAATGTATATTTTATGATTTACAATGGGTTTTTCTTCAAATATGTAACATGTGGGTGACTTTTAATCGATAAATTCTAATCACTTGCGCATTCACTTTTGTTTGTGGACGCTGCCATTTTGAAAAATCACGTGATAGGTGGTGTGGCTTAATTTCGATAACGCGATGATTTCTTGATGGATATTAAATTTGGGCATGTCAACGGAAAGAAAAATGCACCCTCTACACGATTCTGTTGTCTGATATTGAAATTTCTGAGAGGAAAATCGTGTTTTTGGTGCTAGAAAGAGGTAAATATTTGAACAGTGATTTTTATAGGTACCTCTGGATTCGACATCCTAGGACATCGACAGTTTCTTTAACAATCATTAATGTGCCCAAAAAACACTTTATTGAACCGTCTGGCTTGTGCGCACTCGGTGGCAAATTTTTTTAGTAACCTCATATCAAACCGGAAGTTCAGAACACGAGCCGTGTCATGGGTTTTCACGACCATTTTATTTTCACTTCCACATCGAAAAAGCCAGCGTTACAGTTGAGCTGGCCGTTTTTGGTGTAATATTAAAGTGTAAAATTGTTGTTTAATGATGCCTCTGTGTGTGTGCACAGGTGGAAGACTCGGACCTATGACACCAACAAAAATGCCTATTAAAAAAATCCCATTACCCCACCCACTTGGTTTCGTACAGTACCATATGCTATATAAAGGTGAGTATAAATAGGGCCATTATAGAAAAAGCCCTCTCTTTTCCGGCTCGCACAAACACAATAAACATCGATTAAATGTATGACTTCTGTCTCTGGCAATCGATAAAGGTATTAGGTGTGTGAATATACTCACTTCAAATCGCTGTTTCCAGCATTTATTCAGTTATTCGCATTTTGTATACCCCATCCAAAGCGAAATTTGCGTGTACGAAAGAATCTCACACAGAATCGGAGGCGTCCGGCTGGATTATCGGTCATATTTGGCCGATAGCTGATCGCCAGCTCAAACTAGTCGTGCACCATGACCATATACATTTTTTCTAATTTTATTGACTTTCATTCATGATTCGCGTACTATCAGATTATGTCCGGAAACCCTGAAAAGGGAAAGTCCTCGCGTCTATTTTTAGGTTTAACCAATCAGAGATGTTCTTACATAGACGCTTCGGTGGTTGTATTATGGAAGATAGTGCATTGACCCAGTTCCAGATAATGAACGAAATTATAGAAAAAAGTGTTTTTTAGATCGGCGAACGATCACAATTGGACGAACTTTGTATGGTTGGAGTCTCTAATGTATATGGTCATGGTGCATCACAAGCAAACCCCCAGGAAGATTGCGCTCTACAGTCAGGGTGATTGGGAGGGACTTAGAAAGCATATTACTACCTTTGGGGAAAGCCTATTGCAAAATTTTGACACTTCAACCCCGGTTAACCAATTATGGGTCAATATCACTTCGGAGCTCGAAAGAGCCATCAGCCAGTTCATACCGCACAAAACTGCAAAGTTAAAAGATAGACAACCTTGGATTAATGGTAAAATAAGGCGTCTTATTAGGAAACGGGATAAACTTACTTTAAAAACAGAGCTAAACCTACCCCTGAAGGTTCAAGTAAACTAAAAACTCTTAAACACCATATACAGACACTGAGCAGAGGAGCTTACTGGGAGTATGTTGAGGACTTAATTACTCCAAAAGATGAAAATTCAGTAACTGAAAACTTCAATATTACAAAACGTTTCTGGACTTTTATTAAGCACAAAAAAACAGATGCTATTGGACTTAAATCCCTGAAGAGAAACGGAGTATCTATTACCGATCCAATCTCAAAAGCCAATTTGCTTAATGACCAGTTCCACTCTGTTTTCTCTCAGCAAACTCCCATGAAACTCGTTTCTTACTGCAAATATGTTTCAAACCATTTTTTCCAGAAAAGAAAATGACATGCCTGAGATAGAGGTAACAGAAAATGGTGTACAGAAACTTTTGCAAAAACTGTCAGAATCCAAGGCCCCAGGCCCGACAATATTACTCCTACTATTCTGAAGCGCCTCTCGGCTGAACTTGCGCCAATTCTTACTCTACTTTTCAATACCTCACTTCAGCAACAGTCCCTACCAGACATTTGGAAACAAGCCAATGTAACACCAATATACAAGAAAGGTGACAAACGACACCTTCGAACTATCGCCCTGTCTCTCTAACTTGTATCTGCTGTAAGCTCTTGGAGCACATTGTTTGCAGTAATATGATGCAGCATCTCAATAGGAACAATATTCTTTATCCCCTCCAGCATGGCTTTTTCGGGAGAAGCGTAGCTGTGAAAGTCAACTTATTGAATTTGTTCACGACATAGCCCTCAACATGCAGAGTGGTAGACAGAATGATGTTGTAGTCATGGATTTCGCTAAAAGGCCTTTGATAAGGTAGCACACAATAGGTGGCTCCTACTCAAACTCTCATCCTATGGCGTGAAGGGATTAGCACTCGGTTGGATAGGATCCTTTCTTAGTGGTAGGTCTCAGCGTGTCGTCCTTGAAGGGAAAGCTTCTACGTCCGTTCCAGTACTATCTGGTGTTCCACAAGGCTCTGTGCTTGGTCCGGCGTTATTTCTTGTTTATATTAATGACCTCCCGGAGTACACAACCCATAGTACTGTCCGGCTCTTTGCAGATGACACATTGTTGTACTTAGCTTTACATAGCCCATCTGACTGCAACAAACTTCAAGAGGACCTTCATAATCTCGAGAGATGGGAATCCGACTGGCAAATGTCTTTTCATCCTGACAAATGCGAGGTTATTCACATTACCACCAGGAAGGCTCCTGTTATGCATAACTACTCTCTCCACGGCCAAATTCTTTCTTCAGTTCCTTGTATTAAGTACCTCGGGGTTAACATCAGCCACGATCTGAAGTGGAATAAACACATAAACTCCGTCTCATCTAAGGCCAATCAGACTTAGGTTTTCTGAAACGTAACCTCAGGATCAACTCGAAGATTGTCAAAGAACGAGCTTATAAATCCCTTGTTCGTCCTAAACTAGAATACTGTTCCACAGTCTGGACCCCAAGAGTATTTTAGCAAAGACAATGAGGTGACTTATTAACTCTGCATAGGCTTGTACACCAACTCGAGATGGTCCAGAGGAGGGCTGCAAGATGGGTTTCTAACCGTTATCACAACACATCTAGTGTAACCGATATGCTGCACAGTCTGGAGTGGAGATCACTTGAACAGAGGAGAGTCGATGCCAGACTGAGTATGCTGTACAAAATTAGGAACAATCTTGTAGCCATAAATGAGGATAACTACTTAACACGAGGCACTGGTAGACGCCATACACCAATACCGCCGTTGCGTGCCGACAAAGACTACACTCGTTTCTCCTTCTTCCCTAGAACCGTTGTACAGTGGAACCAACTGCCCACTGACACCTGCCTGGGGCAGAGTCGCTGGATTCCTTTAAGGCTCAGGTCTTGAAGGTTCAGCACTCCAGACTCATTTAATTCTAAACCTTCTTCTTTCTCTTTTTCTTTCTCTCTCTATGCTTCCTTCTACCGTTCCTTGGCCTACTGCTCTATCTAGTCTTTTTCGTTTTTCCTCTGATTTTCCCCTAGCACTCAACTGGTGATAACACTCATGTGTGAGGGTATACCAGTATACCGGCAAAAGCAAAAAGCACGACTTTAGTTTGAGCTGGCGATCAGCTATCGGCCAAATATGACCGATAATCCAGCCGGACGGCCTCCGATTCTGTGCGAGATTCTTTCGTACACGCAAATTTCGCTTTGGATGGGGTATACAAAATGCGAATAACTGAATAAATGCTGGAAACAGCGATTTAAAGTGAGTATATTCACACACCTAATACCTTTATCGATTGCCAGAGACAGAAGTCATACATTTAATCGATGTTTATTGTGTTTGTGCGAGCCGGAAAAGAGAGGGCTTTTTCTATAATGGCCCTATTTATACTCACCTTTATATAGCATATGGTACTGTACGAGACCAAGTGGGTGGGGTAATGGGATTTTTTTAATAGGCATTTTTTTTTTTTGGTGTCATAGGTCCGAGTCTTCCACCTGTGTGTGTGTGTGGGTCGTTGTAGATTCACTTTGAATATATGTTCAACAATTCAAAAAAAAAAAAAATTCAACTCCATATGACAATGTTATTATCAATCAAATTGAGCTGAATCATTACATTGAGTATTGTGTATTTAGCGATCTTTTTTTTGAGACACGAGACTGTCAATCCTCCCTACACAAGCGCCCTCCGCCCCCCTCACCACAGCCCTACCTCTTTCTGTAAGCATTTTTTTTATTATTTGAAAACCGTCTGGAGGCCAATTAATTATGCAATATAACTAATTGATCTATTTTGTATTCAAGAAAAATGTCTGCTTTTTCTACAGCAGTGGGGGTGGGGGGGGGGGGGATTTCTATGATATATTTGTACAGCACCGGCGGTGGCGGGTGGGGCAGCTTCCTATTTTTCCTTTCTCCAACAGGCACAAATAGATGTAGGTAGAAGTTTACAGCTAAAATATTGACCCCATCCCCCCAGTTTGCATTAAGAGGTTCGCCGGTCAATTCTGTCATAACTTTTATATCACTTTAAGGATTGGTTAGATAGGATTTTCGCATGTTAAGAAGTTCGGCAGAGTTGTTCATTTCTTCGTGGGTAACCCGGTGGGGTATTTAACGATCGGGATTCTTCCTTACCGGAATCCCGACCGGATACCTAGTTTGGCCCTCGTATACGCGTCTTTGGTTTTCTTGTATGTGAGAGTTGTATCCCTTATCTGAGTATAATTAATCGTAATCGAACCCGTTGGCCCGACCTTATATGACCATATATAGCTGGTTGATAGGCCGTTAAACACCAACAAACTGTCATAACTTATATATCATTTGAACATAAACAGTTCAACACAGCATACCTGTGGACAAATGCCACACATCCATGCTGCCATTTTTATGACCTTGACCGTCACAACTTTTTCACACATTAAGAAATTTGCCCGAGTTTCTCATTTCTGTCATCACTTCTATTTCCCTTGATGGATTACTTTAATATTTTAATACATCGTACATGTGGACAAATGCCATACATCCATGCTGGCCTTAATATGACTTTGACATTTTGAGCTTCACAAATACGCTTGTGAATACGTATCACTTGGTTAATGAACTTGTGACACAGTTTCTCCAATCTGCCACAATGGGCATTTGTGTGCCGACAAGCCACATGTTCTTGTTGCCTCTGCAGCCACATGTCAGATCAAATTATTTTAGTGTTGATCATACTACTTTTGTGGTTGTGCTAAGTGGCTGGTGTGGAATGGACCTAGCACCAGGATAGGATATTCTAATTTCATGGCTGAATATTGATTTTTCTGTAAATATTCAGTTCTGGTTTTGGGAATTTCTCCTTATGGACACATTAAATACGCGATAGACCCGTTGGCCAAGCCTTAAATGACCTTAGCTGTTGATATGCCATTAAACACAAATTATCAATCAATCCGTGTACGAGAGCCACTGTTGACTAATTGTTGGTTAATTAAATGAGAGCGCACTATCTTAGTTAATCTCACCGCCAACCTTGTATTTTGGATAGATAAAAAGTTTTTGTAATTCGGTCCATTCATTAGTTCGGCCATTAATATTCAGTTTGTGAATAACTATTAATATTTAAATAAAAATATGTTATAAACACACCAAACAGCTCTATTCATTAACACATTATAATCTTGACATGAACATCTTTGTGCACAAAATAATTGAGCTACTTACTATCAAGTGGTGCATGTATATTATCCGGTTTAAGATGCTTTTTTTCCCCCAAACTTGAAAATTTGAATAACTCCTAAACCAATCAAGATATCTTGATGAAACAACTTCCATTGTTTTGTATATTTTCAATACCTTTAATTTCATACCAAACACTCCATAATGCACACTTTTGTTTTGGAAAAAATATCCACTACATTCAAAATTGGCAATATTTTTTTTAGAAAATTTGTTATTTCTCGAAATAAAAAATTGAATAACTTCTTAACCAATCAAGATATATTGATGAAACAACTTTCATTGTTTTGCATTCGTTAATACCTTTAATTTGATACCAAACACTCCATACTGCATACTTTTTCGGAAAAAATATCCGCTAAATTAAAAAACAATTTTTTTTTTACAGTTCTTTTTATTTCTCGAAATTAAAAATTGAATAACTTCTTAACCAATCAAGATATCTTGATGAAACAACTTCCATTGTTTTGCATTCTTCAATACCTTTAAATGGATACCAAACACTTCATTCTACACATTTAAAAAAATAAAATAATCTTTAAATACAAAGTTGTTAGAAAATTTCCGAAGTTCTCCAATTTCAAAATTGAATAACTTCTTAACTAATCAAGATATGTTGATGAAATAACGTGCATTGCACAACTGCATTCCTCAGCTTTAAATTGATACCAAACAATCCATAAAAATCTCCATTTTTGAAAATACTCCGACATCCCTAATTGTGGCTTGTGTGTGTGCGCGTCTGTGGTCTTTTCGATAAGACTTGATGAAACCAAGGTCCTGTCCCAAAATGTGGCTCGTGTGTGTGTGTGTGCATCTGTTGTCTTTTCGATAAGACTTGATGAAACCAAGGTCCCATCTCAAAATGTGGCTCGTGTATGTGTGCGTCTGTGGTCTTTTCGATAAGACTTGATGAAACCAACGTCCCGTCCCTAAATGTGGCTGTGACTGTAGAAATGGGGCTTATGGGTTTTGCGACAAGTAGATCCAGCTCAGCCGGTGCATCCGCACAGTCTGATCAGGATCTGCACTGTTTGCAATTCTATCAATGAAACAAACGCCATACTTCTATCAAGTAATCCAGATCGTTATCAGGCTACTTGATCAGGAACTACACTAGTCATAAACCTAGTCACAGCCACATATGACCGTAGCTGTTGCTGGGACGTTAAACCCATGGGTTTTTCACTTTCTTGCGGAAGAAATGGGGATTGTGGCGTTCGTGCTCGGTTAAGATGCTGATTTGCAAGCCCTCGTGCAGCATATGTGACAGTGACAGGAGAAATGGGGCATATGGGATTTTTGACCAGTTTAACTGTTGATCAAATAGCACACTCCTTCACTAAACTTTGTACGACTAAAATGTTTGTAAGTGCAAATTACGATAATTGCACATTAAAAAATTTTGCTCGTAACAATTAGTGGATTTACACTTATTGAGCATAAGCTGCATATGCAGCCTATGCTCAATAAATGTAAATCCATCAATTGAAATTTCCAGACGATCCTAAGTTTGCACTTATGAACATTTTAGTCGTACAAAGCTTAGTGAAACGGTCCAATTTTTTCTCGTAAACAATTAGTGGATTTACACTTATTGAGCATAGGCTGCATACGCTGCCTACGCTCAATAAATGTAAATCCATCAATTGAAATTTCCAGGCAATTTTAAATTTGCACTTACGACGAACACTTTAGTCGTACGAAGTTTAGGGAAACGACCCCCTGTAGCCTGATATACCTTTAGAAGCATTACACGTTTTTATTGATGTAATCGCAAACTGTACAGATCAGACTGTGCGGATTCACAGACGGATCTGGATATACACTTGTCACATGTTACACATTTCTCCTGTCACAGTTACAAGATTTTGTACCCTACGAAGATGGGCAATATCATGATTAGTTCGGGAGCACGTCTTGGAATTTTCGATACCGAACACCTCATTGTTGTATTGAACATATTTTTGGAAACTATATACATACCCCCAGGCATAATAATCCTTATGGGATCGATGTACCTCACTTTGAAAATTGGGTGTATTAAAAGTGCCATATCTCCTTCAAAACTTAATTTTCAGTGGGTGGGTGGTTGGTTGGGCGAATGTGATGGTGTAAATTAACGGTGAGGTTCCTCCTTATAGGAATCACGATTTGCCTGGTTTGGCCCTCAGGTACGTTTTTATCTTTGGCTCTTTTTGTTACCTGGGAGTTGAATTGGGTTATTGCCCATTATAAAAGTAGTAAGATTATTACTGATCCTACTGCTTTTGGGAGGGGGCCAAGTGATTCTGGTGTGGCGAGGACCTGGCATCAGATCAGTATTATTCTGATTTCAGCGCTGAATATATTGTTTTTGTCGAGCCCGCTTGCGGAAAGCGAGACATAATGATCACAATGACGTCCGGGTGTCCTTGCGTGCGTGCGTGCGTGCGTGCGTGCGTCCGTCTGTCCGTCCGTCCAAAATCTGTGTTAAAGTTTTTAAATACCTTATATCTCTGCAGTCCTAAGTCACATCGACTTGAAACTTCATATGCTTATTAGTTATCATCCATATATTCATGCTGTATCCCAGTCATGCTGCCCCTGTGCCCAAGGTCAAGGTCAAATGACTTAGAAGTTTGTGTTCTGAAATCTGCGTTTAAGTTTTCAAATACCTTATATCTCTGCAGTCCTAAGTCACATTGACTTGAAACTTCATATGCTTATTAGTGATGATCCATATATTCATGCTGTATCCCACTCATGCGACCCCTGTGCCCAATGTCAAGGTCAAATGACTTAGAAATTTGCGTTCCGAAATCTGCGTTAAAGTTTTTAAATACCTTATATCTCTGCAGTCCTAAGTCACATTGACTTGAAACTTCATATGCTTATTAGTCATCATCCATATATTCATTCTGTGTCCCACTCATGTGGCCCCTGTGCCCCTATGTCAAGGTCAAATGACTTAGAAGTTTGCGTTAAAGTTTCTGTCAAAATTTGCGTTAAAGTTTTCACATACCTACTATCTCTGTAACCGTAAGACAGATTTGCTTGAAACTTTGTATGCTTATTGGGCATCAAACTTCAAATAAATACACTCTGACACCATCAAATGCTTCATCGGGCTCGACATGCGGGCCGCGGCCATCCTCGTTTTATTGTAAATATTCAGTTCTGATTTTGGGATTATCCCCCCATTTGTTCTTGAACATGTACAGGTAATATATGGGATTTAGTACTAAACCCATTGACCCGGTCTTAAATGACCTTAGCTGTTGATAGGCCATTAAACCCCAACAAACAAACAAACAAACAAACTTAATTTTCAATGTGTTCATATTTGATATATGTTATTGTACCTACTACAATAATAAAGTGACCATTGCTGTTATCATTTAGACAAGAACCAGTAAATTTGTTTTACTGCTGAATGCATGCATAAAATAAAAGCAGTTGCACGCCGTTTGTTATTATTTATAGATGAACAGATTTGTGGTCCATTCTTTTCTATATTGGCTACAATTTGTAGAAAAAAATAATAGGACAATAAATATATAGTGTATATGACTAGTAAAAACTATGAACGGGGTTATGTCCACCCTGTAAAAAACATGAAGGGTGTTTTGTCCAACCTGTCAAAATCATGAAGGGTGTTTTGTCCAACCTGTCAAAATCATGAAGGGTGTTTTGTCCATGTCATTTCACACGAAGGTGGTTATGTTCAACGGTGTTTTGTCCGGATACTACCATACTGATATCAGGTGGCCAGATTGCATCTATGTTATACTGATTATTACCTAATTGAGATTATTAATAATTGATATACCATATTTGGAATTTTAACTAATTTCAATATATCATTAACTGAATACTATTATCAAAATGTCAACATTTGGCGGCCACTTTGGATGAGCTCAAAAGTCATACGGTTACATACTAAATCTGTAACTTAAAAGTGAGAATTTACATACGATTTGCTGCCTTTGTAATGTGGATTGAATGTAGAATCAATTCCATATAAACTTCACTCTGACATGCATCCAAATTTGTTTTTGCTGAAATCTGATTTGCTTATACTTGTTTAGGAGAGCACAGAAAATGACAATATTGATTAAAACGGCTATATATAAACATATATTGTCCATAAACAGATAGCAAAAGGTTTTGTGAAAAAAATATTGAATGTTCAATGACATATTTAGTACCTTTAAACCCGATTTTCAAAGTGAGGTACATCGATCTTGGATGGTTGCCCTCCAGATTATGAAAGGTGAGGGTATGTAGATTCCAACCCGCAATAATAGCAAGAGAATGCTCGGTATAATGACGGTGCTCCCCGGCTAGAAAAATATTAAAAGTTGACAAAATTATCAGAACAAATGCATTTGCTAGAAAATTTCATCAACTTCCGACGTCATTTACAGAAAGTATCAGTTTCTTAGGTATAAAATGTCCATTTTTAGCCAGTTTTTTTTTTTTTTTTTTCTAAAAAAAACCAGGCTATTGGATTGGCGAAAGCCGGGCGGGCGGGCGGGCGGTTGGGCGTTCGGGCGGCGTCCACAATCAATGTTAAGTTTTCGTGTTCGAGTCCATTTCTTTGTTACTGTACCACCTAGGACCACCAAACTTTCACAGCTTCATAATCAATCGGTGCCCAACACATATCACTATCCAACATGTTACCTTTTTTTGAACTTGACCCATTTTTTCCGCGCAGTCGACTTAGCCATTTTCAATGTTAACTTTTCGCGTTTACAATGTTAAGTTTTCGTGTTTAAGTCCATTTCTTTGGTACTGTACCACCTAGGACCACCAAACTTTCACAGCTTCATAACCAAGGGGTGCCTACCACTACAACTATCCAACATGTGACCATTTTTTTTTACCTTCACCTATTATTTCTACGTAATTGACTTAGCCATTTTCAACGTTAACTTTTTAACGTATGCCTGGTTAAAGTTTTTTGGTTAAAAGTTTTTTGTTATACTATATCTCTGCAACTGCTTCGCCCATTACCTTGAAACTTCACATGGGTGTTTATCATCATCCATATTTTCATTCTACCCCCCAACCGTGAGGCCCCTGTGCCCAATGTCAAGGTCAAATTACTTTGAATTTTATTGTTAAAGTTTTTTTGTGTACTATATCTCTGCAACTGCTTCACCCATTACCTTGATACTTCACATGGGTGTTTATCATCATTGTCGCGCCCGCTTACGGAAAGCGCGATATAGTCGGCATTTTGGCATACGTCCGTCCGTACGTCCGTACGTCCGGTTAAAGTTTTTTGGTTAAAGTTTTTCCATCTACTATATCTATTTTTTTAGTGTCCATGCCTCGCCCCAAGGCACGACATGCAGGCCACGGCCATCTAGTCTACAAAAAGTGGGTATACCGTAATTATGTTATCCAAGTGTCTATGCTTGGAAAAAACCTGGCCTTCGTGGCTTTGCCTCGTTTCTTGTCTAATCCTCTGTTTCTCCATTGACAGTTTGTTGGTGGGGAGCTGGGAGGGAAGAACAGCTTCGTACGCTGGGGCAGTAGTATCTTCCTCTTCTTCCTCTGGTGTGTCTACATTACGCTCTCCACACTCAAGGCATACGATATTATCACCTGGCAAATATAACTCCAGTGAAGGAAAAAAAACAAGAGTTATTGTGTTAACCATTGTAATAATATGAAAGTTTCCAGTGATATATGCTAATATAAGGTTCGACAATGTCCAGCCGTGGGTAAACGTTTGTCGTGGGCCGCGGGTTCAAACAGTTGAAACGTTTTCCCACAGCTGGACATTGTCGAACGTTATTGTTACATTTTAGTCGGAAATATCATGCAATTTGAGCATATATACAGTACTTTCTGTACTTTGATAATCTGCTCCATTCAAACAGCTGATTTACACATACATGTTCCGGGGCCACAGTACACGTCGCGTGATGTAACCGCATCAATTTCAAAATTTCAGTGCGACCGTTGTAAACTATTCTGTTGACGTAACGGCACGTTCTAGTAACGTCATGCATTACGTAGGTGTTGGCTTGGCCCCGGAATGAGCATTTTCTATAGCCATGTCAAACAGCACGTGCTGTGCGTTTCAAGATGACCGAGCGGTGTCGAACAACGGCAGTCATGTAACAATGCAAGTTTTATCTGCCAGATCGTGTTTTGCAGTACATTAGACTTGTGTTTATCTAGGCAAAATAGTTTAATCCTAATAAATATATATTAAGACAATTGCGACCAGCACAACAAATATGCAGAAACAGCAGATGGCGATATTGGTTTCCCCACCTTGTTAGAGTACATATGCAGGCCCTGTAGAGGATTTTATAACACGGGCATTTGCCGGAAATACAGACAGTATAGAAGTATAGTGCTTTCTCATCTCAGTATTTGTACACTTGCACGTACATGTACATGTATGTGTATAATATTCTCCAGACCTGATATAATATTTATGAACCACCTGCGCTAATCTTGCCAGTATATCAATATTTTGTCACACCTTTTTTAGCAGAAAGTCGCCGCTGTTTCCGTCGTCGTCGTCGTCGTTTGAAATGTCAAAAAGTTTGTACATGCTTCGTCATCATGGTATAACTTTAATATTACTTGACGGATTGCTTCAAAAGTTGGACACTTGATATATGTAAGCATTAGGTACACACTCGTGCCGCCATTAACACGACCTTGACCTTTTTATGCCCCCTGGCAGAATTCTTGTTATTTTAAAATACTTCAATGTTGTTGTGCTTGAAATCAAGCAGCTTGATTGTCTGAGCCACAAGCTTTGGCTCAGACAATCAAATTGCTTGGTTGCGAGTTTGCATTGTCAATGTATGTTCAGAAACGTTGATAAACTGGGCAAGATTAATGCAGTCGGTTGTGTGCAATGTTCATGATATTATATGTATATACTTACTTATCTTTTGTTACACAGTGACATGTTTTTATTGCATAAAAGTTTTCCATTATCACATAAACTTTATGTTTTCGTATAAATCATGATATGTACAGGTGTATATACAACTGGTATGTTGTGTCATTCTTATAACTGATTATGTTTAATTAGGGAAATTCCAGAATTAATTGTATGGGGGGAGTGGAAAGCACTTTTTTAAAACCCCACTACCATGTACCTTCTACTCCTCACATATATCAATTCTGTAATCGCCCTTAGTTCTTGCAAAGTGGGTTGGCGAAAACCATAGATAGAATAGTAGGTTCGTGCTGTGAATTGGAAAAAATATCTGGCAAGCCTTAGGAAACGGGATGGGCGAGGCTCTGCCAAGCACATCCCGTTTCCGTGCCGCCCTTGATATTTTTTCCCATTCACGGCACTAACCTACTATTATATTTGTCCCGTCAACACCTACAAATGGCTTTAAAATGCGCAGTGATTAGGTCATATTGACAGGATATCAAAAATGTTTCACGGCACCGTGTTTCACGGCCATACGCACTGTGTTGACGGGATAAAAATAATTTCTGATGTCATTTATGCATGCTAAAATCATTGCTATGGCACCAGTGATCAACACTAGGGTGAATGTCATATTTTGCCGTTAAGATATTATGGGGCCTCTGAATATACAGTCGGGTACCAGTATCTCGAAGTCGAAGGGAGATTGTCCATATACCGGTAGTCGAGATAGGACTAGGTTCGAGATAGCGATGAAATGACATGGTCAAATATTTTTGCCAAAAATATGAAATCAAATATATATCCAGGTGGACCAATTAAGCAAACAACCGGAGGTAGGTGTGAATTTATTTTGTTTTGTTTGATAATAGGTTTTGAAATTAGTGTCAACCAAATCGAGCTTGACAGCTATGCGCTTCAGCGATTTATCCATGCGTTTATGTGATCGAGATAGCGAAGAGATTTTTAACGTATTTTATGCAGAGAGAATAGCATGAGAACATAGATTGAGAACATATACGAGATAGGGCATGGTCGAGATAGCCGAGGAAATTTAAATTAAACAAATAAGGATATAATTCGGGACTTTAGTGAATCATCAAGAGAGGGGATATCATCAAGAGAGGGGATATCATCAATCAAGAGAGGGGATATCATCAAGAGAGGGGATATCATCAATCAAGAGAGGGGATATCATCAAGAGAGGGGATATCATCAATCAAGAGAGGGGATATCATCAAGAGAGGGGATATCATCAAGAGAGGGGATATCATCGAGAGAGGGGATATCATCGAGAGAGGGGATATCATCGAGAGAGGGGATATCATTGAGATACTAGTTCTCCACTATGTTATGGGTAATTATGTTGGAAAAAGTGAAAATTAGTTGTATCCAGTAGCCCATTTCATCAACATTGCAAAGTATACTTTAGTAGCAAAGTATACTTTGAGGGAGAAATTTTCAATTTTTTTAAAAATTTATTAATTTTTATTATACTGAATTTATTACATTATCACAGCCATTTAATGGCTGTGATAATGTAATAAATTCAGTATAATAATTCTGCATACTTTTAATCATGAAATATATGCATTTGTTAGTTCTATGTGAAATAATGCATTTCTGGAAAAATAAATGATTACTCCCTCAAAGTATACTTGCTAGTAAAGTATACTTTGCAATGTTGATGAAATAGGCTACAGGACTATCAAACATATTTGGGCCTTTAATATTTTAAAAGTATACATTCATTTAAAACGTATATAATTACATTACACTGTGTTTATGTATACCACAACGTTTATTTATGACTGCAGAAATGGGGCTTATGGGTTTTGCGACCAGTGTAGATCTGCCACTGCCATTATATCAATGAAACACTGTGCTATTTGATCGGGAGCTACGTTTCTCACCTTTTAGTGAAATGTAACCGTGTATATATTCTGGTAGTCGTGTTCAGTTAGTACTATGGAAAACCTGACTGTATGCAAGCAACTGATCTGTGATACTTCACGGCCTGTGACATTAAAACTGACTGAGCACGTACTCCATTCTTGTAGGAACACCAGTAAAGCAAATCAAACTAGAACTGGCATCGTTAAACGAAGCTAATCCCCTCGCTGGCAGCCTTGATTTTTCCTCAGTGACCTTGACCTTGGGCAGTCGGACGTGGGTCGTATGCAAAACAAAGCAGCATCTCTACACACATTGTGGCCAAATAGTATCAAAATCAGTGAAGACATTCATAAGTTATTGAAATATGAAAGGTGTTACTAACGTATACACGTACATGGACTAACGCTATATCCTCTCTTGCCTATTGGCGAGGGGATAACTAGAGAAAGTAAGCAGGGGCTCCCGTATACCCCCGGCCACAGGTTGAAGTAACGGACCAAGGTCTATAAATACATTAAATATGCCTAAAAGCATCAATAAATGAAGATTTTTTTTTTATGCCACCGGGTTTCGAAGAAACGGGTGGCATATAGTGTTTGGACCGTCTGTCCGTCCGTCCGTCCGTCCGTCCGCTTTTCGGTTAACCACTTTGTCACAGTTTCTCAAATATGCTGCAGGTGGCATCCGCGTTCGACAGACGCAGTTCTTGTTTTTTCTTCATTTATTGATGCTTTTGCTTTTAGGCATATTCAATGTATTTATAGACCTCGGTCCGTTACTTCAACCTGTGCCCCCGGCCTCCTTGACAGACAAATAAAAACCAACGCAAATATTGAAAATAATTTGACTTTAACCTTGACCTTAGACATGAAGGCCGCGTGGGTGTGGATGGACGGAATTACGAAAACAATACACCCCTCGACATACTTTTATAATAATATTTTCCTCATTAACCCGGCCTAAAATGACAGGCCAACGGCCTATTAAATCAATTGGTTGGTCAAGACTGAACTGGCCAATGAAACCGTGTGATTTTGAGTACAAATTTTGAGGACATGCTCAGAAATTTTTATAAGCAAAGGACCACATTTTATTTTGTTATGTTTCCATAAAATGTAATATTTGTTGGCAATGTTTTTTGTGGCACCGTAATTGCATTAACCCTTACAAATAGTTTGCCAGCATTTGTGCTGTAATTACGTGTCAAGTGTTATCCAAGTCTATTATGCAGAAAAAAATAGTTAAAGATAAAAAATGAGGATGATGGATGGTGGGCACCCGTTTGGTTATGAAGCTGTCCATGGTGGTACTAGGTGGTACAGAAAGTGAGAAACGGATCTAAACGCGAAAACTTAATGTTGAAAATTGCAAAGTCGATTGCGTGGAAAAAATATGTAAAGGCAGATATTTTAAGAGATTCACCCAGCTATATTGCTACAACAATAAATCGAATCTCGAATGGGCGAATCTGTGAAAATATCTGCCTTGACCTATTTTTTCCACATAATTGACTTAGCAATTTTCAACATTTCAGTTTTCGTGTTTAGATCCGTTTCTCACTTTCTGTACCACCTACTAAGGTAAAAAAAGGTATGTGATGGTTGAATAGTGGTTATGAAGTTCTGCAAGTATCATGATTTTAGGTAACAGAGAAATTGACCTAAACACGAAAACTTAACATTGGAATTGGAATTTCCTTTCACGTAGCTACTTCATACTTCACATAGTGCGATGGGTAATTTAACGATCCGGTTTCATCCTTACCAAAATTCCAACGGGGGACATACAGTAGCGCTTTTCTGCTCCTTACCTATTTGTATATACTAATATCGTATACATATCGTAATCGTATAGTATTGGTATATTTAATGAGCATATCGTATGATCATATAATATTGGTATGTTTGTACCGTATCATCGTATAGTACAAACGTACTACACGAATATAATACAAACATACGATATCCGTATAAACGTACGATTTGAATGGTATATCTATACGATATTGGTTGGTATGTACGGTACAAACATACCGTACGTTTATATTATATGCATATCGTATAGAAAACATATCGTATTGGTATAGTATACGTATAGTATTGGTATAGTACGTATAGTTGACCTGCTGAAAAGCGCTACTGTAGTTTGGCCCTAAAATACGTCTTTGACATTTTGTATGCGACAGTTGAATCTGCATATATTTTTTCTCGATGTAAATATTCCGTTCTGATTTTGGGATTTTCCCCCAAATGCAGCAGGTTAAAACGGGATCAAACCCATTTGCCCGGCCTTACATGACCTTGCTGTTGATAGGCCGTTTAAACACCAATTAACAAACAAATGATCAGCCCAGCACATCCTATATTAGTACTTGTATCATAGCCCAAAGGCCTTCAGCATTATACACGCACCTGCTATAAATTTCCAATACCAAGTTGTTGTTCTGTGCATCTAAAGGGGTGGAGCTTAGAATGTGGCGTAAACTAAAGGGGTGGAGCCTAATTTAATGAGATGCCGTGCAATAATTGCCGTGCGTATATCTGAAACGTATGGGCACTTATACGCACGGCAATTATTGCACGGCTGTTCCTCTCAATGAAGGTACAGATTATGACCACTCATTTGAACCCTCCTGAATTCGGGCCCACCTGGCAGCATGGACTCAAAATGAGGAAGATGTGAGAAACTTTATTCAATTAAACCAATGTACTTTTAATACCATTAATTTCAAAATTTCTGTAATGTATTAATTTTTCAACCCTATCGCTATTTGCGATAAAATGTCGTCGTCCGATGCCATTGTAGTTCACATGTAACAAACACAGCCTACAACTTTGTTCCATGAAGTGAAATGACCGAATGATGTCAACAGGAAATGAGCCAGACAACGTAAACATGGCAGGTGAAGGGACTTCCCCCCCCCCCCCCCCCCCCCCGCCCCCCCCCCCCGCCACCTACCTGGCAGTAGAATTCGGATTGGACCGTTTCAATTCGGTGGCAGCGACCAAAAACGGCTCCTGTCATGAGCCGCGCCCACATAGAATTGATTGCGCATGTGCCAATTTTCCATATTTGGCAAATGATACAAATCAGTTAGATCATAAAATTGCACGTGCATTTGATTTAAACGAGCCTCAATACACTTGCACTTTTATGATCTAATTATTACAAATCCTATTACTTTTTACTGGTCCGGACTTGGAACCAAGTCAGGTTATTTTGATTTCAGGGCTGAATGGTGAAATATTGGATTCGACTCTGTTAACCCGGCCTGCTGCTGTATTTGATTTTGTCTTATTTCTCAATAAAAATGCTGGAAATGATTCTAAAGTGCAGGCAAGATAATCCATGACACAGGGTCGAAACAAAAATGAAAATAAACTTTGCACATCTACTCATCATAAGGAAGCTTCATACCAAGACGGAGGGACAAGTGTAGCACTAAATGGCCCCTCCACTGTCATAACAATGGCGTATAGAACATAAACAGCTGGGCCTGGTTGTTCAAAACATCAGTTAGCTTAACGGACTGTTAAATCCTTAACTGAATGGTTAAAATCTCTGTTAAACAGAGATTTTAACCATTCAGTTAAGGATTTAACAGTCCGTTAAGCTAACTGAAGCTTTGAGCAACCGGGCCCAGATGGCAAAATATAATTCAGGGGCTCGTTTCACTAAACTTTGTTCGACCAAAATGTTCGCAAGTGCAAATTTTAGGATCGTCTGGAAATCTCAATTGATGGATTTACATTTATGCAGCCTATGCTCAATAAATGTAAATCCAATAATTGTTTACAAGAAAACATTGTTATTGTGAAATTTACAGACTCATTATTTTGCACTTACGAACATTTTAGTTGTACAAAGTTTAGTGAAACAGCCCCCTGTAGGGTAAGGGTTAAAATGCTTCTTGTTGCTGTTTATGTTGTGAAGATTTTGCCACACATTGGCCGACATAATTATAATTTATAAAATTTTTATATTGTGTTATAGCAATATAGCTGGGCGAATCTGTGTACGATTCGTAATTTTGATACAGTTCCGATAGTGTACAAGAAGCAATAATGTTGCGTCAGAAATTTGGCCTAAACTTGATTTCTGACGCGTATTTTCACATATATTTAAGCTTGTATATATATACATACATGTATGTTAGATTGGGTGTAAAATGTTACGTGCTTGAGCAGAATAATGCAATACCATCACACGCTAGGAGTAATTATATCCAGGTTACATTCCATAGCATATCAAAGATTAGCCGCTTACAATCATGAGGATATGCTGCTTTGCTTGTACAAAATTGTGAATATTTTCTTTGAGAACAGAAATATATGTCGTGACTACCATTTTTTCACCGATATAATATTTCAAAAATGCTCATGTTCTAAGCGTATGATTGCAATGGGTTACTGTATAGATTAATCGCTACAATATCTCTCGCACGATCAGGGTTCATCCTTACCCGAATTTCGACTGGAGACCTGGTTTGGCCCTCACATACGTCTTTGGCATTTTGTATGCGACAGTTGAATCTGGTTATACCCCTTATGCGAGTATTACGATTATTCGTAATCTTATTTTAGGGGAAGGGGCCAAGTGACTTTGTGTGGCATCAACCTGGCACCAGGTCAGTCAACCTGGCACCAGGTCAGGTTATTCTAATTTCAGGGCTGAATATATTTTTTCTCGAAATATTCCGTTCTGATTTTGGGATTTTCCCCCCAATGCAGCAGGTTAAAACGGGATTGAACCCGTTTACTCAGCCTTACATGACCTTAGCTATTGATAGGCCGTTAAACACCAATAAACAAACTGTCACAAATTGCTAGTATATAGATCTATATATATATAGTAAATATATATTGATCTCGATGCAGGAGGTTGAATGCAGGATCGAACCTGTTGGCCTTAAATGACGTTAGCTGTTGATAGGCTGTTAAACACCATTAAACAAACAATAACCTTGCTCAAGTATTTCACCTAAATTTGATCCGCAAATTCAATACACATTGCTATGGATTTGCTAGTTTTGCTCCTAAAGTATCCAATACACCATTAGTATCAGCAGTGGGTGGTTGGTCGGGAGCATGCGAAGGCTAATTTAACGATCAGGGTTCATCCTTACCGGAATGCCGACTTACATGGTTTGGCCCTCATGTACATTCTTCTGGGATATCATATACTGAGAACAGCATACTGATCATATTTCTTTTGGGGCTGGAGCTAAGTATGGACCATGGGGCCGTTTCACTAAACTTCTTACGACTAAAATGTTCGTAAGTGCAAATTTAGGATCGTCTTGAAATATCAATTGATGGATTTACATTTATTGAGCATAGGCTGCATATGCAGCCTATGCTCAATAAATGTAAATCCAATAATTGTTTACAAGAAAACATTGTTTATGTGAAATTTACAGACTATCATAATTTTGCACTTACGAACATTTTAGTCGTACGGTGTTTAGTGAAACGGCCTCCTGGCACCCGGTCAGGATATTCTAACTTCAGGGCTGAATATATATTTCTCTGTAAATATTCAGTTCTCATTTTGGGAATTTCCCTCATTATGGACAGGTTAAATACAGGATAGTCCAACCCGTTGGCCCGGCCTTAAATGACCTTAGCTGTTGATAGACTGTTAAAACACCAATAAAACAAAACAATAAATAAAACAAAACAATAAATTAGTATCAGCTAGTTTTGCTGAGCAAATCACCTTGCTAAATTATCACATGGATTCCTTATACCAGAGCTCCAGTTCATTTGAAGGTAAATTTCTTATTTCTCCATCAAAAGTGGCAAGTTGAGAGTGCTTTAGAATCGTCTCAATGAGACGATTCTAAAGGACTCCCAAATTTCCATTTTTGATGAAGAAATAACAAAATTTCACCCCAAGTTGGTAAAATTACGTACCTTAGCTGCGGCTGTGAGCACACTGCAATACACCATGCTAGTATTGCTACTGTATCTCTCCTGTAGCCTATTTCACCAACTTTGCAAAGTATACTTTGAGGGAGAAATTTTCAATTTTAGGATAAATTTATTTATTTTTATTATACTGAATTTATTACATTATTACAGCCAATTTGGCTGTGATAATGTAATAAATTCAGTATAATAATTCTGCATACTTTTAATCATCAAATACATGCAGTTGTCAGTTCTATATGAAATAATGCATTTCAGGAAAAATAAATGATTACTCCCTCAAAGTATACAGTATACAGGCTACTGAGCTCCAGTTAAGGTGTGTAATTTGGAGGTAAATTTCTTACTTCTCCATCAAAAATGGCAAGTTGGGAGTGCTTTAGAATCGTCTCGATGAGACGATTTTAAAGGACTGCCAATTTTCCATTTTTAATGAAGAAATAACAAAATTTCACCCCAAGTTGGTCAAATTACGCACCTTAACCCATTCCTTTCGGAATACACCTTTATGGGTATTAAATATTTTATTTTTGTTTTTATGAAAGTATATGTTGTGACCACTCATTTGAACCGTCTCGACGAGACGGTTCAAATGAGTGGTCACAACATATACTTCGGAGCGCATAGAAGGAAATTTTTTTTTAGGATTTTCCGCTAACATAATGGCGTATCCTCAGCATGAAAATAGTTAACTAGAGCTCTGAGTACACTACAATACACCATGCTGCTGTATCTCTCCTGGATTTGCTAGTTTTGCTCAGGTTGCGTTACTTTCTGCTACCTAGTATTGTTTTTGTTGTAGTATTTATTCTGAGGTTGTTGATTATACGAGTGCGGCATCTTTAATTCCAGTTTCACATTCGCGGTATGTGCCGGCATGAATGGTTAAATAAAAGAATTTCATGAATATGTAGTTTTGTCTTGTGTTCTGAAAACCATTAAGACGACGCTCGACATTGGGGTTGGGGCATGGAACTTCTAAGAAGATTTACCCTAACGCACACACCAAGTTTCAACTCCCTACATTATTATGAAAGTCGAAAAGGGGGAGATAATCCATGATTGTGGGTCGAAGCAGCTTGGTTGTTAAGCTGGTCTTTAACGGCCTATCAACAGCTACGGTCATTTACGGCCGGGCCAACGTGTTTGATCATGAATTCAACCTGCTGCATTGGGGGGAAAATCCCAAAATCAGAATGGAATATTTAAATAAAAAATCTATATTCAGCCCGGAAATTAGAATAACCTGACCTGGTGCCAGGTCCATACCACACCAAAGCCATTTGGCCCCTACCTCTAAAAGTAATACGATTAGGAATAATCGTATTACTCGTATAAGGGGTATAACCAGATTCAACTGTCGCATACAAAAACTGGGGTGTTGTCAGCCTGTCTTATTGCATCATCACCTGTTGGCTCGCCTTGAAATCCATTCCAACATGGATATGTAATTTTATTGGCCTATGAGCAGACAATCCATCACCAAATCACATATACATGTTAGCATTAGGCTGCTGGGCTGACATGTGCACACACAATTTTATCCTTATTCCCAGGCGAATAGGACCACGGTTGACCATGGTTCAACCATGGTCAACCATGGTCATAGTACCATGGTCAACCATGGTCAGCGTTGTTGACCATGGTCAACCATGGTCAAAATTTGACATTTTTGTTAATTGGTCACATAGGAGATCCTAGAAAAAAGCACGGTTGACCATGGTCTGCTGACCATGGTTTGTCATAACCATGGTCAACCATGGTTAATCAACCATGGTCGACCATGGTTGACCATGGTCACCTGACCATGGTCATGAACTTTTGACCATGGTTGACCATGGTGAGAATTCTTGACCATGGTCAAAATTTGACATTTTTGTTAATTGGTCACAGAGGAGATGCTAAAAAAAAGCATGGTTGACCATGGTCTGCTGACCATGGTCGGTCATAACCATGGTCAATCAACCATGGTCACCTGACCATGGTCATGAACTTTTGACCATGGTTGACCATGGTAAGAATTCTTGACCATGGTCAAAATTTTACATTTTTGTTAATTGGTCACAGGAGATCCTAAGATTTGACCATGGTCAACCATGGTTGCAGACCATGGTCAACAACCATGGTGATTAACCATTTGAAACATTTGCCCACTTTATTCAACTAGAACTGTCGCTGAAGGCAGATGAATAGTCCCGCTTGTCTGAAGGTCAAAAGGTAATGATGATATAGTAGTGATGTTCATATAAAGTTAATACGTAAATGTGTGACGAGACGTGATGTGACACTCTGAATGCTATATATCCCCCACTAACAAAGTGAATAGGGGGTGTAAAGATGAAACATTTAGCAATTTATTTTTAGTATAAGGGATTTCTTATACACAAGCTCAACGTCTTTGTGGTGGCATAACATTTAAATAAAATTGTGATGATTTTTGTCAACATGGGTTAACAATATACCATTATGAGCCTAACCACTGCGAAAGAGGTTACAGCCATGAACTAAAGGAAAACCCTGGTATACACCCTCTCCATAATTCATGTGCATGCCATACTACTAAACGGTGCTTTCATTAACAGATGAATTAAGGAATTTTTAACATTCCATGATGAGATTTCAAGAATTGTATCCCCCCCTGGACAAAAGTCTGGATACTATGGATTTGACCTCGCTCGGCCTCTCTTTTCGTATTCGGGGTATAAGTCCGAAACTTTATGCAATCCCTACAGAAAATTTACAGTGGTATATCAGCGATATATCAAGAGCCTGCGGTGATTTAAATTATGAATATAAAGCCTATAGCCAACTAAAAGTTTTCAGTTCAAATACAAAGGCATACAGTATTAGGGTGTGCTGTTGTACTTTATGTATACATAGCAAACTGCATTTCTGTGCACACTACCCGACTGTGTGCACGCGAAACATGGGAGAACAAAAAATGCACCCACGAAAACTCATTATATTGCAAAAAAGAACGGTCTGGACCTTTACCTTTAAAGTTTCGCAACAATTAAACCTTTCAATGTGTCAGGAAAGATCTATGCTTCATTTCTATCTGCTTTTTATATCGTAAATTTTCACATTCAGACACTTTTATAGTAACAAATTTGTTTACTAAATCAAAATTTGAAAATGTGTTGTTGTTGTTGTTGTTGTTGTTGTACTTGTTTAAATCACGTCCAGCCGCTTATTTTTCAGCATCGCAAAAAATTGTAATTCTTGATGGGATGGGCGTTACAAATAGCGTAGTGGACATAGTGAAATAGTAATCATTACGCCCAAATCGTAATGGTTGGCATCTCTGGACATGGTCGAACCTTATAGTAACACTGACTTTCGTCCAGGGGGTGGGGTAACAATACAATTCAGTATGTGAAAGAGAAAAGACACAAATTGCACATTATTAAAACTTGTTGTATCCCTGGAGTGTGGGGCATACTGCAGGGGATTTCAAAACCAAAATTATGTAGATGCCCCACCCTGTGGTTGGGGGGTGGGGGGGGGGGGGGCGGAGCAGGGATTACAATTGTTGATGTTTATCAGCAATCCGCCAAATCTTCTGGAGCATGGTTGATTCAGCATTGTGCATAGTTGTTGTGCAATGTTACAGTGGAACGCCTTTATAACACACCTCTTTTTTTAGCCGTATCTGTTATAACAATGTACAATGACGATGTACATGTATGCCCTTATAGGCTCAGCTTTGAAAAACCAACAACCTTTCATTTTTCAACGTGGAATATTGCATTTTTTTTTACCATGATGATGATATGCAGATTTCTTTGTTAAACTGTGGGTGGGGTATCAACATCAGTGATATATTCACAGTGATATATTCACTTACAACTCAGTATCAGCTAGCTTTTGCGCCAATCCACCAGGTTATAAAGAGGCTCCAGTGTACATGTATATTATACCCGGACATACAAAGTATATTTCCACATATAATCTTGAACACTCAACCATAAAGAAGGTGGGTGTGGTAACAAGATATTGAATGCATGAGCTTGCACTGTCCAATCTCTCAGTAATGCTGTTAACAATGTTTACTGATCGAGTGTTTTAAGGAACTGGATCGTGAATTCAATATTGTGTTACCCCACCAACATTTCCCTTTGAACAGCACAATTTCTCGGGTGGTTTGCAGATAGTATACAATGATTATTTTATGAATTCTATAGAAGATCGAGTTTTTTTAATTCTTCAAATGACTAAATTAAATTGGTTCTTGTTCATGTCTAAAAAGTACTGATCCTTAATTGATTTTATTGAGTATATAATATAATTCGCACTGCTGTACACATACACTATTTTGGAGTTATCTTCTTTCTTTTTTTGTGACAAGGCCGCAGGTATGGGGATTTAATGCTGTCACGGGCGACTTGTTCTAGTTTTCCCTGATTTTTTTCCCTGTATACCGTAGGCAGATTGCTTTCAAATTGGAGGAAAATGTGTCGAGAAACACCAAAGTCCACCTTCCAATTTTTGGCCATTTTTTCTCCAAATTTTGGTCATTTATGTCCGCGTCCGCTTATTGAAAGCACTGATTTAACATGGTTTTATTGCACAAAAATCATTTTATCACTGACCAATGCAGTCGTTGAGTGTGTAACATCTCAGTAAAAGCATGGTCATGATCCAGACCATGGTCACTAACCATGGTCAGTGACCATGGTTGACCATAGTCAGAACATGGACCACGGTCCATGGACCATGCTTATTTAGTTGACCATGGTCAGGTCCACATGGTTGACCATGATCAGAACCCTGGGACCATGGTCATGGACCATTTGCTTATTTGTTGACCATGGTTGTGCATCAGAAAAAGCATGGTTGGCCATGGTCAGTGACCATGGTCAACCATGGTTGCAGGAAGACCATGGTCAGTTGCAATGTGAAAGCATGGTTGACCATGGTTCAACCATGGTTGACCGTGCTTGACCATGCTTCACCATGGACCATGGTCACGTTTCGGCTGGGCTATGTAACCAATTTTGATTAAATATGGCGCAGCAAACGTGTTAAGCTGCATTTGGTGCTCTGTACTTTGACCCAAACTTCTATCGTTTTTGTGAAGAATCGATTTCCGTGTCTACCGACACGGAAATCGATCCTTCGCAAAAACGATAGAAGTTTGGGCCGAACTCCCGGGACCACCAAATGCAGCTCATGACGAGACGTTTGCTGCGCCATATTTCATCAAAATCCATTGCCTAGTATGGAAAATATAAAATAATACTTTTGGAGTGGGCGCGCTTTCAACACTTTCAGCCATTGCTGTTGTTGTAACCACGTGATCATGCAAACATAAGAGGAGACTAATTGTAGTTAGACACATAGATGTATATATCAGAGCTCCAGTTAAGGTGCGTAATTTGGAGGTCGATGAGACGATTCTAAAGGACTTCCAACTTGCCATTTTTTGTGAAGAAATAACAAAATTTCACCCCAAGTTGGTCAAATTACGCACCTTAACTGGAGCTCTGCATATGTGAGTTGGTTTCCCATGAAACATTCAAATGGTGTGTATAGAGGAATATTATCATTCCAAGTGCGTTTTAATATGTATTTTATGCTAATGTTACGTCGCAGATTAACAATGCATGTATTATTAAAACAGTTCCATATATTTGCATTAAATTAGCAAGAGAGATGGCTATATAAAAAAAATAAAAAAACAGGATTGCCCAAAAGAAGATAAAATTTCATTGGAAATTAAATTCCAAATGCTACCCCCCTTTCGGTAATCTAGACTTTTCACTGGAAGGTTCACACACACTACTGTCTGTTTCACGAAACCTGCCCAAACGCTACAATGGAAAAACAATATTTCTATGCGCCCCCGCCACCGAATGGGGGCATATAGTAACGCTCGAATAAATGTCTTATAATTTCTGTTTCCTTACACTAATCTGCTTGATATTTCAAACACGCAGTGCTCTAATGGTTCTCTACAGCCCTGTGACAAAACCATGATCGTCCCACCACCACTAAAACCAGGGTCAAGGTCACATACATTTGGAACCTTAACACTCGGGGTAAATGTCTTATAATTTCTCTTCCCTTACACGGATCTTCTTGATATTTCACACACGCATTGATCTAATGGTCCTCTACCGCCCTGTGACAAAACCACAATCGTCCCGCCCCCTTTAAGCCCAGGGTCAAGGTCACATACTTGGTGTGTTCGAAACTCGGGTAAGGGTCTTATAATGGCTCGTTTCCTTGAATGGATCTGCTTAATATTTCACACACGCATTGCTCTGATTGTCTGGGCCCAGTTGCTCAAAGCTTCTGTTAGCTTAACAGACTGTTAAATCCTCAACATTGTTAAGGATTTAACAGTCTGTTAAGCTAATAGAAGCTTTGAGCAACCGGGTCCTGCTTTCATGCTGTGACAAATCCACGCTTCTCTGGCCCTGAAATGTGCCTAACCTAGCTGCCAGCGGGGTCATTCGTTTGTCGACAGGCCACGTGGGTGGTGGTTGGGCGAATGAGACGGCGTAAACTAACGGTATGCGTTCCTCCTTATAGGAGGCCTTATAAAGGCCATTCATTCCTTATAATTCCAGCATTTGAAATAAATTCATCAAGAAAATGTGTTTATTTTCCGTTTTCTTAAGAATTATTTTAACTGCGCCTCACGGTTACGGAAAGTAGTTCGGCATGGGAGTTTACTGGGATATAAATTTTGGACAGACTTGCTACGGGCCAATCAAATGTTAGGGAATTGTGTAAATATTTTTGTGCTGGAATTATCAATCCGTAGTGCGTATTTTCTAGGTTAAATCTGTAGAAACTACGGACAATCCGTAAGAGTAAACGGGTCTGGGTGATACAAGTGGTTCTGTGAAAAAACAAACACATTGTGTATGTTATTTTACATTATTTACTGGTGAATTAATATGAAAACTGATCGAGGGACTTGTCCAAGTATTAAATCCGTTCATGAATGTCCACTTAATAAGTTTAATAAGAGTATTTTCTTCTCTTTTCTAAAGTTTGAACTTTAAATTTATGCTAAAAACTTCCTCAACCCTGCAAGTTTTCAACATAACTTTACCTTCATTTTATTTCAAGGCCTTGTTTGTTTGTACCGGATACGTTGGTAGGTTTTGGTCTACCGGGTGGACGTCGTAGTTGTCGGGTAACATAGAAAATATATGGTATGCCCTAATGGATAAATGGCATCTTAAAACAAGATGTTTACGGAAAGTTGAGGCAACTTGTTAACCCTCACTACGCGCGAGACAGAAATTGCCGTTTGCTGTTTTTAATTTTTGCCTTAATTCTTAACAAAAAACCTGTTTTGACAGCACATGAGAATCGTGCACTGTGAAAACAGGTTTTTATCGAGAAATATTGAAAATAAAACATTTCCAGCAGATGACAAATTAAAATTCAGGGTAGTAAGGGTCAAGTTTAAACAAAGGATCAGTGACAAATCAGGAGTCCGGTATTTCTAAAAATCAAAGCTACCGTAATAATTATAGGTCATTTCATTTGTATGTGGATATATGCACGAGTTCTGCAGCGTGTGATATTGCGCGACTTTAGGAGAGCAATATCCGCATACAGATCAAATAACCTTTTTATTATATACGTACAATGTACATGACTCGCAATTTATATGCGCCTCAAATATTTATTAAAATCAAAGCTACCTATTGACCGTAATAATTATAGGTTATTTGATATGCACGAGTTCCGCAGCGCGAGATATTGCGCGACTTTAGGAGAGCGCAATATCGTTGTGCGGCGGAACTCGTGCATATATAGAGAATGGTAGGTTTGTGTCGCGAATGGGAAAAAATATCTGGCAAGGCTTAGGAAACGGGATGGGCGAGGCTCTGCCGAGCCCATCCAGTTTCCGTGCCGCGCCAGATATTTTTTCCCATGCACGGCACTAACCTACTATTCTATTTATCCCGTCAACACCTACAAATACTTTAAAGTGCAAAAAATAACCCCAACCGCATCCTCAAAATCGGAGAATCGACTAGTACGACAACCGCACATAATTCATACGCAGCGATTAGGTCGTATTGGTAGGATATCAAAAATGTTTCACGGCACCGTGTTTCACGGCACATACCGGTACGCACTGTGTTGACGGGATAAATCCACATATAAATCAAATAACCTTTTGATTATATACATACATCACTCATAATTTATAATTATGTGCCTCAAAAAATAAACAAAATATAAATAAAATAAATTAGTGTTGATTTAGAAGGAACTATATTGTGAGGTGAAACGTATGAACTCACAAGACGTCAATATAGCAAAATTGTGTTCCAATAGAAAACCAACGTACGTATATAATAACCTGAAATATTGGGGCACAATGTATTCTGGGGGAGCATATATATAAATATTCAATATTAGAGTTTTGTATACATTGTAATTTGCTTTTTTACATCGTTTTATTACATAAAATGGGATTTCGCAGTTAAGGTACGTGTCCACTCAGTAGGCACACAATCAGGGACATCATCTGAGACATGTTCTGGCAAAATAAACATTCAATCACCATTACCCCACATATTGATTGGCATTATTATACATTTTATATCAGACGTAAATTTTCACACTGATATCAGGGGCGATAACCGTGTTTCCTTAAACTGTTAAAGGACATTACTATTTATTATCTGTATTTATATTTTGATGTGCAATGATCATACTTTACGATCTGTCGAAAATATTATGTTTTCAGGTGACGCATTAAATTACAAATGTAGTATAAATAATTAAAATATAGCACGCCGCATTTGCATATGAAAATAGCCCGATACCACCGCGCGTCACTATCAGTAAAATATTGATTATTACAAAATGATTATATCTGTATAGCGGGCACTTGTAAATTTTAGAACTGGTGGAATGGTGCGGCAATTATACACTTACCGATATTTAATTCCTATAAAAAAATTTGTTTTGTCTACAGAGTGGGCATGTACCTTTAATTACACAGTGTAATAAAAATCATAATACAATAGTGTAATAAATATGCAAATGAGCCTGATACAGAAAACATGTTAGATACTCAATAAAGCTTCAAATTATGATAATGTGCTTATGCAATACATAGAATGTAACATTTGTGTTGAAGTAATGATATTTATCAAACTCGTTGACCAATTTCATAAGGAACTCGGCATAGCCTCGTTTCTTATGAAATCAGTAAACTCGCTTAGGAAATCGTGAATATTAAACATTTTAACATAGAAATAAATACATTAGAATACTACCAGTAATGTTTACTGTGTACTCTTATGAATTAGTCAGGCTTTATTTTATCAAATTAGATGAAAGAATTTGAATGTTATTGCGAAATAAAATCGCCCAGCTGAAATCGCAAATAGGCAGTAGTGACTGAGATCACTTCGGACCAGACGTGTTTCACCCCGGTGATTTTTACAAACCATAAACCAGCTGATAGAATAATGATTTATTAACGCCGTGTTCGGTATATACCAGTATTGTTACGCATCTAGAAAATTGGAATTGTGTGAAATAAAAAAATGCTCGTGTATTCTGTACACAACGAAAAAAAGTATTTGTTTTAAATGAATGAAATACGCAGATGTTTTCCCATGTGCTAAGCGATCAGTCCTGTTGTTCCCATGTGCTAAGCGACGATGAGTTAATTCCCTTTAGTAATCACCAGGGAAACGAGCGAATCAGAACGAGGTTTCAGGTCAATAATCATAAACAATGCACCATTCACACTTTGACAGTGACAGGGGATTTGTTTCCCGTTTGTCACACGCTCGAGGCTAATTTTACCTCGAGAAAGTGACATCCTGTCAATTAATGGTCGTTTAGTACAAACGATCATGTGGTAGTGGTGTATATTTAATATCTCCTTTGCCGAAAGTAGTTCACTATAGGAATGAATGGCATTTTTGTGGAATTTATCGGGGTATAAAAAATTACAATTTTAGATGATTTTTTTTTCTTTTTTTTCGAAAATTGTAATTTTTTAAGGCCTCGTCCAGTATTCCCGCGACTTTTCCAAGTTTATATCCCTGATAAATTCCACAAAAAGGCCATTCATTCCTTATAATTCCAGCATTTGAAAAAAAATCATCAAGAAAATGTGTTTATTTTCCGTTTTCTTAAGAATTATTTCAACTGCGCCTCACGGTTACGTAAAGTAGTTTGGCAATGGGAGTTTACTGGGATATAAATTTTGGACAGAGACTTGCCACGGGCCAATCAAATGTTAGGGAATTGTGTACATATTTTTGTGCTGGAATTATTGATTTATTAATTTCAAATAAGGTGTGTTTGCGTAATGTATTTATAAGATATACATTCAGGTGCTGAAATTGACATAAATCGTAGAAATACCACATTAAAACAGGTGACGGCTTACAATCATGGTATATAAGAGTTAAACAATTAAACATGTTCTGGAGGCAAATGTTGTTTCCTAGTGAGTGAATAAATATGTCAACGAATAAAATCCTTTTGATTGGAAAGCTTGGCTATTGTATAACAAATTGTATACCATATTGATTTATGTTCACAAAAAGGTGCATTTTAATTGGAAAAGAAGGTTTAGCAATTGTGTACATGTTAACAAATATATACGATTTAGATTAAAAAGCATTTATTTAATTACCTTATATTTAATGGTGGAAATTGGTTCAAAGAATCTTCCAGTGAAAAGCAAAGCTTGCCAAATATTTATATGCTACCAAATAAAAAAGCAAAACACATTTTGATTGGAAAGCAGAGTTTGGCTACTGCATATATGTTAGTTAACAAATATACATCGCTTTAACCCTTACTACGCTGAATTAAATGATGTCATCTGCTGGAAATGTTTTATTTTCAATATTTCTCGACAAAAACCTGGTTTTGACAGCACATGAGAATCGTCTCCAGTGGAGACGATTCTCATGTGCTGTCAAAACCAGTTTTTTGTTAAGAATTAAAGCAAAAATGAAAAACAGCGTAGGAAGGGTTAATTGAAAAGCAAAGCATGGTTATTGTGAGTATAATAAAAATATATATCTATAAGGCCAACTGGAATACCTGTCGCCTATTTCACCAACATTGCAAAGTATACTTATCTAGCAAAGTATACTTTGAGTGAGAAATTTACAATTTAAGGATAAATTTATTAATTTTTATTATACTGAATTTATTACATTATCACAGCCATATTGGCTGTGATAATGTAATAAACTCATTATAATAATTCGGCATACTTTTAATCATCAAATATATGCAGTTGTTAGTTCTATATGACAATGGATTTCGGGAAAAATAAATGATTACTCCCTCAAAGTACACTTTGCTAGATAATTATGCTTTGCAATGTTGGTGAAATAGGCTACAGAAAAACGTCAATTTCGGAAGACCTCCATGATTATTCAGAATGTCATTACAACGTGGAGGATTGTTTCAATGGCTCTTAAGGACGTCAGACATTTCTGTCTCGTCTCTCTATCCATCTGCGACTTCTCTCCAACTTCTTGCAGCGTTTTTTCCGTGCGGCCATGTGGCGGACGCGTTTCTCCAGGCTTTTGCTGTAGGGCAGCACGGTGGTGGAAGCAGTGAGATGCAGAGTCTCGGCCGCGGCATCATAGCTACTAGAGTCCGTGAAGATCAGGGCACGCGTCTCAGCTGGAAATCACAGATTTATTATTTATTATATACCTACCCATGAAATACATAGTTATACAATGTAAATAAAAGTCATATGTGCTCATCGATGAAATAAACATCTTCCGGTGAAAATACGACTACTTCCGCTATCTATATTCATAACGCGCATCTGCAGTGCCGGACTGCAAATAGGCTGCAAATACACATTCATTACCGTATACAGTCTAAAAACTGCTAATTTCCATGGAGAGGTATATAATAAATAGAATATTCATATTTTTGCAACGAATACGACGTATATGTTCATTTTGTGGTGTGAAATGTCCAAATTACTTGTGAAATATGGACATTCCACACCACTCTATGAACATATAATTATCTCATATTGGTTGCAAAAATATGAATATCCTCTATTTATTACACTCTTGCAAATTATTTGAACGGGTTTTGCTGTGAGAGAAAACCCGTAATCAACTCCTTACAAATAATACTCCATGAAGAGAACACCCGTAATTGCACGTCTGTTTTCTTGGAAACCACAAGCTACCATGTAAAATGTTTAATTTTTATTACAGTCAAAATAAAGTTATTTGAACATTTGGAAGGGGTCTCGACTAATCTAGAATGTTAATGTGATTGAACACATTCCAAACATGCACTCAAATATATCTGGCTCATAGAAACAGCTGCGTAATTTGGATTTCAAAAAGTTTACATGACGTCACATTTGACGTCAAAACACAGGAAAACACGTCATTGTATAACTATTCACGCACACATCACAATTCATTGATTATAATCTCAAAAATAGACTAAATGTGCATATATATCCGCCGTGGAAGTGTAATAAATAGGATATTCCATTGTACATGTTTGAATAGCGGAAATAATACACTCGTGTCCATCGGCGTCCGTGCAAGCAACTCGTTCGCTACGCTCACTTGTTGCTTACGCGGAAGCCGACGCACACTCATGTATTATTTCCCGCTATTCAAAATGTACGATGGAATATCCTCTATGTAACCCGAAATTTTGTTCATGTACCCCAAATATTTTTTGGGGTAAATATAGTCGCCAACCTGTCTGCCAGCGTGTCTGTCTGATATTTGCATTAAAGTTTTTGGGTACCTACTATGTCTAAGTCGGATTGGCTTCAAACATCATATGCTTATTTGTCATCATCCATATTTTCATGCTGTAGTCCACTCATGTGGCTTATGTGTTCAAGTGACTGAGAAATGTTAAACAGCCTGTCAACAGCTAAGGTCAATTTACGCTGGGTTAACGGGGTCGAATCCCGCCTTAGCAACTTAGCCCATTCCCTAAAAGTAATAGGATAGGTACTAATCCTACCACGTTTATAATGGGTATAACCAGACTCAACTCCCACGTACACAAAGCCAAAAATGTACCGGAGGGCCAAACCAGAGATATCTGTAGCCTATTTCACCAACATTGCAAAGTATACTTTTCTATCAAAGTATACGTTTTCACGGAGAAATTTTCAATTTAATAAATTTATTAATTTTTATTATACTGAATTCATTACATTATCACAGCCAAAATGGCTGTGATAATGTAATAAATTCAGTTTAATAATTCTGCATACTTTTAATCATCAAATATATGCAGTCGTTAGTTCTATATGAAAAAATGATTTCCGGAAAAATAAATGATTACTTCTTCAAAGTATACTTTGCTAGAAAAGTATACTTTGCAATATTGGTGAAATCGGTTACAGGTTTTCAGTAAGGCTGAACCCCCATCAATAAATTTACCCTATGCACGCTGACAACCAACCACAAACATGAAATCACAAATATGAAAACACAAATATGAAACATGAAAACACAACTGAAGGGGGTCAGTGAATAAGGTATTTGTGACCAATGTAACTCCTGATCAAATAATACTTCTGTAGCCTGGTTACAATCTATATTGCTTGCTAGAAGCACGACACATGGTTCAATGATGGAATGGTGAATAGTGCAGGGGCCCGTTTCACTAAATATTGTACGACTAAAATGTTCGCAAGTGCAAATTTAGAAATTTCAATTGATGGATTTGCATTTATAGAGCATAGGCCTATGCTCAATAAATGCAAATCCACTAATTATTCACAAGAAAACATTGTTAATATGAATTTGAATCATAATTTTGCACTTACGAACATTTTAGTTGTACAAAGTTTAGTGAAATGGCCCCCAGATCCTGATCAGACTGTGCGAATTCACAGGCTGATCTGGATCTACACTGGTCGCAAAACACATAAGCCCCATTTCTCCAGTTACATAAACTAGACATTATGTTTGTAAAACATGGATATGCCCTTTGGCATACTTGACTGTAAAAAATGGCGAAGTGTTCCAGCAACCTTGTGACGGTAAAAAAAGGTCAAGTTAAAAGTGGCGCGAGTGCGTGACAAATATTCAGGTGATTCAAGTGTCCAAGTATTGAAGCAATCTGTCGCGTAATATTGAACACATTACATGTTAGAGATACTCTTACAAACTTTTTGACGTAAATGTACATGGATGGACGTACGGACGTACCAACATTTTGGGTTTATGGGGTATTTCCTTTGATTGAAGATAAAAGAAAAATCCCCTAAACGACAATAGACTTTAGGAGCTTACGGAATAAATCAAAGGCATCTTTTGTGTTAGGCCACGCCCCTAACCTCTTAAACCGCCAGACGTTAGCCCGGACGTACGGAACCTCAAGAGTAACGCAATCTGCCCCCTTGTTATCGTATAAAGGGCATAAAAAGCTCACCTTCTAAGTTCAGTATCGGGCAGCTACATGCTGTATTGATGTCGGCTGTGACAAACGCGTCTATGATCCGTTTCTTCTTGTTGCGAATGTCCGCCTTTATCTTCACAGGATATTGTCCTCGTCTGCTGACTAGCGCCTTGTAAACTGGAAAATCAAAGTACGCCACGATCTGACAAAATTTTCACATGTTTCACATCCGATCCCGACACTCGCTATTCAATATTTTAATCCTTAACCCTTTCACCCCTAAGTAACTGGAATGGAATTTGATATGTTAATTTTGCAACCAATCCAATGGCCACAAAATGATTTTCAGACTAGTCCATTTATGAAAAGAGGGTGTTTTTGTTCTCAAAAATATGAAAATTACTTGCAAAAAGTGCAGATCCTGATGAGACGGCTCGTCACGAGCCGGCTCATCTGGATCTACACTGTTTGCCCATACCACTATACAGGCCTGTGGTGTTAAAAGAGCTAAAAGGTGAGAACCAGATATTGTCGAATGCTGTTTTTCTTTTTTTTTGTCACGACGTCATACACTCAAAATCATGAAGCTTGATTGGTCGAGATTGAGCTGTGCTCAGCATCGGTCAATCATAGTATGTGATTATCCCCTCGTTGATAGCAAGAGGGGATATAGCGTTAGTCGATGTACGCGAGTACGTACGTTATAAACACCTTTATTTTCTAAATAACTTATGAACCACTGGACCAATTTTAATAATATTTGACCACAACGTGTGTCTATGGATGGGGCTTTGATTTGTATGCACCCCATGTCTGCACACCCAAGGTCAAGGTCACTGATGACTGATGAGTATGCCACTTTGATCGCAAGGCAAATGCGTTGTTTTCTCCATAACTTAACCTCTTCACCTCATCGCTGACGATTTGTGTTCATTTTATTACCAAGGGTGCCAGCGAAGGGACTAGCTTTGTGATAACGATTCCGTGTTTACTTTAGTTTAAACCGTATTTTGTATCATTCATTTCCTTACATTTCAGCCAGTAGTTTACACAAATTTAACGGTTGATTACACCACTCGGTTCTGTAGAGTGGCAGTATTTTACACCACTCGCACGTTTACCATATCGATGGTCTAGTAACATAAGGTCGCAACTGCTATGCTTTAGCATAGCAGTTACGACCTTCTGTTACTAGACCATCGATATATGGAGAAATGACGTCGGTAACAACGACGTGTTTCCTTCAACCAATCAAATCATGTTCTCAGACACACCCTCTCAAACGCGAGACAGTCATCTTCACTATAACCCGCCTCCGGAAATTAATTCACACAACTCTTGGCCACATTTTAAGCTCGATTCACATTGTTTTTATAAAGTATCACATGTCTGAAATGAAGAAAATGTTTATTTAATCAGCTGAGCTAATTATCTTGAAATAATGCCATAGTAATTGGGTCCTACCGCTAAACAAATCTGATCAATGCGCTTACTCATTTGTTTAGCGTAAGGACTTTTGCATTATTTCACGACAACCAGCTCACTTGGTTCAATAAACGGTATAAAATATACACATGGTATATATGCATGTACAGTGGTGTACATGTCCCCAGGGTGTCCGGCTTAGAGAGGTTTCACTGTAAATCAGGCATTTGATCATTCCGAGCCGTAGCGATGCGATCAAGAACAGACATTATCACCCGAGATAAATGACCAAGAAACTCATCAAAAATAAGATCACAGGTGTTTACTTTGTGTCTGATTTAGTGGGATGCCACTGTATACATTCAGGGCTCCAGATAAGGAATTAGTAATTGAGTATTGTCACTCCATCATTTCTGAAGTAATCGCGTATTTCAACATTTTAATTGGGTAAAATAAAATCACACTACTGTACACATCAACAGACAGCAATTATTGAATAGTTTGCTTCAAAATGAAAACATGTCTTGGAATTTCATTAGAATTGTCTCCTTGGCAATTCTAATGAAATACCAAGATGTGTTTTCATGGAAAATAAGAAAAATATGCTATATTTGTGGTCTGTTTATTGTTTTCTGCAGCATGGTAAAGGTACCACAAACTTGTTATTGCTTTTTGATACTCGCTACTTGATCTGATTTCAATTGGGTTTCTGGCAATTTTAATTGGGTATTTCATCAAATACGCAGCTTATCTGGAGTTCTGTATATTAGTATGAGCGGATTGGGGAGGCCTAGGCCCCATTGTGTGTACATACCAGCAGGAACACTGCATATGAGAATCTTTAACGAGTTTTCCACGTCTGGCACTTCGCTTGGACAGGATGGGCAGAGCTGTAACACAAGGAAGTTCAGTTCACTTGGGGCTCAATAGTCAACAATGTTAACATCCAAACTACCGACTACCAGCCTAATACTTGATACCAGCCTAATACCAGCCTAATACTTGATACCAGCCTAATACCAGCCTAATACTTGATAATCCAGCCTAATACTTGAATACACCTCTTAATAAACTTTATACCAGCCTAATACTACTTGATACCAGCCTAATACTTGATACCAGCCTAATACCAGCCTAATACTTGATACCAGCCTAATACCAGCCTACTACTTGATACCAGCCTACAACTTGATACCATAATAAAACTTGATACCAGCCTAATACTTGATACCAGCCTAATACTTGATACCAGCCTAATACCAGCCTAATACTTGATATCAGCCTAATACTTGATACCAGCCTAATACTTGATACCAGCCTAATACTTGATACCAGCCTAATACCAGCCTACTACTTGATACCAGCCTACTACTTGATACCAGCCTACCAGCCTACTATTTGATATCAAGCTATACCAGCCTTATTTACTTGTTACCAACCTAATACCAGGCCTAATACTTGATATCACCTAATACTTGATAACCAGCCTATACCAGTAACACTTATATCAGCCTAATACCACCTAATTTACTTGTACCAAGCCGAATACCAGCCTGATACTGATACCAGCCTAATACTTGATACCAGCCTAATACTTGATACCAGCCAAATACCAGCCTACTACTTGATATCAGCCTAATACCAGCCTACTACTTGATACCAGCCTAATACCAGCCTAATACTTGATACCAGCCTATTACTTGATACCAGCCTAATACCAGCCTACTACTTGATATCAGCCTAATACTTGATACCAGCTTAATACCAGCCGACGACTTGGATATCAGCCTAATAACCAAGTTTATACTTGTAACCAGCCTAATTCCGCCTTAATACTTGATAACCAGCCCAAATACTTTGAAGATAAGCCATTATACAGCCTACTACTTGATTTTTGTATCCAGCCTACTACTTGATATCAGCCTTCAATACCAGCCTAATACTTGATATTCAGCCTAATACCAGCCTATTACTTGTACCAGGCCTTATTATACCAGCTAATACGACCACAACTTTATACCAGCTACTACATTGATATTCAGCCTAATACTTGTACCAGCTTAAATACCAGCCTACTACTTGATCAGCCTAATACCAGCCTTTATTACTTGATAAACCAAGCCTAAACCCCAGCCTTGATACCATTCCGAATTTACCAACAGATACCTAGCCTTAATACCAGCCTAAACTTGATACCATCCCAAATAACAGCCTAACTACTGTTGATAATCAGATAATAACAGCCCTAACTACCAGATACCAGCATGAATAACCAGCCAAACCTTTGGAATACCCAAGCCTAATTACTTGATACCAACCAGCCTAATACCCAGCCTACTACTTGATATCCAGCCTAAAATTCAGGATAACCAATACTTGAACACCAGCCTAACTACTTGAACCAGCCTAATACCTTAACACCAGCCAAATTACTTGATACCAGCCCAATACCTTGAATACCAGCCTAATACTTGACACCAGCCTAATTACTTGAACACCTAGCCCTAATACCTTGATACCTAAAGCCCAATACATTGATACCAGCCTAACTACTTGACATCCAGCCTAATACCCATCCTAAAACCTACTTGACATCCAAGCCTAATAACCCAGCCTAATTACTTGACACCCAGCCTAAAACCACCTAAATAACTGAACCACCAGGCCTTAATACTTTAACAACCAGACCATCAATACCTTTGACCTACCTAGCCCAATTACTTGATACCAGCCTAAACTACTTGACCCACCCACCTTAATACCAAGCCTAATCCTTGACTTCAAGCAACAAAACCATACCAAACCAAGCCCTAATACCAAGCCTTTAATTACTTGATTACCAGCCTAATAAACTTGACAACCAAGCCTAACCATTGGACAACCAAGCCGAAACTTTGAACACCAGCCTAATACCTTGAATAACCAAGCCTAATTACTTGAGCACCATCCTAACTACTTGATACCAGTCTAAAAAACCTTGAAAACACCCACCTAATTACAAGCCTAATACCTTACCTAAACTAAACCAGCCTAATACATGGACAACCCAGCCTAATACCGAGCCTAATACTTGACCTTGAATAACCAGCCTAAAACTTGATCACAAACCACCAAAGCTAATACTTGACACCAAGCCTAATACTTTGATACCCCCAGCCCTAGAATAACTTTGAACAAACCAGCCTAATACATTGACAAACCAAGCCCTAATAACTACTTTTGAGACCCAGCCTAATACTTGACATACCAGCCTAATACTTGAACAACCAGCCTAATACTATTGACACTAAACCAAGCCCTAATACTTGACACCCAGCCCTAATACTTGACACCAGCCTAATACCAGCCTACAACTTTGGATTACACCAGCCTAATATCCAAGCCTAATACTATTGAACACCAAGCCCTTAAAATAACCAGCCTAACTAACTTGACAATCCAGCCTAATTACATTTTATTAACTTGATACCAGCCTTAATACTTGATACCAGCCCTAATTACTTGATAACCAAGCCTAATAACCAGACCTACCTAGCCTTGAATATCAGCCTGACTACATTGATATCAGCCAGCCTAATACCAAACCAGCCTAATTACATTGATACCAGTCCTAATACCAGCCTTAAGATTGCAACCAGACCTAATACCCAGCCTACTAACCTTGATACCTAACCACCTTGAATATCCAAGCCTAATAATACTTGACACCAGCCTAATACTTGACACCAGCCTAATAACTTAACACCAGTCCTAATAATTCAATTGAACACCCAATACCTTAATTACCAAGCCTAATACTTGACAAAAAAAACCCAAACCAGCCTAATACTTATCAACCACCAGCCTAATACCAGATAACCACCTTGATTACTTGATACCCAGTCCTAATACCAGCCTACTAAACCTTGATATCAAGTCCTTTACTAACCAGATAATCAACCTTGAATACCAGCCTAATTACTTGGATTAACCGACCTAAGTACCCAAGACCTAATACCTTAAAACCTGAACACCAGCCAATACCAGCCTAACTACTTGTATACCACCTAATATCCAAGCCTAATAATACTTGACACCATCCAAACCTAAACTTGACACCAGCCTAATACTTGAACACCAGTCCTAAATACTTGATACCAGCCCATACCTTGAATACCAGCCTAACTAACTTGAACACCCAGCCCTAAAATACTTAACCACCTACCCCAGCCAACCCGAACACCCCACCCGCCCCCACCAAGCCAGCCCACCTAACTACTTGAATACCAAATACCCCGCCCAATACCTTGAATACCACCTTTAATTAACTTCTTAAAACACCAGCCTAATAACCAGCCTAATAACTTAGACAACCAATCCTAAAGACTTGACACCCAAGCCTTAATACCAGGACCTAACTACCTTGACACCTAGCCTAAACTTAAACACCAGAATAATACAGCCTAACCACCGAGCCCTAATTTACTTGATAACCAGCCTAAATACCAGCCAAAACTTGACACCCAGCCTAATACCAAGCCTAACTACCTTGACAACCAGCCTAATACTTAACACCTAAGCCAATACTTGAAACCAGCCCAATACCTTGAATACCAGCCTTAGAACACCTAGCCTAATACTTAACACCAGCCTAATAAACTTGATCAACCAGCCCCTAATACATTGATACCTAGCCTACCAATACTTGACACCCCAGCCTAATACTTAACACCAGCCTAATACTTGACACCAGCCTAATACCAACATAATACATGATACCAGGTCTAATACTTGACAACTTGATACCAGCCTAATTACTTGACCACCATCCTAAATACATGACACCAGCCTAATCTTGACACCAGCCTAATACAGCTAATAGACTTGATACAGCCTAATACTTGACACCAGCCTAATACTTGACACAGCCTAATACTTGACACCAGCCTAATACTTAACACCAGCCTAATACCAGCCTACTACTTGATACCAGCCTAATATCAGCCTAATACTTGACACCAGCCTAATACTTGACACCAGCCTAATACTTAACACCAGCCTAATACTTGACACCAGCCTAATACCAGCATAATACTTGATACCAGTCTAATACTTGACAACTTGATACCAGCCTAATACTTGACACCTGCCTAATACAGCCTAAACTTGGCGGCTTGTACCAGCCTAATTACTTGATACCAGCCTAAGACATCCAGCCTAATTCCAGCTATTACTTGACACCAGGCCTATACTTGACACCAGCCTAATACTTGATACCAGCCTAATACTTGATACCAGCCTAATACTTGATACCTGCCTAATATTGACCACCAGCCTAATACCTTTGAAAAAAAAAAACCCCCCCCAAAAAAAAAAAACCCAAGGGGGCCTAATATTGATACCTGCCTAATACTTGATACCTAGCCTCTAATACTTGTTACCAGCCTAATACTTGATACCAGCCTAATACTTGATACCAGCCTAATATGAACACGTGAGGAAAGAGAAAATTTGATACTGCATCCCAAATGAGTTTCCATTCGATATGAGAATTATGAAGAACATCAGGCACAATTATTGAAACAAGAAAATCACCAAATAGAAAAATAGTTTTAATAATAGTAATAAAACTTGTACAAAATGCCATATTATAAGTTCCGGTTCTTTGTAGACACTTCAAAACGGGAACAGTCGAACCTTTCCGAACTGTCCCCTGTCTGTCACACAGAGCTCCAGATAAGGTGCGTATTGGCGTATTTTATGCACTTATTTTAAAAGAATACGCATTGATTATCAATGGTGGGAGTACAAAATACTCACAGCAATGTGAAAATACTATACTGAAAATTTACTTAGTTCAGCTGCAAAAAGCAAACACTGTTTGCAGTGTTTGCTTTTTTTGCAACTGAAATAAGTGAATATTTAAATTTGTTTTATTTTTTATCATTTGTTGACTATTTAATAAGGAAGAACATCAATAATATATTTGTAAAAGTAAAATATGCATTGAAATTGAAATATGGGGGTATAATATTCTTTAGCTACAAAACTTATCTGCAGCTCTGGTAACAGTCGCTATTTAATATCCCACAGAGACAATTGCCTATATATTTAACCTCCCTAGAACAGCCATCGCTCTAGAGTGGGAGGACCAGTCTTCACGGTAATCTAACGTTATAATCCATTTATCCTGTCAACACAGTGTGTATGTGCCGTGAAACACGGTGCCGTGAAACATTTTTGATATCCTGTCAATACGACCTAATCACTGCGTATGAATATATGTGCGGTGGCTGGGGTTTATTTTTGCATTTTAAAGAAATTTGTAGGTGTTGACGGGATAAATAGAATAGTAGGTTAGTGCCGCGAATGGGAAAAATATCTGGTGCGGCTCGGAAACGGGATGTGCTCGGCAGAGCCTCGCCCATCCCGTTTCCTAAGCCTTGCCAGATATTTTTTCCCATTCACAGCACTAACCTACTATTCTCTATTTCTCCACCAGTACATTTTCAACATTTATCAGTTCCTGCGTGATGAAAGTGATTTGAAACCATGCCTTCAAACCCGTCTTTGACAGCAGACGAAATACATCGTGCGAGTATAGGAATGCATAGACTTTTTGTGGCATTTATCGAGGTATAAACTTGGAAAAGTCGCGGGAATACTGGACGAAGGCCGGAAGGCCTCGTTCAGTATTCCCGCGACTTTTCCAAGTTTATATCCCCGATAAATTCCACAAAAAGGCCATTAATTCCTTATAATTCCAGCATTTGAAATAAATTCATCAAGAAAATGTGTTTATTTTCCGTTTTCTTAAGAATTATTTTAACTGCGCCTCACGGTTACGGAAAGTAGTTCGGCGTGGGAGCTTACTGGGATATAAATGTTAGGGAATTGTGTAAATATTTTTGTGCTGGAATTATAGCCATATGAATTACGCGCATATTCTGGTGACCGATTTTGAGCTGCATGTCCGAAACGCGCAGTTGTGTGTATACGCGAGTAACATTTATTATGTTTTCTTATTTTATGCAGGCAGTATATGGAATAGTTTTATATTTGCTTTTCCACCCTAAATAATTGCATAACCATGGATTACATCATACAGCCCGAACTACGATATAGGTCCTGTTGTAGCCAAATTTCACAGTAACCCTGATGTGTGAACAATTGACGGTCGTAGTCACGTGATGACATTTCAGCAGGAAGACAATTGGCGCTACACAAAGAGGTTTGTCCATAAAATAGGATATGAAAAATAAAACATGTTGTTGTGTGCATGTTTTATTTTGTGAAACTATTGAAAAATACCACAAGCACTGGTCCCCATACTATACAACAGCCAGTTTTCTGTCTTCCCATGGGTGCCAGATGTAGAGGTTGCACTTTAATTTACTGCTATATAACTGCGACATAAATGAGGCCGATATATTTGCTAATAATTTTCTTAAACGAATCAAGAAACATAAGGAGTCTCCCCAGTCACACATATAGGATGCAGAAATCAGTAACAATCTGTATAATATTAAGAATTATGCAAAAAACCAGGAACACACTTTTCCAAAGTTTCAGCACAAGGCCTTTAGCAAGGAACTAGTTTCTACCAAACGCTAAGTGGCATCAATTTTATTTTAGATTTCACAATGTTTATCACATGATAAACATTGCGAAATGTAAAATGGATGCCACTTAACTCTTTGCATGCTAGCGGTGAAAATAACATTCACCAATATTACGATTCTGATTTCTCTCTGTAAATATGTCTTGGAATTTCATTAGAATTGAGTCCTCCGGACTCAATTCTAATGAAATTCCAAGACATATTCATGATATTTATAGGGAGAAATAAAAGAAATATAATGAATTGTCATCTGCTATTTTTTAACTATTTATATCCTGCAAATTTCCCAGCATGCAAAGAGTTAAGAGTGGTAACAGAAAAGTTGATAATCTGGGCATGATTGACGTAATTTCTTGACTGCCATTACGGGTTCAGAATCAGGGGTGATAATCTGGGCAAGATTAACGCAGGCGGTTGTGTACCAGTTCTATAAAGTTGAAGTTGTCCGTCACTCGCTTCTGTGAAAAGTCATCGTCGTAATCGTCGCCCGGCTCCGGGAATGGAAGTTCATCCTTCGTGCCACACGTCGTCTTGATCTCATACTCGTGGACCACGGTAAACTCTGGCAGGGAATATTGTGTAACAATACAGTGCAACATCTCAATCTATATAATTATGTGATTTAAATTAGATGGCCGCGGCAAGCGTGTCGCACCCGCCGAGGCTTTGATAGTATACCGAAAAACTTTAACCCAAAACTTTAACCCGGACGCACATAAACCGTAAAACGTACGCGCTGTCAGCGGGTGTGACAAAAACAACTCGTCCAAGATAATCAATATAAACATGCTCACAAAGTTCGGTAGAAATAAAATAACTTTGTTTAAGGTATCGTGGTCACAAGATAAAGATATATTGGCAATAGATCAGTAGCCTATTTCACCAACATTGCAAAGTATACTTATCTAGCAAAGTATACTTTGAGGGAGAAATTTTCAATTTAATGATAAATTTATTATTTTTTTATTACCGTATTCGTGCGATTATAAGTCGCAATGATGTATATGTCGCACCCCTATTTTCACTCCAAAATCTGGGGGAAAAAGTCTACATGGGTCTATAAGACGACCTCAATTTTCTAAAAAAAAAATGAATTTTTTTTTTAAAAAATCGCAGAGTTGTAGTTGTTGTTGTTTATAAATACCAGGCGCTGTTTTTTTGGTCACTCACAAGCTTCGTACCCTGGACGTTTCGGACCAATAGAATTAATCGCCAAGTTGTTGTTGTTCTTTAATATTAATTCCCCGCGCTGTTTTTTATTTATTTTTCGTACCCTGGACGTTTCGGACCAATACAATTAATCGCCAAGTTGTTGTTGTTGTTATTTAATACTAATTCCCCGCGCTGGTTTTTATTTATTTTTCGTACCCTGGAAGTTTCGGACCAATTCATGTTACCATAAGCTTCGGCGTAGGCGATAGCGGCCAGTTTCTCCTTCGCAGTGTACGATGCTCTGATTCTTCCCATTCTGATTTTGTGAGATTATTGTGCAACAGCAGTACGGTTAAATGGCTCTAAAAAGTGCCGTTTGAGCAAGTTTGGCAATATATAGAGGATACTGTTCAAAATGCGATATGAGAAAACAAGAATTTTCGGTGGTATTTAACCCTACTGTCAGTTTGAGAAATTCTTCTCAATGTCAACACTTAATCAGAATACGACTCAATTATCGCGACAGTTTCTCACTAAGAAAACAAATCTGACCACTTCACACGAGAAATGGTTTGTGCCGAAAATTTAGTAATCGACGTTTGACACGACTGAGATTAAAGGTGGCAATAAGGCAGTTCTCAGTTTCTCACCTTTCAAAATAACTGGCAAACACCGCAAATTACAAATGTCAACACATGGGAAACCCTTCTCGTCTATAATCGAAGCCCACTGTACATATTGTAGACACAGATCAGCTTGTAAATCAATGTGCATTCCCAATAATAAATATATACTATATAGACCATTAACTCGGAACTTCAGTCAATTGCGTGTTCCCGATACAGGGCCGTAACGAATATGGGGCGAACTGGTTAGGGTACGAACATGCCATTTTAAAAATAGGCTAAATCAGCAAACTGGATCTGATCTTGGTATACACTGTTCGCCTTCGGTATAGAAAATGTGTACCGAATGTGACACAGGGCCGGAACGAGTAAGGCGCGAGTAAGGCGCGAACTGTTTAGAATACGAATCCATTTTTCCAATACCGGATTTTACCCCAAAGACTAACAACAACAACAAATATAGGAACGCATTTTATTGTTTTGATTTTTGGTCGTTTATTTCAATATTTCGGATGGAAAAAAATGCTCATGTATCTACATGTATTTATAAGACGCAGGGGCTTTCTGGGATACAAATCTGAGGGGGAAAAATGCGTCTTATAATCGCACGAATACGGTATACTGAATTTATTACATTATCACAGCCAAAATAAATTCAGTATAATAATTCTGCATACTTTTAATCATCAAATATATGCAGTCGTTAGTTCTGTATGAAATAATGCATTTCCAGAAAAATAAATGATTACTCCCTCAAAGTATACTTTGCTAGATAAGTATACTTTGCAATTTTGATGAAATCGGCTACAGATATCAGGAATATAAACATGCTCACAAAGTTTGGTAGAAATCAGATGATAACTTTTTAGATATGTTAGTAACAAGCTCAGCCATACAGATCATATAGAAAAATACTAACGGCAATAGCTCTCTCTGTCATGTATCATCGGTTATGTGTGGCTTAAAAATGTGTCCGATGTAGCATCAATATAAACATGCTCACACAGTCCGGCGCGGATACAGAAATAATTGCAGGGGGGGGGGGGGGGGGGGGGGGGGGGGGGGGGGGGGGGGGGGGGGGGGGGGGGGGGGGGGGGGGGGGGGGGGGGGGGGGGGGGGGGGGGGGGGGGGGGGGTCTGTAATTACAAGTCGGCTACGCGAGCGTGAAATCGTTAAAAAGTCGGGGGGTTTGGGGGTCCCCAGGAAATGTTTAAATGCCAGATCGCCGCAGATGCAATTTCCTGACACCTAGGCTAAAAGTTATCCAAGTATTGTAGATTTTCTTCTTTTTTCTTTTTTTTGCTGGGAGCAGAGGGACCCCCTGGACACCCCCCTCCCCTCCCCCCTGTATCCGCCCCTGACAGTTCGATAGAAATTGGATGATATTTTTTTTGAGTTATCGAGGTCGCAAGCTCAGCCGATCAGAGAATGGCAAAGGACAATTATTCAGTCATGTGTCATCTGCTATCCATGGTTTAACCAAGTATCGGTTGGATACAATTACAGCAATATGAAAATTTGGAGAATCTTTTTCGCTATTTTCTTCATTGTTGTTCGGAAGTATATGTTGTTACCACTCATATGAACCGTCTCGATGAGACGGTTCAAATGAGTGGTAACAACATATACTTTGATGGAGAAATAAACAACACAATAAAATATAATTGCAGCCATAGACTTCAATTTGTCTGATATATCGTCAATATAAACATGGTCACTAGGTTTGTTAAACATGGTCACTAGGTTGTAAAAGTTTAAAACAAAAATATGAGATGACTGTAACTTACTAGTTTCATAATAGTCATAGACTGTTGCCCGGGCAGGTTTGGGATTCATCCGAATTTCTTGTTCAACTTCAAACTCAACACACGTCCGTTGTCGCTCAAACTGTAAAATATTTTATAATAATGTCACTGCGGACAACCTTTTATTCTTGAAACTACATGTATCGTCAAAGTCAGTATTTATTTCCTCGGACTGTGTCAAATTACCTAGTGTTTTTGTGTTGAACTTAGATCTGGCCACCTGCTTAAAAGACTTTCAGAGCATGTGTCCTATTCTCACGCTTCAAACCAGGCTGTTCGACTCGCCGAGGCTGAGCTGTGCTCAGTCTCGGCTAGTCAAACTGCCTGATTTTGAGCACAAAGTTATAAAATGTGCTCAGAAAAATTAATTATAAGCACAAGCCCTGACAAATGTCACATACAGGCACAATATTGTTTCCAGGCAAACAAACACTACTATACTGTCTTTTCCACGTTTTTCTGCATAGGAAAATAATTTTTTCGCAATAAAATCAATATTTGATGGAATTTTATCAAATAATTTTTTTTGGGGAGCGTTAGTTTTTTGTTATTGATTAAAAAGTACTTACATTTAAATATTTTTTTAATGTAATATGTTTAATAGCCAAATATGTTCATCGGCAAAAAAATGTGGAACAGACAGTAGTACCGTAAAGATTCTAATAGACGCCCATTAGAATCACTACTGGCTCACTACAAGTATTATTCAGCGGAGGGAAAATGATAAAACATACGATTTACAACGGTATTTCCACTTTGAACAAAACAAAACGTAACGTCTGCCGGACTTGATTGTACTGTCCGACAGTGTAGGGACATTTCACACCACGACGTTTCGGCACACTTTTGGTAATCGTAGAGTCGTTAAAACAGTAATAAATGGTGATAGATATAATATCTAATCAGCGTCGATCATTAATGGTGATCATATTTACATCTACGGACATTTCGGACTGTGGACGCTGTCCCAATTATTTTCGGCCTCCATGCAAATAGCTACTGCCGATGAGGAATTTACTACGACACAGGAAACAGTCAAATTTCGCTTCCGTGTTTGAAAGGCCCGATTTTCAAAAAATTTGCCTTCGAAATACTGAAAGAAACAAGAAATGCGTCTGTCGAACGCAGATACCACCTGCAGCATATTTGAGAAACTGTGACAAAGTGGACAAAGACGGACGGACGGACGGACGGACGGACGGTCCAAACACTATATGCCACCCGTTTCTTCGAAACCCGGTGGCATAAAAAAGCTAGTCGGACACTTAGCTCCGATTTTGTTCCACATGTGCACTGGGCGCGTTTATTAGACATTAATTTTGTGACAATCAGCCAAAAAATAATTAATTTTAAACACAAAAACTGGGGGACGGGTGTCGATTAGAGCATGGGTGTCTAATAGAATCTTTACGGTATATTACACTACTATATACATGTACTACCATAAAAGTAAAGTGTTGTCGTTATATTGTCACCCCTAGCTATTGGAAAGCCCAGCCAGTTTTGGCTTATGAGACACACTAATCTGTGAACATCAGGGGCTCGTTTCACTAAACTTTGCAAACTTAGGATCGTCTGGAAATTTCAATTGATGGATTTACATTTATTGAGCATAGGCTGCATATGCAGCCTATGCTCAATAAGTGTAAATCCACTAATTGTTTACGAGAAAAAATTGTTAATGTGCAATTTACAGACTATCGTAATTTGCACTTACAAATGTTTTAGCCGTACAAAGTTTAGTGAAACGCACCCTAATACTTCCCAATTGATCGGTACCAATTATTAAACTAGCTCACCAACCGGCCATATCAGCCCGAGCAGAGGCTCGAACCTTCAACCTCCCAGTTGCGAGGCGGATGCCTTACTTACTAGGCCACGCTGACTATATTACCTGGTCGAAGTAGATCTGGACAAATATCTGGTCAATCTCAAACTTCTGAATCCTGTTACCTGCCAGAAGCTGGAAATATAAACCGTACAATCAACCGTAACCCTTTAACTATAATGGAATTTGATATGTTAATTTTGCAATGCAAAGTGTCGTGTGCAATGGAAGTGTCGTACCTTTGTGAGGGAGTCACGTTGTGGAGTCCACCCTGTGGGCATCTTGACCTCAGCAATAGCCATGTTGGACACCCCACCAGCCCGCAGGTAACTGCAACACCATAATATGGACGCGAAACATGTTCATTTATACCTTTTCACCCCTAATAACTGGCATGGACTTGTTCATGCTAATTTCTGAACTAGTGAAAAGTGAATTGGTTAATGTCCCAGCAACAGTTATGGTCATTTAGGGACGCCACATCGGTTTCAAGTCTCATCCGACCAGACCAGTGGGATGGAAATACTATGCAAGTACTTTTCACACCTAGGGTGAAGATTGAACTCGCAACCTCCGGTATTGAAGTACAATGCCATATCCCCTAGAAGACTGACCATGGTAGGAATTCCTGGACGAGCCTGGGAATTCCTACACGTTTCCTAGCCTTGCCTGATAAACTTGATATCAATGGATACTAGACGAGTATTCTCCATTATATGGCTGTGACTGAAAAAATGGGGTTTATGGGTTTTAAGACCAGTGTAGATCCAGAGCAGCCTGTGCATCCGCACAGTCTGATCAGAATCTGCACTGTTCGTCATTCCATCAATGAAACACCCACCAAACAAGATAGATCGTTATCAGGCTACAGGAGTGCGATTTGATCCGGAGGTACACTGGTGACAAATCCCATAAGCCCCATTTCTCCAGTCACAGCCACATAAAGATAACCCTACACCACTAGCCATAGAAGGAACCTCAGTGGCTCATCGTAATACTCTACATAAGGGTTATAACCAGATTCAACTGTCACATACAAAATGCCACACGTACGTGAGGGCCAAACCAGGGCCGTTTCACTATACTTTGTACAACTAAAATGTTCGCAAGTGCAAATTTAGGATCGTCTGGAAATTTCAATTGATGGATTTACAATTATTGAACATAGGCTGCATTTATGCTCAATAAATGCAAATCCAATAATTGTTTACTATATAGAAAATTTCACATTAACAATGTTTTCTTGCAAACAATTGTTGGATTATTGAGCATAGGCTGCATATGCAGCCTATGCTCAATAAATGTAAATCCATCAATTGAAATTTACAGACAATCCTAAATTTGCACTTACAAACAATTTAGTCATACAAAGTTTAGTGAAACGGGCCCCTGGTCTCCAGTCGGGATTCCCGTAAGAGTGAACCCCGAACACCCACTGCCCGGTTTGTGAAGCGTTAGCTCACCTGGCACAGACTTCGAGGGTACGTAGGGCGCAATTGTTACGGTTGGCCTTGGAACGGAAAACTCGGACTTTGAGGTCAAACGCCGGTCCCTCCTCCTCCTCCTTGTACACGTTATACTTCATGGACACCTGCAGGCACGGGGATTGAATGATTTATGGATTGATTTATTCAGAGCTCCAGATAAGCTGCATATTGGCGTATTTTACGCACTTATTTTAGCAGAATACGCATTGATTATCAAAAGTAAGAGTACAAAATACTCACAGCAATGTGAAAATATGCATTGATTTTCAAATTGAGTAGGAAAATACTGTAATAAAGTTCAAAATTGACTTAGTTGAGCTGCAAAGAGCTTTTTGTAGCTCAAATAAGTGCATTTTTAAATTTGTTTTATTTTGTATCATTTGTTCCCTGTTTAATAAGAAAATCAACTAGAAATGGACGCTTGTCGACAAGCGCATGTGTATCCCCCTCCCCAGATACACAAGTAGTTTGAAAAAAGGGTGATCGAGTTATGCTCCGGAGACAAAATCGGTGACGGACAAAGGGAGATAACTAAACAATTAGTGATGCAAGAGTTGTCATTCTTGCGCGACACACCTTTAGGGTCTATGCATGTGTGAAGCTACTGGAGCGCAGAATTATTTGTTAATAGTCCTATATTTATGTACATATATCTGCACAGGTGCACATAATGCCACAATATTTTCAACACAGTTGACGGAAATGTAATATAGAATGTAAATAAAAAAAATAATGCTCGCTACTGGAGCCGAGAATTTTTTTTAATAGTCCTATATTTATCTACATATATCTGCACAGGTCCACATACTGCCACAATATTGTCAACACAGTTTAGGTAAATGTAATAATTTAGCTGTATAAATTACCTGTAATAAGTTAGTGGTCAGTTAAAAAATTGAAAAATAATGTAAAAAAATATTTTTAACAAAATTTGAAAAAAAAAGTTGAAAAATAAAAAATAATAATACTTGCTACTGGAGCCCAGAATTTTTTTTTAATAGTCCTATATTTATCTACATATATCTGCACAGGTCCACATAATGCCACAATATTTTCAACACAGTTTACGGAAATGTAATATACAAATTTTTTTTTTAAAAATAATGCTCGCTACTGGAGCCCAGAATTTTTGTTAATAGTCCTATATTTATCTACATATATCTGCACAGGTCCACATACTGCCACAATATTGTCAACACAGTTTACGGAAATGTAATAATGTACCTGTATAAATTACCTGTAATAAGTTAGTGGTCAGTTAAAAAATTGAAAAAGAATGTAAAAAAAAAAAATGGAAAAGAAAAAAAAATTAAATTAAAAAAAGAAAAAGAATAATGCTCCCTACTGGAGCCCAGAATGTTTTTTAATAGTCCTATATTTATCTACATATCATATATACACAGGTCCACATATTCCCACAATATTTTCAACACAGTTTACGGAAATGTAATATAATCATTTACCTGTATAAATTACCTGTAAGTTGTCAGTGGTCAGTTGCACATGCTAGCACATGCACAGGTGAATAGTCTGTATATAGCACTTACCACCTTATGCTACTAGACAAAAATTGAAAAATAATTTGAAAAAAAAATGAAAAAAAAAAAATGGACAAAAAAAAGTTTAAAAATAATAATGCTTGCTACTGGAGCACAGCATTTTTTTTTAATAGTCCTATATTTATCTACATATATCTGCACAGGTCCACATAATGCCACAATATTTTCAACACAGTTTACGAAAATGAATATATAATCATTTACCTGTATAAATTACCTGTAAGTGGTCAGTGGTCAGTTGCACATGCTAGCACATGCACAGGTGAATAGTCTGTATAAAGCACTTACGACCTTATGCTACTAGACAAAAATTGAAAAATAATTTGAAAAAAAAAAATGAAAAAAAAAAAAATGAAAAAAAAAAAGAAAAAAAAAATGAAAAAAAAAAAAAATAAATGAAAAAAAAAAGTTTAAAAATAATAATGCTTGCTATTGGAGACCAGATTTTTTTTTAATAGTCCTATATTTATCTACAAAAATCTGCACAGGTCCACATAATGCCACAATATTTTCAACACAGTACCCAATGTAGTGATTTACCTGTATAAATTACCTGGTCAACAGTGGTCAAGCACTGGACATCTGCACATGCTAGCCATGCTAGCGACATGGTTCTCACCCAGTTTCTATTGTTCTCTCTACAGGTAAGGTGTACAGAGCACACAAGAAAAGGTGTACAGAGCAGACGAGAAAACAGGTCTTCATGCATTATTGTCCAGTTTGTAGAATGCGCAAAACAAAAAAGGGAGATAACTAAAAAATTAGCTACGCAAGAGTTGTCATTCTTGTGCGCGACACACCTCCGGGTCGTGGTCTATGCATGTGTGAAGTTTCATGAAAATATTCCAAAGGGTGGTCGAGTTATGCTCCGGACAGGAAATCAGTGAGCGAAAACAAAAAAGGGAGATAACTAAAAAATTAGCTATGCAAGAGTTGTCATTCTTGTGCACGACACACCTTCGGTTCGTGGTCTAATTGAATGTGTTAAGTTTCATAAAAAATATATTCCAAAGGGTGGTCGAGTTATGGTCAATCAGTCCGCGAAACAAAAAAGGGAGATAACTCAAAAATTAGCTATGCAAGAGTTGTCATTCTTGTGCGCGACACACCTTCGGGTCGTGGTCTATGTATGTGTAAAGTTTCATGAAAAATATTCCAAAGGGTGGTGGAAGTTATGCTCCGGACACGAAATCAGTGTGAGAAACAAAAAAGGGAGATAACTAAAAAATTAGCTATGCAAGAGTTGTCATTCTTGTGCGCGACACACCTTCGGGTCGTGGTCTATGCATGTGTGAAGTTTCATGAAAATATTCCAAAGGGTGTTCGAGTTATGCTCCGGACAAGAAGTGTCTGCGGCGGACGCGGCGCGCTGTCAAATCCATAGTATCCCCCGACCCCGTCCGGGGGATACAATAATACATTTATAAAACTAAAATACGCATTGAATTTGAAATATGGGGGTATAGTACTCTTTAGACACAAAACTTATCAGCAGCTCTGGATTTATTGATTGAATTACTTGTTTGATACTTGATTGATTGATTGGGTGGTCGGTTATTGGTTGGTTGATTGATTGAAGAGTGAATGGGACTTTATGTCCATTCATAAACATCATAAAGAACTGAAATGCATCTTTATCAGGTAACCTGCCCTGTATTGGCCGGATATGCACTGACTGATAACATATTGTTGTATCAGGCATTGACCTGATACAAACTGACGTTCATTTGTTTCAGATGACGTGACGTGACCGAATGACGTCAGTGTGATGACGCAACGTAGACAAGTCCACATTCTGTCTATAGATAATCACTTCATCTGTGCTCATTTTCGAGCATAAAACGTTACCTGATAAATAGAATACCAGTAGCCTATTTCATCAACATTGCAAAGTATACTTTAGTCGCAAAGTATACTTTGAGGGAGAAATTTTGAATTTTATGATAAATTTATTAATTTTTATTATACTGAATTTATTACATTATCACTTTGGCTGTGATAATGTAATAAATTCAGTATAATAATTCTGCATACTTTTAATCATGAAATATATGCATTTGTTAGTTCTATATGAAATAATGCATTTCAGGAAAAATAAATGATTACTCCCTCAAAGTATACTTTGCAATGTTGATGAAATAGACTACAGGTTACTGTCTGTTGATATCAAGTATATCAGACTCGGCTCGGAAATGGTAGCATTGCTAGCCTTGCCTGATAAACTTGATATCAATTTGTTTGTTTGTTTATTGGTGTTTAACGGCCTATCAGGTTCGATCCCGTTTTAGCCTGCTGCATTGGAGGAAAAATCCCAACATCAGAACGGAATATTTTCATCAAGAAAAAATATATTCAGCCCTGAAATTAGAATAACGTGACCTGGTGCCAGGTCCATACCACACCAAACTCACTTGGCCCCTTCCCCTAAAATAGGATTACGAATAATCGTAATACTCACATCAGGGGTATAACTAGATTCAACTGTCACATACAAAATGCCAAAGACGTATGTGAGGGCCAAACCAGGTCAGGTCTCCAGTAGGAATTTCGGGAAGGATGAACCCCGATCGTTAAATTACGTATCACATTCTCCCAACTTGATATGAAAAGACACTAGCCTTGTATTCTCTATGTTTGGGGTGGATAGCATGGTCAGAATTGGAATTACAATACTGATTGCAGAATAGAAAGTACAATACCATGATCTGCTGCCAGGCACCCTTAATACATTAGACCAGCATAATAGTAGTTGAATATTCTCTATACAAATTTGCTAACAGGAGTAGCACTAGAATAACGAACAGCATACCCCTAAATATTCAGACACAATTTAGGTGTTTCCCATAACAAATTGTATCCAAATACATTGTTATTGTGATTAAACCAGTACCGTCTTATTAAGCCTAAATATTGATAGGGAAAACCATATATTTGATTGCGTTTCTCCAAATAAATGGTGTCCGAATATTTAGGGTTACGGTAGGCCCCGAGCGTATTGTTTGACTGCCAATGTGCAATTCCTGGTTAATTTTAGCTATGCGCTTAAAAGCTTCTTAGTCACACCAAGGTTAGCCAACATATCGCAGTATCCTATTTAACCAAAATTGCAAAGTATACTTATTAATCTTGAGTACACTTTGGGGAGAAATTTTCAATTGAAGGATAAATTTATTATTTTGTTATTATACTGAATTTATTACATTATCACAGACATTTTGGCTGCGATAATGTAATAAATTCAGTATAATAATTCTGAATACCATTAATCATCAAATAAATATATGCATTCGTTAGTGCTATATGAAATAATCCATTTTGGGAAAAATAAGTGATTACTCCCTCAAAGTACACTTTGCTAGACAAGTATGCTTAGCAATTTTGGTGAGGCTACAGAGAGAGGAGATTCCCATGGAACTACACATACGCGAGTATGCTAGAAAACAAACAGCAGCACAGGAGCCTATTTCACCAACATTGCAAAGTATACTTATCTAGCAAAGTATACTTTGAGGGAGAAATTTTCAATTTTAGGATAAATTTATTAATTTTTATTATACTGAATTTATTACATTATCACAGCCAATTTGGCTGTGATAATGTAATAAATTCAGTATAATAATTCTGCATACTTTTAATCATCAAATATATGCAGTTGTTAGTTCTATATGAAATAATGCATTTCAGGAAAAAGAAATGATTAATACAATGATTGCTAGAAAAGTATACTTTGCAATGTTGGTGAAATCGGCTAAAGGAGCTGCACTGAATTTGCGTCGGTTACTAGACGAAAAATGCATTTAGTTCAAGTATAGTTGACCGTCATCTCGTCAATAAACTGGTACATTTTTCGACGTGAAACATTTTAGGTCACCTGTGTTAATGCACAGCCGCTACCCGACGCCGTGATCTCAACATTTCCCTGGCCAGGGGGCAGTATGTGCGACTGGTACAACAAGGTCGTATCCGGGGTGATGCTGAACAATTGCTCGTCACCGTGACCTTTGAACTCAATGTTGAGGTCAGAGGTCCCCTTGTAGGTCAGGCGGGCGTACTTCGCTAGGGCTTGCAACGCCACCACGGTGTCCTGTGGGAAAGTATTATATAAATGGTGCCCTTGGTTGAGGGGGATATTGGGAATTATCTCCCCGGGGGAACATTATCAAGGGGAGATAATCCACAATATTCCCCTCAACCAAGGGCACCATTTACTTTATTATACCGAATATAACTAACATTTCACATTGCACACAATTTCACATTGCACACAATGCAACATCTGCAAAACGTTTGCTTCCACTGGCTTCCGCCATCTTTGTTTACATCTGCGCAGCTGGTGCCCGGTTTACAATGCTTTACTGTTACAGGGGTAATAAAACGGGGGTACCAGTCAGCGTCTGCTTTCATCTCATTCGGTACTTTCGGTTTCGATGCGCGGTAAGCTACAAGGTACTCCAATTAATGTTTGGTAGTTTCCATGACCAGACTTCGGGTATCTTTGGGCGAAACGGTCCATAATTATATTATCTCATGGCATTATTGCCCTCAGGGTACACATGGCCAATTGCTTTATACCACGTGGTAGGGAATTGACCAATGCAAAGCGGCGAATTTACGATGAGGTATAACAAATGGAATTGTCTCCCTTGTCCTATTCTCATATTCATTTTGAACTAGAAATGTGGCCTGTCGGCACACAAATGCCCCCACTGGCAGCCAGTAAACAATGGCTCATTTGAAAACAGAGGGCCAGAGAAGTGTGGACTTGTCACAGCATGAAAGCAGACCATTAGAGCAATGCGTGTGTGAAATATCAAGCAGAGCTATCCAAGGAAACAGAAATTATAAGACATTTACCAGAGTTTCGAACACACCAAGTATGTGACCAAAGCTCCAGTTAATGTGCGTAATTGGACCAAATTTTCCGGGTATTTTTCTTATTTCTTCACGAAAAATGGCAAGTTGGGATTGCTTTAGAATCGTCTGCGTCTGAGACGATTCGAAAGCACTCCCAAAGTTGATCAAATTACGCACCTTAACTGGAGCTCTGTATGTGACCTTGACCCTGGACTTAGCCTGGCTGGGATGATCGTGGTTTTGTCACAGGGCGGTAGAGGACCATTAGTGCAATACATGTGTGAAATATCAAGCAGATCCATGCAAGGGAACACAAATTATAAGACAATTACCAGAGTGTTAAGATTTTGAATGCACTAAGTATGTGACCTTGACCTTGGGCTCAGCAGGGGCCTGACAATCGTGGATTTGTCACAGGGCAATAGAGGACCATTAGAGCAATATGTTCAGTATCAAGCAGATCAGTGCAAGGAAACAGAAATTATAAGAAATTTACCCGAGTGTTAAGATTTTGAATGCACTAAGAATGTGACCTTAACCTTGGGTTTAGCTGAGGATCATGGATTTGTCACAGCATGATAGAGGACCATCAGAGGAATGCATGTGTGAAATACTTATCTGTAGCTCTGAATACAGTGGAACCTCTCCATGGGGTGTCCCCAGGTTGTCCGGTTTGGAGATGTTCCAATGTAAATCAGACATGTTAGCGCTTCATGGCACATTCTAGTGAAATGCAATCATGAGAAGTCATTGTAATCAGAGATACATAACAGCGAAACACATGTAAGTTAAACATCCATATTTTCCCCGAGTGTCCGGTTTAGCGGGGTTCCACTGTATGAAGCAGCTACATGAAAGAAAACAAATTAAAACAAGAGTGCCGCAAGTCACAAAATACGCCCGTCGAATATGGGCCAGACAGCGAAGATGCAGAAATGTGAAGCTGTCACCAAGGCAAGAAACATTAATGAGAATTTGAAAGTCTATAGCATTATTTCTTCATCTCGTTGTGCTAAACATGTATACTAATTTAGGCAGAGATAGAAAAGTAGAGTGTAAAGTAGAAATGATAGGGAATTGGATACAATAATGTAGAAAAAATGGCTAAGTTAAAAAGGTAATATTTTTGTTAAAAAATATTTTTTCGGCATAAAAACACCAAGGTGCACATCTTCAATATGTGTAGAAGACGTGTGTATAGTTTCAGAACGATCGACTGAACAGTTTCGGAGGAGTTGTGTACACAAACTCTGTATTGTATATAGAATTGCATAGAAAAATGTAGAAAAAATGGCTAAGTTAAAAAGGCGATATTTTTGTTAAAAAATATTTTTTCGGCATAAAAAATTCAAGGTGCACATCTTCAATATGTGTAGAAGACGTGTGTATAGTTTCAGAACGATCGACTGAACGGTTTCGGAGGAGTTGTGTACACAAACTCTGTACCGTATATAGAATTGTATAGAAAAATGTAGAAAAAATGGCTAAGTTAAAAAGGTGATATTTTTGTTAAAAAATATTTTTTCCGCATAAAAACACCAAGGTGCACATCTTCAATATGTGTAGAAGACGTGTGTATAGTTTCAGATCGATCGACTGAACGGTTTCGGAGGAGTTGTGTACACAAACTCTGTACCGTATATAGAATTGTATAGAAAAATATAGAAACAAGAAACGAGGCAAAGCCACGAAGGCCAGGTTTTTTCCAAGCATAGACACTTGGATAACATAATTATACCCACTTTTTGTAGACTAGATGGCCGTGGCCTGGATGTCGCGCCTTGGGGCGAGGCATGGACACTAAAAAAATAGATATAGTAGATGGAAAAAGTTTAACCAAAAAACTTTAACCGGACACACGGACGAACAGACGGACGTATGCCAAAATGCCGACGATATCGCGCGTTCCGCAAGCAGGTGTGACAATGATGATAAACACCCACGTGAAGTATCAAGGTATTGGGTGAAGCAGTTGCAGAGATACAGTACACGAAAAAAGTTTAACAAAAACATTTAAAGTAATTTGAACTTGACATAGGGCACAGGATCGCGCTTTCCGCAAGCAGGTGTGACAATGATGATAAACACCCATGTGAAGTATGAAGGTATTGGGTGAAGCAGTTGTAGAGATATAGTACACAAAAAAACTTTAACAAAAAAATTCAAAGTAATTTGACCTTGACATTGGGCACAGGATCGCGCTTTCCGCAAGCAGGTGCGACAATGATGATAAACACCCATGTGAAGTATCAAGGTATTGGGTGAAGCAGTTGCAGAGATATAGTACACGAAAAAAACTTTAACAAAAAAATTCAAAGTAATTTGACCTTGACATTGGGCACAGATCGCGCTCCTGAACAAGCAGGTGCGACAATGATGATAAACATCCCATTTGGTGAATGTATCAAGGTGATTAGGTGAAGCAGTTGCAGAGATATAAGTAGTAGTACGAAAAAACATTAACAAAATAATTCAAGTAAAAACATGACCATTGACATTGGGCACAGGATCACGACTTTTCCGCAAGCAGGTGCGACAATGATGATAAACACCCATGTGAAGTATCAAGGTATTGGGTGAAGCAGTTGCAGAGATATAGTACACGAAAAAACTTTAACAAAAAAATTCAAAGTAATTTGACCTTGACATTGGGCACAGGGGCCGCACGGTTGGGGGTTAGAATGAAAATATGGATGATGATAAACACCCATGTGAAGTTTCAAGGTAATGGGCGAAGCAGTTGCAGAGATATAGTATAACGAAAAAGTTTTAACCAAAAAACTTTAACCAGACGTACGTTAAAAAGTTAACGTTGAAAATGGCTAAGTCAATTACGTAGAAATAATTGGTGAAGGTGAAAAAATTGTCACATGTTGGATAGTTGTATGTGGTAGGCACCCCTTGGTTATGAAGCTGTGAAAGTTTGGTGGTCCTAGGTGGTACAGTACCAAAGAAATGGACTTAATCACGAAAACTTAACATTGTAAACGCGAAAACTTAACATTGAAAATGGCTAAGTCGACTGCGCGGAAAAAATGGGTGAAGTTAAAAAAAAAGTAACATGTTGGATAGTGATATGTGGTGGGCACCCCTTGATTATGAAGCTGTGAAAGTTTGGTGGTCCTAGGTGGTACAGTACCAAAGAAATGGACTTAAACACGAAAACTTAACATTGTAAACGCGAAAACTTAACATTGAAAATGGCTAAGTCGACTACGCGGAAAAAATGGGTCAAGATAAAAAAAAGTAACATGTTGGATAGTGATATGTGGTGGGCACCCCTTGATTATGAAGCTGTGAAAGTTTGGTGGTCCTAGGTGGTACAGTAACAAAAAAATGGACTCAAACACGAAAACTTAACATTGATTGTGGACGCCGCCCGCCCGCCCGCCCGGCTTTCGCCAATCCAATAGCCTGGATTTTTTTTCAAAAAACCTGGCTAAAAATGGCTAAGTTAAAAAGGTGATATTTTTGTTAAAAAATATTTTTTCGACATAAAAACACCAAGGTGCACATCTTCAATATGTGTAGAAGACGTGTGTATAAAATTTCAGAACGATCGACTGAACGGTTTCGGAGGAGTTGTGTACACAAACTCTGTACCGTATATAGAAATGTATAGAACAAGAAACGAGGCAAAGCCACGAAGGCCAGGTTTTTTCCAAGCATGGACACTTGGATAACGTAATTATACCCACTTTTTGTAGACTAGATGGCCGTGGCCTGCATGTCGCGCCTTGGGGCGAGGCATGGACACTAAAAAAATAGATATAGTAGATGGAAAAACTTTAACGAAAAAACTTTAACCGGACACTCGGACACTCGTCCGTACGGACGGACGGACGGACGTATGCCAAAATGCCGACGATATCGCGCTTTCCGCAAGCGGGTGCGACAATGATGATAAACACCCATGTGAAGTATCAAGGTAAAGGGTGAAGCAGTTGCAGAGATATAGTATACGAAAAAACTTTAACAAATAAATTCAAAGTAATTCGACCTTGACAGTGATCACAGGGGCCGCACGGTTGGGGGTTAGAATGAAAATATGGACGATGATAAACACCAATGTGAAGTTTCAAGGTAATGGGCGAAGCAGTTGCAGAGATGTATAACGAAAAAGTTTTAACCAAAAAATTTAACCAGACGTACGTTAATTTTTTTTTAAGAATTTATGCTATTTTTAGACGGCGGCCATCTTGGATTAGCGATGACCTCCATTTTAACAAATCTGAAAAAACTTTAACAAAAAAATTCAAAGTAATTTGACCTTGACATTGGGCACAGGGGCCACACGGTTGGGGGTTAGAATGAAAATATGGATGATGATAAACACCCATGTGAAGTTTCAAGGTAATGGGCGAAGCAGTTGCAGAGATATAGTACAACAAAAAAGTTTTAACCAAAAAACTTTAACCAGACGTACGTTAAAAAGTTAACGTTGAAAATGGGTAAGTCAATTACGTAGAAATAATAGGTGAAGGTAAAAAATGGTCACATGTTGGATAGTTGTATGTGGTAGGCACCCCTTGGTTATGAAGCTGTGAAAGTTTGGTGGTCCTAGGTGGTACAGTACCAAAGAAATGGACTTAAACACAGAAAACTTAACATTGTAAACGCGAAAACTTAACATTGAAAATGGCTAAGTCGACTGCGCGGAAAAAATGGGTGAAATTAAAAAAAAAGTAACATGTTGGATAGTGATATGTTGTGGGCAAATATGTACCCAAATGGTTGAAAATTAGTGAAAAATTATTGTGGTGCACTGTGATATTTGATAAGCTGTGAAAGTTTGGTGGTCCTAGGTGGTAAAGTAACAAAGAAATGGACTCAAACACGAAAACTTAACATTGAAAATGGCTAAGTCGACTACGCAGAAAAAATGGGTCAAGTTAAAAAAAAAGTAACATGTTGGATAGTGATATGGTGGGGGGCGGGCACCCTTTGATTATGAAGTTGTGAAAGTTTGGTGGTCCTAGGTGGTACAGTAACAAAGAAATGGACTCAAACACGAAAACTTAACATTGATTGTGGACGCCGCCCGCCGCCCGCCCGCCCGCCGCCGACCGCCCGCCCGCCCGGCTTTCGCCAATCCAATAGCCTGGATTTTTTTTCAAAAAACCTGGCTAAAAATGAAGAAAAAATGGCTAAGTTAAAAAGGCGATATTTTTGTTAAAAAATATTTTTTCGGCATAAAAATACCAAGGTGCACATCTTCAATATGTGTAGAAGACGTGTGTATAGTTTCAGATCGATCGACTGAACAGTTTCGGAGGAGTTGTGTACACGAACTATGCACTTTTTCTTTAAAAACGGTCGTATAAAAATTTACCCGAGCAGGACGCACTGGACGGGACGGCGTACATACGGATGCTGGTAACACGAAATCTGCCAAAATTTTACGGCCATATTAACGATGCAAAAACAGTATTTTTTTTGATAATATTAAATTTTACCAAATTTAAGAATGAGCCTTTTTTTTATTCAAATATTGATTTTATTACGAACAAGAGTTGTCAGAAGACAACAAAGCTCGCCTGTTGGCAGCCTTCACTCAAACTTGGCTCAGTTGTATAAAAAACATGAATATTATAAAACTTGACCTTGGATTAAGGGGTGTGCGGTGGACCTTGACATTGAGGTCAGTGGTGGAAGGTGGGTCGTGAATTTGCTATAGCATGATATAGCATATTAAGATGAATGAAATTTAACCCAACGCTAAGTTTATGAAGGCACTAAGTTGGTGATTTTCTACAGCATGATAACTATTCACATGAGGAATGCATGTATGAATGTGCTAAGTTTGTGACATTGTCCTTGGGGAAAGAGGTGGGGGGGGGTGGGTCATGGATTTGCTGTATAATAGCACAATAGAGGATTATCAGATGAATGCACGTATGAAGTATCAAGGCGTTCCCTGTAAAGAAACGGAAGTTATACAAAGACATTTACTCCAACTTTAAGTTTATGATGTTGAGCTTGGGGAAAGGGGTGGGGGGTTGGTCATGGATTTGCTGTAGCACAATAGAGGATCATCAGATGAATGCATGTATGAAATATCAAAGCGTTCCCTGTAAAGAAACATAATTTAAACAACATTTACCCCAACATAAAGTTTATGAACATGCTTAAGTTTGTGACCTTGACGTTGGGGTAAGGGTTGGATGGTGGGTTGTGGTTTTGCTACAGCACGATAGAGGGTCATCTGAGAAATGCATGTATGAAATATCAAGGCGTTCCATCAAAGGAAACAGATGTTATAAGACATTTACCCCAACGTTGAGTTTATGAATGTGCTTAGTTTGTGACCTTGACCCTGGGGTAAGGGTGGGTCATGGATGTGCTATAACACAATAGAGGATCATCAGATGAATGCATGCATGAAATTTCAAAGCGTTCCCTGAAAAGAAACAGAAGTCACACAACATTTACCCCAACGTTAAGTTTATAAACATGCTAAATTTGTGACCTTGACCTTGGGGTAAGGGTTGGGTGGTGGGCTGTGGATTTGCTACAGCATGATAGAGGGTCATCTGAGGAATGCATGTATGAAATATCAAGGCGTTCCATGAAAGGAAACAGATGTTATAAGACATTTACCCCAAAGTTAAGTTTATGAATGTGCTAAGTTTGTGACCTTGACCTTGGGGTAAGGGGTGGGCGGTGGGTCATGGATTTGCGATAGCATGATAGGGTATCATCACATGAATGCATATGTATGAAATATCAAGGCGTTCCATGAAAGGAAACAGATGTTACAAGACATTTACCCCAACGTTAAGTTTATGAATGTGCTAAGTTTGTGACCTTGACCTTGGGGAAAGGGGTGGGGGGGGGGGGAGGGGTCATGGATTTGCTGTAGCACAATAGAGGATCATCAAATGAATGCATGTATGAAATATGAAGGCATTCCCTGTAAATAAACAGAAGTTACACAACATTTACCCCAACGTTAAGTTTATGAACATGCTTAAGTTTGTGACCTTGGGGTAAGGGTTGGGTGGTGATTCGTGGATTTGCTACAGCATGATAGAGGGTCATCTGAGGAATGCATGTATGAAATATCAAGGCGTTCCATGAAAGGAAACAGATGTTATAAGACATTTACCCCAAAGTTAAGTTTATGAATGTGCTAAGTTTGTGACCTTGACCTTGGGGTAAGGGGTGGGGCGGTGGGTCATGGATTTGCGATAGCATGATAGGGTATCATCACATGAATGCATATGTATGAAATATCAAGGCGTTCCATGAAAGGAAACAGATGTTACAAGACATTTACCCCAACGTTAAGTTTATGAATGTGCTAAGTTTGTGACCTTGACCTTGGGGAAAGGGGTGGGGTGGGGGGGGGGAGGGGTCATGGATTTGCTGTAGCACAATAGAGGATCATCAAATGAATGCATGTATGAAATATGAAGGCATTCCCTGTAAATAAACAGAAGTTACACAACATTTACCCCAACGTTAAGTTTATGAACATGCTTAAGTTTGTGACCTTGGGGTAAGGGTTGGATGGTGATTCGTGGATTTGCTACAGCATGATAGAGGGTCATCTGAGGAATGCATGTATGAAATAACAAGGCGTTCCATCAAAGGAAACAGATATTATAAGAAATTTACCCCAACGTTAAGTTTATGAATGTGCTAAGTTTGTGACATTGACCTTGCGATAAGGGTTGGATTGTGGGACATGGATTTGCTACAGCAGGATAGAGGGTCATCTGAGGAATACATGTATGAAATATCAAGGCGTTCCATGATAGGAAACAGATGTTATAAGAAATTTACCCCAACGTTAAGTTTATGAATGTGCGAAGTTTGTGACCTTGACCTTGGGGTAAGGGTTGGGTGGTGGGTCATGGATTTGCTACAGCATGATAGAGGGTCATCTGAGGAATGCATGTATGAAATATCAAAGCGTTCCATGAAAGGAAACAGATGTTATAAGAAATTTACCCAACGGTAAGTTTATGAATGTGCTAAGTTTGTGACCTTGACCTTGGGGTAAGGCTTAGGTGGTGGGTCATGGATTTGCGACAGCATGATAGAGGGTCATCTGAGGAATGCATGTATGAAATATCAAGGCATTCTCTGTGAATAAACAGAAGTTACACAACATGTACCCCAACGTTAAGTTTATGAACATGCTAAGTTTGTGACCTTGACCTCAGGGTAAGGGTTGGGTGGTGGGTCATGATTTTGCGACAGCATGATAGAGGGTCATCTGAGGAATGCATGTATGAAATATCAAGGCATTCCATGAAAGGAAACAGATGTTAGAAATTTACCCCAACGTTAAGTTTATGAATATGCTATGTTTGTGACCTTGACCTTGGGGTAAGGGTTGGGTTGTGGGTCATGGATTTGCTACAGCAGGATAGACAGGCCTCGACAAATTTTTATTTTCTGACTCGTCCCACTGGACGAGAGAACCTAAAAATCTACTCGTCCAGACTGGACTTCTACTCGTCCAAACTTTTAGTCAAATAACAAAACATACATTTTTCAGATATTTTCAAGTTTTAGATATAATTCGCCAGATACCCGTGATACCCGTGATTAATTTCGCCTTTTCGAGTTGTTCATTGGATCTATCAATATCTCCGCCGCCCTGCAAAAACCGGCGTATGTCTGACATATTGTTTTGTTGTGTTTGTAAACACAGAGCAGACGACAGTTAAACAGGATGCTGAGTCACGGTGTAGAATGCACGTATTAAATTCAGTAGTTGCAGCCATGAACAGGAATAAGTCGGACACAGTCTACATTGTATATGTGTATCTTGGCAACGCAGAAAGGCGAGTGTAGGTAGTCTCCCTTTACCACGCTCGGTAATCGGTTGAATATTTTATTGGAATTTAGTATTTCGCTTCGCAAAACTTCGCATTTGCATTTTCTCAGTGGTGATCTTCAAATTTCCACTCACCCGACTGGACGAGCGGCTTTCAATTTTCACTCGCCCAGACTGAAAAGTTACTCGTAAATACGAGCGGACGAGTGGATTTGTCGAGGCCTGATAGAGGGTCATCTGAGGAATGCATGTATGAACTAGATTGGTCAGTAAGCGAGGCTTACGGAATACCCCCCGCGTGGGCCCAGGTACCCCTAAATATGTAAAATTGTCCAAGTGTGGGCTTGTGACCTTGACTCTGGGCTTAGCGGGGACGGCACGAACGTGAATGTGAAGCAGATACGAGCAAGGAAATAGAAGTTATAACCGATTTCTCTGTTAAGTTTTGTAAAGAGACTAAGTATGTGATCTTGACCTTGGGATCAGCGGGGATATGTCGCAGCATGATAGTAGAGCCTTAGAGGAATGCATGCATGAAATATTAAGAATTTTAGATGAAGTTATAACATATTTCTCTGATGTTAAGTTTTGTAAAGAGACCATGTATTTGACCTTGACCTTGGGATCAGCGGGGGTTGGACGGTCGTGGATTTGGCACAGCATGGTAGTAGAGCCTTACAGGAATGCATGTGTGAAATATTAAGCACTTTAGATGAAAGAAATAGAAGTTATAACAATATTTCTCTGATGTTAAGTTTTGTAAAGAGACTTAAGTATTTGCCCTTGACCTTGGGATCAGCGGGGGTTGGACGGTCATGGATTTGGCACAGCATGGTAGTAGAGCCTTACAGGAATGCGTGTGTGAAATATTAAGCATTTTAGATGAAGGAAATAGAAGTTATAACAATATTTCTCTGATGTTAAGTTTTGTAAAGAGACTAAGTATTTGACCTTGATCTTGGGATCAGTGGGGGTTGGACGGTCGTGGATTTGGCACAGCATGGTAGTAGAGCCTTACAGGAATGCATGTGTGAAATATTAAGCATTTTGGAGGACGGACGGACGGACAACCTGACTCCAGTATACCCCCCCACAGAGTTGCGGGGGGTATAAATATCAAGGCGTTCCATGAAAGGAAACAGATGTTATAATAAATTGACCCCAACGGTAAGTTTATGAATGTGCTAAGTTTGTGACCTTGACCTTGGGGTAAGGGTTGGGTGGTGGGTCATCGATTTGCTACAGCATGATAGAGGGTCATCTGAGGAATGCATGTATGAAATATCAAGGCGTTCCATGAAAGGAAACAGATGTTATAATAAATTTACCCAACGTTAAGTTTATGAATGTGCTAAGTTTGTGACCTTGACCTTGGGGTAAGGGTTGGGTGGTGGGTCATGGATTTGCTACAGCATGATAGAGGGTCATCTGAGGAATGCATGTATGAAATAACAAGGTGTTCCATTAAAGGAAACATTTACCCAACCTTAAGTTTGTGGACGCCGACGACAACGACGCTGGGGGTATGCCATAAACTCTTCTGCACTTCGTGCAGGTGAGCTAAAAATGAGTTCTCGATGGGAATTTAACATGGGGAAAAAAAGAGGTGGAGAATTTGGAAAAACAAAAGATTTTGGAAATTGATTCTGAAATCTAGCTAGATAGGGTGGAAATGATCTAACTAAGAAAACAAGTTACATTTTGAAAATCGGTCCACAATTTCTGAAATTAGAAAATAAACCCCATGTTAAATCCCCATAGACATCTTAAAATTGTTTTTGCGCAATAAAATTGATATTTAACAAAATTTCACGAAATAAAAAATAAGCTCAATCTTAAATTTTGATAATTTAATATTATCGAAAAATATATTGTTTTTATTGCATTATTTATATAGCTGTAATATTTGGGCAGGTTTCATGAAACAGACATTATATGCCCTGTCGTCACCATTCGGCCAAAACGAACACGACAATAAACCACACCTGAGTTGAGGAGAAGCCGCCGTAGGGATTTCTCTGCTTCGTGAGCCACTGTATGATCGGTTGTGGCGTCGCGACGTCTTCAATCCCGTCGGCAATAACGGCCATCAGGGCGTAAGCCGTCATCTCCACCTCGGCTGATGACGCGCGGTACCAGTAACACCCCCACTGCCCCCCACACGCCTCCTTGTCCACCTCGCTCTCCTCGCGACTCCAGTACGTCAGGCCCGGGGCTGGAATGTTGGTGTATTGTGTCACATAGGATGGATGTCATAAATGCCGGTGTCAAATGCTTCATGTCAATCTAGGGGCCAGGAGGCCGTTTCACTAAACTTTGTACGACTAAAATGTTTGTAAGTGCAAAATTGCATCAACAATGTTTTCTTGTAAACAATAATTGGATTTACATTTATTGAGCATATGCTGCATATTAATTGGATTTACATTTATTGAGCATATGCTGCATATTAATTGGATTTACATTTATTGAGCATATGCTGCATATTAATTGGATTTACATTTATTGAGCATATGCAGCATATGCTCAATAAATGTAAATCCATCAATTGAAATTGACTATCCTAAATGTGCACTTACAAACATTTTAGTGGTACGAAGTTTAGTGAAACGGGCCCCAGATCGATTCCTGACAAATTCACATTCGGTGGCACACAGAAGATACTGCAAAAAACACCTTTTTCATCTTTGCGTTGGTTTATTCTAATTTATTCAAGAGAACACAAATAAATATCTGGTTTCCCACAACAAAGTGTCCCAATATTTCTGGTTGTACTAGTTTATCGAAATAATATATTTTGATACAAATTTGTTTTGGCAAACCGCTATGTTATAAGTGTTTCCCAAAACAAATGGTACGGATATTATGGTACATGTATTCCAAACTTGGATTACCGCCGGGACACGTACACAGAAAGGGAAAAAAATAATTTTGGCTGCCATAAGTAGATAATAAGAATTGTTTAAAATAACAGATCTTCCTCTGGCCAAAATAAACATGTATACCAACTTTGGTTAAGATCAATCAACGAAGAGTTATTACAATGACAAGCTGTGCCCACCAGTCACCAAGGACAATAATAAGTTATTTTTGTTTGTTTGTTTGTTTGTTTGTTTATTGGTGTTTAACGGCCTATCAACAGCTACGGTCATGCAAGGCCGGGCATATGGGTTCGATCCCGTTTTAACCTGCTGCATTGGGGGGAAAATCCCAAAATCAGAACAGAACATTACATCGAGAAAAAATATATTCAGCCCTGAAATTAGAATAACCCGACCTGGTGCCAGGTCCATACCACACCGAAGTCACTTGGCCCCTTCCCCTAAAATAGCATTACGAATATCGTAATACTCACATTAGGGGTATAACCAGATTCAACTGTCACATACAAAATGCCAAAGACGTATGTGAGGGCCAAACCAGGTCTCCAGTCGGAATTCTGGTAAGACGAACCCCGAACGTTAAATTACTCATCGCATGCTCCCACCTGCCACCCACTAAATTATTTTTCAAACGGCCATCAAAACATAACATGGTAGAGTCCTCTCCCAACTATTTAGGGGTGGTGAAAGGATGAACTTTTTCCATGCTAATGGTGAAAATAACAGCATACAAATTAATGAGTATTTTTCTTATTTATCAATGTAAATATATCTTGGAATTTCATTAGAATTGTGTCCTCCGGACTCAAATCTAACGATATTCCAAGACACATTCATGATATTTACAGGGAAAAATAAAAGGATCCATAATGAAATGTCTGCTATTTTTGAACTATTTATAGCCCACAAAGTTCCCAGCATGCCAACAGTTAATTGCTTACTGTTCGTGATTTTCTTCTTCTCCAGCTCTTTCATTAAATCCGACCTTGTAGGACTTTGAAGGTCGTACAGAGAATATGCGTACGCCGTCAAAGCGAGGGTATACGTGTCCGGCATCGATTGTTCGTCCAGCCATTGGAATCCAGCACGGATGGTCGGATGCTGGAAATGTTGGTCAATTCTGTCAACGTAACTGGTCATACAGTCAATCAATCAATCAAACATGGCGGGTAATTCATTAAAAAGTGCAGATCCTGATTAGACCAGTGGGATGGATATACAGGCCACACTCACTTACTCGAATTCGAAGGGAGATAAAAAAATACTTTGAGTTAACCGTAGTCAGACGTATCCGTAGTACGCAACCTGTCGGACAACAAACTATTTTATTGATAGTTAGAACCAAATGATTACTTGCTGATGTAGCCTCGAGTAGTAAATAGGATTTATTTTAGCAATTAAATGTACATGGATACATGTTAAATGCTGTTTCTAAGACAAATCATATTTAAACACTTTCGGTTTGTTTACAAATACACATATGCATGTCTGTGTGTAATTAATAGATAACCCGGATGTGGCACACGTGACATGCGCATGTAGCGATATGTACATATTCAGTTCACCAATGAAATAAATAATAACAAGAACTAATATTTTATGATAATTATTTTAATAAATTATACACGGAAACAACACAAAACAACAAGAAATACTGATTTGTAACACTATTATAAATGATTATTTCTGACCAGACTTGATTGTACAAACTAATAATGTTTAGAACATAAAACTCGCCCATTCAATGTTTCGTCCCTATACTGTATAATCTGAATCCACACCAGTTTCAATTGTTTCACTGTATGTAATTACAGTTTTAAATTAAACACAAAAGCATTTAATGCCAGTCCAATTAAAATAGTTGCCATTTATTGCTCACCACTTAATGATCACCGACGGTCATTTCGGGAGTCCTGTTTAATCAGTGTCAACGCAAACACCTTTAACTACGGTCTGAATACCCGACTTTGATCAGGTAAACTGCAGGTGACAAACTTCTACTTACCTCCGCAAATTGACATTTCGACTTAACGAGTGTGACATACAGTAGATTTAAGTTTTCGGGACCTAAATATACCTTCGAATAAACGGAAAATTTGAGTTATCGAAATTTGACTTAACCAAACTTAGTTATATGGAAAATAATAGGATTTTAAACGGGACCGTGCTAGTAATTCGACGTAACCGGTGATTTCGACGTAAGCGACTTTGAGTAAACGAGTGTAGCCTGTACTATGAAAGTAGTTTTGATGCCCAAGGCGAGGTTTGAACCCACAACCTCCAGATTAGAAGTCAGGTGTTCTACCCCCTAGGCCACAACTCATCCCAGGCTGTAACTGGAAAAATGGGACTTAACCCTTTCAACCCGAAAGCCTAGCTAGCTGCTATAGCGGTTTATGCGAACAGTGCAGATCCAGATGAGCCGGCTCGTAACGAGCCGTCTCATCAGGATCTGCACTTTTTGCAAGTAATTTTCATATTTTTTAGAACAAAAACACCCCCTTTTCATAAATGGACGAATCTGAAAATCATTTTGTGACCATTGGATTGGTCGGAACATTAGCATATCACAGTCCATTCCAGTTCCTTAGCGTTGGCTTTTCCAGTTCTATGGCTTTTGTGACCAGTGCAGGTCCAGATCAGCCTGTGCATTCTGTATTTCTTGCGTGCTACCTAGTATAGAGACGTGAAGTACCCAAAACTTTGTTCTTCAGTATTCATAGCTGCCAATATTAACTTCTTTTTTTTTATTGTTGAGGGAAATATGCCGGCAATGAAAATAAAACAATGAACAACCGAATCCACTTTACAGGTAATTAATATATAAATAAAACTTGTCGACATAATAGACCCTTTCAACACCACAGACATGTATAGTGGTATTGGCAAACAGTGTAGATCGAGATGAGCCGGCTCGTTACGAGCCGTCTCATCAGGATCTGCACTTTTTGCAAGTAATTTTCATATTTTTTGAGAACAAAAACACCCCCTTTTCATAAATGGACTAGTCTCAAAATCATTTTGTGATGATTGGATTGGTTGCAAAATTAACGTACCAAAATCCATTCCAGTTACTTAGGGATGAAAGTGTTAAAGTATTTAAAGAATATTTAGAGTAATTATTCAATTACCCTCTTTAACCCATAGACCGCTACACACAACAATTGTCATCTGCTGTTGCTTTTATATCTCACCTTAATTCTCAATAAAAACATGGTTTAACAGCAGAAATGATTCTAAAGTGCTGTCGAAGCATGTTGTAAATTATTCTAAAGTCAAAGCATGTTTTTGATGATAAAAATGGAAAATAGAAAATAAACAGCAGACGACAAAAAATTAAGATAGCGGTGTAAGGGTTAATTGCACATTTACACGAACACGAAGCTCTAATGAAGCCGAGATACCTACCTCTACTTCAATATCCGCCTCCAGCATTGCTATCAGAATAAATGCCGTCAACCCCACCGGGTTCCCTCCCTGTGCCAGTCCGCCCTTCATATACGAACCGTGCACCTGCCCGATCTGTGGGAACGCACCGCTCTTGTTCTGCACGCTCACAAACCAGTTGATACTGCGCATGACGTCGTCGCGATCTATCGTGATGTACGGCGACGACTGCGCCATCGATTTCACGACAAACGCGGTGAGCCAGATACTGCCGGACTCGCCTCCTTGCTCTCCCCACGCGCTGTACGAACCGTCGTTGTGTCGGTAGTTCATCTGTCGCTGGTAGCCTGATTCACATACAGGGTTTTCAATGAGGGATCGTAACTAGTTATCTCCCATTGAATTTATTTATAGAAATCCAGTTCAAATTGTGTAGAGCGAGTTCGAACTTAAACTATGGATACTATAGTTGAACTATAGTTCAACTAAAAAAAACGCGAACACAGACTGGTTCGACCAGTGACGTCATACATCTACTATAGTTCGACTAGCCAAAAGACGCCTGTTTTTGTTTGTTTATTGGTGTTTAACGGCCTATCAACAGTTAAGGTCATGTAAGCCCGGCAAGGGTTCGATCCCATTTTAACCTGCTGCATTGGAAAATCCCAAAATCAGAACGGAATATTGACATCGAGAAAGAATATATTCAGCCCTGAAATTAGAACCTGACTTGGTGCCAGGTCCATACCACACCAAAGTTACTTGGCCCCTTCCCCTAAAATAGGATTACGAATAATCGTAATACTCACATAAGGGGTATAACCAGATTCAACTGTCACATACAAAATGCCAAAGACGTATGTGAGGGCCAAACCAGTAGCCTATTTCATCAACATTGCAAAGTATACTTTATTAGCAAAGTATACTTTGAGGGAGAAATTTTCAGTTTTATGATAAATTTATTAATTTTTATTATGCTGAATTTATTACATTATCACAGCCATTTAATGGCTGTGATAATGTAATAAATTCAGTATAATAATTCTGCATACTTTTAATCATGAAATATATGCATTTGTTAGTTCTATATGAAATAATGCATTTCAGGAAAAATAAATGATTACTCCCTCAAAGTATACTTTGCTAGTAAAGTATACTTTGCAATGTTGGTGAAATAGGCTACAGGTCTCCAGTCGGTATTCCAGTAAGGATGAATTGCAGTTTACGCCATTTGTAAATACACCTAATAAAACGGAAATTAAATATGTGCAATATTCCGCCAGTGAAGTTTTCGTTTGTTTTTCACCATAGGCCGGGCACAAAGCAGGAAAGTTTTAGCTAAAGGACTGAAATATCGACCGCAGCAAGAAATTTTGAAATCTATTGATAAATAACGAAGCTGACGTCACATCCGTTTGCTCTATTTTGAAAACTTGAAAAAAAGACGTTCATCTTTGACATCCAATAGAACCGGAAGTAGTCAAGATAGAGCTCTGAAAATTATCATCTTTTATGCGCCTAACACTCCCCTATCACACTGGCAAGAAATTATGTTGCTGACATTACTGTACAAATTGGAAAACGTTTGTAAAGACCACCCGTTATCAGCCGAAATTCGGCAAAAATTCGGCAAAATCGTTGAAAAGTATGTACATTGTTCAACTTCAAATGCCTATAGCTCTCTTCTTATTTGACCAGATAGCCAAGAACTGTCAGCGAGTTCGAGATAGAGAATTTTGTCAGCTTTCCAATGCAAAAATAATTTTTGAAATCAGTTGGAAAATAAGGAAGTTATAGAAAGTATGACGTCACTTCCGGTTTCGTGGAAAGTGGCATTAAGAGATTTCTGAAAATCTCAAGTCTCGACTCACACTTGATCCGAATCGGCATGCAAAATTTGAAGTCGATCCGACCAGCGGTTTGGGCTGTAGACTGAACGGCTGAATAAAAAAAACCCAAACAAACCAACGAAAACAATAGGTTTTCGGCGCAGCTAAAAGCCGCCTCAAACCTAAATACAGTTGAACCTCCCTGAACGGCCACCTCTCTACAACAACACCCTCTCTATAACAGCCGCTATTTTATATCCCAAATGGATGATTTCTTCTATTTTTAACCCTTAGACTGCTGAACACGAAAATTGTCGTCTGCTGTTGATTTTGCCTTCTTTCTCAATAAAAACATGTTTTGACAGCACTTTAGAATCATTTCCATTGGAAATGCTGTCAAAGCATGTATTTGATGAGAATTATCAAAGAAATAAATAAACAGCAGACGACAGAAGTTAATTCAGCGTTAACCTCCTTAGAACAGCCACCTCTCTACAACAGCCAGTTTTGCATCTTCCCATGCGTGGCTGTTGTAGAGAGGTTGCACTGTACATGTAAGTCTATGGGATTTGAATGGGTGGAAAATTACTTTTGTCCCACATCTGTACATACAGGTGAACCGCCCTGAACGGCCACCTCTCTGCAACACCCTGTAACAGCCGATATTTTATACCCCAACTGGACAATTGCCTCTATATTCAACCTGTATAGCGGTATTGGCAAATAGTGTAGATCCAGGGGCCCGTTTCACTAAACTTCGTAAGACTAAAATGTTCGTAAGTGCAAAATTATGATAGTCTGTAAATTTCACATTAACAATGTTTGAGACCAAAAACACCCACGATCATAAATGGACTAGTCGGAAAATAATTTTGCGATGGTTTGGTTTCAAAATTAACATATCAAAATCCATTCCAGTTAAATTTAGACATGTTCCACTGTAAAGCAGACATGAAGCTAATCCCCTCGTGGCAGCTTTGATAATAAAAAAAACAACACTCAGTGTCCTTGACCTTGGGCGGTCGGACGTGGGTCGTATGCAAAACAAAGCACCATCCCTAGACACACATTATGACCAAATATTATCAAAATCGGTGAAGCGGTTCATAAGTAATTGAATAAACAAAAAAAACTAACACATTTGCCTTACAAACAAGGTGAACATAAGTCCTCAGTGACCTTGACCTTGGGGCGGTCAGACGTGGGTTGCATCATCTCTAGACACACATTGTGTCCAAATATAATCAAAATCGATGAAGCGGTTCATGAGTTATTGAAAAGTTGTTACTAACGTACGCATGTACACACATACATACATGGACTAACGCTATATTCCCTCTTGCCTATCGGATAATGAGAATACAGAGTCTGTCTGTGTGTCCAGTTTAGGGAGGTTCAACTGTACAACTGTATATGAATTGTGGCTGTGACTGGAGAAGTGGGGCTTATGTGATTTGTGACCAGTGTAGCAAACAGCACTCTCTCGTAGCCGGATACCGATCTGTATTGCTTGTTACAAGTACGACGGGTGATGGAATGGAGACAAGTGCAGATCCTGATCAGACTGTGCGGGTGCACAGGCTGATCTGGATCTAAACTGGTCGCAAAACCAAAATACTAATCCATATATGAGACACGCAATGTGATTTTGTACCTTCGGACATCTGCGTAATTCATGAAATACGTTTACAAAATTTACATTATTTCTGTAAATGACGACTACGGAGTATAGTACATATCAGGTTTATATTCTGCATGTACTCTGATAATTTTGTCAACTTTTTAACTTGAAATTACGCAGATGTCCGAAGGTACAAAATCACATGGCGTGTCTCATATTAAATATGGCACACTTACCAACAGACATGAATCTCTCTGCCTCATTTTCCGCATGTGTCGTCAGCTGCTTTGTGTTGCTAAGATACTGGAGGACGTAGATGTTGGGCGACCACGATGCCATGTTCTGCTCGCCACACCCGTACGGCATCCGCAACAGATCCTCGAGATTGGCCAGCGTGGGGCCCATAATGTCACCTGGATCAATAGGTCGGTTGGTTGGTTGGTTGGTTGTTGATTGGGTGGTATATTGGTTGGTTGGTTTGTAGGTATAGTCGTGTTTGGTGTGTTGGTTGGTCAGTTGATTGGTTGGGTGTGTGGGTTGATTGGTTGACTTGGGTTAGTTGTGTTGTTACTTGGTTGGTTGGTTGGTACACTGGTTGGTTGGTAGGTACAGTGGTGGTTTGTTATTTTTGTTGGTTAGGTGGGTGGGTTGACTTGGGTTAGTTGTTTGGTTGTTTTGTTTCTTGGTTGGTTGGTTGGTGCATTGGTAGGTAGGTTTGATGGTTCGCAGGATAACTTACCAACATCAGGATAACTGACCAACAACAGGATAACTGGCACCAATAGCAGGATAACTGACCAACAATTTACCAATAGCAGGATAACTGACAAATAATTGACTAATAGCTGGACCAATAGCAGGATAACTGACCAATAATTGACCAATAGCAGGATAACTGACGACTAGCAGGACAACTGACCACTAGCAGGATAATTGATCAATAACTGACCAATAGCAAGATAACGGACTAATAGCAGGATGACTGGCTGATAGTGGGATGACTGACCAATAGTGGGATGACTGACCAACAGCAGGGTAACTGACAAACAACAGGATGACTGACCAACAGCAGGATCACTGACCAACAGCAGGATCACTGACCAATAGAGGGATAACTGACCAACAGCAGGATGACTGACCAACAGCAGGATAACTGACCAACAGCGGGATAACTGACCAATAGCAGGATAACTGACCAATAGCGGGATAACTGACCAACAGCATGATGACAGACTAATAGCAAGATGACTGACCAACAGTGGGATAACTGAGCAACAGCAGGATGACAGACTTAATAGCAAGATGACTGACCAACAGCAGGATAACCAACAGCAAGATAACTGACCAACAGCGGGATAATTGACCAACAGCAAGATAACTGACCAACAACGGGATAACTGACCAACAGCAAGGTAACTGACCAATGGCGGAGACCGTTGTCTGGTCGGAGTCCGGCACCAGGTTGTCAGGTAGCGTCGTGTCCACAATGGCGTCCACGGTCTCATCTGTAACAAATAGTGAACAGGGCTCATGGTGGGACAGAGAATGAAAGTATGAGGATAAACAAGCATATATGAGACACGTCATATCATTTTGTACCTTCGAACAACTGAAAAATTTCATTAAATACGTTTACAATATTTACAATATTTTTCATTAATAAAGTAAAAAGTTGACATACGGAAATATACTTGAAGAAAATTTTGTCAACTTTTGACGCCATTTACGTTTACAAAATTTACAATATTTTCCGTATTTCATGAAATTCTGCAGATGTCCGAAGATACAAAATCACATGGCGTGTCTCATATGTGACTATGACTGGAGAAATGGGGCTTATGTGATTTGTAACCAGTGTAGCTACCGACACATGCCTGTGACCTGATAATGATTTATATTACCTGGTTCATGATGGAATGGCGAACAGTGCAGATCCTGATCAATATGATTGACTGATTAGGGTTTATGTCCATTCAACAGCAAGGCCATTTACAGATGGGAATGTATCTGCATGGGAAGGGTGGGCACGTTAAAACTCAGCACACCTTTTACAACACTAGATGGCTGCGGCCTGCATGTCACGCCCACTGAGGCATTTGATAGTACTAAACAAGCTGATTAACGCAGGCGGTTGTGGGTTGTGTAGATGTTCAGAAACGTTGATAATCTGGGCAAGATTAACGCAGGTGGTTGTGGGTTGTGTAGATGTTCAGAAACTTTGATAATCTGGGCAAGATTAACACAGGTGGTTGTGGGTTGTGTAGATGTTCAGAAACGTTGATAATCTGGGCAAGATTAACACAGGTGGTTGTGGGTTGTGTAGATGTTCAGAAACGTTGATAATCTGGGCAAGATTAACGCAGGTGGTTGTGGGTTGTGTAGATGTTCAGAAACGTTGATAATCTGGGCAAGATTAACACAGGTGGTTGTGGGTTGTGTAGATGTTCAGAAACGTTGATAATCTGGGCAAGATTAACACAGGTGGTTGTGGGTTGTGTAGATGTTCAGAAACGTTGATAATCTGGGCAAGATTAACACAGGTGGTTGTGGGTTGTGTAGATGTTCAGAAACGTTGATAATCTGGGCAAGATTAACGCAGGTGGTTGTGGGTTGTGTAGATGTTCAGAAATGTTGATAATCTGGGCAATATTAACGCAGGTGGTTGTGTACATGTTCAGAAACATTTAGAATACGGGCGATATTAACAGAGGCGGTTGTGTAGCGGAGGGAGAGTACGTACCGTCAGGGCACATGTAGAAACTCTGTACTACCTCCTCCGGTACCCCTTCAGCCTGCAAACAGAACACATGTACAGCACTTCAGATAAGGTGCGTATTGGCGTATTTTACGCATTTATTTTAGCAAAATACGCATTGATTATCAAAAGTGGGAGTACAAAATATTCACAGCAATGTGAAAATACGCACTGATTTTCAAATTGAGTAGTGAAAATACTGTAATAAAGTTGAAAATTTACTTATTTGAGCTGCAAAAAGCAAAAAACACTGTTTGCTTTTTGCAGCTCAAATAAGAGAATTTCTAAATTTGTTTTTATTTTTTATCATTTGTTCCCTATTTAATACGGAAGAAAATCAATAATACATTTGTGAAAGTAAAATAGCAATGAGTTTGAAATATGGGGGTATAATACTCTTAAGATGCAAAACTTATCTGGAGCTCTGCATGTATTTACAAGGCCTTATCCAGAAGTTTGTCGACGCCATAAACATAAGAGATAAACAGGAAATACAGTCTACACTTGTTACCTCAAACTCTCTTAAGTCAAATTACTGATAACTCGACGTCAAATTCCTGGTCCAAAAAAGATGTTTTCCTATACAAAAATTCTCTTTAACTCAAATTTTCGTTAACTGAAATTATTTTCCTCAGTCCCCTGGACTTTGAGAAAACGAGTGTTGACTGTAACTGGCCAAATCGTATTCATCTACATACACATATGATATAACGGACACAGACGAGCATTCGCAAGACAATATTTTCAAAATTACTAAAATACTATATTCTTCAGACATCATTGAGGGATAATAATTAATTATTTAATCATGTTTAACGGCCTGTTAACAGCTAATTAGGTCATTTTAGGCCGTGTTAATGGAGTAGAATCCCATATTTCATCTGTATGGATGGAAGGACAATTTCCAAAATCAGAGCTGAATATCTACAAAAAATTTTTTTTATTCAGCAGTGAAATTAGAATAACCTAATCTGTAGGTCTGGCTGTTTTATTTTAATATTTACAAAAAAGTATCTATCTAAGTTTGGTCGGCAGGAAAACGTGGAACAAACAGAAATAACTTTTTTTACCAGGGTAACCCAAGTCAAAATATTCCCACAGATAGGCAACCCCAGTAAAAATAACCACAAAGAGGCAACCCCAGTAAAAATAACCACAAATAGGCAACCCCGGTCAAAATGTTTTCACAAATATATGTAGGTAACCCCAGTAAAAGATGTTCTTATTGTTTGTTCCATGTTATCCTACCGACCTATTTTTGGCCTGGAATGGATTTTTATATGTTAATTTCCGGACCAATCCAATGATCACAAAATGATTTTCAGACTGGTCCATTTATGTTTTTGTTACAAAAAATGTATAACAAATGTGAAAATTATTTGCAACTAGAAAATGTGTTCATAGAACACTGATGCCTCACCTACTGCTTTGATAATAAACAAGGCAAAATTCAAAGTCCAAAAGGGGAGATAATCCATGATCCTGGGGTTGAATCAAAAATCGAAAATAAACTTTGCGCATCTACTCATCATAAGGAAGCTACATACCAAGTTTCAGATCTGTAGCTTATGATTAGGGATTAAAAGTTTTATGACTTACAAGCCAAAATCGGAAAATTCTAAGTAGATAAGTAGAAAACATTACGCAAACACGTCTTATTTGGAATTAATAAATCACTGAACTACTATCGGCAAGGGAGATAATCAATATCACGCGAACTATTTTCATACGAGCCAAGCGGATTGTTCTGTTTATGATTAGTATATATAGTTTTAAGCTATCTCCTACTTTGTTATTTTATGGGTACTAATACATGTTGTTTCAATAGCGTATCTCTGTAACGGTATCGTTGTAGATGGAGTTGCAAATAATTTAATAATTATTACGTTCAAATGGTTGCGTAATACTGATAGCACTTCTGTATAACTGTGATTGTCATGAATGGCGCAATAGCCGTGCGGTTAAGGTCGCCGACTTCAATGATTTAATTACCGATTCCCGAAAGGGTCGGGGGTTCAAACCTTTTTTTCTCCATATATATTATTTTTGTGATTTTAATATTTTCACAATTTTATGATTTTAATAAAAATACCTATAAATTGATAGAAACTTACCAACAATAAAAGTGTCTGTCTTTAAGTAATATATACACAGACAGTTTGTTACTGTTTTTTTAAGTTTAAAAGTAATATATACACAGACAGTTTGTTACTGTTTTTTTTAAGTTTGAGGTACTGTCTATACCATATAATGTTTTACTGTCCCAAAATCTATTTCTTTGGCTGTCACAATTAATTAATTTTCGGACAGCAAACATTTTTTTATGAATTTGAAATAATTATTGTCCTCCATCTGCTCACAACACACGTTTCGAACTGCGCCTGTGGCTACCACGACCAGAATTCACTGGCCGCAAACACAGTAGCCATCGGCGTCTATTTATTAAATTATTATTTTTTATTTTATTTGAATTCCGCGTGAACGCTGCATTTTGTGTCAACACCATTTACAGAAAATATTGGTGATTTTCTAAACGAATATCGGAGAAATGCGGCTATATATTTTGTCAATTTTCAACACCATTTACGGAAAAAAATTACTGATTTTTTAAAACAATATCGGCACAACTAAATACGGTGATAGAATTTTTGTCAACTTTTCAACACCATTTACGGAAAATATTACTGATTTTCTAAAAACAATAACGGCGAAGATGTACTGAACTACTCATTATTTTAAATAACCAGCCGTCCAATAGATCTGTGTATAATCGAGAGTATATCGTTAATTGTCATGTTGTCTCCGACAGTGAGGTGTTGCGGCACACATCAAAACGACACGTCAATTTCAAAACATTGCCTAAGGGTAACAGCTGTGTGTAGTACACAGTACAACTACGCATTATCAATTTTTTTCCCCACACAAAGCGACGTGTATTTACAACTAGATCTGTGTAATGTGTCGGGTGTAGCCAAAGACCATACATAAGTTCGTAATTAGTCACAGATGTAGCCTTAAAATATAATCAATTTCCTTAAATTACGTCCGCAAGTTGACAGATATTTCAGAGCAGACGTCATCGTAATTTGCCGTTATTTATTTCCAAAATTAGCCATATATTCTGTAAATGGCGTTGAAAGTTGACAATAAATTAAGACCAGATCAGTACGTTAAATCGCTATCGACGACAACTGACGATCAGATGAGAGAGTAATACCGTTTACGCATATCCAATGTTAAATATACATCGTTATTTTGTTCGTAGTTTTTACCGAGAAATTGAAACCGTTTCCAATTATTGGGGAAAATAATATCATGATTAGCACACCGTTTCATTAAGCAGCGGCTACTCAGGGAATGGGATCACACGGTCTATTGTTTACATTGGATTAATGGCGGCCTCCATGAGGTCTCGGGTAAATCTTATTTTTAAATAATACGACTGTGGTTTCTTCCTTTTAGTGATGACCATGTTCCAGCCGTTAACACTTATTTAGCAGCATTATGTATGTAGTTAGTCTGAACATTCTGCAAAGAAATTTGAATAGGACGGAATCGAGCGTTGTTTAAACTTAGTCCTGTTCATATGCACAGGTCAAAATATGAACTGAAAATGGCGCTTTGTGTGACAGAAATCCGTAAGCGGACGAATAAAAAAAAAGATTTGTTATAAATATCACATATAGCGAAACAGCGGTAGCATCTACTGTTTTAATAATATGCATACATATTGTAATTAATGTTTAATAGTGATATACTTATGAATAATATACGATACTATGGTTTATACTCCAGCACTATGTTTTAAGGCTCTGTGATTTGCCTCAATATAAGCTGGATTAATTAATACTTATATTCATGTGCTTCATGAGAACATCAATACATTTAAAATATACAAATATTACTTAAAGGGGTATCGATATGATACATTTTAATAATATAAATATTGAAAATACACATTACAATCGCTTACAACATAAGTTATTGATCGAAAATAGTCACTGCATCGCGACCTATTTGACCGCATTACCTATTGCGCGGGTACCTCATCATACCCCTGTTTACATAGGTAACTGGGGGTATAGTGAGGTATGCTCGCTAATACAATGTTTGCGTAATGAGGGGGAGATAATCCATGAACCTGGGGTCGAATAAAAAATCAAAATAAACTTTGCACATCTAATCATCATAAGGAAGCTACATACCAAGTGTCAGGTGTGTAGCTATTAGGGTTTAAAAGTTTTACGACTTACAAGCCAAAATTGAAAAATTCTAAGTCGAAAAGTGGGAGATAAATATATCAAGTTTCAGGTCTGTAGCTATTACGGTTTAAAAGTTTTACGACACACAAGCCAAAATTGGAAAATTCGAAGTCAAAAAGGAGGAGATAATCCATGACCCCAGGGTAAGCTACATACCAAGTTTCCGGTAGTACGGTTTAAAAGGTTTACGACTTACAAGGTTGGTGACAGACGGAAGGACAGACGGACGGACGTTCTTAAAACCTGTGTTTACATATCTACGAGCCACATTATCATAAGACACCTCTGTACACATGAAATAAGCCACATAAACCGAATTAAAATTAAAAACAAGTCCATCCCCTGTGGGGCTAGCCACATATATCCTGTATATTAGTACGGACGGACGGATGGACAAGGGTAACACTACACTAAATGCCCTCTCCACTATCGTGGTCGGGCATAAAAAGTGCAGATTCTGATGAGCCGGCTCGTGACGAGCCGGCACATCTGGATTTACACTATTTGCCAATACCACTATACAGGCTTGTGGTGTTGAAAGTGTTAAGCACATTAAATGGTATACTGACCTCGACAAGCAGTTGTCTCTGAACTCCGTCCCGCACCCCGACCCCCTCCTCGCTGATAACCACGTTCACACACGTCCCCTCATCTTGTATAGACTCCGCCTGTAGTAACAGGGATACCGTAAAAAGTTAGTTAGCTTGCTTGCTTGCTTGCTTGCTTGTTTGTTGGGGTTAAACGGCCTGTCAACAGCTAAGGTCATTTAAGGCCGGGTTAATAGTTTAGTACTGTACTAAATCCCATATATTACCTGTACAAATGGGGAGGGGGGGATTCCAAAATCAGAACTGAATATTTACAATAAAAAATCTATATATTCAGCCCTGAAATCAGAATAATACTGATCTGATGCCAGGTCCTCGCCACACCAGAATCACTTGGCCCCCTCCCAAAAGCAGTAGGATTGAAATTTGTGGTAGTTATAACTTAGATATGTGTATCTAGTCAATGCAGGATAGGACAATTTGTTATCAGTTTGTATTCAGCCAATACAAAGCTCACTACTAGATTAACTCTTTGCATGCTGGGAAATTTGTGTGCTATAATCTATTTCTTTTTATTGAACTTTTAAATATCATGAATATGTCTTGGAATTTCATTAGAATTGCGTCCGGAGGACGCAATTCTAATGAAATTCCAAGCCATATCTACACAAAGAAATAAGAAAAAGATCTATGACTCACCACAGCCTCTATATCAATCTCACCGATGATGGTCGGGATAATGTAGAACTTGGTCGACTCGGCCTGGTTGCCACAGACACAGAATTGTCGCGAGCTGCCGTCCCCGCTGAACTCAAATCCCTCAGAGTCACGTAGAGTTAGCTCCATCTGTAAGCAACACATACAGATAGTTTATGATGTATATAATATGTGAAATGATCATACTATACCACAAGTTTATAGACACTTGTTTAATACATTTAAGCAAAGTTTCATGCAATAGTATACAATTATTTCATTGTCATTCGGGGAACAGTCAAAACTTATTGCCCCGAGGTGCTGTGGATGACCCAAGGCACTATTGCCCCGAGGCCGAAGGCACAAGGGCAATAGTGTATCGGGTCGTCCACAGCACCGAGGTGGCAACTTCCTTGAAAATCGGGGAAAAACATAATTGCTATTTTCACTTTCAAAAGCTAAGCGAAATTTGACTGTTTTCAGTGTCAGTAAATTTCTCATCAGCAGTAGCTATTTGCACAGACACAGAGCACGATCAGAATTTACATGGTTACGGAGACGCCATTTTCAAAGCATCTCAAACCCATCTCGTATAATATGGGTGAAATTGACATCATATTGGATTCTTGGCTGATATTTCCTAGATGAGCAAAAATAATTATAGCTTGTTCTGGACGTGGCCGTGGGCCTATATTAATCGCACGGATACGGATCGAAATGTCCACGGGATGAAACGTCCATAGTCCGAAACGGTGACAGTCCGAAACATCCGGAGGCATAAATCTGATCAGCATTAATGATTGACGCTGTCTTGATATATACATTACCAGTATTTTAACATTTTTACCGACTGTACCATAATGACCAAAGTGGGCCGAAATGTCTTGGTCAAAATGTACATAAACTGACAGACAGTACAATCACGTCCGGCAAACGTTTGAGAGTAACGTCCCTTTGTTATATTTTAGTTCAGATAGTAGAAAATCATATATTTTTATCATTTTCCCTTTGCTGAATAACACTTGCCTCTAACGCCCACCCAGGACTTCGGAGTCAGTGGTGATTCTAATAGACGCCCGGGCGTCTATTAGAATCTTTACGGAACTTCTATGCACAATTAAGAGAATTATTTATATTTTACATGTGTTTTTGTTTGTTTGTTTGTTTGTTTGTTGGGGTTTAACGGCTTATCAACAGCTAAGGTCATTTAAGGCCGGGTCAATGGGTTTACTACTAAATCCCATATATTACCTGTACAAGTACATGTACATGTTCAAGTACATGTACAAATGGGGGGAAACTCCCAAAATCAGAACTGAATATTTACAATAAGAAAACTATATATTCAGCCCTGAAATCAGAATAATCTTGATCTGATGCCAGGTCCTCGCCACACCAGAATCACTTGGCCCCTCCCAAAAGCAGTAGGATCAGTAATAATCTTACTACTTTTATAATGGGCAATAACCCAATTCAACTCCCAAGTAACTAAAGCGCCAAAGATAAAAACGTACCCGAGGGCCAAACCAGGCAAATCGTGATTCCTATAAGGAGGAACCCATACCGTTAATTTACGCCGTCTCATTCGCCCGACAACCACCCACTATTTTACATGTGAACAAGAAACGAGGTAAAGCCACGAAGGCCAGGTTTTTCCAAGCATAGACACTTGGATAACATAATTATACCCACTTTTTGTAGACTAGATGGCCGTGGCCTGCATGTCGCGCCTTGGGGCGAGGCATGGACACTAAACAAATATAGTAGATGGAAAAACTTCAACCAAAAAACTTTAACCGGACACACGGACGTACGGACGGACGTATGCCAAAATGCCGACTATATTGCGCTTTCCGCAAGCGGGCGCGACAATGATGATAAACACCCATGTGAAGTATCAAGGTAATGGGTGAAGCAGTTGCAGAGATATAGTACAGGAAAAAACTTGAACAAAAAAATTCAAAGTAATTTGACCTTGACATTGGGCACAGGGGCCGCACGGTTGGGGGGTAGAATGAAAATGAAAATTTCAAGGTAATGGGTGAAGCAGTTGCAGAAATATAGTATAACAAAAAACTTTAACCAAAAAACTTTAACCAGATGTACGTTAAAAAGTTAACGTTGAAAATGGCTAAGTCTATTACGTAGAAATAATAGGTCAAGGTAAAAAAAATGGTCACATGTTGGATAGTTGTATGTGGTGGGCACCCCTTGGTTATGAAGCTGTGAAAGTTTGGTGGTCCTAGGTGGTACAGTACCAAAGAAATGGACTTATACACGAAATCTTAACATTGTAAACGCGAAAAGTTAACATTGAAAATGGCCAAATCGACTGCGCGGAAAAAATGGGTCAAGTTCAAAAAAGGTAACATGTTGGATAGTGATATGTGGTGGGCACCCCTTGGTTATGAAGCTGTGAAAGTTTGTTGGTCCTATGTGGTACAGTAACAAAGAAATGGACTCAAACACGAAAACTTAACATTGATTGTGGACGCCGCCCGCCACCCACCCGCCCGCCCGCCCGGCTTTCGCCAATCCAATAGCCTGGATTTTTTCCCCAAAAAAACCTGGCTAAAAATTGTAACTGGGTTGAATGACCTACCTTTTACAGTACCGTAATTACCCTAAATATTCGGACACCAAAACCAATTGTTATAAGTGTCATAAACATTTATCAAGTTGATTATGTTGTCCAATGAGGCCTCCGAAGCATTCTGTGAAAATGGCAAATAGTGCAGACCCTGATCAGACTGCTCCTTCAGGAGCAGGCTGGTCTGGGTCTACACTGTTTGCTCACATATTGGTGTCCGAATATTTAGGGTAATTACGGTACTCACCGTCAAACAGTTGGACAGATAGTTGAACACGGTGATCAATACAGGCACAATTTCCCCGCGCACGACGGAGTACGGCAGCGTGAACGAGATGAAGAAAGGCTGAAAGGCGGTGACCCCCACGACCTTCGTGACCCCGACGCCCGTGGTCGGGCTCGTACACAGGGAATTACCCACCCACTCGGTGATCGTGTCGGGGATTGTCGTCGGTAGGTCGAGACTCCCGTCGTCCCTATTGATAACGGCATTTTACATGAATGATGCGGGAAACGAAAAAAACTACCGTCTGCTGTTTTTTCATAGTTTACCTTATTCTCAATACAAACATGGTTTAGCAGCACTTTAGAATCATTTCCATTGGAAACGATTCTAAAATGCTGCCAAACTATGTTTTTGTTAATAAAAATGGAAGTAAAAAAATAAACAGCAGACGACAAAATTTAATTCAATATTGTAAGGGATAATA